>CM060934.1:352047451-353297451 GCA_030765085.1 Allium cepa
ATTTGCAATTTAATGATATACAATAAACATCCATTCATCAACATCATCCATCATCCAAATCGCAATCATCAATCAATATCAACCAATAACAATATTATTTTTGGTACTATATAACATGTTATACTAGCAATTTTATTCAAATTAAATTTAACAACTATTAATCTAACAGTTTATATTCAGTAATAAATTTTATAGCTGTTAACTTGCAGTTTATATGCAAACAAATAAATTCTAACTATCAATTAATATGCAATAAATAAATAAAATTAACAATCAAATTAAATCAAATGCAATTTAACAGATATGATGAAATAAACATGCCAAATAGTCATAAATAAATTTCTATTCATTTCTAAGATAAATTTAACAAACATAAAATCTTTTAGAAGTTGTGAGTGGGTTAAACACTCACCTTTGGAATTTAAATCGAATTTAAATTCGATTTAAACCCAAAAATTTGACGGTCTCCAAATTTGTCCAAACCAGCGCCAAAACGTCAGAAATTCCGATACGATACCATCAAAATAAACCGCGCGCGAATCCGAGCTCGTATGCAAAAGTTATGAAAATTTGAAAAATGAAAAATTCTGGTCCTGGGTCGACTTCGGGTTCGACTTCGGTGCGCTTCCTCAATTCCCCGGTGCTTGCTTGGAGTTTTCGCCAAAACGACCCGGAGCGACCCGAGTCATTTTCTTCCTGACCCGAAGTTGCTCTAGGGTCTTCTCCCCTGAAACCCGAAGCGCGACCAGAAGCTGCTGCAGATCCGAATTTTTTTTTTTTTTTTTAAATTGAAATTTTTTTTTTGAACTGACTGGATCTAAGGTTAGCCCCCATTGAAGAAGAAGAGAAGCTTGAAGAAGATGAACGCACAGCAAATAGACAATAGAAAGGAGCTAGGGTTTATAACTGTATATTTATAGGTAGGGTTGGGTTAGAGTAGATAGACTAGATAGATGAACGTACGAAACAAACTAAGGCCCAAAAAGCCCGTTCTGACCCCGGAACGAAATTTGTCAAACCCATATATCCAGATAGGTATTTTAAAATATTCCGAACGCGATGGAAAAAGTTTCACGTCCAAATTTGATCGTATGAAGAAGTTATGCTGAAAACAAAATTTCCAAATTGATTTCAAATTGATTTTATTAAAATTGATTTCAAGGCTTTTCACGCCCGTACGATCAAACGACAAGTCCGATCGATATGAAACTTGAAACCCTATAATAATTCACCGATACGGATCCGATGAAACTAGTTTCATCGAAATCTGAGTCCGTGGCCAAAATGGCTATTTTTAATATTCATTAAATAAATTAAATAAATTATAAATATCCAATTTTTTACATCTAAATTCAAAAATTGACCAAATTTTCTCCCTTTAAATTTTCTTAACTATTTACTCCAATTCTAAACAATTCAAGTGTCAATACATAGTTGTTCTATTCATCAATTTAGACGTTAATCCTTACTTAAAGGTTAAATTCCAATTTTTAATAAATTCAACATTATACGTTTGATTAAATTTATTAAATTCACTTTCTTTCTATTATTCAAAGTTATTGATGTCAATTTAATGAAACTAACATTGGCTCAATATCTATACATTAAAAATCTCAATTCTAAACTTAGATCTCAACTTATGAAATAGTTAAATAATAAATTCCATCTAAATCTACATCTTCCTACTATCTAAATATTTAGAAAAATTACTTACCACTTTTTATTGTAAATTTCTAAACTAGTAGATTTGTGTCATTTCTAGCCCTCTGGATATTTAATATTAACTAAAAGCAAATTTACATATAATTTCCATCGTCAATTATTTTAGTGAATAAATCTTCAAAGGTTACTGCAATTAATCCCATTAATTGCAATAAATTCTAATAAATTTGACTCTATTTGATTACAACTCACAAATAAATCAATTATTACTCCCTACATAGTTAACGTTTCTTTTATATATATATCACTACAGTAATACTTCCAAATGTTCATCTTTTGTTTGCATAAATTACTGTATTCAATTGAATTGTAATATTGTTAACTTACACAATTTGTTGTCATGAATATATTTTATAAGTCTACACTTAATTATTATCTTATAATACGTTTTTACGTTACTATAAAATTTATACACTCTTCCGTTACCATATTAATAATTACTAAAGTAACGTTCATTCTTAGTAACAACGTTATACTATTCAACATATAAAAGGACTCCATTCCCCAAATACATTCATTTATATTTATTCCCTTAAAGTTCTCCTTTATTGACTAGACACATTAATTTAGATTCATTTACATCGAATGCCCTTCTTAGCTATATACTCAATACATGTTAAATCTACATAATTTTTACCCTTTTATTCAAATTCACTTATACCATCGATAACAAAATGTTGCCCTAAATTTAGATTCAATTATATACATTAGATAAATGGGTAAACTTTTGTAATTATACTATATATGAAAATATTTTTATGCATAAATTTCCACTTACTTACTATGCATTCATTTATTAAATTACTAATTGCCTTAGTCAACTTATCCCCTATTTACTACCAAATTTCAAATTTAATTATGGCTTATCAATACATAAAATTGACATAGGCAAAACAAATTTTATTACTATCTTAAGTCCATTTATTATTGACAACATTCATCAAATTTCCTTATCAACACTTATTGCATTGATTTATTCAGCGGTCACCTTTTATTTAGTTACTATCCATTTTACAATCCAATGTAAGTCTTCCACTATTTATTTTATATTAAATGAATTCCATTCTACTTAATCTTTTTATTGATATTCACTAATTCAACCCTTATATCAGTTTCTTATATTTAACTTCAAATCAAATTGTGACAATCTACATTATCCAAATGTATTGTCATAAAATTTTATTGTCACACTAAATTACAACTACTATACCAAATTTCTACATTTACTCTCAATTAGACTAGAAATTATATTAACTCAATTCATTTAATATTATTAATTTAACGGGTCGTTACAAGTAACTTCAAATTTATTTAGGGACAAATAAATATATATTATATCAAATCAAATTTTTAAACCATACATCAATATATACTACAAATCAAATCATACTTTAAGAAATTCAAATCAATTTATTTTCAAAACAAACCGTAACAAAGCTACAGAATAGTCTCTCCACTTCGAAACTCGAAAATCAATGTCGATGATGCGGCCGTCATCACCGAAATTATTTTCCAGCGACAAAGAGAAGAGCACTGATTTAAACATTTAAATTCTTTGAAAATGTTTTCTATTTGAAAATACTTTAAATACTATACACTTTTAAACTTTAAAATTAAAGTTTGAAATCACCGAAAATCAAATTCTCAAATTCCTGATTTACATTCATTTAAATTTCCAAATAAATTTACAAACCAGGTTTTATAAATTCATTTATTTATATTATGCAATAGTCAATGATTTACAAAACAATAAATGAGAATTAAATTTTAACATTTCGGACAACTGATTCATTAATCTTTTAATTTCAGAAAAATTTATGCTTATATATAATATAATTATACAAATCCATTTTATTCACCAAATTTGAAAACATTATTGTGTCAGTTTGCTCTGCACAAGCGTTTTGGAAATCCTATCGATAGCGTTGATCAGACGAATCGATCGAAAACCTAAATCAACATCAACAACTCAAACAACACAATACAAAACATTTTTAATGAAAATTTACAAATACACTTCCTCGCTCGACGATACAAGGATGGATTTCAAAATAAGTATAGAGATTTAAATTTAACGGAAACCAAATCAAAGAGAATTTTGATTCAATAATAAGTTCGAAACAGAAGATAAGATAATTCAATTAACAGAATCGGGAGAAGGATAGACTTATATAAATCGTGGGCAGCCTTAACCGGATCGACCGTGACTTCAAAAAATGAAATCGATGCAGAATTTCGAGGCAAATCTACATCCAATCTCAAGAAATAGAATTCAGGTGTAGCAGGAGATAGATAGCATCGTAAATCGAGGATATAGAAATCTCTGGTAAATAATTGCTATTGTAAATGAGTTTCATCAATTTACAATTCATATGAAAGTTGGCGAGGCCGCCAATCCACTATAAAGATCATTCGAAGTGGAGTTATGGGATACTTCAGAATAAAAAAAACAAATAGTGAGGGACACGAATGGATTTCGGAACCATGGGATGTCCCAAAATTCAAAGGAACGAGTCAAAAGAAGGAGATCAAACTTAAATGAAAGTGTTTCTGTAAATACATTTACACTATATGCCGAGGTTTTCCTAGAGCTACCAAAGCTCTGGTACCAACTGTAACGACCCGCAATTTTAGACTATTCGCATCCGCACACGTCGGACTTGAATAATTTAGAATACCGAATTGTTAAATTAAATTTGGAAAAACTCAGATATACGGTAAATAAATAATCATAGAATCACAGACACAGAGTAATAATATGCAGCGGAAGCAAAAGATAGTAGTTCATGAAGCTACTATTTATGTCTCAAGTTAAATAAATTACAACAGATGTTTTGAATAGAATAGAAAATACAAGAATCAGAATACATCACTGAAATCAACTGGATATCTAGAAGCTGGATAGATAGCTGGATCTCCAGGCGAAGCTCCAACTCCAAGGTGAGTCTCGAAAGCTGAACCACTCAGTCTTACCCAAGCGTAAAGCAAAACACAAAACACTCGAGTCAGGATTAATATTCTTATATCAATAAATCCAACTCAAGTGAAATAAAAATTGAAATACAAATAACTCAAAGGACGTTGGAATAACAGTCCTCTAAGGATCCGTTAAACTATCTACAATGTAGTAATATACGCTAAATAGATAATGTCTATCAGTAATATAAATATCAAAATAGTGTTAAGGCGTTACCATTATCCCCCTTAACACATTTTATATAAATGTCATAGTCTATATAGCACTGTAAACTCTACCGTAAACTGATGGGATATCAGGGAGTACTCCGTAGGTATAACACAAAACAAATTCGTAGTGTTCGCGTATATAGGGATACAAGTATGACAAGGCACATGAGGCAATACCCAAGGTAGTGAAACTACCGTTTTCCTGATCCGGACTGGTGAAAACGCATCGCCGCAACGATCGCAACACCGCGAAACAACACTCCCAAAAGTACGAGGGTGCACCAATCAATAACAAGTAATGAGTAGTTACGAAGAAGTGTGTTCGCTCGAGGTGGCTAACCCCATTTGGCCCGGCACGGCACCTGTTTTAGTCATTTCCAATTTGACACAAGTGTCAAGGCAATCCATTATCGTTCTCTTTCTTCAGTCATCACGTACATCATTGCAACCACTTCATTCTGGATCATCACTTCGCGTATAGTTATTAAAGTGGTTTTCGGTTTAGACAGAGAGTATGTCCATAACCGATTCCGGTTTCTTTAATAACTTTCGTGATTATTACACCTATTGGTTGTTTAATATATTTCAAACCAAACCAAATTCAATTTCAATTAGAATTCGTAAATCAACATTTTATTCGTCTTTCTAAAACAATTTCCATAATTTACGTTTAAAAAATTCCAACTCACTGTTTCAAAATCTTGAAATTCAATTTCAATTTTTATTTAGTATAATACAAATATTGATTCAAGTTCGTATACAAGTTTCATTCCAAAATCATTTAAATTAATTTAATATAACATTCAAATCAATCTAAATTCATTTATCGATTTCATTCAATATTCATTAAGTAAATTTGTCATTCAAACAGTTTCTATTTAGCTTCCAATTTATTGAAGCAATTATTTAAGTTCAACTCCTTTATATAAAAACTTACAATTGCATTAAATTAAACTCGACAAATCAAATTATTTACATTACAAGTCTTACCTTTATTCCAATAAAACGCATTTTATTTCTTGTTAAATGAATTCAATTTCACTTATTTATTTACTTAGTTACAAATTTCAAAACTCAAATAAATAAGAAACTAAATTTCACATATTCAAATTAGTTCAATTTCGCTTATTAACTTACTTAAATAAATTTCCAAAACTTAATAAATTAAGAAAACCCAATTTCATTTATTAACGAAGTTCCAATTCACTTATTCAAAAGTTTAATTTCTCTTGTCAAAGAATTCAAATTTTATTAAATTTTAAAATAATTCAATCTTATTTAATTATTAAATAATTCAAAAATTAAATTAATAGTTTCAAACTTAATTATTAAATAATTCCAAAACTCAACTATTCATTTCTTAAATTAAACAACGTTCTTCCATTAATTACTTTGTTAATATTTCGTTTCAGATTTTTATATATTAACATTACTTTACATAAAATTTCAAATTCCAACTTCTTTTCAAACTTTATTATTTATTCAAATAAAATCTTTATTTTATTTTTAAATCAAATTATTGACCAATCGGGTTTATATTTAATTCTCTATCCTAAGTCAAGTTCATTTGGGTATTTATCATTTCAACCTGATTCCATTCCAATTCAAAAATCAAAGCATAACAAAGGGATCTTGCAGTGTGATAACTGGGATGGATGTCAATGTAAATAAACAAGCAATGACAACAGCCAATAACAATCCAATAATTGATTCGAAAAATCTCTAAATAATCATATTTATTCGCATTGTTAACTGTGCGAATTTATATAATTATTTCTAGAATCTACACTATCATTTCAAGTAGATTAAAGATTATTTCACTAATCATCTAGATGGTTCTTCACTGGATATCTATTATTCAATTTCATACAACATCAATTTAAACAAAAACATTTAAATGGTTCGAGGTGTATTTTACCAAATTTCGAAGTATAAATTTATTCAACATTTAAAGGGTCATATTATGCAAAAATCATCTGATCAAATTTAACATATATCAAACCTAACTTATCCTACGTCAATTTCAATTTCAAATTATTTGTTACTTATTACACTAACAAATTAACGTCCAATGTCAATAACAAACAATTATTTATGAACCAAACTGGATTATCATTTCATAAATAACAGATTATGGTGCCAGATGTCACAGGTGAACTGATACAAGTAATCACATATATATAATAGTGTAAATAACTAACAGTCGCATATTTCAATTGTCGTTTCAATTGAAATCAAATTTAATAAATAAAAGAACATTAATCGTGAGTGATTGCTCACCATCCGAGGTTAGAGAGAACATGAGATGACATAGATACGCACACTAATATTTAGGTATGAATCCAAGCATGACTTCCAAATAAAAGCAAGATTGGCACGAATCACGAACAAGCTAATAAATAGTAATTGATGAAAACGAATCAAGACCATCTTGGTATAACTGAAACAAGATATACATTATAATTTTCTCTAAAACAAAAAAAACACACACATTTAAAATAAGATATCTATATTTACTTATTTCTAAAATAAATTTCAAACATATATCTTCAAACTCATATTTAGCACGAACACATATAAAATAAAATTCCCGTATATATATATACTTATTAAGAATGCAAAATACTTATTCATATTATATATCATTTCATCAAAATCTCATCATGACATATCATTCAAATATAAAATCAAATATTAACATAACCTATTAAATTTAGAAATCAACACTTTAATATACAAATATCACCTTTATTATGAAACTGCAACCAAAACTCGACTATATGCATATCAACTATGTATAGGATTTATACACTATAAATTTGTTGATTAAATCTATGGCTAATATATACACAAACATTTCAAATATGTGTCACAAATGTAATCATTAACATATGCGAAAAATATAAAAAAACAAATGCACATTAACTACAAATGCAAATTGTCAACATATATAGGTAGCCTAAAAAAAAAAAAAAAAAAATGCAGACTACACTTCACAAACAAATAGACTAAACACATATGCAGACTACATATAGTATACAATTAAATATATGTGTCCATCTTCAGAAAATCTATGCAGACACTACATATGATAAACAACTAAGTACGTATAGATATTTATATACATACTCAAACTTACCAAACTATTACCTAAACTAACACTATAACAATTAACCTATTAGCTCAAATATATAGAATACAATACGTAAAAACGTAGATATAATACTAAAAATCAGTACTGACCATAGCTCAATCTATTACTTACAATGCACACTATTTGTATGCACAACACTCTATATGAAACTTATGAAAATTATTGAACAGATTTCATATGAACTTTTATAAAATATATATTACATAACAATATATATAACATAACAGACATTGAACAATATATATATATATAACTAACACTATATATTATATTTGAATATCAAAATAGATAAGAAGAGTAGAGGTATGGGGAAATAGTTTGGATATACAGAACAAACAAACAAAAGAAATAAAAAAATAAGCATTAGAGTTCGGATATAAAACAAAGTTTGGATATAAAACAAACAAAAGAAGTAAAAAAAACAATGATAATGAACAACCTCAGGAAATGTTGCTTATATACGAAAATTGTATATACCTCACCTTTACAAATATAAAAAGACAAGGCGCTGTTAGAGGCTGAGGTGGCAAGGTGTTTCAGGTAGCCATGTAGTGGGGTCCAGGCACAGATGGGTATGGAAAAGGAAAGAGGCGAGGCGAGTGGAGGTTCGGTAGTGCTCGGTGGGTGAAGTGATTGGTTTTAGCGAATGATCGGGAAGCCGAAGTGGGAGGCTGCGTGGGTTCTCGGTTTCAGGGACGAGGTGGACGGTGGCATGGTTTGGTAGGGATGAAGGTGACTGGCTTGCATGGAGAGTTTTAGTGGGTTGTTGGGTTTATTTTATTTTATTTTTATTTTATGGAGGCAACTGGAATGGCAAGAGGAGGATGGTGCGGCGGCTGGAAGGAGGACGGAGGCAGCTAGGGTGGCGGCGGTGAAGTCTAGCGGTGGAAAGAGGGGTCTCGTCGGCGGCAGCACGAGCTAGACTGTGCATGTTATTTTTTTTTATACAAGGCGGTGGCTGCTGCAGAGAGGGGAGAGGACATTGGCACGGTGTCAACAATGGTGCGGCTATGGGATTGTTGTCAGAGCGGCTGCGGAGATGTGGTCTGGCTTTGAACGGAAGTTGGTTGTGGTGGCTTGGACACGGCTGATGATGGAGATCTCTTGGTGGGTCGGTGATGACAAGGGTGGAGGCAAAGCAGTCAGGTGGAAAATATAGTCGCGGTGTGAGGTTGGAGGTCGATTTAGCCGAGGGTGGCTGTTGTGGCCATTGGTTGGAGGGTTTTATGGTTGTGAGGGGATGAGGGGAATGGCTTATGGTTCCAACAAATGAAGGGGATAGACTTATATTAGTTATGCATATTATTATATTTAATTTTTAAAGAAGACTAAGAGAATGCTGTATGCTTTATGAATAGACGTAAGTTATACAATATTTATAATTTACCTTTGAGGTTGAGACAGGGAGGGCAATCGGCTGAACGCAATTAAAATATGGGTAACAGATGTAAACTTTGCTATAATTTTGCAAAAGCCACGTCAGCAGACGGACAGAAAAGTGAAAGAACGAGCCACAATTAAATTGAATACAGTGGGAATACAATTAGTTATCTAGGAATTATAAATAGCTACTGCCCATTGGTTTTCAATCTGTGTGGAAATAAATGGTGACAAGGAGACAAAAGGACCCAAAACCAATACCGATGCTGTCCATCGTTTTCCAGATTTCGCCGTCCACTGGACGACGAAACAAACAAATGAGTATACTATAGAGATCAACACGATGGAACGAACAAAATGGTACACAGATATCAGCGATTTGATTAAATTATAAAATTTCGAATTTTCAACTAGTGGAAAATGCATGAAAAACACAGAAAAATAAGATCGACGGAGATAAAGATGTCCGAATTTGGAAAAATGAAAAATAGCGTTTGCTCAGAAGATGGTTTAGAATTTTCCTGTGTAAAAATATTTAGGTTCCGAAAACATTTTATTTTCATCGTTCTTTAACTGATTAAATTGAAGTGAATTTGCGCACGAAATAAACTTTCATATTTTCAGACGAAAATTTACCAGTGCTATGTTTAACTAGACGCATTATAAATATAAAAAATTTTATTTACAAATTTTATCGTTTAAAATTTCACAAAATTTTAATTAAATACGTTACTAAAACCATTAAAATTTATTGGTCGTTACAAAAACTCTAGCCCTAGAAGGTGAATCCAAAGCTATGATTCTCAGGCTGACCCAGGCGTAAAGTAAAACACAAACACTCGAGTCAGGACATACATACTTACACAATGTAAACCAACTCAAGTGAATTGTAATAGCAATGCACAATAACTTAAAGGATGTTTGAGATCGCCCATCCATTAAGGATCAGTCAAACCATAAATTAAGTAGTAACAAACACTATCCAAGAAATTTCCATGTTAAAGTAAACAGTGCAAATAATAGTGTTATTGCGACTAAGGTAGCGTAGAGCTGCAGTAACCTCTCACCTCTAGCCACACTCTTAAAATCAAAGATATGCATCAAACAATCATAAGGAAATCACATGACACACAAAGCAGTGCACCCGTGGTTATAAATTTCAAAATGATTTATAATTCCGAAATGAAATCATTCATTTAAACCACTAAAAAGTGAAGTCATTATTATTTCAAATTAAATATTCAATTCCTAAAAATTTAGCCATTTCTGAGTTCATTTATTCAGTTAAACACTTCAAATATACTTTAATTTAAATAATTTTTAACTTATAAAATTTCAAATTTTCCACTGTAAAAATGGTCATTCAAATACCTTTGAACTTATGATTTTTATAAAGTAAATTACACAAATAATTTCACTTATCAAATTTAAGTGCACAAATTTCCCATTCTTTACCCTTTTAACATTTATATATCACTTAAATTTCAAATTACCATTTCATACATTAATTAAATTTCCCCTTTTATTTAATTTACTTAAATTTCCATTTTAAAACCAAATCTCACAATTCCAAGCCAAGTTAAAATCCAAATTTCCATTTAACTATCCATTTATTTAACATTTTAAACTAATTACATAAATTCAAAGTACACTATAAGTTGCTTAACTTTATTTTACAAATAACTTGATATTTTCTTTTACATTATATTTTTCCAATTCATACATCAATTATATTAATTACCAAGTTAAGCTTATAATTCCATTTTACTTAAATTCCCATTATTAAGTTAAATCAAACTTTCACACCACAACTTAGACCATCTATTAACTTATACCATTTAACCTTTTAGAAAATCACCGCTTAACCATTTTAAATCCCATATAAGTTAACTTTCATATTTTTTTTCCTTCTTTTATCGTACATGAAATTTATAAGAAATCATATTTTGAAATCAACCATGGGTCCGGATAATATTTCACACCTAAATCAAATGATACGGAAATTTATCATTTATATCCGAAATCAGTAAAATTTTCGAGTTTTGATTATTTCAAACCCGTAATACCAAGACAAATACAAATAAATAAAAATCACCCAGGCCTATGATTTCAGCCCGTAATGATTTTTCCCTATTCTAAATTCCGTTCGGGTATGTATCATTTCAACCCATCGTGATTCTATTCTACAAGGAACTTGTAGTGTGAGAACATAATAAAATAAATAGTATAACAACATAAAGCGGTATCAGATGATATGAAAGATAAATAAATAGGATTAACATCATATAATTTATAACACGGGAAGGTATAACATGATGTAACAATTTCTACACTTTCACTTGCTATAAATTCATAGTCATATAAGTATAAATGTCAGGTGTGATTACTCACCTTTTAAAGTTGGAGTTTGCAAAACAAACAACACGAATGAATTCCAGAAGGCACGATAACATGACTATAGACTCAAGTGGGAAGAGTGCCAAGCTATTGATCTTGTAGCAACCAATAGAACAAGACAAATATAAATATAAATTCAATACAACATATATTGAAACAATCTTTGAAATAAGAAGCAAAATGAACACAATTGCTTTGGCCATGCTTTCAACAATCAATTGCTCGACCTAGGGAATTAATATGATTCGGACATGACATGGTATGGCTCGGGTATGGGTCATGTTTGGAATCAAATGCATAACTACAAGAGAATAGGAAGAGGTAGTGGAGTTACAACAACAAAATTCAAACTTCTTTATAGCTACTGATATTATTTGGTGTTGAGAGCAACATGTTTTAAATTTTAGAATTTTAGCGATTTGAAAATATTTATAGTGATACTATTGTAAAGAGGATGGTGAAAGGATGAAGGAAGAAAAAAAAATATGCTTTTAATTTATTTTCGATTCCTTCCCTTTAATTTCCAATAGTTAGGGTCAAAATCGAATAACTTCCGCTAATTCTAATTAATGTAAAATTAATTGGTACCCTAGCAATTAATTTCCTAAAATGTTTATATAGTAAATAAATATATATTCCAATTTTGAATTTTGAATAAAATTCCATAATTAAGATATAGAAATTATAAACATATATGTATATATTTACACTAAATATATATATACATATTAGGCCAACAAGAACTCTAAATATAAAATTTGATGCCTATAACTGTATTTGTTAGTTTTCCATAACACAAGGAATCAAGGCGTATTCATATTATAGACATAATTCAAAAATTAGAATATATGTCAATTAATGCTCAACTAATTGCCAGTCTATTCAATTAATTTACCATAGTATATGAAATCAATATATAACCAATCATATACAGTTCCAAAATCAATATATATATCAATTAATACACAATCCAATTATAATATATTATTTTTATTGTAAGTAATTAAATCTCAATTATATACTAAAATTAAGCGTTTCCCAAAATCTAGGGTCATACAGGCTCCCCACTTAAGAAAATTGCGTCCCCATAATTTCCTCTTAGGAGAAATCTAAAATGTTTACATAAACACATATAATTTTCAAAATACGTACATATATACCTTCAAAGCCATATCTAAAAAAAATAAGGTATTTTTCAAACATTACATTCCAAAATAAATATATTGCAGTGGATTTCCTTTTCAAAATTACTTCACAAAAGATATTCAAAATCAAGGTTTACAATTGTGGAGTTCTTTTCAAAGCATCATGAAATATATATATATATATATATCTATATATGTGTATATATATATATATATATTTGGGTGGATTTTTGTCATAAGGAGTGCACGGCCTCGTCTAGTCAGAGGAGGAGGAGGTGATAGGCGGTGGATGGAGAAGAGGAGGAAGTGGTGGTGACTATGGCCGAGCATGGCAAGATAAGAGCATGGCCAAAACATTGAAAAATCAATAAGAAAAGTGAAGAGAAAAGTAGAAAAGGAAGAAGACATTACCACTTTTTTTTCTCAGATCTGAACTTACATTGCAAAAATAAAGATGGGAAGAGATTTTTCACGTGAATATAGTGATATAGGCAGCTAGGGATTAAGAAATAAACGGCAACAAATACGTAGGAGTTATGGTATGAAATTAATGGATGGAAAGATAAAGAGGTAATAAATCAAAACGTACGCATGCCTTTAATTAAAAATAGGTAATATATCTTAATTTGATTTGATTGCCATCTATTTAATAAATGTATGCCAAGGAAATAATTCAATAAATACATACCGTTTATATAAACACTATAGAAATAAATAAGAAAACGGTTATAGAAACGTATAAATTAATTGCTATTTACATCTTTGTATGTTACTTAATTTACAAAGTATATATTCAAATTAAATGAAATAAAAACAGACAAATTTTGTAAATATATACATAACATGAAATGTTAAATATACACGCACAATTATAACATGATATTTCAACCAAAAATATTACTTATATTAATTAAAATAAACATTTAAAGGTATGCCTTTTAAAAAAATAAGTATATATATTTGGAATTTCTTTCCAAGAAATAAATAGGGATCTAAATACTTATCCATTTAATTACCAAAAGAACGTATAAATAGGAAAAATGATGTAGAAGAATAAATAAATAGTTTTAGGAAAAGTAGGAAATAAATAAAGAAAATACTTTATTTAATGGAAACTAGAATTAAAGATTGAAAACAATATACAATCAATATTTGAACATTATAACTATACTTTAAAAATGTTTTAAAAATAAAATATATGCAAAACATATCATGTTACACAAATTAGAACATGATTTTACAAACAAAGACATTATTTATATAAATTTAAAATAAACAAATTTGTTAAATAAAACAATTTACACACAATATTGTAAAAAACATAACTTTCACATTATTAATCCGATTTCAACGAAACAAGGAGCAGTATTATTGAAATTAAATCTATTTTCATAATAAAAGATAAAATTTCAAAAATTAAAATATTAAAATTTTAAATTTAAAAGTCAAAGTTTGACCAATTTGACCAAAAATCCACCTTTTTGGAAATATTCCATTTATTCAAGTTTTGAATTATAATTCACACAAAAATCAAAATTTATATTTAAAATAAAAAATTTATCCATTTTAATAAATAAAATAAAGTTTTTGAATCAGGAATTTAAGTTAAAATAATTAAAATATAAAATTAAAATGATCACAAAATATAGGGTTGTTACTCTCTCTCCCACTCAAATCTTTTCGTCCTCGAAAAGAAACGAGATACGGAAAAAACAGAAAAGATAAAATGGAATAAGATTAAGACTAGATGTCAAGAATATTAAAATTATACCTGGTAACTGTTGTTATAGGTAAGTTTAACATGGTGGAAAGTAGGAATGGCTAGAAGGGAAAATAGGTTGAAAGACAAGGATGAACCATTATTCTAAAGCTATATAAATTTCAATTATTTGGAAGGGTAAAATAAATGATCAAAATATCCTTTATACAATACTTTATAAAAATACTTTTATACTCTTTACAAGTTTATCCTCTTTCTCGTAGACTCTGGTAGTGCATTGATCAGGCGCAAAGCTAGAATTCTCCAGGTACTTAGTAGACTTATTTCAACACCCAGTGAAAATACTTGAAAAACTTTGAAAAACATATATGGAAAGTACAATCCAAACAAAACAACCAAACCAAAACATGTCGATCATGTATCGTGGATACACAATGGTTACACCTGGATCCCCAGGAAACATCCCTACCCGTAGGTTGGCTACCGCAGCCCTGCGATTATGCCATAAAGACTGGTCGTACCGCAGATACACAATGGTTACGCCAGGCTCTCCAAGGAAACATCCATACCCGTAGGCTATCGCAGCCCCCGCTGATTACGCTACCAAGCGACCTAATAGATCATAGATACACAATGGTTATGCCTGGATCCCCCAGGAAACGTCCGTACCCGTAGGCTCTCCCAGCCCCTACGAATTACGCTATGCGGTCGCTCTCAAAAGACCATGGGTTACGCAATAGTAGGACACTCGAGTATTACATCCTAAAAACCAAAAATTAGAGAGAAAATATCGATAGAATGAATCCATAATGTAGCCACAAAGCGGATATCAAGCAGAAGGCACTTTCCATATCTTTACTTAGAATATATGTATCATATAGTACCTTTTTAAAATCACTTTCAAATATCATACTTATATAAAGTCCATTATCTATAAGATTCCACTTTCAAATTTAATACTTTCAAAATCAATAGTATATCAATTCACACTTATATAGACTTCGATTATATATGATTTCTCTTTCCAAATTGAGTACCTTTAAAATCAATAGTTTTCAAATCAACTTCAGACTTACACAAATCCATTTTAAATAATTTTGACCACTCCCAAATCAAGTATTTAGAAAAATAAGGTTCTCAGTTTCAATTTATTTCAATATCAATTCAGTTTCAAAATCGTATATGATTTCACCAAATCATTTCTTCCAAATTAAATATCTTCAGTTTCAAAGTTTCCAAGAATAATAGGTTTAGATAATAATCCAAATTTCCAAATCAATATAATTTCTGCAAATAAATTTATTTCCAAAAATCATCATAAAAATACTGGTTTTTAAATTCTAATCTATTTTCGAAACCAAATATTTTCTCAAAATCAATTACACCCAAAATGATTACATCCCTTTTAAACCTTTAAACTATTCATTTCTATTTGAAAGATCCAATTTTCCTTTTGCAAATTATGTGCTTAACAAAAGTTTCAAATTTATTTAAGTCATACTCTTCATACTTTAACATACGAAACTAAACTTATATACTTTATCAATTATTTTATACTCTTCGAAATTTCTTAGCTTTGAAAATTAAACCCCGATTTAGAAGTGTTTGAACCTTCAAAATAGTCGGTGAAATCAAATTTAAAATCCAAGAGTTGGAAATCAGCAATAAATCAGTAAATCAATTTTTATAAATTGAGCTACACTAAATCAAATCCGAAACTCGAGGATTGAACACCGGGCTCACTTCAAATCGTTTCAAATATATACACATATATCTTTTGAAAATCATATCATACTTCGGAATTTGAAATCAAAATTTGTTTCATAACATCGCTCACATAGCAAAGCTACTAGAGTGGACCCTGCCCCACTCTGAAACTCGAAAATCAATGTCGATGATGCATGCACTCATTACCGAAATTATTTTCCAGCGACATAAGTGAGTTCTGGACTTCTATTTTCTTGAAAACTTCTTTTGAAATTTCTGTGAAATCATTTGAACAAATTGAAATCATTTAAAACATTTCTTATTTGGAAAAATACTTTCAAATCGTATTATTATATAGTTTCAAAACCTTAAACCAATTTAGAAATGGGAGTTCAATCACTCAAATTCACATTCAAACCTTCAGTTATAGATCATTTTATACGAAACCATTTCTTATAAAATTTCAAAATTTCAAATCCTTATGAAACTTCAAATTCTCAATTTAAATGGTATATAATCCTTATCGAAAACATTTCACTTTTATATACAAAATGTGGTCATCCTTATCAATATAATAACTTCGATGTATACACAATTTCAAAAATACAATCAACCACAAATTTTCCAAGGGATGATTTAAGAATGGATTTCAAAACAAAACAAAGATTCAAATTTAGGGGAACCCTAATGAAATAGAATTCTGATTCGAAGATAAGCTCGAACGAAGATGGGATAACTAAATTATCAAATAGAAGATGGATAAGCCTATATGAATCGCGGGAGACCTTAACCGGTCAACCGTGACTTCAGGAATATAATCACTGCGAAAGTCTATGGAAAATCGACATTGGATCACAAGAGATAGAATCCGGGTAGAGCTGGAGATAGATAGCATCGTAAACCGAGGATACAGAAATCTCCGGCGAATCAATTCCAATTGTAAAGAAGTTTCACCCCTTTACGAATCATTCAAAGGTTTGCGGAATCACCGATCTTTATAGAGGCCATTCAAAGTGGAGTCATGGAATGCCCCAAAATAAAAAGGAAAAAAAATAGGGAAGACAAGACTCGATTTCAAAACAAGTAGGAGGGTTCACTACAACAAAATACACATGTTGCTTCGCCTCATTTGCATCGGTTGTTACAACAACCGATGCAAATAGAGGTATTTGCATCGATTACGCTTTAACAACCGATGCATTAGGTATGTGGAAAGCAATAGATAATAAAAAATACAATTTGCATCGGTTATCATCGACAACCGAAGAAAATATACCGATGCAAATAGTGTTAGTTGCATCAGTTTTACTTACAACCGATGCAAAAATACTATTCCCACATTGAAAACCGTGATGAAAAGTTAGCGGTAAATTATTTCGTCTCCCTCTCATTTTCACCACGAACCTCTTCTTTTCGTCCTTCACTCGAAAACCCTAAATCACTCTCCCCCTTTTCATCTTTCCCAAAATTGGCAAAACCTGATCTAAATCCAAGCTCCATCCTCGTAAATAATTTCCTCTATCACGAGCTCTCCCCACCTCTCTTTCTTCCTCTCCATACCCGAACCCTAATCTACTTACAAGGAAATTGGAAATTCGTTGCTTTCAGAATTCGTGAATTTGAGTATGATGGCCAGATAAAGTTCCAAACTTCATGAATTCGAGTTCCATCTTTGGTTCCAAACTTTGGTTTCAAAACTACCAAAGTATACGGAATGAAACAAAACTATTCACAACATCATTCACAAACAAAAAAAATTCGCAAACAAGCTTGATGTTCTGGTGTTCTTTATTCGAGTTTGTCATTCAAATTTAGGCGATTCGGTGCTCAATTGTGTGCCGAGTGTGATTCATGTTTTGGAATTTAAGGGTTGTGGGTCATGGCTATTTCGGTGAAGGCGAATTACAGGAGGTGATTAATGATGATGGAGGCGGTTTCAGATTGAAAGCAGTGGCGACTGGTTAACATGTTGATGCTTGAAGTGTTGTTGTGGTGTTTTGGGGTTGTAGAAGGTGCAAAGTAGCATGTGGTGAAATTTTATGGTAGAGCACAGTGCAAGGCAGTAGAGGAGATGTATGTTTGTATATGGGTAGTGGCTACAGTGCAGTGTTTGTATGGTCTGTATGGTTGGTTGTACTGACAGTGGTGGTTGCAGTGATATGGAAGTGGCTGGAATGGTAAGGCAGTAAGGTAAAGTGTTGATGGTAAGGAGTTGTTGTTGAGCATTGTTGATGTTGTGAGGAGTGACTATTGGCAAGATAATCGCTGCAGTGGAAGTTGTATGATGTTGCAGCAGTGGTATTGGTAACAGAAAATCTTGTATGTTTGTTGATGGATACAATTGGGCAGGTGATTTGTGTAGGTCAGGTGAAAATGTAGTCAGGTTTAGTTTGCATGATAGTGTGACTTTGTTTCGTAAATTATGAATTCATACTTTTGTAGCTTTTTTAATTTTATTCATTCGATCGATACAAGGGAACAACCCTATTGTCGGTCTGTAGGTGTTGATGGCCGCGATGGTTCTTTTGAAGGGGAAGAAGGTTGCTAAGAACAGAGATGCTCGACATAACAAAAATTAACAATTTCATTGTTATATTTTGTTCATTTGTGTAAGATATGAAATTTGAGAATTGTACTTTTTCAAATTTTGATTCGAATTGGTTATAGAAATCAAATTTTGATTTGAATTTGTTATTTACAAGGGAAAAATTCTGAGCATATATAGTCATATTTTTCTTCTATACGAATTATCATATACATAAAAACAAACCCTCTGTTTATTTAGTGTAGGTCGTATGTAACTATGATATACGTTATATGTTCTTTTAATAGTAATTCATTTCTATGAACGTCAACTATAAGATGGGAATCAGAATAGGGCATACATGCCGTGGACTAATGGTGAAGGCATGAAATACATGGCGTCAACTATAAGAATGTTTCCTTTTTGTCATCACTTCTCAAGCGCATTGAACATGTTATGCAACTTGACCGGTATATTTTAGTTTATAGAATAAAATGTGTCTTGCTTTTACTATAATAGCATGCTAAACACTTGTTTATTTATTTTTCATCAAATTTAAGCCTTATGCCTAGCCACAATGGAATTATTACCATTAGCTACATTCACACCCTAGCACATATTGCATTGAAGTTGTCTTCCTCTATGTCATTTGTAAGAAAAATATAATCCATCAATTTTCTGTACATTAACTTTCTTGCTCTAGTTAATTGACTCCATTTCCTCTATTTCTTTCTTGAACTTTTTTCGAGATTTAACTAAACATGACATGGCTATATACTTGTAGTATTTTTATTGCTCGAAGTGTAGTAGCAAATTATTTCCTCAAAGGTATTTGTTTATAAAAAAATCAGGTGTGCTATGACTAGACAACTAATGCACAAGAGCGATGTGCATAGTTTTGGTGTCATTCTTTTGGAGCTTTTAACAAGAAGGAAACCCGTAGACCACACTATGCCGAAAGGACAACAAAGTTTGGTTACCTGGGTAGGTTTTTTGAATACAGCTCACACCTGAAGCTAGTGTTTCAATAGTTGCCTATAAAAATAATCACCAAATTAACTTATACATTCATACTATTTTACATTGAGTTCAGGCAACACCAAGGTTGAGCGAAGACAAAGTTAAGCAATGTGTTGATCCAAAACTCAAAGATGACTATCCACCAAAAGCTGTTGCTAACGTATGATTATGAAGTACATTTTGGTCATATCTTATTGATATATTTATTTGTAAATAAAATTATATAAATCACCCAGCTTGGAATATGTCATGTGCGTATCTGTATGCACTTTACAGATTTATACTCTTTGTACTATATATATATATGTGTCATTTGTATACCTCTTGAACGAAAAATAATCACTACCCATAACAAATATTTTATGCAAAGAAATATTTATAACTTTTCACCATATAATGATAAACTGTAAAAAATGATTAAGCTATTTAATTTTGTTTATTACCTTTTTTATTTTTTAGATTTATGTTCGTTTTGTTTTGTATTTTCAGATGGCAGCAGTGGAAGCACTTTGTGTACAATATGAAGCTGATTTAAGATTTTTGATATTCCCTCATTATCTTTCATTTTTGTAACAAATTTACAGCTCTTGTAATTTATAATTTGATTACTGGAGAAGTAAAGCTGGTTGTGCATGTTATGCGTTTGTGTCAGGAAAATGAAGAGGCTGAAACTGGCAATGATGTAGAATGCTCAACATTAGTTGCTCTGCTTCGTCTACTTGCTAGCAAAAAAGCATTTAACAATATTTCTCCGTGACACCATTTGTTCTGCATTTTGCAAATTGTTGCCGGGAGGTTAGAATCATTTTCCCTTCATACTTCTTTCTGTCGCTAGTGATTTGACACAGTATCCTTATGCAGGACAAAAAAGTCTATAAAAACAGTTTTTTTAGATCAACTTAATAGTCACATAGGAACATTGTAGCTGATCCTTTTGTTTGGGTGCCTGCAGGTAGCAATGTGCAATGTTGGTATATGCTATGGAAATGAGGAGAAGTTCTGCTGCTTGGGTTGGGGTATGTGGCGAAGTATGGTCAGCAGCTTGATGACGGATATTGGGGGATGTTTGATGTTAAGTGGTGGAGGAGTTTGGGTGTAAGTGATGTCAGTAGTTGCTGCGAAGTGTATGTGTTTTGTTTTATGGAGGAGGTGGAGAAGCAGCAAATGTTGGAGGTCGATGCTGTTACTGATGAAGTGTGCACAGTGATGCACAGTGGTGATGACAAAAATCAATGTTGTAAATGAAGGTGAAAATTTGTAAACCAAAACAGAATTTGTAAATGATAATGAAATATATTTTTTTAATTTTTTGTGCATGTTTTTTTATTTTATATATATAAAGATTATCAATAATATATATATATATATAGTCTATTTGAGTACTGTAATAATGGTTTCTGAGGGATTAGTTTGCATCGATTGTTATAAAAAACCGATGCAATAGAGGGATTAGTTTGCATCGGTCTTCAACAACAACCGATGCAACAAGTTCCTTTGTTGCATCAGTTTTCATTACAACCGATGCGACATGGGGGCTGTGTTCAAGCAACCAACCATGATATTTTGCATCAATTATGTAACGACCCATAATTTTCGATTATTAAAATATTAATTAAATAATATTTCATAATTTTATATTGAAATAAAACTAAAAAAAATTGATGTTACAAGGAGAAGAATAACTAGAATGTAATGTGAGTAATGTTAATATAAGGTAATTGCTAACTATTTTAATCTAATTTCCAATTAATTGAAGTGACTTTAAGGTTATAATTAGTTATAACTAAAAATAAGGAAATACATTGAACGTTGAAATTATATGTAATCAATTGGAATTGGCCAATATTGAATATGAAATCAGTGGTGTTGTCTGAACGCTACTGATAAATATTTAAAGTAATTTCAAACTAATTGAAATACATTGTAGGTTGACTTGGTTATGATTGTAAATAGTGAAATAAATTAAATGATGTAGATGGTGAACTTGTATGTAGTTAATTGAAATAGGTTAAAATTGAATATAAAACCTTTTTAGGTAAGCAAATTATAACCCTTGGTTGTAAAGAATAAGATAAGGGGTATGAATTATATTATAAACGATTGTATTAACTATTTTCTCATTAATTTATCGTTTTAATATTGAATGGGTAATTAATTGAATTAAGGCAATTGAATGTTGGGTTTAATGTTGGAATTGTATGTTAGTGATTAAAATAATTGTAACGTTATTTGATGATAAGTTGAAATAAGGAAATGAATTAAATGTTATATAAAAGGGGAAATTATATGAAATTAATGGAAAATTGAGTATAATCATGATTGTGTAAGTAGTCATAGCATTTGTTGTTAATAATAATCTTGTAAATGCGATTAAGTAAGTAAAAGGTAACATTTGTTATTCATCACCTATTTATTTAAATCCATTGAAATTAAATTGAAAATCAATTGCAGTTAATCTAATTACCTACTACAGTTAATATGAACTAAAGTGATAAATATAGAAGATTGAGGTAATGAAATGGTAAACCAACGTTAAGTATATATATAATATGATAATTGATTGAATAATAAGATAAAAAAAAAACAAAATAAGTACATGTTGGAATTTAAATCAATTAATGAATTTATTGCCGTTAATTTGACTTGGAATCTTCTAATAAAAGGGAAAGAGAATTTATTTGAAATTAATGGCGTTTAATGAAAGAAATGTACGTTTGTTATAATCCGTTATAAGTGTAATTTTGAAATTAATTACAATTATGTCGATTTTGGATCTTTCAATTTTTTTTTTAAAAAGAAACATTAATATTAATTTTTGGATTTAACGAAAGAAACATACATTATTGTAAAAAAATAAAAAGAACTTTTTAATGAAAATAAAACGAACATTTTCATTTTTAAGGTAAAAATAATTCTATATAAAGAAGAAAAAAATGAATTTTAAAACAATATTTTACAGTCATTAAGTATACATTTGAGGCTGTATATAAGTGATTTTAACACTAATCTTGAAGTTTAAATTTAATTGATTTTTTAGGTTGTGCAATTCCCCTATGAGAAAAACATTATTTTGAAAGAAAAAAAACTTGAATTTGAGTTCTAGATCATCTTTTATTTTTTGTAACGTTACACTGGTTATTGTATTCAAATTTATTTACTATATGTTAATTATGTGTAAACGAGTGTGAAAAAGGGTATATTCAGTGATAATATATTTAATTGAGTGGATCATGCAATTAACTAGATCCTAAGTGGTCCCTTCATTTCCTTATTATTCAATACACCTGCCACCATTTCCATATTTGGTTTTATTGCAATTGTTTTATGTAATTGAAACTTGAATTTATATCCTTTCTTATTCTTCCGTTTTGTTTATTTATTTCCCAAAGCATCTACTTAGATCATACAATTTTGTTTTATTTGTCCCTTCCATACATATTTCATTTGTCACTTCCCTTTCTTCTTTTTTTTTATATCATATATCATTCTTTCCCCTAGAAATTTCTTATTTTTCAAACATCAGACCTCTATTTGTTTCCCTCAAAGTCTCAATGTCAACATAGCTTTATACCTCTACTTAATTGCTGCCAATTCATTTTACTGAAGCTATGTTTAGAAAAAGAAAAGAATAAAAAAGTGTGAGCATCCATTTCTTCCTTAACCACATCCGTATCTTTCCTTATCGCCTTGCCTTCTTTTGCAAGAAGCCATCAAAAAAATTAAACAACGAGAATTAGCCTTAATGGTTTTGGCTTTCCACTTCTTGCCTTTGTTTTGGGTACATTAAATTTGAAAACGTGAGTTATTAAAGTTTCTTATTTTAAGAATTAAATATGCATGTATTTTTATTTTATTTTATATCCTTATAACCTGAATATCTTCCTCATACGAGCTTTGATACATGCGTAGTTTCTTCCCTTGGACTCGTATTGGAATTCCTAATAACATAAAATAGGTTTGGCTGAGTTTGGAGACTATTGGAAAAGGCATCTTTATTTGGATTTTTGCGTTCTAAATATCAAAGGTGAGTGTTTTGACCCACTCACGAATACTAGATTATCTTATGCTAGTTAAATTAAATTTATAATGTGATCAGAAATTTATTAATTGCTTTTGGTATTATTAGATTGTCATTTAAATTAAATCTGAATTTATATTGAATTGAATTTTCCATTTATTTAATAATGAATATAAATTGCAAGTTATACAACTGATAATGATAATCAATTGATTGTTGTGATTTATTGGCTGATTTGGATGTTGGATTGTGATGGATGCTATTGGTTGTCATTTTGGATGATTGGATGTTTATTTATGTTTATATCTTTGTTACCACTATGGATTGAATGATAACTCGAGCGGTTTCCATTGATTTGGAAATTTGATTTGGATACTGGTTGAAATGAAATATAACCGTGTAATTTCTTTAATTTGGATTATTTATTAGAATTGAATTATTTGAAAGATTTAAGTTTTAAATTTAAAATTCGGATCTATTTTAATTAAAATGATTAAGATTGGTATTTTTGAATCGTTTGAAATCTTTTAAATAATTAAATCCACATTGTACACTTGATAGGAGATGAAATTCCTGTTATACATCTCTGAATCCATTATAGTAATATTTATATTCTACTTATTTTGATTTGACTTACATAAGATCTTTTAGTCCTGACTCGAGTGTTTTGTCTTTTTATTACGCTCGGGTCAGTCTGAGTTTTTTTAGTGTATTGAAGACCATTATATTTTGGAGGATAAAGACGGAGATGAGTCTACTATTTATTATTAATTATTCCACTAAATCATGTGTTCCGCTGCATTATTTATTTATTTCTACTGTATGTATAACTCTGATTTGTATTGTAAAGGTGTAATCAAATGTTATTTGTAAAACAGCTTCTTGAACTGTTTATTTGATTTTTATATTTTGTCATTCCGCTGTGAGATTCTGTGTTTTATCTTTCCTTCTTTTCTATTATTTTCTTATTTACCCCATTAACAGTCTTACCTTTTGAATGATTTTAGTCGACATGTGTGGTTTATTGTCGATTTAAATCGTCCAAAAGGGTGGGATGTTACAGTTGGTATCAGAGCCAGGTTTAGACATATCTTAGCCTATTGGGGTTAACTCATTAGAGATAGGATAGTAATACCCTAGAATGAGTTGTCTAAGTGTATATATGAGAGCGTGTATTTATTAGTTTTATAAAAGTGTTTTATATAAGTTTTGAAAGGAATTTTTTTCCTAATATTATATGATATGCAGAGGATTAAATTTTTATAACTAATATAGTTATTTGTAATGTGTTTGATTTATGAAATGGTAATATTTAGTTATTATCATTTATTGTTGATTAGTTGTGTTTTATCAGTTTAAAAGCATTGGCTAATTATTGTTGTTGTGAATTTTGTTGTTTTTGACCGTAGTTCAACTATTGAAAAACAAAATATTTGGATATTTTGGATAATCAAAACCTTCTGAATTAGTATGAATTTAATGTGAATTGATTATAAATAAAACCATGACTTGTAAATTGTTATGAAGTAAATGGATGTTATAATAAATGGTTATAAATAAAGTTGTGATAACTTTAAACCTGAACAATGTCTTATAAAAAGGAATTATGTTTTTATAATTTGGTTATAAACTTAAGAAAATTCCTTATGAAATGATTTGGTAATAAATGTAATATTAAATGAGAAATATTACATGTGGAATGAATGTAATTTAAATTGAAGAGAAATATAAGCAATATTATGAGAATGAATAAATTAATGTTATATGTTAAATGGAGAAATTATTTGAAACAAATATTAAAGTATGAAATGATACTTTCATTAATCAATGAGATTAATAATGAATTTAATTGAAGTATAATTGTGATGAATCAAATTGAAATAAATACGTAAGTTGTGCGTATATTATTTTATTCGCATAGTTAATTTGATCCGGATTTGAGTACATAAGTTTGAGGTGAATTACACCATTTCGCATTAGAATTTTTCATTCGATTCTTGATGGTGAATATTAATATGGATTTTTGGTTTGATTCTAGAGTTCTCTATCATAGTATATGGCTATGCAAGGAGAATGATGGTTTCTAGTCAAGGAACCATATCGAAGTCTGCATTAGGGAAGTTGAATGGACAATACTAGTTCGAAAGCGAATTTGTGTGATCGAGCGAACGATCGAATGTAATGTTGCGAAATGATGACATGTGTACATCTTATGTTCTAATATTATTGATATGCTTTGGCACTAAAATTGAAAGTTGTTGGGTTGGATATCTTTGTAATTTAAATTGGGATTTTCTTTTATGAAAAACTACTATTAATTTAAAACCATTTTTCAAACTACTTTCTTTTATTTTCCTTATACAAACTATTTTCTTTAATTTTTCTTATACAAACTATTTTACAAACTATTTTATTTTCAAACTATTTTACAAACTATTTTATTTACAAACTATTTTCCACAACCATTTTATATACCAAACTATTTCACAAAATGATTGTATATAAAAAAAAAGAACTGTTCTAAATTCAAAACCTTTTGCAAAGCAAAAATGTTCAATTCCATATGGATCTTCATGCAGCGTAATTGATTTGCAAATTTTTTTTATTCTTGCATAAGACAGACTTTATATAAGTATATGGTGATTATTAAAAATGTTGATTTTGGAAGGTTTTTGATCTGAAGAGATAAATCTTATATATAACGGAATTTATATAAGAATGATTTGATATATTTGAGACTATTGATTTTGGAAAATACTCTATCTGAAAATGAAATCTTATATATGATGGAATTTATGTAAGTGCGATATTTGAAGCTATGATTCTGAATGGTGACTATATATGGTATGATATATTTTGAAATAAATGATATGGGAAGTACCTTCCATCGGACCCCTTTGGTGGGTCATTTGTTGGATCTCTTTGGTGGGTCATTATCGGAACCCTTTGGTGGGTCATTATCGGATCCCTTTGGTGGGTCATTATCGGGTCCCTTTGTTGGGTCATTATCGGATCCCTTTGGTGGGTCACTTATTATATTCATTTGATATTATTGGATATCGTAAATCGAGGGGTGAGATGCCTACAGCTACAATTGATTCCGCTGGGATAGCGGCATAACCATTACGTAACTGCAATCCATGGGGGAACGTACTTTCCATATCTATTTTCAATGATTTTAAGTATTTTCATTGGGTGTTGAAACAGGTCTGCTAAGTACTTGGAGAATTCTAGCCATGCGTCTGATCAACACATGGCCAGAGTCTGCAAGAACAAGGATAAACCTGTTAAAACATCGAGTTATAAAAGTATTTTGATAAAGTATTATATAAAAGATATTTTGATCATTTTTCCTTTCTAAGTACTTTAAAATGTTTAAATATTGTTTATTTATGTACAACATGGTTTAGTAGTAAATTATTAGTGTTCTAAATATTGTCAGAAGTTATTAATTAAATAAAACATTTTAAAGTTAATGATTATTGATTTATTAATGATGTTTAAAATTATTTTGAGATTTAAAACTAATAAAATTTAAACATAATGGATTTAAGGTTTTCAATAGCTTCTTTTTAATTATAAGTAATGATGTAAGTAATTGTTTTCAAATAATTTACATATATTTAAAAAGATGTTATTTAAAATTACTGAAATGGTATTAATAAATGAAGCAAGAAAATTTATAGAATTTTTTTTTGTAAAGTATTAAAGCATTAAAGATGATTGATTTGCAAATGAAGTTTTCAAATGAATTTTTTTTTTGTAAATTTTTTTATAAGTTTCTTTGAATGTATAATTTGAAGATATATTCTGTAACAACCCGCATATTTATCGGTTGTATATTTAAATATTTTATTTAAATATAACATCAATTGTCGGATCATAGTCCGAAAAGTTACTTTCTGCAAACGGTCGAATTGGGTCTCAAGACCACTTCCATTGAGTTCAAAACGTCGTTTGCGATCTTTTTGAGTATAAGCTTCGATATATTTGGAGTAAGTCGAATTTTGCTATTTGCTAAGTGGGCTTTTGGGTTTGGGTTTCACCCAAACTGTTCTATAAACCAACTTAGCCCTTCTCTCCTTCCATTCACTTATTCATTTCATAAAAACTCAAGCTCCAACTGAAAATGGTGGAAGGGAAAGGGAAATAGAAATTACAAACCCTAGTTCTTCTTGCTAGCTCATATTCTTGCTCCAAAATCAAAAAGAAGCAATAGGTAAGCTCTTCTTCATCTTCTCCAACTCTTCTCCCCTTCAATTTCAGAAAGTTTTCCTAAACCTAACTTAGGCAAATACTTGTTTGTTCTTAGATTGAAGCTTGTTGGGTTGAAGTAGTGATTAATTGGTTTTCTCCTTGTGACTTAGAACCTCCATTTTCTTTGGTTGTTAGATAAAAGATGAGTTTTGAACTCACATCTACTTCTCTTGATTTCATGGGTGTTGGGTATGAATTCCTAAAAAGTATGCATGTGCCATTGCTTTGGATTTAGAAAGAATTTGCATTTCATTGAAATAGGGCAGGAAGTGCAAAATCATCAGGTTCGGCCGACCGAGCCCTGGGCCGGTCGACCGACCTGGTGCCCCGAGCAATATTTTGTTTCCTGCATCTGGCCGGCCGATCGAGCCCTGTAGTCCGGTCGACCGACCTGCTCTGTTCTGCCTATTTTGCATATTTGATTGATTTTCCGGATTTTATCGATTCAAGTTGGTTTTTAGTGTTTGTTATTTCATCTTTGATTTTGATAACTTATTTTTGACTTCATTCACGGGTTTTATAAATAATCTCTCTAAATCGTATTAAAAGCTTCCGTCTCCAATTCATAAATTCCATTTATAACGCACACGCATAATTTCGCACTTCGAGCGAAGTGGAAGGGTGATTAAATGGTTGGGCAAAACACGGACCATGAATCTGTGCGTTTATCCTTCCGATTAATTCCCGACCTATTCAATTGATCGTTTTGACCTTCGGGTTTGGTTTACCGACGATATGAGGTGAATTTTGTACTGCTTTGAGTGTGAAATAAACTAACGGATAGTAAACCGTTTAGTGCGAACGTGTGGTTATGGGACTCACGTTACCACTTTTCGGATTCCTTTCTGGGAGTTTGTGACACATATCGCCTTTGGGATAGTGTCTTCAGACTGTCTCCTTCTGGCTTGTTGCCTTTAGTATCGCTTTTGATGTTGGCCGTTATGCGCCACATAGGTGATATTGGGTTGCTACAGTATCGCTTCCGATGTTGGCCGTTATGCGCCACATGGGTGATATTGGGTTGCTATTGTATCTCTTCCGATGTTGGTCGTTATGCGCCACATGGGTGATATTAGGTTGCCCTATTGTATTGCTTTCGGAGTTGGTCATTCGTTACCGCTCGAGCAATTTTTAAGATGTTTCAATTGAGATGTATATTCCCTAGGTATCGCCCTCGGTGTAGGTCTTTTTGAACCACACGATATGTAGTGATCACCTTGTGAACTTGTATACCATATTGGTATTTGTTATTTTCCTTTTGGCTTGTTTTGGGGATATTCCTATCCTTTGTTTCTATGAGTTGCGATGATATGAGGCTTGTTTGTTATGATATGATTCATCTTATGTTAGATGATTGTGTTATCTCCCTTAGAGATATTTGTTATACTATATGCCCTTGCAGGTTCATTATCGTTCAGTTTATCTAACTGATTTGTTTAGCTAGACTGACCGGTGTATTTTATACTCGGGTCAGACCGAGATGTTTCAGGTTAGGTGCTTTTGGACTTAGCCTCTTTTGCTTCCGCACGGACTATTCCGCTAGTTTCTTTTGTCCTAGCTTTTGTGTAGTCCTTATCTGTCGTAACTCTGATATGTATTCTTGTGAACTCATCTGTATATTGTGGTTTGCTATACCACTTGACATGTATTATTTTGTATACTCTGCTTTGTTTCAGCATATGTTTGTATATGATGGTTTACTGTTCTGTGATGTATATTGCATTTGAGTTGTTATATTCTGTTCTGATAGATCCTCTAGCCACCTATGGTTTTGTTTTAAGTATTCATTGTGTAACATCCCGAAAATTATGAGTTTAAATTTTAGTAATGTATTTGAACTTTTTGAAATTTAAATCGAAAAGTTATAAAGAAATAAAATATGAACAAAATTTAGTGTTTTTAGTTAAAACTTTTAATAGAATTAAAACAAATATTGTAATAAAATCACATAGTTATTTAATGTTAATAACTAAAAAAACTTTTCCTTTTAATAAAGTAAAATAATAAATTGTGGTAGATGAGCTTTTAATAGAAATAAAATTGTTAAAATAAGTTATGATAAATTATAAAGATTTAAATCACATAATTATAATCTAACAAATAATTAAACATATGAACAAATGAACAAATAATTAAACAAATGAATCAAATGAGTATGTTACTAAATCAAACCGGGTAAGTGTAAGAAACTAAAACAAAACATAACATGCTGAAATTATGCAAAGTAACATGCTTCATTTAATGCTAGTATTAAATAATATTTACTCCTTTGCATGTACAAAAGCATTTCAGCTGAGATTTGGTTTGTAGGTTAACAAACAAAGATATAGAAAAAATGTACTTATAAAATATAACTAAACAAGAACATGCTGCAAATAGGAAAAAGAGGAAACCTGAACATTCCATTTTCATACTTTCATTAAATGCCATCACCTTTAGCAAAGGAGCATAACTGCATTAAATACAAGCAACATACTTTCATTTAATGGTTTTACTGCACAAGCCATAAAAATAGTTTTGATTTACCTTTATACCATAAAACATTGTACCTGCCTACCTCCTTATATACATGGCAATTGCCTTAGTTTATATGTTCAACAAATTTTTGCAAAGATCAGAAATTAAAAAGAAAAGGGAAACATTACTTTATATTTCAAAGTGAAAATAAATTACTGAAGAAAGAAGAACAGAGGAAATTCAAACTGCAGTTGCAAAATAGTCTTTCCTCATCCATTATACATGTGAGTAAACATGATTTGTAAAGGATATTAAGTTATTTAAAAACAGTTTAAACTTCCATCATAACTGTTTTATTCATATTACAGTATGATGATATACCAGTCAAGCTTTGTGTCATTCATGCAGGGGATTACATATGTTTTAAAAAAAAACTGAAGTATATTTGTTTTAAATCACTAACAAGCTATGATTTTTCACATAATCAAGTTGGTTAAACCATGAAACAAGATTGTGCCAGTTTATTGAAATATACAGTGGATTATCACCACTGTAACTTTGGTTACAGGTAATCATGAAGAAATTGGATAAATTCAAGTATTATAAAAAGCTAATCCAAGTTAATAGCTTAAATTCTTACTACAAATCATGATTTTTACAACAGAAATGAAGATTTCTAGTTGGGTATATACAGAGCAGTTCGAGTATGAACACATATCGTTTTCTTTGAATTTCTGGTATAAATCAAATTATAAAGGCTGAAAATTTATTTGTGGCAAGCTCGAACATCAGAGACTTCGAGAAAATTATCAAAGGAATTTTTCATTGCGTGAAATTTCAATACGAGATCGTTTTAGGGTTTTAGTTCCAGTTTTGAACGTGCTTAGCAAAAAAAAGGATTTCGCCCTCTTGAGTTGACCGAGCTTCACGATGGCTTGAGGAATGATAGCTTAGGGTGTTGTCGAACTATGGACGAAGTTGCTGGGTTTCTAGCGGCGTCAGGCGTCGTGGCGAGGCGTTGACAAGGACGAGTGGCGGTTCCAGTTTGTGTTACAGGAGTGCGAGCTCGAACTCAATTTCGAATTCGAGATGATAAAGGAATATAGGTGATCGGGGATTGAACTAGGGAGGATTTTTGACTTACTCATCGATGCAGCGACGCCTGAAGATCATCCACGGCGTCGTGCACGTATACGTGCACGAATTTATGACCTGGAGAAATTTGATTACCTGAAGCATTTCAGGTTTGCACTCGTGTGGGTTGACTCGAAGTTTTGATCGGGGAAATAGGGCAGAAACTCGAAGGGAGAATCGAGTGGCTTCAGGGTTGTATCGGGATGAAATTTGAACTTAAACAAATTTTGAAAATTTTTATTACACGGGTAGCTTTTGGGTGAAACTCGAAGCAGGAAGCATTCGAACTCGGGCGTGACTCGGGGGAGCCTCGGGTTGGCCACCTGAAACAATATATTCAGTTTGAAATTTGTCGAAAACTTAAGTTTAAACAATTTTTATAAGCATTCTTTATAAAATGATGATTGCTAATGGAATGTGAAGTTAAATCAAACAATGATTAAATAATTTATGATTTATAATTACTTTGTACTTAATAATAATAAATAAATAAAAGCAATTAAAATTTAAGTTGTAAATTAAGAATCGTTAATTTGATAATTTAAGTTGATTGATTCAAAAAAAAAATTGATAGTTACATTAAGATAATTTATTAAGGAATAATAAATTAATATGGTCAATTGAGATTTAATTAAATTGTAATTATAAATAATAAATCATTGATTTAAAGTAATCAAGAAAAAAATATTTATATGGTTAATTTATTAAATCCCATTCACTTTGATTGGAAACGATTAACTATCGATGTGCACCATATTGATATCTATGTTCTGTTTGTGATTCTGTATGATGTAATTGCCATGTTATTGCACTGTGATTATGATTTGTTCTGTATTGATGTGAAAACCCTGTTGCCCGTAAAACGGTATTTTAAACCTCGATGCGACAGGGAATCGGATTTCAGTTGGTTATCCGAAACTTACATCGAACCTGTGAATATTTGTGAATGACATCCACATGTTTTAAAATTTGACAGTCACTATTTGAATTAGCCGGGAAAGGACCTTTGTTTCATATAACCCATTTCGAATATGTGATTCGACGTTATGGATAGCAATTGAAGACCGGTGTTGAAGACCGGGTATTTGCGAGAGCGATATGATGACCTGTCGATTGACTCTGCACCGAGTTGCTCCGGTATAGAGTTCTCCATATGTGATGGGGAATCCGATTAGGATTGTGGATATCCGGATTGCAAGGACTTCTTTGGAAGTGCCTTCGGTTCTGTTCGAGCCCGGAACAGACTTGTATGGATAGTATGTCTGACATTACAAATTGAGATATAAAGCCGATTTCTTTCAAATATATTTCTGTTGGTGGCGGAGAATTTATTCTTTTATCTTAACACCCTTCTCTGAGACGTACGAGCTCAGAGGTTATATAGTTGAAGGTTATCAGCAATATATTCTAAATTTGGTAATGTGACATGCTGAGTGTTGCTGTGAAATGACCATTATGTTGATCATTTGTGATAGGATCATTTGTTTGATCGTCTATCTTGGTGATCATTTCTATGATCATTTGTTGACCCAAAGCACAGCTTTTGTATAAAGCGTGTTTTTGTGGACGAGACTTCGTCGGACCTCACACCCCGAAATGTTCGAAACAGGAAAGATGCGGCAAGGTTATTGGGGGTAGCACCCCTTAGGGTATGTGCATTTCCTTCTGGATAGAAGTGGTATCATGGTATGGAGCCCAGATACTTAACTTATGTTGATATCGCAGATATATATATATATATATATATATATATATATTACTTGTGATTTGTTGTTGGGGCCCCGGTTAAAGGTTGGTTACGACCGGGAGATGGCATACTCGTGTCAGTAGTTACCCAGTTAGGGGTAACCCGGCCTTGTGTTGGCAGAGATCCGGTTTGGTTCTCGGGGACGTCCTTCCAGAGGCGTTCTCATGTGGCAATGGGAAGTTCCTTGGCCTGACCATTGTTGGAAATCCAATTCCCAATACGAAACCCTGTACGGTTTTAGTTGTAGAACCTGCCATTTACTTATGGTGGTCACCACTGTTTAGATGGTAGCTATAGTAGGCATACGATAATGGTCGTATGCTGGCTAAGATTAATATTCTATTTTCGAAATGATTTACTTCACTATGAACTAATAATAATATCAAAGAATTCTTTTCTCGTATCAAGCATATTTAACTATCATAAGAAGAAATCTCCTCCAATTCTGCGTTTGCATTGTGTGTGTGGCGGGAGGTCTTATGGTAGTTCCATTTTTAAAAGCATTCCGAAAAAAATTCTTTTATAAATCTTGTTTTTATTTAAATGCAACTGTTTTTGTTTACCAGTCCCATGACTGATCCGGAGTTTATTGTTTTCTTTCCTAAACTCTGGGTGCCCATTATTTCCACACGGGCAGCCTATTAGCAGGTTTCTGTATTTTGGAGTAGCAGTATTTTGGAGCTCTTATCTGGGAGATATCTTAGGAGCTTTTGGAGATTTCAGGTGTTAGCTTTTGGGAGTTCGTTATCATCTCTCTCATTTGAGGACTTTTGGATTTATGATTACTGTTGTATTGTCATGATGTTGCATTTGGAGTTGTGGTATATGTATGTACTCTGTTGCAGTATGGATATTATGTTGATGTTGTAACTGTGATGATATTTATGATATTGATTCTGTTCCGCTGTTTTATATTCATCTAATTGTTCTTATAAGCTCCGACGATGTGAATTTGATGTTGTTTATCGAACATCGAGTTTGGGTCGTCACAAGTGGTATCAGAGCTGCTGGTTGAGTAAGAACTTTAGCTACGGAGTATAACACATTAGATGGCTCATTAGAGATAGGGTGAAGTATACCCTAGAATGAGTATAACCAAGACTGAAACTTTAAAATTTTCTTAGTCTATTTCTTTTTACTGCTGATATTCCTTAAGATATCTCGTTTGTATATCTAAATCAATTTTCTTACTAATCTCAGATAGTGAAAATGAGTGGACGCAGAGGAAGAGCTAGGGGTCAAGGCAATGCTGCAGCACCAAATCAAATTCCCCCAGCCTGTAACAGCCCGATATTTTCAACCATTCGCATCCGCACATGTCGGACTTGAATTGCTCAAAATACCGCGTTGTAAATAAAATTTGGCAAATCTCAGAATATACAGTAAATAATTAATCACAGATCACAGACACAGAGTAAATAATAATGCAGCGGAAGTAAAAGAGATAGTAGTTCATGAAGCTACTATATATATAAGATACATCAGAGTTAAACAAGATACAACAAAAAGTAACAAGATACATCAGGTACAAATCAGAATACATCACTGAAATCACTGGATACAGAAAGCAAAATGGATGGCTGGATCTTCAAGGAAAGCTCCAACTCCTAAGGTGAATCTTGAATGCTAACTCACTCATATGACTCGAGCGTAAAGCAAAATACAAAACACTCGAGTCAGGACATAAATACTTATGAACTGTAAATAAACTCAAGTGAACAGTAACAAAAATGCATCAGTAACTTAAAGGATGCTTGGGATCGCCCATCCTTTAAGGATCCGTTAAACTATTTACTATGTAGTAATATTGCGCTACTATAATAATGTCTACAGTAAAATAAACATACTTTTAAATAACGTTCCGGGCTACCCATATCACCCTTCACACATAATAGTCCCAGTAGTCCATCCAATATCATGCCATCTCCACTCCGGGTGACTGTCAGAGGATACCACACGGGCTACGGGAGAAAAACAAACTCGTAGTAAAGGCTCGGTATGGTAGGTGACACGGCACACAAGGCAATGCCAGGGTAGATATACCAATTACGCACACGGGCTGGTGGTAACGCAGCAGCCACATACGCCCACCTCGGAACACACTCCCGTATCAAAATCGGAGGATGGCCATCTAATCAATCACAAGTAAGAGTATGGTATCGAAGGAATGTGTCCGACCAGAGGTGCTACCTCCTTTGGCCCGAGATCGCTCCTTTTTTAGCCACCTTATGCCAACTCACGGGAGTTGGGTCCACGTAATATACCTCAAGAACGTCGCCACCATCCTACTTCATTCTGGAATCTCCACCGCGTACACGGTTGTTAAAGTGGTTTTCGGAGTTGGCAGAGAGTATGACAACTTCCGATCCCGGTCTCTTTAACAACCAAACGTTATTATAACGCCGTGGTCATTTCAAAATAGTTTAAACTTCAAAAAGATCAAATCATTTCATTTCAAACTATATTTCTTTCAAAATAGTTTATATTTCGAAACCAAAACCATTTTTATTTCAAAACTATTTATTCAATCAAAATAGTTTATACTTCGAAAACAAAATCATTTTTATTTCAAAAATACTTATTCAATCAAAATAGTTTATACTTCGAGACCAAAATCATTTTTATTTCAAAACTATTTATTCAATCAAAATAGTTTATACTTCGAAACCAAAAACATTTCAAAACTATATTCAAATCAAATAGTTTATCATTTCCATTTCAAACATATATTCACCTTTAAAAAAATTCATAATACTTTCAAAGTATAACTTTTCTGAAACCAAAATACTTAAAATCATTACACTTTGAAAATCATAACATTCCGAAATCATACATTTGAAATCAATCTTTTAATTCTTTACACTTTACAAATTTATTCCATTAAACCAAAATTTCAAATTTCCAATTTAATTCAATTCAAACCTTCAGTTTCAATTCAGTTTAGTTTTCTAACAAAACATTTCAAATCTTACCAATTTCAAATATAGTATTGATCTACAAAATAAACAATCCTATTTTAATATATTTACAAACTTTAATATCCCACATTTCAAAACTAAGCTTTATAATTCCATATATTCATATCTCAAATCTAATTTCATTATTATTTAATTTTGAAATATTCATTCATTTCATAAATCCAATATTATTTAACTAAACTTAAATTACAATTAAACCAAATACCTTTTCATACAAATATAAACTTCAAATATCCCCTTATCAAATAGATCAAAATCAAATATTATTTCACATTCATATTCTTTATTAAAATAAAGATCAAATCATTTCCAAACCATTTCAAAATCATTAAAATATTACATCCTTTCAAAACTTCATAATCGAATCATTATTTGAATTCAAATCCAAATATTCAAATTTAAATGTCATTTGAAAATCAAATATGTCATTCATTTATTATTTCAAATATTATTACAAAAATCCATTTCAAAATTCCATTCAAAAATTCTGTAACATCCCGCCTTTTCGCACACTTTAAACCGACACACATGCCAATTCAAAGCATACGCAAGGGCGGATTGTTATGGGGTAAATAAGAAAAACAGAGAAGAAATAAAACAAAATAGAATCTCACAGCGGAAGGATAAAATATAATAATCAATATACAGTTCATGATAACTGTTTACAAAATATTTATTTTACTTATACAATGAATATCAGAGTTACACATACCAATACAATCAATGCAGCGGAAATTTAGAGTGTGGTGCAATACTATATATAAAATAATACCGATTCTTCGTCTTCGTCCTCCAAAGCTAAAATCTGCTATCCTGAAACGCTCGGACTGACCCGAGCGAATTTGAAAAGACAAAAACACCCGAGTCAGACTAGAATATCTTATGTGAGTTAAATAAACGGAAATAAATATGAGTACAGTAACTCAAGAGATGTTCGGGATTTACATCTCATAAGGATCCGTTAAACTATTTACTATGTAGTATATTGCGCTATTATAATAGTGTCTATTTATAAAATAAACTTACTTTTTAATAGCGTTAAGGGGTTACCCATATAGCCCTTAACACAAATAATGCCAATAGTCTATACAGTACCGTAATACCTCCTGATCGGGAGGCTACCAGAGGATACTCCATAGGTACGACACAAATAGAAACTCGTAGTAAAGGCTCGGTATGGTAGGTGACACGGCACAACTAGGCAATGCCGGGGTAGATATACCAATTGCTATCCAGGCTGGTGGAAACGCGTAGCCGCAGTTACCGCCCACCTCGGACTAACTCCCCAAAATCAAAATATAGAAGTGGCCACTGAATCAATCCAAGTCAAAGTATAATATCAAAGAGGAGCGTCCGATCAGAGGAATGACCTCATTGGCCTGAGAATCGCTCCTGTTTTAGCCACCTTATGCCAACTCACGGGAGTCGGGTCCACGTATTTACCTTACAGGAAACGTCGCCACCACCTACTTCATTCTGGAATCTCCACCGCGTACACGGTTAGTCAAAGTGGTTTTCGGTATCGACAGAGAGTATGTCAGATATCCGATCCCGGTCTCTTTGCCAACCCATCATTATTATAACACCGCGGTCATAAAAAAAAGGTTATACTTTAAAAATCAGAATAAACATTCCATTTCATAACCATGAATACGATATTATTTCAAAACCCAAAGCCATATTTTATCACTTATCCCAAATATAATTCTTTTCCAAAATCAAAATGCTTTAACTTCATAACGTCTGAAAATCAAATATTTTCGAAGCATAGTATTTTGAAAATCATAATTTAAAACCGTAACTTCTAAAACTTGAATGGTTTGGACATTCAACGGTATATGAATTAAATGGTTTAACTTAAATGTTACTTTGTAAAGAAAATAGTTCTCATGGCTTTACAAATACATTTCTTTATTAAAGTCTAAACCAAAATTTATATTATCTCTCTCAAGTTCCAAAACCACTTCAATTTATTTATATATACGTATATCCATTCTGAGTATCAATATTTCAAACTAAAGTTGGATTTTATTCTTTCAACAAATCAATTGTTCTATTAATTAGTCTTGAATATTCATATAAAATCCATAAAAAATATAAGACTTCAATTTCTAGTGATAAAATATATATATATTTTTTCCAATTCAAATTATACTAGAATATTCATTTTAATTTATTTTGGGAAAAATCCAATTATAAATATCATATCTTAAAATTTCCAACTTAACATTTAAACATAGGATATAAATTATCAAACTCCATTTTCTAAATTTTCTTCCATTTTAATAAAGAGATTTATACACCTTTTTATTTCAAAATTTTCAACTTCATATGTATATAAATATGGAAGAAAACATTTATTCAGTATAAAATTTAAGATTTTTATAAACCGTATTCCATCCAAACCATAGAAATCACATAAAAATCGTTATATATAGACCGCGGTGCCTGTATAAAATTTTCTATCCTATGGTCAAGTGATACGGATATTTATCATTTCAATCCACAATTTAAAAGATATAAAAATTTGCGGTTATATATCATTTCAAACCACAATCTCGAATGAAATGTAAATGCATACTAACTTGCAGTTTAATGATATCCAAATAAACATTCATTCAACAACACATCCATCATCCAATCACAACATCGATCAATATCAATCAATAACAATTATATATATGATCATATATAACAGGTGATAACTGGCACTTTATTCAAATTAGATTTATCAACTATTAATCTAACAGTTTATTCAGTAATAATTTATACAACTATTAACTATCAATTCATATGCAACAATAATTTCCAACAGTCAATTAATACGCAATAAATCAATTAAATTAACAGTTAAATTTAATAAAATGCAATTCAACAGATATGAATGAAATAAACATGCCAAATACTCATAAATAAATTTCTATTTCTAAAATTTATTTAACAAACATAAAAGCTTCTAGTAATTGTGAGTGGGTTAAAACACTCACCTTTTGAATTTAAATCGAATTTAAATTCGATTTAAACCCAAAAATTCGCCCATCTCAGAATTCGTCCAAACCAGCATCATCAAGTCCGGAATTAAATTACGATCCTAACAAAAGAAATTTCGTGTGAATCCGACTTCGTATGAGAAAGTTATGGCGAAAAATGGTGATTGAATTCAAAATTGAAAATAAATAAAAGTGACCCATATTTCACCATTCATAAATGCTTTTACACGTCACGTTCATATGCCATGCTCACGCTACAGGACTATCTTCTACACGCAACCGAGGCATCACCCAGAACGCACGAAACTATCCCTCTCCAGGCCGAAGACCCTAACGCACGCACACAGCTCCGTCGCCGTACCACCACGGCCTCTGGCACTCCGCTCCTCACCCCCAAGTCGCGACAGAGGTCGAACCTCCCCCCTCATCAACGTGAAACAGAGGCAGCCGCCTAAAGGCACAAACCCAAATCGAGATTTGCCGATGATCTAGCCGTTGATTCTTGAAACAAAACACATAGATCGACTCCCCTCAGTCCTCTCTGCAAAACCCATAAGCCGTTTTCCGATCCGACGAACTTTTGTGCGATGATGATGAACGGTTTTGGGGCTGTTTGAATTTATTCTGGATGAACGATAGCTCCAATTGAAAAACGAATTTCACCATGAGATTACGCGTATCGAAAACATCAACATATATTTTTTCTGGAATTTTCTGAAATTTTTGAGTTTTGACTTTTGATTTTGAACTGTGGATAGATCTGGAATTGGATCTGAGATGTATACATTTGGGGAAGAGAGAAGAGTGAAGAAATGAACGTACAGCAAAAGAATAGAGACTTAGGGTTTATAGCTGTATATTTATAGGTAGGCTAGAAATAGAGAAGATGGACCGGACAAACGAACGTACGGAACAAACTATGGCCCAAAAAGCCCGCTATGCCTCCGGAACCGAATTTATTAAATCTATATATCCAAATAGGTATTTTAAAATATTCTGAACGCGATGGAAAAAGTTTCATGTCCAAATTTGATCGTATGAAGAAGTTATGCTGAAAATAAGATTTCCAAATTGATTTCAAATTGATTTTTAATAAAATTGATTTCAAGGCGTTTCACGTCCGTACGATCAAACGACAAGTCCGATCGATACGAAACTTGAAACTCTATAATAATTCACCGATACGGATCCGATGAAACTGGTTTCGTCGAAATCCGAGTCCGTGACAAAAATGGCTATTTTTAATATTTATTAAATCAATTAAATAAATCATAAAAATCCAATTTTATTTTTCAACCTCTAATATTGGCCAAATTTCATTACTTATAAAAATTCAATCAGTTCCACATGATTTACCAAACTTGGATGTGAATTAAAATCTATCAGTATATAAATTTGCAGTGTTAATATCTGCACTTTCTTATTAATTGGGAATTATAAATTATATTCTAAAACTCAATTATTAAAGCTTATATTCTTATACTCTCAACAAAATCCAATTAGGTAAATAGATTTGATTTCCATTCCAACTCATGATTGCAAATAAACTTTTACCATATATTAAATTTCAAATTATTAATAAACTTTATTCCCATTTATCCGCCTTAATTTATTTAAGGCAACCTTACATTAATATCTATTGCTATGGTTTCAAATTATTATTCCCTCCTTTTCTTAACTATTATCAATTCCAATCTTAATGAATTCAATATTATAAGTTTGATAAATCTATTAAATTCACTCAATTGTTTACAAATTCCATTTTAAATTCAATAACGTAATAATTAACGTTAGAATCCGTTTTATTATGCATAAATTCCAAATTTTACTGTCCCAAATTATCTTCTTTTCATTCATATCAATTGTCAATTTCATAAGAAAAATTAACATTTGGTTCATACCTTTTTACAAATAACTCCAATTTCTTCCAAATAATAATTACATAAACTATTTAATATTAAATCCATTAAATTGCAATAAATTCAATTGATTGCAAACAAATTTGGATTTTTTATTTGGTTATACACAAAATTTCCGTTATCACTTACCTAACAAAGTTATTATCACTTATGATCTCATTGCGTTCACATTTTCACATTTCCACTTACTGATTTCTTTACTTTATTCTACATAATTTATTACAAATGGGATTTTCTTTGGTTTTCATCTTATCTGTATTTAACGTTTCTCAATTACCAATTATTTCACTTTAACTGCGGTAAATTGGCGGATAAATTGAATAAATTCCCAAAATTTAAAATAACAAGAAACAAGAATAGGTAACATACAATAGTCGTTAAATCTAAATTCTAGTCACCTAAATAGGCTTTTATTACTTGCAAATAAATATTACTATTTATTTTCATAGTACCAATCTCAATAATCATCCCATTTAATTTGCTTAGGCCATTTATAATCCACTATACATATCTACATAAATGGGCAATTTATTCAATTTATTAAGTATCAAATTCTATTAAGCCCTGTTTATATTTACATGCATTCTTCTATTACTTTACAAAATGGAATAACTTTTAAACTCATACACTTAATAACAAAACCGTTATAAATCCAATAAATTCCAAATCGTAGTTTGTACATATTTTACACAACTATTATGATTTCTCACAAACGTTGAATTTATCAAATGACCATTTATTAAAATTTAATTCCCTTAATTGAATCAATTGCTTATTATTATATATATTCATTTCATTCTACCATTCCTTCCCATTATAAATTCATTAACGTATTTACACATCTCTATCTTTCAAATATTAATAACCAAACTTGATTACAAACACTGTCCTTATCAATCTTCATAAATTTGTTCAAAACTATACTTTTGTTTACATAAAATAAATTTTATGTTTCTATTAGATTTTTTCTTCTACAGACATTGAATTTTACTATCTACACTTATTGCATCTTTGTATACATGAATACTATTAAAGTTAATATTTATATTAACTTTTATAAATTCAACTTTCATTCGTTTCTTATCACTAACTTTCAACAAAATGTGACCATCTACATTAACCAAACCTATTGTCATAATGTTTTATTGTTACACTAAGTTACAACTACTATACCAAATTTCTACATTTATTCCTAAACAAATTAGAAATTATATTAATCTAATGCATTAAATATTATTAATTTAACGGGTCGTTACAATCTCCCCCACTCAAAACTTTTCGTCCCCGAAAAGGAAAAGAAGGGAGAAGGAAGAATAAAATAGTGCATCTTATTTCAAATATTAACTTATAAACAATATTTTACTGGATTAATTCCCTTTAATGAAATACACTTGTTTTATAATCATTATGTATTTTAATACTTGAACTATTAAAGTTGGAAAAATATTTTCACAAAATTCTAAGTCCAAAATTTTCTGAAAATTTTGGCAGAGTCTCCTTTGTACGGAGGGACTCTGGAGAAAATATAATATCCAAATATACAAATATATTACATATATTATCCAAAATAAAATATCCCAACACGGGAAAAATATATAAAATAACGCTTTATACGTAATCCGGAAACGTACCTATTTGTCGGGCAATACGCTTATTATTATGGAACCAAAGCAGTAGCAGTTGCTTCCAACACCTGTATACACTTATATAATCTAAAAGGTTAAATATTTATTTTAAAATGGACTATTCAAATGGATTCAATCATTCATACTCAATCAAATGCAACAACCATACATTTTTAATAAACAGCACACACCACAAACAACAATCATTCACTCAACAAACAATCAGTTGTTCGGGTTCAAATTCTGAAGTTGTACGAACGAAGAATAACTATCAAGTACATCCGTTGCTCAACAGCCTTAGATGGAACAAAGATAGATTATTTGTTCATCCAACAACTCCACAATTCCTTACCCAACAAACATACATCAACCAAACAATTCAAATCAACACCAAAATAGCTTATTATACATTTATTTCATAATTTAGTGTTTTGATTTTCATTCCTTCATTTATGGAAGAATTTCTTTATTTCTTACAAGTTTTATTTTCCAATTATCCCAAAATTCATTATATTTGTATTTCCTTTTATTACTTAAGTTTCCTTTTATTGCCTAAATTTATAAAATAAATTCTCATTAATAACAACAAATATTTGAATATCTTCATTTCCTTACTCTTCACTTGTAAGATTTCCCTTAAATTCTTAATCTGCTAACATTCATTCTTATAAGTGGAAGTTTTTATTTATCTATTAACTATGGATTACAGTCATTTCAATTCTTCCTACTTTCCATTATATTGGAATAGGGAAGATTAAAACATACTTAAGTCAATAATCATACAATCAATTCTTATTTTGAATTTCATTTTATATACTTAGGTTCATATCATCTATTAATAATTCTTAACCCTTTTTCAGTAAAATTTCAATTATAACCTAAGTTTATACCATTAAATTCTTATTATAACAGCAATTTATTGAATACTTCATTTTTCCTAAATTCCTACTTGTAAAATATTCAATTCCAGTTTCTCATTTAACACTCCAACTTTTATATTTGGGTAAGTTATTTATGTTAAGGAAATTGCAATTGAACTGATACAAGTTTAATCTCCATTCTTTTAATTAAATTTAATGTTTATCCATATTACCCTTTGTCTCATATGTATGCAAATTCCTCTTTACAGCTTTGCAATTATTCTCTTATTTCAATTAGAGGTTTCAATTCATTTATTACTTAACTTTTATCTCACTAACAATTTATTAATGGGAGATTTTAGAATTAAATTCCGGGTTAAATCTCAATTTATTTCAAAATAATAGATAAATAAGTTCTTACAACTCAATATCTCTAATTATATTTAGAACAATAAAAGAAAATTTTTAGAAAATTTCAAAATAAATCTGCAGTAGAATTTACTACAGTGGCCTTTCCCCTTCGAAACTCGAAATGAAAGTCGATGATGCGGCCGTCATCACCGAATTTATTTTCCAGCGACAGAGAGGAAAGTACAGAATTTAAATTTTTTTTTTCTCCCAAAATCTTCTTTAAAACAATTCTTCCAAATTATACGAAATATTTCTATAAGAAATTACTTATAAACCAAATCAATAAATTTCACAAATTCTTTGAAAGCAGATTTGGAAAAATCCCGGACTTAAGTTCTAAAATCTCCAATTTGATTTATCATAATTTCAACTTAGCTTCAGTTATTATAAATATTCTTATTGCCTAACACTCAATCTATAGCAACCAAATATATATATATATATATATATATATATATATATATCTTTATAAAATATCTTTATATATAGAAAATATAATCGGCAAAATTATTTCATTCGCCTATATTAAAACAAATATTATGTTGGTCTGTCCTATTAAGTGTTTAGAAATCCCTATTGATGACATAGCGTCCCATGCATCAACCAGAATTTATAAATACAAAGCGGAACAGATTAACACAATATAAAAATATTTTTATTAATACTAACAAATACGCTCTCTCATATATATACACTCAGTGTCTCCCATAGGATATTTCTACCCTATTAACAAAGAGTCAAACCCCACAAAGCCAAGGTTTATCGTTAAACCAAAGCTCTGATACCAACTGTAACATCCCGCCTTTTCGCACACTTTAAACCGACACACGTGCCAATTCAAAGCATATGCAAGGGTGGATTGTTATGGGGTAAATAAGAAAAACAGAGAAGAAATAAAACAAAATAGAATCTCACAGCGGAAGGATAAAATATAATAATCAATATACAGTTCATGATAACTGTTTACAAAATATTTATTTTACTTATACAATGAATATCAGAGTTACACATACCAATACAATCAATGCAGCGGAAATTTAGAGTGTGGTGTAATACTATATATAAAATAATACCGATTCTTCGTCTTCGTCCTCCAAAGCTAAAATCTGCTATCCTGAAACGCTCGGACTGACCCGAGCGAATTTGAAAAGACAAAAACACCCGAGTCAGACTAGAATATCTTATGTGAGTTAAATAAACAGAAATAAATATGAGTACAGTAACTCAAGAGATGTTCGGGATTTACATCTCCTAAGGATCCGTTAAACTATTTACTATGTAGTATATTGCGCTATTATAATAGTGTCTATTTATAAAATAAACTTACTTTTTAATAGCGTTAAGGGGTTACCCATATAGCCCTTAACACAAATAATGCCAATAGTCTATACAGTACCGTAATACCTCGTGATCGGGAGGCTACCAGAGGATACTCCATAGGTACGACACAAATAGAAACTCGTAGTAAAGGCTCGGTATGGTAGGTGACACGGCACAACTAGGCAATGCCGGGGTAGATATACCAATTGCTATCCAGGCTGGTGGAAACGCGTAGCCGCAGTTACCGCCCACCTCGGACTACTCCCCAAAATCAAAATATAGAAGTGGCCACTGAATCAATCCAAGTCAAAGTATAATATCGAAGAGGAGCGTCCGATCAGAGGAATGACCTCATTGGCCTGAGAATCGCTCCTGTTTTAGCCACCTTATGCCAACTCACGGGAGTCGGGTCCACGTATTTACCTTACAGGAAACGTCGCCACCACCTACTTCATTCTGGAATCTCCACCGCGTACACGGTTAGTCAAAGTGGTTTTCGGTATCGACAGAGAGTATGTCAGATATCCGATCCCGGTCTCTTTGCCAACCCATCGTTATTATAACACCGCGGTCATAAAAAAAAGGTTATACTTTAAAAATCAGAATAAACATTCCATTTCATAACCATGAATACGATATTATTTCAAAACCCAAAACCATATTTTATCACTTATCCCAAATATAATTCTTTTCCAAAATCAAAATGCTTTAACTTCGTAACGTCTGAAAATCAAATATTTTCGAAGCATAGTATTTTGAAAATCATAATTTAAAACCGTAACTTCTAAAACTTGAATGGTTTGGACATTCAACGGTATATGAATTAAATGGTTTAACTTAAATGTTACTTTGTAAAGAAAATAGTTCTCATGGCTTTGCAAATACATTTCTTTATTAAAGTCTAAACCAAAATTTATATTATCTCTCTCAAGTTCCAAAACCACTTCAATTTATTTATATATACGTATATCCATTCTGAGTATCAATATTTCAAACTAAAGTTGGATTTTATTCTTTCAACAAATCAATTGTTCTATTAATTAGTCTTGAATATTCATATAAAATCCATAAAAAATATAAGACTTCAATTTCTAGTGATAAAATATATATATATTTTTTCCAATTCAAATTATACTAGAATATTCATTTTAATTTATTTTGGGAAAAATCCAATTATATATATCATATCTTAAAATTTCCAACTTAACATTTAAACATAGGATATAAATTATCAAACTCCATTTTCTAAATTTTCTTCCATTTTAATAAAGAGATTTATACACCTTTTTATTTCAAATTTTTCAACTTCATATGTATATAAATATGGAAGAAAACATTTATTCAGTATAAAATTTAAGATTTTTATAAACCGTATTCCATCCAAACCATAGAAATCACATAAAAATCGTTATATATAGACCGCGGTGCCTGTATAAAATTTTCTATCCTATGGTCAAGTGATACGGATATTTATCATTTCAATCCACAATTTAAAAGATATAAAAATTTGCGGTTATATATCATTTCAAACCACAATCTCGAATGAAATGTAAATGCATACTAACTTGCAGTTTAATGATATCCAAATAAACATTCATTCAACAACACATCCATCATCCAATCACAACATCGATCAATATCAATCAATAACAATTATATATATGATCATATATAACAGGTGATAACTGGCACTTTATTCAAATTAGATTTATCAACTATTAATCTAACAGTTTATTCAGTAATAATTTATACAACTGTTAACTATCAATTCATATGCAACAATAATTTCCAATAGTCAATTAATACGCAATAAATCAATTAAATTAACAGTTAAATTTAATAAAATGCAATTCAACAGATATGAATGAAATAAACATGCCAAATACTCATAAATAAATTTCTATTCATTTCTAAAATTTATTTAACAAACATAAAAGCTTCTAGTAATTGTGAGTGGGTTAAAACACTCACCTTTTGAATTTAAATCGAATTTAAATTCGATTTAAACCCAAAAATTCGCCCATCTCAGAATTCGTCCAAACCAGCATCATCAAGTCCGGAATTAAATTACGATCCTAACAAAAGAAATTTCGTGTGAATCCGACTTCGTATGAGAAAGTTATGGCGAAAAATGGTGATTGAATTCAAAATTGAAAATAAATAAAAGTGACCCATATTTCACCATTCATAAATGCTTTTACACCTCACGTTCATATGCCATGCTCACGCTACATGACTATCTTCTACACGCAACCGAGGCATCACCCAGAACGCACGAAACTATCCCTCTCCAGGCCGAAGACCCTAACGCACGCACACAGCTCCGTCGCCGTACCACCACGGCCTCTGGCACTCCGCTCCTCACCCCCAAGTCGCGACAGAGGTCGAACCTCCCCCCTCATCAACGTGAAACAGAGGCAGCCGCCTAAAGGCACAAACCCAAATCGAGATTTGCCGATGATCTAGCCGTTGATTCTCGAAACAAAACATAGATCGACTCCCCTCAGTCCTCTCTGCAAAACCCATAAGCCGTTTTCCGATCCGACGAACTTTTGTGCGATGATGATGAACGGTTTTGGGGCTGTTTGAATTTATTCTGGATGAACGACAGCTCCAATTGAAAAACGAATTTCACCATGAGATTACGCGTATCGAAAACATCAACATATATTTTTTCTGGAATTTTCTGAAATTTTTGAGTTTTGACTTTTGATTTTGAACTGTGGATAGATCTGGAATTGGATCTGAGATGTATACATTTGGGGAAGAGAGAAGAGTGAAGAAATGAACGTACAGCAAAAGAATAGAGACTTAGGGTTTATAGCTGTATATTTATAGGTAGGCTAGAAATAGAGAAGATGGACCGGACAAACGAACGTATGGAACAAACTATGGCCCAAAAAGCCCGCTATGCCTCCGGAACCGAATTTATTAAATCTATATATCCAAATAGGTATTCTAAAATATTCTGAACGCGATGGAAAAAGTTTCATGTCCAAATTTGATCGTATGAAGAAGTTATGCTGAAAATAAGATTTCCAAATTGATTTCAAATTGATTTTTAATAAAATTGATTTCAAGGCGTTTCGCGTCCGTACGATCAAACGACAAGTCGGATCGATACGAAACTTGAAACTCTATAAAATTCACCGATACGGATCCGATGAAACTGGTTTCGTCGAAATCCGAGTCCGTGACAAAAATGGCTATTTTTAATATTTATTAAATCAATTAAATAAATCATAAAAATCCAATTTTATTTTTCAACCTCTAATATTGGCCAAATTTCATTACTTATAAAAATTCAATCAGTTCCACATGATTTACCAAACTTCGATGTGAATTAAAATCTATCAGTATATAAATTTGCAGTGTTAATATCTGTACTTTCTTATTAATTGGGAATTATAAATTATATTCTAAAACTCAATTATTAAAGCTTATATTCTTATACTCTCAACAAAATCCAATTAGGTAAATAGATTTGATTTCCATTCCAACTCATGATTGCAAATAAACTTTTACCATATATTAAATTTCAAATTATTAATAAACTTTATTCCCATTTATCCGCCTTAATTTATTTAAGGCAACCTTACATTAATATCTATTGCTATGGTTTCAAATTATTATTCCCTCCTTTTCTTAACTATTATCAATTCCAGTCTTAATGAATTCAATATTATAAGTTTGATAAATCTATTAAATTCACTCAATTGTTTACAAATTCCATTTTAAATTCAATAACGTAATAATTAACGTTAGAATCCGTTTTATTATGCATAAATTCCAAATTTTACTGTCCCAAATTATCTTCTTTTCATTCATATCAATTGTCAATTTCATAAGAAAAATTAACATTTGGTTCATACCTTTTTACAAATAACTCCAATTTCTTCCAAATAATAATTACATAAACTATTTAATATTAAATCCATTAAATTGCAATAAATTCAATTGATTGCAAACAAATTTGGATTTTTTATTTGGTTATACACAAAATTTCCGTTATCACTTACCTAACAAAGTTATTATCACTTATGATCTCATTGCATTCACATTTTCACATTTCCACTTACTGATTTCTTTACTTTATTCTACATAATTTATTACAAATGGGATTTTCTTTGGTTTTCATCTTATCTGTATTTAACGTTTCTCAATTACCAATTATTTCACTTTAACTGCGGTAAATTGGCGGATAAATTGAATAAACTCCCAAAATTTAAAATAACAAGAAACAAGAATAGGTAACATACAATAGTCGTTAAATCTAAATTCTAGTCACCTAAATAGGCTTTTATTACTTGCAAATAAATATTACTATTTATTTTCATAGTACCAATCTCAATAATCATCCCATTTAATTTGCTTAGGCCATTTATAATCCACTATACATATCTACATAAATGGGCAATTTATTCAATTTATTAAGTATCAAATTCTATTAAGCCCTGTTTATATTTACATGCATTCTTCTATTACTTTACAAAATGGAATAACTTTTAAACTCATACACTTAATAACAAAACCATTATAAATCCAATAAATTCCAAATCGTAGTTTGTACATATTTTACACAACTATTATGATTTCTCACAAACGTTGAATTTATCAAATGACCATTTATTAAAATTTAATTCCCTTAATTGAATCAATTGCTTATTATTATATATATTCATTTCATTCTACCATTCCTTCCCATTATAAATTCATTAACGTATTTACACATCTCTATCTTTCAAATATTAATAACCAAACTTGATTACAAACACTGTCCTTATCAATCTTCATAAATTTGTTCAAAACTATACTTTTGTTTACATAAAATAAATTTTATGTTTCTATTAGATTTTTTCTTCTACAGACATTGAATTTTACTATCTACACTTATTGCATCTTTGTATACATGAATACTATTAAAGTTAATATTTATATTAACTTTTATAAATTCAACTTTCATTCGTTTCTTATCACTAACTTTCAACAAAATGTGACCATCTACATTAACCAAACCTATTGTCATAATGTTTTATTGTTACACTAAGTTACAACTACTATACCAAATTTCTACATTTATTCCTAAACAAATTAGAAATTATATTAATCTAATGCATTAAATATTATTAATTTAACGGGTCGTTACAAATTCATTTATCTCATTACATCTCATTCCGTTTAACACATAACCAAGTAAACTTTATTTAAATTCAAATTCAATTTAAATTCCTTAAAAATTCAAATTTAAATATTCAAAACTTCTAAAATTTCACAGATAATCTATTTCAAAAGTTAAATTATTTAACACTTTAAAATATAGCCCAAACAGTGTTAAATCTATAACATTTCAAAACATTGTCAAATTATAGCAACGACAGCATTTATAAAGTGCTATCGTAGATTATAGCTTCCAAAAATGGTTTAGTTCAAGAATAACGGCATTTGTAAAATGTCGTAATAGATATTTAGTTATTTCAAACATTGTTAGATTCAAAACAATAGCATTTAAAAATGCTGTCAAAAGACTACAACATTTTGAAAATGCTATAAAATTCCAGATTTCATTTTAGCTTTTCGAAAATAATAATAAAACTCCAAATTTTTACTATAACTTAAAAGTCATATTTCTAGACTTTAAAATTTGACATTTAAAATCGTTTTAACATATGATTTAACACAACAAAAATTTTAGATCAAATATTCAATTTTAAAAACTCCATTCATTTATTAAATCAAAATTCACTGTTTATTAACATATAAATTAAATAAAACTTAAAATTTTACTTCAAATATAATTTTAAAACTTTAAATTTAATTTCCATTATTTATTTACATCTTAAAATAAAATTTAAAGTCTAAAATCTCAATTATTTCACATTTACGTACTCAAATTCACAATTTCAAGACTTAATATTTAATTTTCTTAAAACCATAAAATATATATTTTTAAATCAAAATTTCATACTTTTAAAAATACATATTTTAATACAAATCATTTAAAAATATACCATGGGGTCTGTATATAATTTTCAAACCTAGGTCAAGTGATACGGATATATGTCATTTCAATCCGCAGTTTACAAAGAAAACCCGGGTTCTATCATTTCAAACCCGCAATCCCAAGTCAAATAAAATACAATAAAAATCGCTCAGGCCTATCATTTCAGCCCATAACGATTTTTCCCTAATCTAAAGTCCGTTTGGGTATGTATCATTTCAACCCATAGTGATTCCATTCTAACAGGGAACTTGCAGTGTGAATATATGCATAAACAATATAAACAATGCCAGTGTCACAATATAATGTCATATATCACATGTCAGGTGATAATTAACAGTTTTAACATGGTAATAACATGGCATAGCATATCATATGATCATCATTAACTTGCATAACATTTTATATTACTAAACACTTGTCATCAATTCACTATTTCATAAGTATAAATGTCAGAGTGAGAAAGACTCACCTTTTACGAAGCTAGAGACAAACAACACACACAAGAGCGATTCCAAAGGCACGACAAGCACGATTTGATTTGAATTGATGGAGACCCTTGTAAACAACACAAAATATAACATACATAAGCACAAATATAGATATCGACATACAAATATAATCAACAACTTTAGTTTGCATAACAGTTGCAAAACAAGAGAGATGACCAAACCTTAGAAGCAAAAGACTTGCACACGACAACATAAGCTTGTCACATGATCAAATGGGCTTGATCTCACCACACTAGGCTCTGGTTTGGGTCAGGTATGGCAACCATAAAGGTCAGGTTACAAGTGGATGAAGGTGGTGGAAGAGTTACAACATGAAGCATACATGGGTTCAAGGCAAATATGTGAAGTTTTTGGTGCATTTTGACTCGGCTATGACCACATATAGACTCGGCCATGGGGTCTTCATGTCAGGTCAGATCTGGACAGTAGTGAAAAGGGCAGCCAGAGGTGAAGTGGATGATGGTGGTGGAGGCTAAGGGGTGGCCAAAGGCAACTATGCAGGCAATAGTGGAGTATAGGCTTGGCTACCATTGTTTTGGTGAAGTGCTTTGCAAATTTGAGGTGGTGGCTTCATCTAATGGTCATGGCTAGAGGTGGTGGTCAGAGGAGAGGGGGTTGGTGCTGCTGGAGATGATGGTGGAGAGGATGGTAGTGGTGGTGGTAGAGGCTAGGCCTAGCAAAACACAAGAAGGATCAATGCAAAAATCAATAGGAAAATCATAAAAACAAGAAGAAAGATGATAGAATTTACCAAATTTTTGTAAAACAAATGGCCATGAGTTTTTTTCTCAAGAAAGATGATAGAATTTTCATGAGAAAGAGTGAGGAATGTGGCTAAAAGATGGAGTAGGGTACGGCCAAAGCATGATGAATGGAGTTTGGAAAGTGAAAGGTCGGAATGCAAAAGGACTAAGCATACAATAGATCTCAAACTCTTCATATATTCATTATTTCTTTTTAAATTTTTATATAACTGAAAAACATATATAAATTCAGTTAAAATACGAAAATATAGTAAATAAACAAAAATAAATAAATTAATTATTAATTATATATAGTTTAGTTAAATAAAACAGCAAAATTTGCAACTAGTCTTGAAAATATGAAAAATAAGTGCAATGAACTTGGGAAAATTTTTATGTACTTAAAAATATTTATAAATAAAGATAAGAACACAAAATAAAAAGGAAATCACAAAAATAAATAAATAAATTTTAATTTAAATATATTTTAGATGAAGAAAATAGCAGAAAAAGGAAAACAGCCTTTTAAAAATAGGCAATCATCATAGTAAATTTTAGAAAAATTCTATTATCATTTCAAAAATATTTAAAAGTCAAAATATGCATAATATAACATATTAAAATAAAATATGACAAAGAAAAATAAAATTTATACAATTTAAAATAACAAAATTGCAAAATAAACAATTTATACTCAAAATTGAAATGTACATATCTTTTGCAGTTTAACTCCGTTTTCCACGGAAAAAAAAGCAATATTCAAGTTATTAAATCTATTTTCATAATAAAAGATAAATTTTAAAATTTCAAACTTTTAAATTTTTAAGTTAAAAGTCAAAGTTTGACTATTTTGACCAAAATCAACATTTTCTGGAAATATTCAATTTGTGTATGTTTGAAATTCTAATCCACATCAAAATCAACATTTATATTTCAATTAACAAAATATATTAATTTTAATAAATAAAATAAAGTTTTTAAATTAGGAATTTAAATTAAAATAATTAAAATATACTATTACAATAATTAGAAAATACAGGGTTGTTACACTCTCCCCCACTCAAAACTTTTCGTCCCCGAAAAGGAATGAGGTACGGGAAAGCGCAGAAAAAGATTGAATGATATAGTATTAAGACAAGAAGATTAAAATTATACCTGATAACTGTTGCTATAGGTAAGTTTAACAATGTGGAGATGATCTTTCCAACATCCTCTAAAATCAAGAACACAAGCATGAAAAAAAATCTTTTAGAATCTGATTCAGCCTTCCCGTTTAACCGACGGTCTGTAGATGGCAAGCAGTGCTTAGATTCAATGATGAGTACCAAAGATTATTAAAGATTATAGAAAGATTTCTAAACAGACTGGTATAAGCAATAACCTCCCATTCTGTAGCAAGATAAGGGAAATTAGGACAACCAAAAGATAGTTTGAAACACAAAATAAGATAATAAATTTGAAACCATAAAATTTCAACTTAAACTGAAAATTAATTTTACATAAGTTAAATAAATCTTAAGCGTCTCTAATTTCATTATCTTATCATCCAATTATCTTAAATTAACAAATCCCTAAAATCATGTATTTGAAAAATCTTTTATTATACTCAAACTCATTGCAACTGCCTTAAATTTATTCTTAGTTCCTTTATCATCATTTTATATTGTAAATTATTCCATTACCTTTTTTCTTTATTTACCTCTGTTAATCCTTTTATAACTTAAATTTAAGTATATAACATTTATAATAACCACTCAAATTTTATTTATAAAATCTTTTTTTATATTGTATATTATCCAATTACATATTCAACTTTTGAAAATTAAGGTAAGTTATATTGGAATGAAATTGTGTATTATACAAATAAAACTTTCTAATTCAATTATTTCAAGCTTGAATATTTATCCAAATCTTGAAATTATACTTAGAAATTATCTTTGAAGATAAAATTTAGGAATTAAATTTCCAATAAATTCCAAACTATTTAGAGATAAATAAATGCTCATATACTATATATATATATATCCATTCAAATTTAAATCATATATCGGCATATGTTATAAATCCATTCTTATTTTAGAAATTAAAATCAATTAAATTTTCCCAAAACAAAACTTAGCAAGACTACAGAATGGTCTCTTCACTTCGAAACTCGAAAATGAATGTCAATGATGCTGCAGTCATCACCGAAATTATTTTCCAGCGACAAAGAGAAGAGCACTAAATTTAAATTTAAAATTCTTTGGAAACAAATTTCTATTCAAAAATACTTTAAATAATATATCCTTTAAAACTTTAAACACAAAGTTTGAAATCCATCGAAAATTAAATTCTCAAATTCTTGTTTTACATTCATTTTAAATTTCCAAATAAATTTATAACCATGTTTTATAGTTCAATTAGATATATGAAACAATAGAAAATGATATATAAAATCAAATATTATTTCTTAACAACCAATTCAAATAAAATCCAGATAAAGATTTATAATATAGTTACAAAATTTATTTCACAAAATTTATTTCATTACTAAATTTTAAAAACATATCGTGTTAGTTTGCTTTGTTCAAGTGTTTTGGAAATCATATCGATAGCGTTGATCAGATGAATCGATTAGAAACCCAAATCAACATTAACAACTCAAACAACACAATATATAAAACATTTTAAATAGTAGTTTACAAATACACTTCAAGAATAATTTGAAGATAAGTTGGAAACAAAGATGAGATGATTAAATAACAGAATAGGGAGATGGATGAGTTTATATAAATCGCGGGCAACCTTAACCGGGTCAACCGTGACTTAAACAAGAAGGTCGATGTGGATTTCTTGGGTAAATCGACATTCGATCTCAAGATGTAGAGTTCGAAATTATAAGAGATACTAGCATCTAAACCTAGGATATAGAATCTCTGGTGAATCGATGTTGTTGTAAAGGAGTTTTCCCCCTTTACAAATAAAATTGAGGTTGGCGAGACCGCCGACTCATTATGAAGATCTTTTGAAGTGGAGTTATGGGATACTCCAGAAACAAAAGAAGATAAATAGTAAGGGACACGAATGGATTTTGGAACCACAAGGAATGTTCCAAAATTCAAAGGAATCGAGTCAAAAAGGAAGAGGTTTTAACTCGAATGAAAGTGATTCTGTAAATACATTTACCCTATATACTGAGTTTTGCCTAGAGCTACCAAAGCTCTGATACCAACTGTAACAACCCGATATTTTCAACCATTCGCATCCGCACATGTCGGACTTGAATTGCTCAAAATACCGCGTTGTAAATAAAATTTGGCAAATCTCAGAATATACAGTAAATAATTAATCACAAATCACAGACACAGAGTAAATAATAATGCAGCGGAAGTAAAAGAGATAGTAGTTCATGAAGCTACTATATATATAAGATACATCAGAGTTAAACAAGATACAACAAAAAGTAACAAGATACATCAGGTACAAATCAGAATACATCACTGAAATCATTGGATACAGAAAGCAAAATGGATGGCTGGATCTTCAAGGAAAGCTCCAACTACGAAGGTGAATCTTGAATGCTAACTCGCTCAATCTGACTCGAGCGTAAAGCAAAATACAAAACACTCGAGTCAAGACATAAATACTTATGAACTGTAAATAAACTCAAGTGAACAGTAACAAAAATGCATCAGTAACTTAAAGGATGCTTGGGATCGCCCATCCTTTAAGGATCCGTTAAACTATTTACTATGTAGTAATATTGCGCTACTATAATAATGTCTACAGTAAAATAAACATACTTTTAAATAGCGCTCCGGGCTACCCATATCACCCTTCACACATAATAGTTCCAGTAGTCCATCCAATATCATGCCATCTCCACTCCGGGTGACTGTCAGAGGATACCACACGGGCTACGGGAGAAAAACAAACTCGTAGTAAAGGCTCGGTATGGTAGGTGACACGGCACACAAGGCAATGCCACGGTAGATATACCAATTACGCACACGGGCTGGTGGTAACGCAGCAGCCACATACGCCCACCTCGGAACACACTCCCATATCAAAATCGGAGGATGGCCATCTAATCAATCACAAGTAAGAGTATGGTATCGAAGGAATGTGTCCGACCAGAGGTGCTACCTCCTTTGGCCCGAGATCGCTCCTGTTTTAGCCACCTTATGCCAACTCACGGGAGTTGGGTCCACGTAATATACCTCAAGAACGTCGCCACCATCCTACTTCATTCTGGAATCTCCACTGCGTACACGGTGGTTAAAGTGGTTTTCGGAGTTGGCAGAGAGTATGACAACTTCCGTTCCCGGTCTCTTTAACAACCAAACGTTATTATAACGCTGTGGTCATTTCAAAATAGTTTAAACTTCAAAAAGATCAAATCATTTCATTTCAAACTATATTTCTTTCAAAATAGTTTATATTTCGAAACCAAAACCATTTTATTTCAAAACTATTTATTCAATTAAAATAGTTTATACTTCGAAACCAAATCATTTTTATTTCAAAAATACTTATTCAATCAAAATAGTTTATACTTCGAGACCAAAATCATTTTTATTTCAAAACTATTTATTCAATCAAAATAGTTTATACTTCGAAACCAAAAACATTTCAAAAATATATTCAAATCAAATAGTTTATCATTTCCATTTCAAACATATATTCACCTTTAAAAAAATTCATAATACTTTCAAAGTATAACTTTTCTGAAACCAAAATACTTAAAATCATTACACTTTGAAAATCATAATATTTCGAAATCATACATTTGAAATCAATCTTTTAATTCTTTACACTTTACAAATTTATTCCATTAAACCAAAATTTCAAATTTCCAATTTAATTCAATTTAAACCTTCAGTTTCAATTCAGTTTAATTTTCTAACAAAACATTTCAAATCTTACCAATTTCAAATATAGTTTTGATCTACAAAATAAACAATCCAATTTTAATATATTTCCAAACTTTAATATCCCACATTTCAAAATTAAGCTTTATAATTCCATATATTCATATCTCAAATCTAATTTCATTATTATTTAATTTTGAAATATTCATTCATTTCGTAAATCCAATATTATTTAACTAAACTTAAATTACAATTAAACCAAATACCTTTTCATACAAATATAAACTTCAAATATCCCCTTATCATATAGATCAAAATCAAATATTATTTCACATTCATATTCTTTATTAAAATAAAGATCAAATCATTTCCAAACCATTCAAAATCATTAAAATATTACATCCTTTCAAAACTTCATAATCGAATCATTATTTGAATTCAAATCCAAATATTCAAATTTAAATATCATTTGAAAATCAAATATGTCATTCATTTATGATTTCAAACATTATTACAAAATTACATTTCAAAATTCCATTCAAAAATTCATTTATGTCATTACATCTCATTCCGTTTAACACATAACCAAGTAAACTTTATTTAAATTCAAATTCAATTTAAATTCCTTAAAAATTCAAATTTAAATATTCAAAACTTCTAAAATTTCACAGATAATCTATTTCAAAAGTTAAATTATTTAACACTTTAAAATATAGCCCAAACAGTGTTAAAATCTATAACATTTCAAAACATTGTCAAATTATAGCAACGACAACATTTATAAAGTGCTATCGTAGATTATAGCTTCCAAAAATGGTTTAGTTCAAGAATAACGGCATTTGTAAAATGTCGTAATAGATATTTAGTTATTTCAAACATTGTTAGATTCAAAACAATAGCATTTAAAAATGCTGTCAAAAGACTACAACATTTTGAAAATGCTATAAAATTCCAGATTTCATTTTAGCTTTTCGAAAATAATAATAAAACTCCAAATTTTTATTATAACTTAAAATTCATATTTCTAGACTTTAAAATTTGACATTTAAAATCGTTTTAACATATGATTTAACACAACAAAAAATTTAGATCAAATATTCAATTTTAAAAACTCCATTCATTTATTAAGTCAAAATTCACTGTTTATTAACATATAAATTAAATAAAACTTAAAATTTTACTTAAAATATAATTTTAAAACTTTAAATTTAATTTCCATTATTTATTTACATCTTAAAATAAAATTTAAAGCCTAAAATCTCAATTATTTCGCATTTACGTACTCAAATTCACAATTTCAAGACTTAATATTTAATTTTCTTAAAACCATAAAATATATATTTTTAAATCAAAATTTCATACTTTTAAAAATACATATTTTAATACAAATCATTTAAAAATATACCATGGGGTCTGTATATAATTTTCAAACCTAGGTCAAGTGATACGGATATATGTCATTTCAATCCGCAGTTTACAAAGAAAACCCGGGTTCTATCATTTCAAACCCGCAATCCCAAGTCAAATAAAATACAATAAAAATCGCTCAGGCCTATCATTTCAGCCCATAACGATTTTTCCCTAATCTAAAGTCCGTTTGGGTATGTATCATTTCAACCCATAGTGATTCCATTCTAACAGGGAACTTGCAGTGTGAATATATGCATAAACAATATAAACAATGCCAGTGTCACAATATAATGTCATATATCACATGTCAGGTGATAATTAACAGTTTTAACATGGTAATAACATGGCATAGCATATCATATGATCATCATTAACTTGCATAACATTTTATATTACTAAACACTTGTCATCAATTCACTATTTCATAAGTATAAATGTCAGAGTGAGAAAGACTCACCTTTTACGAAGCTAGAGACAAACAACACACACAAGAGCGATTCCAAAGGCACGACAAGCACGATTTGATTTGAATTGATGGAGACCCTTGTAAACAACACAAAATATAACATACATAAGCACAAATATAGATATCGACATACAAATATAATCAACAACTTTAGTTTGCATAACAGTTGCAAAACAAGAGAGATGACCAAACCTTAGAAGCAAAAGACTTGCACACGACAACATAAGCTTGTCACATGATCAAATGGGCTTGATCTCACCACACTAGGCTCTGGTTTGGGTCAGGTATGGCAACCATAAAGGTCAGGTTACAAGTGGATGAAGGTGGTGGAAGAGTTACAGCATGAAGCATACATGGGTTCAAGGCAAATATGTGAAGTTTTTGGTGCATTTTGACTCGACTATGACCACATATAGACTCGGCCATGGGGTCTTCATGTCAGGTCAGATCTGGAAAGTAGCGAAAAGGGCAGCCAGAGGTGAAGTGGATGATGGTGGTGGCGGCTAAGGGGTGGCTAAAGGCAACTATGAAGGCAATAGTGGAGTATAGGCTTGGCTAGCATTGTTTTGGTGAAGTGCTTTGCAAATTTGAGGTGGTGGCTTCATCTAATGGTCATGGCTAGAGGTGGTGGTCAGAGGAATGGGGGTTGGTGCTGCTGGAGATGATGGTGGAGAGGATGGTAGTGGTGGTGGTAGAGGCTAGGCCTAGCAAAACACAAGAAGGATCAATGCAAAAATCAATAGGAAAATCATAAAAACAAGAAGAAAGATGATAGAATTTACCAAATTTTTGTAAAACAAATGGCCATGAGTTTTTTTCTCAAGAAAGATGATAGAATTTTCGTGAGAAAGAGTGAGGAATGTGGCTGAAAGATGGAGTAGGGTACGGCCAAAGCATTGATGAATGGAGTTTGGAAAGTGAAAGGTCGGAATGCAAAAGGACTAAGCATACAAAAGATCTCAAACTCTTCATATATTCATTATTTCTTTTTAAATTTTTATATAACTGAAAAACATATATAAATTCAGTTAAAATACGAAAATATAGTAAATAAACAAAAATTAATTAATTAATTATTAATTATAAATAGTTTAATTAAATAAAACAGCAAAATTTGCAACTAGTCTTGAAAATATGAAAAATAAGTGCAATGAACTTGGGAAAATTTTTATGTACTTAAAAATATTTATAAATAAAGATAAAAACACAAAATAAAAAGGAAATCACAAAAATAAATAAATAAATTTTAATTTAAATATAGTTTAGATGAAGAAAATAGCAGAAAAAGGAAAACAGCCTTTTAAAAATAGGAAATCGTCATAGTAAATTTTAGAAAAATTCTATTATCATTTAAAAAATATTTAAAAGTCAAAATATACATAATATAACATATTAAAACATATTAAAATAAAATATGACAAAGAAAAATAAAATTTATACAATTTAAAATAACAAAATTGCAAAATAAACAATTTATACTCAAAATTGAAATGTACATATCTTTTGCAGTTTAACTCCGTTTTCCACGAAACAAAAAGCAATATCAAGTTATTAAATATATTTTCATAATAAAAGATAAAATTTAAAATTTCAAACTTTTAAATTTTTAAGTTAAAAGTCAAAGTTTGACTATTTTGACCAAAATCAACATTTTCTGGAAATATTCAATTTATGTATGTTTGAAATTCTAATCCACATCAAAATCAACATTTATATTTCAATTAACAAAATATATTAATTTTAATAAATAAAATAAAGTTTTTAAATTAGGAATTTAAATTAAAATAATTAAAATATACTATTACAATATTCAGAAAATACAGGGTTGTTACACAGCCGCAGAAGCAGTAACAGAAATTCAGCAGCAGCCGTACTTGGCTGATTTATATAAGAAGTTCGAAAAGCTTGGTGGCAAACCGTTCATTGGCAAAGAGTCAATTATTGACGCTCAAGCTTGGGTAAGATCGTGTGAAAAGATTTTTAAAGGGCTAAAATTGCAGGATGAGCAGAAAAGACTTATAGCATCTTGGCAACTCCAAGGAGAAGCTTCAGCTTGGTGGGAAACCATCATTATAGATGAACCCGAGGAAGAATTTACTTGGGATCGTTTTAAGGAAGTGTTTGAGAAACGTTACATGCCATCGGCGGGAGTTTCCAGAATGTATCAGGAATTTCTGGATTTGAAGCAAGGAAGTTTGTCGTTTGAAGAATATTTGAATAAATTCAGCGAACTATCTCGGTTTGGCTCGGAATTGCTAAACACACCTCTTAAGAAAAACGAAAGGTTTATCCGGGGAATGAACCTGAAATATCATGGAAGAATGACGGGTCATGTTAAAGAATCTTTTTCAGATTTAGTAGATATGGGGTACAGGTACGCTACTCTTGATATGCAAGAAGCAACTGTGGAGAAAGGTAATTCAGGTAGTCCGAATTATAAAAAGCGGAAATTCGGAGGCAAGAAACCTTGGCAAGGCAATGAGAAGAAGAGGAGCATTCAAGGAAGCGCAATAGAAAATGTCACTTGTTACAACTGCAAAGAGAAAGGCCACTATTCAAATGACTACCCAAAAATGAAGAAGCCAGCTAAAGAATGCTACAATTGTCATAAACCGGGACATTTAGTTAAAGATTGCCCAGTGATGAAGCCAGCGCAGGTGGCAAAAGTTTATGCGATAAAGAAGGACCCCTCATCTTCAAAAGCTGATAAAGGGAAAAGTATTTTGGAAGGTAATCTTACTATTAATAATAGAACTGTTAGAGTTTTATTTGATACAGGAGCTTCACATAGCTTTATCTCCCAACAAACCGTAAATGAATTGGGACTTGAAACTAAATTTGCTAACGATCTTATTTGCGTGAAAAATCCGGTTGGAGGTCCCGCAAATCTTTGTTCATATTGTAAGAAAGTTCCTATTTCGTATGCTAGCTATAAATTTGCTATCAACCTTTATGTCCTCGAATTTGATGAATTTGAAATCTTACTCGGTATGAAGTGGTTATCGAGATACAAAGCTATATTGGAGTGTAGTAATCGGACAGTTTTAATCAAAACGAGTTTTGGAAATTTTATTGAAATCTCTTGTGAGAATCCAAGTCCAAGGAGTGACAGATTGATGTACACTTTGGGAAATCTTGAACCCACTTTGCCGTCTATACCTATTGTTCGGGATTTTTCCGACGTATTTGAAGAAGTGAAATCTTTACCTCCTCATCGAGAAATAGAATTCTGAATCGATCTTGTACCTAATACTCGTCCTGTGGTTCACGCAAGTCGCAGGATGGCACCCAGGGAAAAGATTGAATTGGTTCATCAAACTGATGAGCTACGAGCAAAAGGATTAATTCGACCAAATGTTTCTGAATGGGGCTCAACCGTCGTATTTGTTGCTAAATCAGACGGATCTTTGAGATTGTGTGTAGATTACCGCGATCTAAATAAACAAACTCTCAAAAATAAATTCCCTCTACCTAGAATTGATGATTTATTCGACCAACTTCATGGCGCTCGTTTCTTTTCAAAAATGGATCTAGCCCAAGGATTCCATCAATTACGAATCGCCGAAGATTGTGTACATCTGACTGCTTTCAGAGGTCCTGATATGTTCTATGAATGGTTAGTTATGCCTTTCAGGCTAACCAATGCTCCAGCATACTTCGTAGATCTTATGACTCGTGTGTTTCGGGAGGTTCTGAATAAATTTGTGCTTGTATTCATTGATGATATTTTGATCTATTCTAAGACTAAAGAAGAGCATGCCGAACATCTTAAAATCGTATTGGAAATATTGAGGAGAAATGTTCTATATGCAAAATTTTCCAAATGCCACTTCTGGGTCAATGAAGTCAAATTCCTTGGCCATATTGTTAATGAAGAAGGAATTTCAGTAGATCCTAGCAAAATTTCCGCTATTCTTGATTGGAAACAACCCACTACTCCAAGAGAAGTTCGAAGCTTTTTGGGTTTAACAGGCTACTACCGGAAATTCGTTCAAGATTTTTCTAAGTTGGCTAGTCCGCTGACTAAGTTAACAATGAAAAATTCAAAGTTCATTTGGACTCCAGAATGTAAGGAAGTTTTTCAAGAGTTGAAAAAGAGATTGACCACTGCTCCTGTTCTCACTATTGTTAACGGGAACCGAGGCCTATCTGTCTATACTGATGCATGTGGTGAAGGGGTAGGTGCAGTATTAATGCAAAATGGAAAGGTGGTTGTCTACGCGAGTAGACAATTACGTCCGCATGAGAAAAACTACCCAACACATGATTTGGAACTTTTGGCTGTTGTTTTCGCTTTGAAAATATGGCGACACTATCTTCTGGGTAAGAATCTTTTCAGCTTTCTTAATAATTTGCGAAATTAACTAAAGAAATATACTTAATAAACTCTCTTTGTTTTAGGTGAAAAATTCGAATTATTCACCGACCATAAATCCTTGAAATATCTTTTCACCCAGAAGGATTTGAATCTGCGACAACAACGTTGGTTGGAATTTCTGGCATCTTATGACTTAGATATTCTGTATACACCCGGAAAGGCCAATGTGGTTGCTGATGCTTTAAGCAGAAGTTATGCTGTTCTCGCATATCTAGTTATCACTCCCACTCTTCTTAAGAAGATCGCGAGCAAGCAAACTGAAGACAAGTTTCTTCGAGAAATGCGTAGAAGAATAGATCGAGGAGAGGATACTAGTTTTGAGATAGATAATAGAGAAGTTATAAGGATGAAGGGCAGAATTTGTGTCCCTGACATTCCAGAATTGAAACGTGAAGTATTGGACAAATGCCACAAGTCAAAATTCAACATCCATCCAGGAGTCAACAAAATGTATCGAGATGTTAAAAGGACATTCTGGTGAAAACGATGAGGAGAGACATATCTATTTATGTTAGTCGCTGTGCTACTTATCAGCAAATCAAGAGCGACCAAAAGAAAGTGGCTGGTTTACTTCAACCTTTGGAAGTACCGAAATGGAAGTGGGATCAGGTATCGATGGATTTCATTGATGGATTGCCTCGTACCAAGAAAGGCAATGAAGCGATTTGGGTTATTGTGGATCGCCTAACCAAAAATGCTCATTTCATTCCAGTTAAATCTACTCGGACTGCAGCAAGCTTGGCAGGTATATATATAAAGGAAATTGTTCGCCTCCATGGTATTCCCAGCAGTATAGTGAGTGATCGTGACCTGATCTTCACTAGTAGATTTTGGGAAGCATTTCAGAACGCATTGGGAACGAAATTAAATTTCAGTACTGCTTATCACCCACAATCTGATGGACAGACTGAGAGAGTTAACCGAATTCTAGAAGACCTACTGCGTGCTTGTGTTCATGATTTTGGTGGTTCTTGGGAAGACCATTTGCATCTGGTTGAATTCTCCTATAACAACAGTTATCAGGCCAGTTTAGAAATGGCTCGTTTTGAAGCTTTATATGGTCGTCCGTGTCGATCACCTACATGCTGGATCGAATCAGGTGATAGACTTGTTCTTGGACCGGATATGATAAAAGAAGCCACTGAGAAGGTAGACTTTATTCGAAAGAAGTTATTAACTGCCCAAAGCCGTCAGAAGAGCTATTATGACCGTCGAAGGAGAAATTTGGAATTTCAAGTTGGAGATTCTGTATTTCTGAAAGTATCTCCGATGCGGGATGTATTGAGATTCGGGAAAACTAGAAAGTTGGTACCGCGTTATATTGGTCCTTTTCCTATTCTGGAAAGGATTGGTTTTCTAGCATATAGGGTGCAGTTACCCAGCTGGTTGTCTGGTGTACATGATGTGTTCCATATTTCTAATCTTTGGAAATATGTGCACGATCCAGATGATATAATTGAAGAAGCTGCTCAGCGGGATCTTGAAATCACTCCCAACTTGGCAGTTAGAAGGGAACCGATAAAAATTGTTGATCGTGATGAGAAGCGATTGAGGAACAAAATTGTGAAATTGGTCAAAGTTAAATGGAGTGGCGATCCAAAGAACTGTACTTAGGAGACCGAAGATAATATGAAGAAATCATATCCCAAATGCAGAATTGACATCTCGACTTAAAACTGTAAGTCATTTCCTTATTTATAAATTCGTCTATTCTTTGTTTTCGTTTCTCTCTCTTTCAATTTCGAGGACGAAATTTTCTTAAGGAGGGGATATTGTAACATCCCGAAAATTATGAGTTTAAATTTTAGTAATGTATTTGAACTTTTTGAAATTTAAATCGAAAAGTTATAAAGAAATAAAATATGAACAAAATTTAGTGTTTTTAGTTAAAACTTTTAATAGAATTAAAACAAATATTGTAATAAAATCACATAGTTATTTAATGTTAATAACTAAAACAACTTTTCCTTTTAATAAAGTAAAATAATAAATTGTGGTAGATGAGCTTTTAATAGAAATAAAATTGTTAAAATAAGTTATGATAAATTATAAAGATTTAAATCACGTAATTATAATCTAACAAATAATTAAACATATGAACAAATGAACAAATAATTAAACAAATGAATCAAATGAGTATGTTACTAAATCAAACCGGGTAAGTGTAAGAAACTAAAACAAAACATAACATGCTGAAATTATGCAAAGTAACATGCTTCATTTAATGCTAGTATTAAATGCTATTTACTCCTTTGCATGTTCAAAAGCATTTCAGCTGAGATTTGGTTTGTAGGTCAACAAACAAAGATATAGAAAAAATGTACTTATAAAATATAACTAAACAAGAACATGCTGTAAATAGGAAAAAGAGGAAACCTGAACATTCCATTTTCATACTTTCATTAAATGCCATCACCTTTAGCAAATAAGTATAACTGCATTAAATACAAGCAACATACTTTCATTTAATGGTTTTACTGCACAAGCCATAAAAACAGTTTTGATTTACCTTTATACCATAAAACATTGTACCTGCCTACCTCCTTATATACATGGAAATTGCCTTAGTTTATACGTTCAACAAATTTTTGCAAAGATCGGAAATTAAAAAGAAAAGGGAAACATTACTTTATATTTCAAAGTGAAAATAAATTACTGAAGAAAGAAGAACAGAGGAAATTCAAACTGCAGTTGCAAAATAGTCTCTGCTCATCCATTATACATGTGAGTAAACATGATTTGTAAAGGATATTAAGTTATTTAAAAACAGTTTAAACTTCCATCATAACTGTTTTATTCATATTACAATATGATGATATACCAGTCACGCTCTGTGTCATTCATGCAGGGGATTACATATGTTTTAAAAAAAAACTGAAGTCTATTTGTTTTAAATCACTAACAAGCTATGATTTTTCACATAATCAAGTTGGTTAAACCATGAAACAAGATTGTGCCAGTTTATTGAAATATACAGTGGATTATCACCACTGTAACTTTGGTTACAGGTAATCATGAAGAAATTGGATAAATTCAAGTATTATAAAAAGCTAATCCAAGTTAATAGCTTAAATTCTTACTACAAATCATGATTTTTACAACAGAAATGAAGATTTCTAGTTGGGTATATACAGAGCAGTTCGAGTATGAACACATATCGTTTTCTTTGAATTTCTGGTTATAAATCAAATTATAAAGGCTGAAAATTTATTTGTGGAAAGCTCCAACATCAGAGACTTTGAGAAAATTATCAAAGGAATTTTTCATTGTGAAATTTGAATACGAGATCGTTTTAGGGTTTTAGTTCCAGTTTTGAACGTGCTTAGCAAAAAAAAGGATTTCGCCCTCTTGAGTTGACCGAGCTTCACGATGACTTGAGGAATGATAGCTTGGGGTGTTGTCGAACTATGGACGAAGTTGCTGGGTTTCTGGCGGCGTCAGGCGTCGTGGCGAGGCGTTGACAGGGACGAGTGGCGGTTCCAGTTTGTGTTACAAGAGTGCGAGCTCGAACTCAATTTCGAATTCGAAATGATAAAGGAATATAGGTGATCGGGGATTGAACTAGGGAGGATTTTTGACTTACTCATCGTTGCAGCGACGCCTGAAGATCATCCACGGCGTCGTGCACGTATACGTGCACGAATTTATGACCTGGAAAAATTTGATTACCTGAAGCATTTCAGGTTTGCACTCGTGTGGGTTGACTCGAAGTTTTGATCGGGGAAATAGGGCAGAAACTCGAAGGGGGAATCGAGTGGCTTCAGGGTTGTATCGGGATGAAATTTGAACTTAAACAAATTTTGAAAATTTTTATTACACGGGTAGCTTTGGGGTGAAACTCGAAGCAGGAAGCATTCGAACTCGGGCGTGACTCGGGGGAGCCTCGGGTTGGCCACCTGAAACAATATATTCAGTTTGAAATTTGTCGAAAACTTAAGTTTAAACAATTTTTATAAGCATTCTTTATAAAATGATGATTGTTAATGGAATGTGAAGTTAAATCAAACAATGATTAAATAATTTATGATTTATAATTACTTTGTAATTAATAATAATAAATAAATAAAAGCAATTAAAATTTAAGTTGTAAATTAAGAATCGTTAATTTGATAATTTAAGTTGATTGATTCAAAAAAAAAATTGATAGTTACATTAAGATAATTTATTAAGGAATAATAAATTAATATGGTCAATTGAGATTTAATTAAATTGTAATTATAAATAATAAATCATCGACTTAAATTAATCAAGAAAAAAATATTTATATGGTTAATTTATTAAATCCCATTCACTTTGATTGGAAACGATTAACTATCGCTGTGCACTATATTGATATCTCTGTTCTGTTTGTGATTCTATATGATGTAATTGCCATGTTATTGCACTGTGATTATGATTTGTTCTGTATTGATGTGAAAACCCTGTCACCCGTAAAATGGTATTTTAAACTTCGATGCGACAGGGAATCAGATTTCAGTTGATTATCCGAAACCCACATCGAACCTGTGAATATTTGTGAATGACATCCACATGTTTTAAAATTTGACACTCACTATTTGAATTAGCCGGGAAAGGACCTTTGTGTCATATAACCCATTTCGAATATGTGATTCGACGTTATGGATAGCAATTGATGACCGGTGTTGAAGACCGAGTATTTGCGAGAGCGATATGATGACATGTCGATTGACTCTGCACCGAGTTGCTCCGGTATAGAGTTCTCCATATGTGAGGGGGAATCCGATCAGGATTGTGGATATCCGGATTGCAAGGACTTCTTTGGAAGTGCCTTCGGTTCTGTTCGAGCCCGGAACAGACTTGTATGGATAGTATGTCTGACATTACAAATTGAGATATAAAGCCGATTTCTTTCAAATATATTTCTGTTGGTGGCGGAGAATTTATTCTTTTCGCTTAACACCCTTCTCTGAGACGTACGAGCTCAGAGGTTATATAGTTGAAGGCTATCAGCAATATATTCTAAATTTGGTAATGTGACATGCTGAGTGTTGCTGTGAAATGACCATTGTGTTGATCATTTGTGATAGGATCATTTGTTTGATCGTCTATCTTGGTGATCATTTCTATGATCATTTGTTGACCCAAAGCACAGCTTTTGTATAAAGCGTGTTTTTGTGGACGAGACTTCGTCGGACCTCACACCCCGAAATGGTCGAAACAGGAAAGATGCGGCAAGGTTATTGGGGGTAGCACCCCTTAGGGTATGTGCATTTCCTTCTGGATAGAAGTGGTATCATGGTATGGAGCCCAGATACTTAACTTATGTTGATATCGCAGATATATATATATATATTACTTGTGATTTGTTGCTGGGGCCCCGGTTAAAGGTTGGTTACGACCGGGAGATGGCATACTCGTGTCAGTAGTTACCCAGTTAGGGGTAACCCGGCCTTGTGTTGGCAGAGATCCGGTTTGGTTCTCGGGGACGTCCTTCCAGAGGCGTTCTCATGTGGCAATGGGAAGTTCCTTGGCCTGACCATTTGTTGGAAATCCAATTCCCAATACGAAACCCTGTACGGTTTTAGTTGTAGAACCTGCCATTTACTTATGGTGGTCACCACTGTTTAGATGGTAGCTATAGTAGGCATACGATAATGGTCGTATGCTGGCTAAGATTAATATTCTATTTTCGAAATGATTTACTTCACTATGAACTAATAATAATATCAAAGAATTCTTTTCTCGTATCAAGCATATTTAACTATCATAAGAAGAAATCTCCTCCAATTCTGCGTTTGCATTGTGTGTGTGGCGGGAGGTCTTATGGTAGTTCCATTTCTAAAAGCATTCCGAAAAAAATTCTTTTATAAATCTTGTTTTTATTTAAATGCAACTGTTTTTGTTTACCAGTCCCATGACTGATCCGGAGTTTATTGTTTTCTTTCCTAAACTCTGGGTGCCCATTATTTCCACACGGGCAGCCTATTAGCAGGTTTCTGTATTTTGGAGTAGCAGTATTTTGGAGCTCTTATCTGGGAGATATCTTAGGAGCTTTTGGAGATTTCAGGTGTTAGCTTTTGGGAGTTCGTTATCATCTCTTTCATTTGAGGACTTTTGGATTTATGATTACTGTTGTATTGTCATGATGTTGTATTTGGAGTTGTGGTATATGTATTATGTACTCTGTTGCAGTATGGATATTATGTTGATGTTGTAACTGTGATGATATTTATGATATTGGTTCTGTTCCGCTGTTTTATATTCATCTAATTGTTGTTATAAGCACCGACGATGCGAATTTGATGTTGCTTATCGAACATCGAGTTTGGGTCGTCAGACATTGGATATGTCGATCTGCTTGGTAAGGCAATTGTCGATGTATTCAATAGATAATTAAAGCAAGGCCATAGATGGTCGCTCCTAAACAGCCTTATTCTCCGTGTTAGCAGGTGGTATTATCTATTAATACTCTTTGCTAGCGTGGGTATAGAGGTGGGGCGTCACATATTATATAAATGGAAAAAATGATTTGCGAAGTTTTAAATATACTTGGAAAATAAATTAGAATCTCAAATTTGGAAGTATGGTTTTAAATAATTACTTGATTTCGATGTACTAGTAGTAAATTTATAGGTTTAGTTACCATTTGAATTTTGTATTAAACCATGATAAATGTTTTTCCCATGATTTGAATATTCATTTTAAACCAAGTGTGTAAAATTAATCATGAATCTATGAAAATTTATACTTTTATTTAGATATTTAGTGCAAGATTTGAGTATGCTATTAGTTTCACTTTAATAATCTAGAGTTTATACTTATTTTGGAATATTGAGTCTAATAAATTATCAAATTTAAGGAACTTTATTTTTAAAATCTTTCAATAATATTTTAATATAAATTTTTGATACAAATTTCTAACATTGTTTAAACTTTGGGAAAGTCCTTGCATAATGCTGTAAAGATGTTTTAAATTTATCTTATATTCCTACTAAGTGAATGAGGTTAAATGTTTTAATTGAATTTTTAGATATATTGAAGTATTTCTTTTCTCTTCAAGGGCGAACACCAAAAACTTAAATTTTTATTCTATAACTAAATTAAGGTATAAAATTAAGTAAGGCTGTAGAAGCTTAAGTAATATTTTGTGAAATGATTCATTAATGGCTTAAATCATTAATGGAAAACAAATTATATAAGTGATTGGGCTTTATATAAATAATAATTAATTAAATAAATAAGAATGGAATTTTACGAATAAAATATATAAGAAATTAGAAATTTGTAACTTCTAAATCAAAAGATATAAAAAATTAGAATACGTAATCATTGAATATTTTGTTAACTAACATGAATAAAATAAACTTGTATAACACTCAATTACATTCTTAAAACACATATATTTACCAAAAATGTTTAATAAGTTGAAATGTTAATAGAATATGTAATAGAATATTATACAGGGAAAAACTTAAGTAATGGAAGCGTTCAATGAAATTATTTCTAAATAAGAATTTTGATGAACAAGAAATGTTATGTATGTAAGTTAATATTGTTAAATAATTTATATATGTACATGTAAGAAAAAGAAAAGGACGTTATATGAGAAAACAAAAGAATACTAATGATGTAAAAAAAAAAGAAACCAATTGAATAAACTTAAATATTGTGTTGAAATTATTGGTTATTTTGGCTTTTGAGATGATAGGAAAGGATAGTTCTAACTCTATAAGGATGTATAGATAATATATCAAGTATTTATCTAAGGCTATTGAGCATAGGGTACACTTAATAGTCTATTTATCATGTTGTACGACTAAAAATGTCTGAACCTGAACAAATCATCAGTTTGGTTGCTATGGACATATGATTGATTCCTTTGTTACATATGATGGTCATGTTGTTTGTTTGCATGTGACTATTTTTATATTGTGTTGATTTGTTTGTTATTAATTGAAGCAACTTAAATATATCTCTTTTCACGTATTATTAACTTCTTTGGATTTTACCAATGAAGTACAAGTTTATGGAAATAATAGCTACTGCTTTTGGTTTCATAAATTAAGCATACTTTTCCCGACTAATAGGTATATTTTTGGATTACATGTTTCTAGCAATATTATATTGTTTCCCATGGTTTGGGATGTTTATTTTTTTAATATGATATATATGATGATTATAGATATTATTATTTCTCCGCGACCTCTCCGTACAAAGGAGACTCTGCCGAATTTTTTCGTAAATTTTGGACTTAGAAATTTTGTGAAAAGTGAAATATTTTCAAACTTTGGTAGACTTGAATATGAAGAATTACTTGTAATTAATTGTATATTCTATTTAAATTAATTAGTTATGAAAATTAATTGTTTATAAATTGAATACTTTGAATAAAATACAATGATTCCTTATTTTCTCCTTTTCCTAATTTCCTCCTTTTCCCTTTTCGAGGACGAAAAGTTTTGAGTAGGGAAGAGTGTAACGACCCATAATTTTCGATTATTAAAATATTAATTAAATAATATTTTATAATTTTATTGAATAAAAAAAAATTGACGTTATAAGGAGAAGAATAACTAGAATGTAATGTTAGTAATGTTAATATAAGGTAATTGCCAACTATTTTAATCTAATTTCCAACTAATTGAAGTGACTTTAAGGTTATAATTAGTTATAACTAAAAATAAGGAAATACATTGAACGTTGAAATTATATATAATCAATTAGAATTGGCTAATATTGAATTTGAAATCAGTGGTGTTGTCTGAACGCTACTGATAAATATTTAAAGTAATTTCAAACTAATTGACATACATTGTAGGTTGACTTGGTTATGATTGTAAATAATGAAATAAATTAAATGATGTAGATGGTGAACTTGTATGTAGTTAATTGAAATAGGTTAATATTGAATATAAAACCTTTTTGGGTAAGCAAATTATAACCCTTGGTTGTAAAGAATAAGATAAGGGGTATGAATTATTACTATAAACGATTGTATTAACTATAATTTATCGTTTTAATATTGAATGGGTAATTAATTGAATTAAGGTAATTGAATGTTGGGTTTAATGTTGGAATTGTATGTTGGTGATTAAAATAATTGTAACGTTATTTGATGATAAGTTGAAATAAGGAAATGAATTAAATGTTATATAAAAGGGGAAATTATATGAAATTGATGGAAAATTGAGTATAATCAGGATTGTGTAAGTAGTCATAGCATTTGTTGTTAATAATAATCTTGTAAATGCGATTAAGTAAGTAAAAGGTAACATTTGTTATTCATCACCTATTCATTTAAATCCATTGAAATTAAATTGAAAATCAATTGCAGTTAATCTAATTACCTACTACAGTTAATATGAACTAAAGTGATAAATATAGAAGATTGAGGTAATGAAATGGTAAACCAACGTTAAGTATATATATAATATGATAATTGATTGAATAATAAGATTTAAAAAAAAAATAAGTATATGTTGGAATTTAAATAATGAATTTATTGCCGTTAATTTGACTTGGAATCTTCTAATAAAAGGGAAAGAGAATTTATTTGAAATTAATGGCGTTTAATGAAATAAATGTACGTTTGTTATAATCCGTTATAAGTGTAATTTAGAAATTAATTACAATTATGTCGATTTGGAATCTTTCAATTTTTTTTTTAAAAAAACATTAATATTAATTTTTTGATTTAACGAAAGAAACATACATTATTGTAAAAAAATAAAAAGAACATTTTAATGAAAATAAAACGAACATTTTCATTTTTAAGGTAAAAATAATTCTATATAAACAAGAAAAAAATGAATTTTAAAACAATATTTTACAGTCATTAAGTATACATTTGAGGCTGTATATAATTGATTTTAACACTAATCTTAAAGTTTAAGTTTAATTGACTTTTTAGGTTGTGCGATTCCCCTATGATAAAAACATTATTTTGAAAGAAAAAAAACTTGAATTTGAGTTCTAGATCATCTTTTATTTTTTGTAACGTTACACTGGTTATTTTATTCAAATTTATTTATTATATGTTAATTATGTGTAAACGAGTATGAAAAAGGGTATATTCAGTGATAATATATTTAATTGAGTGGATCATGCAATTAACTAGATCCTAAGTGGTCCCTTCATTTCCTTATTATTCAATACACCTGCCACCATTTCCACATTTGGTTTTATTGCAATTCTTTGATGTAATTGAAACGTGAATTTATATCCTTTCCTATTCTTCCGTTTTGTTTATTTATTTCCCAAAGCATCTACTTAGATCATACAGTTTTGTTTTATTTGTCCCTTCCATACATATTTCATTTGTCACTTCCCTTTCTTATTTTGTTTATATCATATATCATTCTTTCCCCTAGAAATTTCTTATTTTTCAAACATCAAACCTCTATTTGTTTCCCTCAAAGTCTCAATGTCAACATAGCTTTATACCTCTACTTAATTGCTGCCAATTCATTTTACTGAAGCTATGTTTAGAAAAAGAAAAGAATAAAAAAGTGTGAGCATCCATTTCTTCCTTAACCACATCCGTACCTTTCCTCATCGCCTTGCCTTCTTTTGCAAGAAGCCTTCAAAAAAATTAAACAATGAGAATTAGCCTTAATGGTTTTGGCTTTCCACTTCTTGCCTTTGTTTTGGGTACATCAAATTTGAAAACTTGAGTTATTAAAGTTTCTTATTTTAAGAATTAAATATGTATGTATTTTTATTTTATTTTATATCCTTATAACCTGAATATCTTCCTCATACGAGCTTTGATACATGCGTAGTTTCTTCCCTTGGACTCGTATTGGAATTCCTAATAACATAAAATAGGTTTGGCTGGGTTTGGAGACTATTGGAAAAGGCATCTTTGTTTGGATTTTTGCGTTCTAAATATCAAAGGTGAGTGTTTTGACCCAATCACGAATACTAGATTATCTTATGCTAGTTAAATTAAATTTATAATGTGATTAGAAATTTATTAATTGCTTTTGGTATTATTAGATTGTCATTTAAGTTAAATTTGAATTTATATTGAATTGAATTTGCCATTTATTTAATAATGAATATAAATTGCAAGTTATACACCTGATAATGATAATCAATTGATTGTGTGATTTATTGGCTGATTTGGATGTTGGATTGTGATGGATGTTATTGGTTGTCATTTTGGATGATTGGATGTTTATTTATGTTTATATCTTTGTTACCACTATGGATTGAATTGATAACTCGAGTGGTTTCCATTGATTTGGAAATTTTGATTTGGATACTGGTTGAAATGACATATAACCGTGTAATTTCTTTAATTTGGATTATTTATTAGAATTGAATTATTTGATAGATTTAAGTTTTAAATTTAAAATTCGGATCTATTTTAATTAAAATGATTAAGATTGGTATTTTTGAATCGTTTGAAATCTTTTAAATAATTAAATCCACATTGTACACTTGATAGGAGATGAAATTCCTGTTATACATCTCTGAATCCATTATAGTAATATTTATATTCTACTTATTTTGATTTGACTTACATAAGATCCTTTAGTCCCGACTCGAGTGTTTTGTCTTTTTATTACGCTCGGGTCAGTCTGAGTTTTTTTAGTGTATTGAAGACCATTATATTTTGGAGGATGAAGATGGAGACGAGTCTACTATTTATTATTAATTATTCCACTACATCATGTGTTCCGCTGCATTATTTATTTATTTCTACTGTATGTATAACTCTGATTTGTATTGTAAAGGTGTAATCAAATGTTATTTGTAAAACAGCTTCATGAACTGTTTATTTGATTTTTATATTTTGTCATTCCGCTGTGAGATTCTGTGTTTTATCTTTCCTTCTTCTCTATTATTTTCTTATTTACCCCATTAACAGTTATACCTTTTGAATGATTTTAGTTGACATGTGTGGTTTATTGTCGATTTAAATCGTCCAAAAGGGTGGGATGTTACAAATTGTTAGTAACAACCGATGCAAAAAGGATCTTTTTAACATATAAAATTTCATACTTTCCACTAAAAAAATGGTTATTCAAATACCTTTGAACTTATGATTTTTATAAAGTAAATTACACAAATAAATATCAATAATTTCACTTATTAAATTCAAGTGCACAAATTTCCCATTCTTTACCCTTTTAACAGTTATTTATCACTTAAATTTCAAATTACCATTTCATACATTAATTAAATTTCCCCTTTTATTTAATTTACTTAAACTTCCATTTTAAAACCAAATCTCACAATTCCAAGCCAAGTTAAATTCCAAATTTTCATTTAACTATCCATTTATTTAACATTTTAAAATAATTACATAAATTCAAAATACATTGTAAGTTGCTTAACTTTATTTTACAAATAACTTGATATTTTCTTTTAATTTATATTTATCCAATTCATACATCAATTATATTAATTACCAAGTTAAGCTAATAATTCCATTTTTACTTAAATTCCCATTATTAAGTTAAATCAAACTTTCACACCACAACTCAAACCATCTATTAACTTATACCATTTACCTTTTAGAAAATCACTGCTTAACCATTTTAAATCCTATATAAATCAAATTTCATTTTTTTCCTTCTTTTACCACACGTGAAATTTATAAGAAATTATATTTTGAAATCAACCACGGTTTCAGATAATATTTCACACCTAAATCAAGTGATACAGAAATTTATCACTTATATCCGAAATTAGTAAAAATTTTGGGTTTTGATTATTTCAAAACCGCAATCCCAAGACAAATACAAATAAATAAAAATCAATCAGGCCTATCATTTCAGCCCATAATGATTTTTCCCTATTCTAAAGTCCGTTCGTGTATGTATCATTTCAACCCATTGTGATTCTATTCTATAGGGAACTTGCAGTGTGAGAACGGAATAAAATAAATAGTATAACAATGTAAAGCAGTCTCAGATGATATGACAGATAAATAAATAGGATTAACATCATATAATTTATAACATAGGCAGGCATAACATGATGTAATAATTTCTACACTTTCACTTGCTATCAATTCACAGTCATATAAGTATAAATGTCAGGTGTGATTACTCACCTTTTAAAGCTGGAGTTCGCAAAACAAACAACACGAATGAATTCCAGAAGGCACGATAACATGACTATAGACTCAAGTGGGAAGAGAGCCAAGCTATTGATCTTGTAGCAACCAATAGAACAAGACAAATATAAATATAAATTCAATACAACATATATTGAAACAATCTTTAAAATAAGAAGCAAAATGAACACAATTGCCTTGGCCTTGCTTTCAACAACCAATTGCTCGACCTAGGGAATTAATATGGTTCGGCCATGACATGGTATGGCTCGGGTATGGGTCTGGTTTGGACTCAAATGCATAGCTATAAGAGAATAGGAAGTAGTGGAGTTACAACAACAAAATTCAAACTTCTTCATAGCTAGTGATATTGTTTGGTATTGAGAGCAACATGCTTTAATATTTAGAATTTTAGGGATTTGAAAATATTTATCGTTATACTATTGTAAAGAGGATGGTGAGAGGATAAAGGAAGAAAAAAAATATGTTTTTAATTTATTTTTGAATCCTTCCCTTTTATTTCCAATAGTTATGGTCAAAATCGGATAACTTCCGCCAATTCTAATTGATGTAAAACTAATTGATACCCAAGCAATTAGTTTCCCAAAATGTTTATATAGTAAATAAATATATATTCAAATTTCAAATTTTGAATAAAATTCCATAATTAAGGTATGGAAAATATTAACATATATGTATATATTTACACTAAATATGTATATACATATTAGGCCCACAAGTAAAAACTCTAAATATAGAATTTGATGCCTATAACCGTATTTCTTAGTTTTCCATAACACATGAAATCAAGGCACATTCATATTATAGAAATAATACAAAAATTAGGATATATGTCAATTAATGCTCAACTAATTGTCAGTCCATTCAATTAATTTACCATAGTATATGAATCAATATATAACCAATCATATACATATTCCAAAATCAAGATATATGTCAATTAATACACAATCCAATTATAATATATTATTTTCATTTTAGTTAATTAAATCTTAATTATATATTAAAATTAAGTGTTTCCTAAAATTTAGGGTCATACAGACTCCCCACTTAAGAAAATTGCGTCCCCATAATTTCCTCTTAGGAGAATTCTAAAGTGTTTACATAAACACATATAATTTTCAAAATACGTATATACATACCTTCAAAGCCATATCTAAAAAAAATTACGGTATTTTTCAAACATTACATTCCAAAATAAATATATTTCAGTGGATTTCCTTTTCAAAATTACTTCACGAAAGATTTTCAAAATCAAGGTTTACAATTGTGGAGTTCTTTTCAAAACATCACGAAATATTTTTTTGCGGTGGAATTTTATCATAAGGAGTGCACAGCCTTGATTGGTCAGAGGAGGAGGAGGTGATAATCGGTGGATGGTGAAGTGGCGGAGGTGGTGGTGGCTATGGCCGAGCATGGAAAGAGAAGAGCATGGCCAAAACATTGAAAAATCAATAAGAAAAGTGAAGAGAAAAGTAGAAAAAGAAGAAGACATTACCACTATTTTTTCTCCGATCTAAACTTGCGTTGTAAAAATGAAGACGGGAAGAGATTTTTAACGTGAATATAGTGATATAGGCGGCTAGGGATTAAGGAATAAACGGCAACAAATATGTAGGAGTTGTGGTATGAAATTAATGGATGGAAAGATAAAGAGGTAATAAATCAAAATGTACGCATGCCTTTAATTAAAAATAGGTAATGTATCTTAATTTGATTTGATTCCCATCTATTTAATAAATATATGCCAAAGAAATAATTCAATAAATACATACCGTTTATATAAACACTATAGAAATAAATAAGAAAACGGTTATAGAAACGTATAAATTAATTGCTATTTACATCTTTGTATGTCACTTAATTTACAAAGTATATATCCAAATTAAATGAAATAAAAATTGACAAATTTTGTAAATATACACATTGCATGAAATGTTACATATATATACACAATTATAATATGATATATCAACCAAAAATATTACTTATATTAATTAAAATAAACATTTAAAGGTATGCCTTTTAAAACAATAATGTGTGTGTGTGTGTGTATTTGGAATTTCTTTCCAAGAAATAAATACGGATCTAAATACTTATCCATTTAATTACTAAATATATGTATAATAGAGATAGATATTATTAAGAATAAATAAACAGTTTTAGGAAAAGTAGGAAATAAATAAGGAAAATACTTTATTTAATGGAAACTGGAATTAAAGATTGAAAACAATATACAATCAACAATTGAACATTATAACTATACTTTAAAAGTAAAATATATGCAAAACATTTCATGTTACAAAAATTAGGAAAACAAATATATTAATTATATAAATTTAAAATAAACAAATTTGTTAAATAAAACAATTTATACACAATATTGTAAAAAGCATAACATTCACACTATTAATCCGATTTCAACGAAACGAAAAGCAGTATTCTTGAAATTAAATCTATTTTCATAATAAAAGATAAAATTTTGAAAATTAAAATACTTAAATTTTAAATTTAAAAGTCAAAGTTTGACCATTTTGACCAAAAATCCACCTTTTTGAAAATATTCCATTTATTCAGGTTTGGAATTATAATTCACACAAAAATAAACGTTATATTTAAAATACAAAATTTATCGATTTTAATAAATAAAAAAAGTTTGTAAATCAGTAATTTTACTTAAAATAAATTAAATATAAAATTAAAATGATCACAAAATACCGGGTTGTTACATTTGTTAAGTAAAACAATTTACATACAATATTGTAAAAAGCATAATTTTCACAATGTAAATCAGATTTCAACGAAACGAAAAGAATTGTTCTTGAAATTTAATTTACTTTCATAATAAAAGATAAAATTCAAAAATACAAATATTTAAATTTAAAATTTGAAAGTCAAAGTTTGACCAAATTGACCAAAATTCACATTTCTTGGAAAATATTCTACTTATTCAGGTTTGAAATTATAATTCACAAAAAATTAAAAATTTATATTTAAAATAACAAAATTCATTCATTTAAATAAATAAAACAAAGTTTTTAAATCAGGAATCAAATAAAATAATCAAAATATACAATTAAAATAATCACAAAAATACAGGGTTCTTACAATTAAACTAAAACCAATAGAATACTTAAATCTTACATTAAATTTCTAAATAAAATTTTAAAATTTCATATCTTCATAATTAATTTTACATACTTGTTTTAAAATGGATATTCAAATCATGGAAAAACATTTATTATGGTTTAATACAAAAATTCAAACAGTAAATGAACCAATAAATTTACTATTAGTACTTCAAAATCAATTAAATATTCCAAACTATACTTGCAAAATAGAGATTCAAATTTATTTGACAAGTATATTACTATAAATAAACTTTGCAAATCAATTTTTTTCCATTTATATAATATCTTTAAAATCTACATTCAAAGGAACTTATATAAATTTTACTTGTATATTCATTTGAAAGCATCATTTGCAAGTAAATCTTCTTTAATACTTTAATACTTTTCAAAAATTCATTTGTAAAATTTCTTGCTTCATTTTTAAATACCATTTAAATATTTTAAATAACATCTTTGTAAATAAATGTAAACTATTTGAAAATAATTATTTACATCATTACTTATATTTACAAAGAAGCTATTGAAACCCTTAAATCCATTATTTAAAAATTATTAGTTTTATCTCAAGATACTTTTCAAACATTATTAGTAAATAAATAATCATTTAAATTAAATATGTTTTATTGAATTAATAATTTCTCATGATGTTTACAACACTAATAAACCATGATGTACATAAATAGATAATATTTTAAACATTTTAAAGTATTTAGAAAAGAAAAAAAATGACTAAAATATCCTTTATATAATACTTTGTCAAAATACTTTTATAACTCGATGTCTTAACAGGTTTATCCTCATTCTTGCAGACTCTGGCCATGCGTTGATCAGGCGGAAAGCTAGAATTCTCCAAGTACTTAGTAGACCTGTTTCAACACCCAGTGAAAATACTCGAAAAACTTTCAAAACCGATATGGAAAATACAATCCAAACAAATCACCTGGATCGCAGATACACAATGGTTACGCCTAGATCCCCCAGGAAACATCCGTACCTTTAAGCAATCACTGCCTTGCGAATTACGCAATGATAACCAAAACCCATAGACCGCATGATACATAATGGTTACGTTTGCATCCCCTAAGAAGCATCCGTACCCTTTAAGCAATCTCTGCCTTGTAGATTATGCTACCCAAAAAGAATCGACCATGGGTTACGCCATGGTAGGACACTTGAGTATCATATCCAAAAAACTAAAATCAGAGAGAATAATATCGATAGAATGAATCCACAATGTGGCCACAAAGCGGATATCGAGCAGAAGGCACTTTCCATATATTTACTTCGAAAATATGTATCATATAGTACCTTTTCAAATAAATTTCAAACACCATACTTATATAAAGTCCATTATATAAAAGATTTCATTTTCAAACCGAATACTTTCCAAAATTAATAGTATCAAATCACACTTATACATACTTTAATTATATAAGATTTCGCTCTCAAATTGAGTACCTTTCCAAATCAATAGTTTTCAAATCAACTTCATATTTAATATTTGTTTCACAGAATTTCCCTTTTTGATATAAACATTAATACATCCATTCTCATAATATAGCTTATATTTGCTTTAATTTAAATTACATTGATTTCATATGTAATATTTCTCATTTAATACTACATTTACTTGCAAATCATTTCATAAGAAATTTTCTTACATTTATAACTAATTTATTAAACTTAATTCCTATTTATAAGACATTGTTCGAGTTTAAAGTGATCAAAACTTTATTTATAACCATTTATTGCAACACAATTTATTTCATAACAATTTACAAGTCATGGCTTTATTTGAAATCATTTCACTTTTAATTCATATTTGCATATTCCATTTAGTCTCACCTTTACCTTTCAATTTATTTACGACACAGTTCATAAATGTTAATTAAGTTTATAAACATATTTTTCCAATTTAATCTCATTTACAACATTTCCTCAATCACAATTTCAATTTAAAGATCCCAAGGCTTAAAGTTCACACTTGTATATTATTACATTACATGCTAAGAATGTATACCCCAATTCTATTAATTTACTAAACATAGATATAACAAAGTAAACCTTGTTTTACTTGCTTTAAAATTAAGGTTATCATTCAACTATATAATTCAACCCAATTATCAAGTTTCACTCATATATTAATTCAAAAGGCTTCGATTATCCAAAATATCCAAATATTCCATTTTTTCAATAGTTAAAACTACATGTCAACAAACAACAAAATTCACAACAACATTTCAATTTCATAAACAAATATCCTAATTATTCATTTTATTCTCTTTAATACACAATTATTAAACTAGCGTTTAGTATCCATTAATTCAGTCAACAAAAATTAACCAATGTTTATAATTTGATTAAGTACAACAAGTCAACAAAAATGATAATAATTAATTATTACCATTTTATAAATCAAACACGTCACAAATAACTATATTAGTCATAAAATATTATTCCTGTATATATATCATATAATATTAGGAAAAATAATTTTATTTCAAAATTTATTCAAAACATTTTTATAACACTAACAAATACGCGCTCTCATATATACACTCAAACAACTCATTCTAGGGTATTACTACCTTATCCCTAATGAGTTAACCCCAACAGGTTAAGGCATGTCTAAACCAAAGCCCTGATACCAACTGTAACGACCCACCTTTTTGGAATGTTCAAATCAACAGTAAACCAAACATGTTAGAATCAAACAATTCAAAAGGAAGGATTGTTAATGGGGTAAATAAGAAAAAAAATAAGGAAAGAAACACAAAATACAGAATCTCGCAGCGGAATGATAAAATATAATAATCAAATAAACAGTCATGAAGCTGTTTTATAAATAACTTTTGATTACACTTTTACAAATTCAAATCAGAGTTATACATATATCATAAATAAACAAATAATGCAGCGGAACACATAATGTAGAGGAATAATAAATAGCAAAAATATACCGAATAATTTTTCGTCCACCAGAAAATAGTCTTCAATGCTGAAAAGCTCAGGCTGACCCGAGCATACTGAAAAAAAATACACTCGATTCAGAACTAAAAATTCCTATGTAAGTCAAATCAGTCTCAAATAAAAATATGAGTGCAATGGCTTCAGAGATGCTACAGGATTTTTCATCTCCTATCAAGTATACAACCTGAGTGCCATAACTTACGAGATTTCAAATAATTCGAAATACTAATTATAACCACTTTATTTAAAATAAATCCGAAGTTTAAATCAAAAACATAAACTTTTTAAATAATTCAGTTCCAATAAATAATATAAATTCAAGAAATTGTATGGATATATGTCATTTCAACCCATAATTTAAATGTCTTAATTATCCAATTCAAAAATGATTCAAAGGACCATTTATGTAACATCCAGCCTTTTTGGATGGTTTAAATCAACGATAATCCACACACGTCATACATAAACCATACAGAATGGTGGATTGTTATCGGGTAAATAAGAAAAAAAACAGAGAAAGAAAAAAAAACAAATAGAATCTTGCAGCGGAATGACAAAATATAATAATCAAATAAACAGATCATGAAGCAGTGTTACAAAACATTTGATTATACTTATACAATACATATCAGAGTTACACATACCAGAGAACAATAATTAATGCAGCGGAATAATGTGATGCTGCGGAACAATATAGTATATAACAGTAATAAAATCTTCGTCTTCGTCTTCCAAAAGTAAGGCCTTCAAACCTTGAAATGCTCAGGCTGATCTGAGCGAATTGAAAAGGCAAAACACTCGAGTCAAAACTAAAAGATCTTATGTAAGTTAAATAACCAGTAAATAATATGAGTGGAACGGCGTCAGAGATGTTTACGGGATTTGACATCTCCTATCCAGGGTCAACGTGAGTGCAATAATTTAAGAGATGCTCGGGATTCGCATCTTCTAAGGATTCGTTAAACTATCTACTATGAAGTAATATACGCTATTATAATAATGTCTAATAGTAAAATAAACTAACTTTTAAAATAGCGTTAAGGGGTTACCCATATAGCCCTTAACACACTTTTATATTACCATAGTCTATACAGTACCATAATCTCCCCCGTACTGGGCATCATCAGAGGGCCCTCCATAGGTATGGTACAAAACAAAAATCGTATAAGGCGCGCTAGGGTAGGTGACACGACACAACTAGGCTATGCCAGGGTAGATATACCAATTACGCTTCCGGACCGGTGGTAGCGCGTAGCAGCTACTACCGCCCACCTCGAGCCATACCCCCAAATCAAAATCAAAGTGGCCACCGAATCAATTCAAAAGTCAGAGTATAATATCGAAGGGACGTGTCTGATAAAAGGTGCTACCTTCTTAGCACGTCAATCGCTCATGTTTTAGCCACCTTATGCTAACTCAAGGGAGTCGGGTCCACGTATTTACCTCAAAGGAAACGCCGTTGCCATCCTACTTCATTCTGGAATCTCCACCGTGTACACGGTTGTTAAAGTGGTTTTTGGAGTTGGCAGAGAGTATGACAACTTCCGATCCCGATCTCTTTAACAACCAAACGTTATTATAACACCGCGGTCATTTTAAAATAATCATACATCAAAACAAGAATATAATATCCATTTCAAAACTATATAAATATGATATCATTTCCGTTTTAAAAACCAAATCAATATGATATCATTTTTAAAAAACCCAAATCAATATAATATCATTTCATTTCAAATATATTCTTTTTCCAAAATTATAGCACTTTCAAATTTATATACTTCGAAACCAAAACCACTTGAAATATAAAACTTCCAAATTATAATACTTTGAAACTCAAAACTTTGAAACATAACTACACAATTTAAATGCCTTAAATATTAAATTTCTTTATACAATAAAATAACTTATTCAATTTCACAAATCAAATTCCAAATACAGATTCAAACCCCCAAATAACCATTTTATTTTCCATATATTTCAAAGCTTTAAATATTCCACCATTTCAAAACTAATTCTTTGATAATTCCATTTCTATCAAATTCAATTACTATTATGTAGATTTGAAATGTTTACTTATTACATCAAATATCATTTGAGTAAAACCTTTAAATTTCAAATAACCGGATATTCTTTCAATTTAATTAACTTGATTTATTTATTTAAATCAACTCGATATTTATTTAAATTACTCTAAACCAAAATCAAGTTATAAAAATCGTACCCTTTAAAACCTCAATTTTTATTTAAATTTCACATCAATTTTATTCGAGTAAAATTCTTAAATACTATAATTCAAATCAAATTCATATTTTTCCTCCAACCTTAATTTTTTTTTAGTCATTATAGATTCTGTATACAGTAAAATTTGAGCAGATAATCATATTATATAAAACAATCAAACTTTATTATTAAACTTGTTTTTATTAAACAAATTAATACCTAGCTTAAATTCAAGAATTTAACTATATATATAAAATAATATTTATGTAATATCAAAAATCAATACTTATTAACTTGTATATTTCTATCCAAAACCATAGAAATCATTTTAAAATATTTATATATAGACCAACGGTGTCTGCATATAATTTTCTATCCTATAGTCAAGTGATACGGATATTGTAACAACCCGCATATTTAACGATTTTATATTTAAATGTTTTATTTAAATATAGCGTCGTTAGTCGGATTTTTGGATCCGAAATGTTACTTTATGCAAATGGCCGAATTAGGACTCGAAACCATCTCCATTGAGTCCAAAATGGCATTTGCGATCTTTTTGAGTATAAGCTTCGATATGTTTGGAGTAAGTTGAATTTTGCAACTTTTTCTAGTTGGGTTTTAGGTTGGGTTCAGCCCACTAACTAACTAATTAACCCTAACTCAGTCCCTCACCTCCATTCACTTATTCATTTCATTAAAACTTAAGCTTAAAACTGAAAATGGGGGAAGTGAATGGGAATTAGAAATTCCAAGCCCTAGTTCTTCTTGCAACTTGAATTCTTGCTCCAAAATCAAAGTGAAGCTATTGGTAAGCCTCTTCTTCATCTTCTCCAACTCTTCTCCTCTTCAATTTCAGAAAGTTCCCTAAACTTAATTTGGGAAATATGTGTTTTATTCTTAGATTGAAGCTTGTAGAGTTGAAGTGAAGAGTAGTTAGTCTCCTTCTTGTGTTTGAGCTTCTACTTCTTTGTTTTGTGATAAAAGGTGAGTTTTGAACTCACATCTACTTCTCTTGGTATTATTGATGTAAGGTGAGATTTTTATCTCTCATCTATGCTTATATCTATCTTTGATTATTGGGTATGAATTCCTAAAACTTGTTCATATGCACTTGCTTTTGGTTTGGATTGAATTGGTGAATATCCAAATTTTTAGTGTTTGGGTTCAATTCTTTAAAGATCCTAACTTTGATGTTTGAACATGTTTATCGTGGCGAATCGGAGAGCTAATGGAGCTGGGGTATCTATTGGCTAAGGCTCCTTACGTCCATTGCTCGACTGGTTGCGTTTTGGAAGAGTTTGCACTTGAATGAGAAAGGGCGGGAACTGCAAAAACTTGCAGTTCGGCCGACCGAACCTCTGGGCCGGTCAACGGACCTGCTACTCCCGAGCACTATTCTGCCTCTGGATTAGGTCAGCTGACCGACTCAGGAAGTCCGGTCGACCGACCTGCTCCTATTTTTCTGTTTTGTTTATTTTTGCTCATTTTGATTGGTTTTCCAAATTTTATCGATTCAAGTTGGTTCTTATGGTTGTCATTGCATCTTTGGCTTTGATAACTTATTTTTGACTTCATTCACGGGTTTATAAATAATCCCTCTAAATCGTATTAAAAGCTCCCTTCTCCAATTCATAAATTCTATTTAAAACGCGCACACACAATTTCGCACTTCGAGCGGAGTGGAAGGAAGATTAAATGGTTAGGTAAAACACGGACCATGAATCCATGCGTTTATCTTTCCGATTAATTCTCGACCTATTCGATTGATCGTTTTGGCCTTTTGGTCTGGTTTACCGATGAGATGAGGTAAACTTTGTACCGCTTTGAGTGTGAAATTAACTAACGGATAGTAAACTGTTTAGTGCGAACGAGTGGTTATGGGACTCACGTTACCACTTTTTGAGAGTTATGACACATTCCGCCAGTTAGTGGTGTCCAGTACTGGGCCTCCGGACCTTCACCACTACGGTTTGTTGCCTTCGGGTGTGTTGCCTTCGGATTTGCACCTTCAGGTTTGTTACCTTCGGGTATGTTGCCTTCGGGTATGTTGCCTTCGAGTTTGTACCTTCGGGTTTGTGCCTTCGGGTTTGTTGCCCTATTGTATCGCTTTCGGAGTTAGGTTTTTATGAGCCGCTCGAGTGATATTTTGGTTTGGAGTCTTCGGGCTCATGGAACCTTGTTTATACAGTACTGAGCACGTGCAAATTTTATGATGTTTCATTGATATGTATAATCCCTAGGTATCGCCCTTCGGTTTTGGTCTTTTTGAGCCGCATGATGTATAGCGATTACCTTGTGGAACTTGTGTTACCTTCATTGGTATTTGTTATTTGCCTTTATGGCTTGTTTTGGGATATTCCTATCCATTGTTTCTTTGAGTTGCTGATGATATGAGGCTTGTTATGATATGATTCATCTTTTGTTAGATGATTGTGTTATCTCTTTTAGAGATATTTTTTATACTTTATGACCTTGCAGGTTATTGTTGTTCAGTTTATCTAACTGATTTGTTTAGCTAGACTGACCCGTGTATTTTATACTCGGGTCAGACCGAGATGTTTCAGGTTAGGTGCTTTTGGACTTAGCCTATTTTGCTTCCGTATGGACTATCTAGCTTGTTCCTTTTTGTTAAAGCTTTTTGTGTATTCCTTTTTATTGTAACTCTGATATATGTATTCATCTAGAATCGTCTGTATATTGTGGTTTGCTTTACCACTTGACATGTATCATTTTGTATACTCTGTTATGTATCAATATATGTGTATATGATGATCTACTGTTCTGTGATGTATATTAAATTTGATTTGTTATATTCTGTTCTGATAGATCCTTCAACCACCTATGGTTTTGTTTTAAGTATTCATTGGATATGTCGACCCGCTTGGTATGTCTATTGTCGATGTATTCAATAGATATTTAGAGCAAGGCTATAGATGGTCGCTCCTAACCAGTCTAATTCTCCGTGTTAGTTGACGGCATTACCCAGTAGTGTCCTTGGCTAGCATGGGTATAAAGGCGGGGCATCACAAATATTTATCATTTCAATCCATAATTTAAAATAAAATTACGGTTATATATCATTTCAAACCAAAATCTTGAATAAAATGCATAACAACTTGCAGTTTATAACAATATAAAATACAACATCCATTCATTCAATATCAATCATCAACCATTTATCACAATCATCATCCAATTTAGACAATAACATCAATATAGAACAGATAATAAATACAGGTAATTAATGGCAGTTTATATTCAAAAATATATTAATTTAACTAGCAGTTTATATGCAATAATAAATTAAATAACAATTTAATTCGATAAATTCAATTTAAGTGGAATGATGATAAAAATATACCAAACAGCAATAACTAAATTTCTGATCGCATCAGAAATTAATTTAACACACATAAGAAATTTTAGAAGTTGTGAGTGGGTTAAAACACTCACCTTTTGATTTTAAATTGAATTTAAATCCAATTTAAACCCAAAATTTGAACAGTCTCAGAATCCGTCCAAACCAGCACCAAAATGTCCGGAATTCCAATAAAAACCTAACGGAGAAAACCGCGCATGAAACGAACCTCGTATGAATAAGTTATGCGATTAGAACGATAAATATTTTAAATTAAAAATAAAAGAAAACAAAGCATCACAAACCCCCTCTCAAGCGCCACATCATCACCCTTCCATCATGCCCAGAACCCAAACTACCAAAACCCAAAACGTACAGCCAAACCCCCCCTTGACCGATAAATTTGACCGCCTACGACCACCTTACGTCATGCCGATGCTACCACCAGGCTCGCCAAGTTACCCTCAACCTGCCACCAAGGTCCGACCTCCCACCTAGGCTTCAGCCGCCGCCCATACGTAGGGTTAACCGAACCCTAATCGGCCAAATTTCGACGCCTCAGCCACCAATTGAGGCTGCGACCACCAACAAAGACTCCCCCTGACAAGCTCTTCAATACCCACTTCTTGATTTTTCCAATTAGATCCAAAATCAAAAAACCCCAAATTATCCCTAGGGTTTCCAAAATTCCAAGGTTTGACCGCGATTTGCCGATGATTCGAGCATCAATTCTGAAAATGAACAATTGACGTAGATTCGTATTATTGAAATATTCGATATATAATTTTTCCAGAATTTTTGGAGGAGTTTAAATTTTGATTTGATTTTTTAATTGCAAATGGATTTTGAATTATGTGCCATTGAAATGAGGCTGTGGGAAGGAATTGTACATACAAACAAATGACAATGAGGACAATTAGGGTTTATAACAAGGTATTTATAGACTAAGCTGAAAATAGGATAGATGGACATGATTGATTTGAACCGCTAACGATAAACGGCCCAAAAAGCCCGTTCTGACTCCGGAACGAAATTGGGTCAACCCATGTATCAAAATAGATGCTTTTGAATATTTGAAACTCGATGGAATAGGTCTCATGTCCGAATTCCATCGTATGAAGAAATTATGACAAAAATCAAATTCTTTCAAATCAATTTCAGTTGATTTCAATTAATCGATTTCAAGGCGTTTCAAGCCCATACGATCAAACGCCAAGCCCGATTGTTGCGAAACTTGAAATCCTACAATACTTCACCGTTACAGACCCAATAAAACTAGTTCCATGAAATCCGAGTCAGTGGCCAAAATGGCTATTTTTCAGTAAATTAAACAAATTAATATTAAATAAATTAAATCACTATTACAATCCAAATTCTATAATTTATAAATTTTATCACTTTTGATTTCTTAGATAATTATAATAACTTAAAACAAATTTCTATGTTAAATCAACGTTAATTATTTCGCTATTTACAATATTTATTTTTAATTCCAATAATTGTAGAAATTACAAATTTAAATTTCCATAATTCCCTTTAATTGACCTTTCACTCTATTGTTCAATCTATTTTTATCAAAGGATAAAGTTACTATTGGTTCATGATTGTTTACATTAATATTCTTAGATTTCGTCTAAATTTTCACTTGTGTAATATTTGAATATTTAATTTTATCTAATGGTAATTAATCCTATTATCAGGAACTAAATTCCAATATATTGGTAAAACTTTATTAACATTCCTTTTATTCAACCAACTGTCATATTATAAATAAAATTGACATTATTTCCAATTATTTTCTAAATTTATACTAACATAACTTTTAATTAAGATTTATTTCAATTGATTACCAGTTTAAATTTAATATACTAAATAAATGGTAAATTTATACTAATCGTTACCATTAACGTTTAATTTCACTTATAAGCTATTATTAACAACAAATGTTGCAATTGATTTAGATCTAATTCAATACATTAATTGAATGGGTAAACGATTAAAAATTTGCACTATTGCCAAATTTAAACACATTCATACTTAATTATCAACTAACAATTATTATAATTACTTATCTAGCATTGGTTCTATCAAACTGCAATTTATTACGTGTTATTTCATCAATTAATTTAACTTTTGAATTTATTCCCCAATTCCCTAATTTCAGTCAATTATAACCTTACAATTTGTTTCAATTAATAGGCACTGCACTAAATTAGTTACTTATCAACTTGCATAAACCTTATTACATTAATTTACATTCAGTTACTATTAATTAATATATTATTCCATTGGTTGATTCAATACTCTTACTCTTATTCATACTTTTATAAGATTTCATTTTAAAACAATATTATAATTACTTACAAGACATTGATTTAATTCAATTACTATTTATTATTATTAATTCATTAATTAATTCACTAATTTCCTTTGTTTTCTTATAATCAATTCTTAGCCTAGTATAATAATTTACATTATTTCAATTAATCAAAATTTCATTTCAATCGTTAATGTTTAGCTTTAGTTTCCATAGTTGCATTTCATTTTTAACATTTGCTTCATTATAAATTATAAAAAAACTATTTCTTTATAAATTTAGTTACAAAAATCTTATTAATTTAACTAATTTTAATCATTGAAATTTACGGGTCATTACAATCTAAATGATGTCAATAATATACAAGGTGATAATGGGGACATATTAAAATAAATACCAACCATACATCCAACATATCAATCAATAAGCATCCAATTCAACAACATCCAAATCAACCAATATATTTCAACATATAATAGTTATCAATATCGGGGTTTAACTATCAATTAAATTCCAATATAAAATTAAATGTCAAATCAGATTCAATATCAATTCAAATGTCAACTTAAATTAACAAACCGTAATAAAATATTTATATATCACATCATATATTTTATTAAACATGCAATGGAATTTTTAGTATTGCGTGAGTGGGTTTAATCACTCACCTTTGATTTATAACCCATAGAAAATCCAATAAAATCCCAAAATTTCAATGGTCTTCAAATGCAACCATACTAGTTTCATGTTGTCCGGAATTTTGATACGAACCCAAAGGAAGAAACCGCGCATTAATCGGGGTTCATATGCGGAAGATATTCAAGTTATAAGAGCATACTAGAAATGAAATAGAAAACCATGTACACATATTTTAATAATAAAATAAAACACGTTAGTTACTTACATTAAGAATTTTGAAGCCTGCTCATGTCTCTAAATTTTAGAGAATCAACAAAAAAGGGACACGATGGCTCACACATGGAGGAAGGAGGCTTCAGGAAATGGATTTGTAAACAAATGGAAAAGATTGGCTTCATGAAAATAAGTTGCTCACATTTGTTTCTTTCTTTTAGAAGAGAAAGAAAACTTTAGGCTAAAGAAATAATGGAAGCACGTTTTAGAAATGGAAAGTTAGAGGAAAATATTTATGAAATAGAAAACGAATAAGGGAAAAGCACGTTTGAAAATTGGAATATGAAGGGGGAAGATATAAAAAGATGTAAATTTGAAAAAGAAAAGGAGCCTAACATGCAGGTAATTAACAAAAGATAAAAGAAACACGTTGGAATTTGATAAGACATGTTTAAATGGTAAGCAAATCTTTTGGTACAGAATTTCAAAACATGTGCTACCTCAATTAATTCATCAACACACATGAAACAATTCAAGGCAAGGCTCGCGTGTAACTAAATAAAAATTATTGGAAGACCAAAAGAGGCATGTTTTTAATGAAAGAAAGTAGTAATAAAATAAAACAAATGAAAGTGACGATTTAATTTTGAGAATGTAGTCTGTACATAGAAATCACAAATCTAATATACTAAAAAACGATTCATTTTAACATACTTTATTAACCCTAATACGCTCAAATTTACACATATATATGTATTTTTATTTAAACACTACAATTAACATAATAAGGACCGCCACTTCACACATTAAAAGATCAACTGTGACTCCAAAGTCAAATTTGAAAGGGAATAAATCTCCTATGTTAATATGCTAACTATTCCAAATCAAAAATTTAACAAAACCTTCAAGTTGTTTTCTTACCATTTTAATTGTTATTTCTTTATAAATTAAATTCAAATCAAGTTTGAATGTTTAAATAAATCAAATATTCCAACAGGAAACATACAACAAAATTCAATTCTTTGTTTTGATGAAATCAAATTAACATTCATAGATGAAATATTCACTTTATTTGATAAGAATATTCTTTTCAAGAAACCATCCTTTTCTTTTATTTTTATTGAAACATATTTCTTTTTATTGAATATTAATTAACAATTAACACCTCCCCCTTTAAAACCAACTTATACTCAAAGATTATCCCATTAAAGAGTCACAGAAATAATACTTCGTACAACCACATCATTTCTTTATCAATTAATTTCATATTATCATTATATTTGTAACAAATTTAAGTGTTCACAATATGAACGTAATATTTCTCAATAAAATTCTCATTATATTTTTAACACAAAACATATGTTGCACATATCATTAATTAATTACCATTTACTTATATCTCTTATTAATGGAAAGATATAATTACTATTAATTACAATGATTAAATCTCAAAACATACCCTAATACAAGGAAGATAATTAATCCAATTGTTTCCTTTGAAATCCAATTTTCTATGTTAAACCCAATATCTATATACTATTTTAATTCCAACATTTAATTACAATTGTAATGAATAATGTTCATTATATATTTAAATTCTAAACAAATCATTTTATTTCGATTTACATTCTTATTATCAAATCAACTATTCCCTTATGCAATTGATTAACATAAGTTTTACACTTACCACTCAATAGCTAACGTTCTTCTTATATCAATTGTAATATTTTAATTACATTAGTTCTCCATTAATTACCAAATAAATTTCTAAAGGATTTGGTAATCAGAAAATAAATAAAACAATGGTTATATGTTAATAATCCATATATATTAACTTATTATTTACAAACAAAGGTTAATAAATTTACATATAAAATAATTGATTTCATACTCTATATTAAAACCAATTGCAATTAATAACATAATATTACATCAATTTATACATCATTTATTCTATTCCTTATTAACCTTTATTATTTAAATTGATTGAAATTACGTTAACATAGTATAGTTGTCAATTACATTCAATCAATAGTAGCAAATTATATGTTTTACCTCTTTAAAATTAGTTGTTTTAAGATTTATCTTAAAGTCGAAATTTTTAATCTAATAAGATTCAATTTAATAAATCATAAATTTTAATTTCTGAAAATATTAAAGCCCAAAACCTTATTAAATTTAATATTTTTAATTATCAAAATATGGGTTGTTACAAATTAATTAATATAAATTAACTAGGATTAGAAATTTATTTATAGGTAATTAATCTGGTTTAAATTAATCATAATTAGGTGATTAATTAATTTGCATATGTTTGATGGATTATATTGAATTTTTTGAATTGTTTGATATCTCTGATGTGTGTTGTTGTATGATATGAATTGTGTGGATTGAGCCATGAACTGTGATTTAATTATCTGTGATGAATTTACGTATTTATTTATGAATGAAAGATAAGCGTTATAGGATTATACTGCTTATCGATATTGTTATGCCTGAATTGATGATGGTTGTGCTATTTTCTTTGTTGTGTGTAAAAGCCGTGGACTACACCACACACACAAATATGGCTTTCATGAGGAATTGGTTAAGTCACAGATAATTTAAATTTAAATATTATTTTGTTTAAAAGTTGAATTTTGAATCCAAAATGGTTTTGGAAGTGGAATTGGGTTGAATATGAAAAGCCTTTGAAAAGGAAGTTTTGAAATTAATTTTTTTTTGAATATAATATGACTTGTTAAAGTGTTGATATTAAAATAATTTAATTTGAATTTAAGTTCAAGATTTTTAAGTTGAATTCTATGTACATATATATTTGAAAACTACGGTTTGAAGGGTTATACAAGTTATCTAATGTATATATATGAATTTTAAACCATTTTAAAAGTATTATTTTGGGAATTTAAAATTAACCCAAGTTTATACTTTAAAGGCTATAACTTGTATTTGATCGGATTTTTCTGAAATGAAAACTCTTTGTTTTCAAATGATAACAGCTTTGATATAAAGGAAGAATTTCCAGTTTGTGTTGAAAAGATTTCGAGTAGTGGATAAATTTGAAAAGGAAATAGTTTCAAAAACTATGAATGAATCTTTGCGAAAGATTGGTGAACCCTTGTTTCAAAGTTGAAGAGAATTTTTGTTTAAAGGATTAAAGTGGAATTTTGTTTAAACCATTTAAAGAAATGGTTTTGGGCTAAAAGTGTGACTTAACTAAGATCCCTATATATCCATATGGTTTTAAATTTAAGCGCTCATTATTCGGTTTAGCTGGGAGATGACTTTATGTCATAAATCTCATTCCGAATGATGACACGACGAATTGGATAACATTTGAAGATGGCGGTGAAGACCGGGTATTTTCAAAAGTGAACAGATTACTTGTCGAATGTCTCTGCACTGAGTCGTGCCGGTATAGAGATCTCCATATGTTATGCGGAGTCTGATTGGGATTGTGAATACCCGGATTTACAAGGGCTTCTTTGTGAAGTGCCTTCGGTTCCGTTTGAACCTGGAAAGGACTTGTATGGATGTATGTCTGACGTTACACTTTGAGGCGTACGAGCTCAGAGATTATGTAGGTTATATTTACCAGCGATATATTCCCAATTTGGTAATGTGGCATGCTAAGTGCTGCTGATCATTTGTTGATCGAAACATGACTTTTATGAAAAGCGTATCTTTATGGACGAGACTTCGTCGAACCTCATAACTCGGAAATGGTCGAAACAGGAAGAATGCGGCACGGTTATAAGGGTCGTGCCCTTTAGGGTAGGTCCATTTCCTTCTGGATAAAAAGTGATACCATGGCAAGGAGCCCAGATATTTAACTTATGGGGTTATTGGAATTTGTTGGTGTTGAGGGCCCTCGGATAAAGGTCGGTGACGATCGTGGGACGACATACTCGTGTCAGTAGTTACCTAGTAACAGAGGTAACCCGGCCTTGTATTGGCAGGGAGCGGATTAAGTTCTCAGGGCTTCCTTCCAGAGGCGTACCCATGTGGTGAGTATGTTCCTTAGCCTGACCATTTGTTGTAAATCAAATCATCCAATACGAGCCACGTATGGTTTTAGTTGTAGAACCTACCATCTAACATGGTAGCTATAGTAGGCATACTATAATGGTTTGTATGCTGGCTAAGATTAATATTATACTTTCTAATGTTTTCTGCACTATGCACTAATAATAATATTAGAAGGTTTTTGCAAATCAAGCATGTTTGACTATCATAAGGAGAAATCTCCCCCAAGTATGCGCTTACATTGTGTGTGTGGCGGGAGGCGTTATGGTAGTTTCATTTTTCAAAAAGCATAGCGAATTTCTTTCTATTTCCTTTTGTTTTCGTTTTATTCAAAATAAACTGTTTCTGTTTCCTCACACCTGTCCCATGACTGACCTGGAGTTTATTGTTCCCTTTCTAAACTCTGGGTGCCATAATTTTCCCTACGGGCAGCCTAGAGTCAGGTTTTCAGATAATCAAATAGTATATGTAACTTTTAGCAATCTTGGGAGTCTTTTGATTTTGGCTATCGCATTGTGTTTCAATACGGCAAGATGGTGGTTTGAGCTTCTGCTTTGATGTCTTTGGAGCTTGGCATTAGAGATGTTGTGTTTCGCTGTTGTTGCTGTCTTATTGTATATATCTCTGATAATGTTGATCATTCAATTTGTATCATCGTTGTATCAAATGTTGTATATCAATAAAATTTCATTCTGTTTCAGCTGTGTTGTTATCTCCTAATGTTGTCATAAGCTCCACCGAAATGGAGTTCGATGTTTGAGTCTGCGGCATTTGAATACAAGTGAGGTATTTGATGTCGATTTTCAAACGCTGGATGTCGGGTCGTGACAAGTGGTATCAAAGCTTAAGGTTGAGTAAGAACTTTAGCTCAGGATTATAACACATTAGGCGACACATTAAAGATAGGGTTACAATTACCCTAGAATGAGTATCCCTAAGATAACCGTCTGTATGCCTCAGTAAATTCTCTTACTATCCACTGATAGCGAGTATGAGTGCAAGAAGAGGACGAGATAGGGGACAGGGGAGTACCACTTCACATGGTCAATGCCCTGTAGCAACAAGAAACAACATTCTCTATCAATCTCTCTTGTTCATCACTCATTTTCATTCTTTGATGGCTAATTGGCAGCTACAAGAAGAAGCTTTGGTGTGGTGGCGGCCCTGTGAATCATTGTAGAAAGGTTTTTCATTTCTATTTCGTATTCCAATCATCAGTTTCTTATCAATCTTTTCGCTTTAACTTTAATAAATTTGAAATTTTATTTGGATCAAATTGGTTAAAAAATTATGAAGTTAAATTGGATTGAAGCCATTTATCTATTCTTTGGGGTCTAGATACATTATACGAATGGTTAGTTATCCCTTCGGACTAACCAATGCCACTGCATATTTCATAGACCTGACGACCTGAGTATTTCGTGAAATTCTCAATGAGTTCGATCTAATATTTATTGTTGATATTCTGATTTGGTAAGCCAAATATAGAATAAATATTAAGCTTGATTTGAAAAACCATTTCTCTATGTGTTTATATGTTCTTTGTGTGTCTCCCTGTCTAGCAAATTTCAGGGACGAAATTTTCTTAAGGTGATCTGTAATTATCTCAGTTTTAAGCTAAATATAAATTGGTAATTAATATAAAATTTCGAATTTAATTGTGAATTAATTTGAATTTTTCCAAATTAAATATGATATTTGTTTTTTATATAGATTGTAAATAGGATTTTAATTTGAAATTTAAAAAAATATCTTGAAAATAAATTGAATTTAAAAATCTATAATTTAAAACTAATATAAGTTTATTTTGGAATTATAATATGTATGTATGTATGTGTGTGTATATATATATATTGAAATTTGGAAGTTACATTTTGAATTAATATAATGATAATTTTCAAAAGCTATTTAAAATAAAATCCTATATTTTAAAACTTATATGTGTGTGTGTGTGTGTTTATTTACTAATGTATAATTTAAATTTTAAAATCATTTTCCTTGAGGTTTAATAAATATTATAGAAAGGTAGTGCATTAATATAATTTTATGAAAAACATATTTAATAAAAAAAATATAAATATATCTTTTAAAAATTATAAGATAAAACATAGGTAAATATAAAAATATATTTAAACATTAATGGACAAGTGTAACCATTTTCAAATGTATTATGACATTTGTAAGATTATAAAAACATGTTTAAACATTTGTAGCTCATGTGTTAGCTTAGTAATTACAAGTGGCAAGTTATATTTTCTTTTAATTTAAATTATAAAATGTATTAGAAAGAAATCAGGCTAGGTATATATCATTATTCGCATACAAACCAGAAACTAAAAACAATCAAATCAGCAAATGAAATTCAAAAACCTGGAAAACAAATCCTCTACAAATTTAAACCTGGAACAGATTCAACTCAAAACAATCTTCATTAAATCAAAACCAGAGAGAAATACAAACTAAATTAGATAACTACTTCAACCTAAAGATCATCTAAAGCAATCCAAACCTAGAACTAGGAAGGAGCTTAAACCAGAGAAAAGAAGTAAATATCAAGCCTGAAATAAGATCAAAGACAAGATCAACTCATATTCATCAAGCAAAGATCAGTTTCAAACATCAAGTACAAATCAAAAACAAAACAGTTCCAGATCATAAAACAAGCTTGTTCTCTGTTCAAACTAAATCCAGATGAGCAAACTTTCAACCCTTAATCTATTTATATGTTGTTGCTTATGAGTAAACTCCTCTTCTAAAAAGCTCAACACTGTTTTATCTCTGATGCCTGCGATGATGGATGATAAAGTTGTCTTGAAATGTTTTGTTATAAATGTGAATGCATTTAAAAATGCCAGTGCATGTGGTATAAATGAATATATATCACTCTGTTAGTTCTACAGGCTCCAATCCATTAAAAACAAATTCAATTGCTCCCTATATAATCCATTTTAGACTTTGATTTCTAAATGAAAAATGATCCTAAGGCGGTAACATCATTTTTAAAAATAAATTCAAGTATTTAAATTAAGTAATTATCTCGGAAATAATAAATTACAGTGTTGATCATTTATATGTCAGAAATCAAGTGTTTGGATTTTAAGTTTTGATCATAGGATCAGATTCATTGTAAAAAATAATGATTTTTAAAGAAATTTCATGAATTTTAAGTTTGTAAATATCGAGAAATTTTAAGTTGAACAAATAAGGGTTATCCATTGATTGCCGACGATCGGTGAGATTTGGTGGGTTGTGCTTCGGGCAGAAGGTAGCCTGGAGATTGAGGAATGGAGGAAAAATGGTGGAAGGATTTCTGGGTGGCTGTGGCGACCGGTCGACGTTGAAATAAGGTTTACATCCCTGTTTGAGTCGACAGGGTTTGCAAGGTGATTGTGTAGGCTTGGGTGTATCGGACTCAATAGGATCAAGGGGAACCGAAGCATGACATCGCGGTGCATCTTTGGTCATGATTTGTAACCTTTGATGGTCAGGATCATCGTCGTGAGGTAGATTTGCTTATCGAAGTTGGTTCCGATTTGTATCGGGTAGTTTGATTTTGATTTTTAGGTCGATTGGTTGACTTGGTTGGTCAGAACGTTCGAGTGGGTGATCGTCGTTATGTGGGTGGTCACGACAGTAACTGAAGATGGTCAGAGCTCCTATGCATGTGCACGGGGTATCAATGGTGTCTTGATTGTTGGGTTTGGAGAAGAAGGGGAAAGCCTCGAAGTATTACTCGAGAAGAGGATGGCATGGCTCGAAGTTGTTCTCGGGCTCGTTTAGTTTGAAAATAGATTTCAAAGCATAACAGGTTTTTAAAAATTTAAAATGTAAATCTAGTTTGAACTAGGTTTTAAATGTTTAAAAGAAAACTTGAACCAGGTTTAATAGTTAAAGTAAATGTTAACCATGTTTTAAAGATAATTAAATTGAATAAGTTTCTCAAAGGTATATAAATCAAGTTTTCAAAATAAAGTTTTCAAATATAAAATAACCATGTTTTAAAATAGTATAAATGTGATTTTTTTCCAACGTAAATTTATTTAAAAAAAGTTTAAACAAGGTTTTTTCAAAGATTCCAAATGTTTAAATCTGTTTTTGTTTTCAAAGTAATTACATATTAGATTAATTATGTAATTGAATTCTTAAGTATTTTCAAAATATAATAAGATTATGTTGAATCAAGAAGTGATTAAGAATTGTGTTTTAAACATAATTAATCAATGTTCTCAAATGATTTGTATAATCGTTTTCAAGCATTTAATTTAGTAAGATTTAAATGATGATTAAGTAATTAATTAAGATAAAAAGTTTTATCTTTGATTTACTAAAATTTTAAGTAATTAAAGGATAATTACTTAAAGAATAATTACTTAATGTAATTAAGTAAAGAGGAATTGATTAATGAAAAGTAATAAAAGATTAATCAATTAATGTAATTAATTAAAAAGGTTAGATAATTAATTAGTAATTAAGAATAATTACTAAATAATGGAAGGTTAATTATTTAAAAATTAAAGGATAATTAATGATTAGAGGTTAATTGGTTAACGATTAAAGGTTGATTAATCAAGTGATTAAAGGTTAATTACTTAATGTAAGTAATTAAAAGATAATTTGTAATTAAAGGTTAATTAATTAATGGTTAATTAATAATTAAGGGTTAATTACTTAATAATTAAGGTTAATTAATTAATTAGAGGATGATTAATTTATTTAATTAATTAAGGGTTAATTAATTAATGAAATTAACTTAAGGTTAATTAATTTAAGTGATTAATTGAGGATTATTTAGTTAATTAGGGATAATTAATTAAGATGGATGATAGGGGATTGATTAATTAATTTCATTAATTAATTAAAACAATAGCCAATGGTTTGTAATTAATTAATTTTAATTAACCAGGATTGGAAATTTATTCACAAATAATTAAAATGATTGAAATTTATCATAATAAGGTGATTAATTAATTTGCTTATGGTTGATTGAGTTATATTGAATTCCTTGTATTGTTTGATATCTCTAATGTGTGTTGTTCTCTGATATGAATTGTGTGAATTGAGCTAAGAACGGTGATTTAATTATCTGTGATGAATTTTCATATTTATCTATGAATGAAAGATAAGCGTTATAGGATTATACTGCTTATTGATATTCTTGTGCCTGAATTGATGATGGTTGTGACATTTTATTTGTTGTGTGTAAAACCCCTGGACTACACCACACACACACAAATATGGATTTCATGAGGAATTGGTTAAGTCATGGATATTTTAAACTTAAATATTATTTTGTTTAAAAGTTGAATTTTAAATCCAAAATGGTTTGGAAGTGGAATTGGGTTGAATATGAAAAGCCTTTGAAAAGGAAGTTTTGAAATTAAAATTGTTTTGAATATAATATGACTTGTTGAAGTTTTGAAATTAAAATAATTTAATTTGAATTTAAATTCAAGATTTTGAAGTTGAATTCTATATACGTATATATTTGAAAACTATGGTTTGAAGGGTTATACAAGTTATATAATGTATATATACATATGGATTTTAAACCATTTTAAAAGTATTATTTTGGGAATTCAAAATTTACACAAGTTTATACTTTAAAGGCTATACTTGTATTTGATCAGATTTTTCTGAAATGAAAACTCTCTGTTTTCAAATGATAACAGCTTTCATATAAAGGAAGAATTTCCAATTTGTGTTGAAAAGATTTCGAGTTGTTGATAAATTTGAAAAGGAAATAGTTTTGAAAACTATGAATGAATCTTTATGAAAGATTGGTGAACCCTTTTTTCAAAGTTGAAGTGGATTTTAAAAGGTTTAGCCGAGAGAGGACTTTTTGTCATAAAACACATTCCGAATAATGATATGACGAATTGGATAGGATTTGAGGAAGGCGTTGAAGAACATATATTTTCACAAATGAATGGAATACCTGTCGAATATCTCTACACTGAGTCGAACTGGTATAGAGATCTCCATATGTGATGAGGAATCCAATCGGGATTGTGAATGCCCGGTTTTGCTAGGGCTTCTTTGTAAAGTACCGGCGTTTCCGTTCGAACCTGGAACGGACTGGTATTGATGTATGTTTGACGTTACACTTTGAGATGTAAAGCTGGTTTCTATCAAATACATTTCTGTTTGATGGCGGAGAATTTATTCTCTTAGCTTAACACCTTTCTCTAGGACGTATGAGCTTAGAGGTTACGTAGTTGCAGCGATATATTCCCAATTTGGTAACATGACATGCTAAGTGCTGCTGATCATTTGTTGATTGAAGCATGGCTTTTGTGAAAAGTGTAGCTTTATGGACGAGAATTCGTCGAACCTCGCAACTCGAAAATGGTCGAAACTGGAAGAATGCGACAAGGTTATGAGGGCCGCACCTTTTAGGATATGTCCATTTCCTTCCGGATAAAAAGTGATATCATGGTATGGAGCTTAGATATTTAACTTATGTGGTTGTTGGAATTTGTTGTGTTGAGGGCCCACGGATAAAGGCCGGTGATGATTAGGGGATGGCATACTCGTGTTAGTAGTTAACTAGTTACAAAGGTAACCCGGCCTTGTGTTGGCAGAGAGCTGGTTAAGTTCTTAGGGCATCCCTCTAGAGGCGTACCCATGTGGTTTGGAACTTCCGCAGCCTGACCATTTGTTGGAAATCCAATCATCCAATATGAGCCCTGTACGGTTTTAGTTGTAGAACCTGCCATCGAACATGGTAGCTAAAGTAGGCATACTATAATAGTACGTATGCTAGCTAAGATTAATATTATACTTTTGAATGTTTTCTGCACTATGCACTAATAATAATATCAAAAAGTTTTTGCGTATCAAGCATGTTTGACTATCATAAGGAAAAATCTCCCCCAAGTGTGCACTGCATTGTGTGTATGGTGGGGGGCCTTATGGTAGTTTCATTTTCCAAAAAGCATAGCGAATATCTTTTTATTTCCTTTTGTTTTCTTTTTGTTCAAAATAAACTGTTTTTGTTTGCTCACACCAGTCCCATGACTAACCTGGAGTTTATTGTTCCCTTTCTAAACTCTGGGTGCCCAAAATTTTCCACACGGGCAGCCTAGAGTCAGGTTTTCAGATAATCAAATAGTAGATGTAGCTTTTGGAAATCTTGGGAGTCTTTGGATTTTGGCAATCGCATGTTTAATTACGACATGATGGTGGTTCGAGCTTTCGCTTTGTAGTCTTTGGAGCTTGGCATTAGAGATTTTGTGTTCCGCTGTTGTTGTTGTCTTATTGTATCTATCTCTGATAATGTTGATCATTCCATTTGTATCATTATTGTATCAAATGTTGTACATCAATAAAATTTCATTCTATTTCCACTATGTTGTTATCTTCTAGTGTTGTTATAAGCTCCACTGAACTGGAGTAAGACATTTGAATCTTTGGCATTCGAGTACAAGTAAGGTACTTGATGTCGATTTTCAAACGCTGGATTTCGGGTCGTGACACGGTAGGTCCCTAGTGCAAGGAGGACGACGAAGTTCGAGTGCAGCGTGGTCGCGTGGGAGACTGTACGTGATGTGATGGATGTTGCGATGGGCTGCATCTTCCAGTAGGGAAGTGGGTGGCGGATCAGCTGTGCTTGCTGGGTGATGGCAGCTGCAACAAGGAATGGTTGGACCATTCTATTTGTACGGGTGGAGAGAAAGGAGCTGTCATTGCCAGTCTATGGTGGGGAGGGCAACGAAGTTGTGTAATGACCCGGAAATTTCAATCCCGAAAATTCCAGATAGTTATAAAATAGAAGAAGAAATAGAAGAAAAAGAAAAAATAGAAACACGAAAACACATAAACCTCACATTCGCAAGGGATCAAAATATAATATTACATAAATAACAGTTTTACAAAGAAGAACTGTACCAGTACACTTATATTTTTATACATCAGAGTTACAACATTTCACAAAGAACTGGACATATATACGTATCACCATGTCCTAGATAACGGTAATATATCAAGCAGAAATACTCTATACGTTCCTGCCATCCAGCTCGCCTCTTGAGCTCTAGGACGCCCTTACCTGAAAATCTGTAATACTCAGTCTGACCCGAGCATTACATCAAAGTAACACCCGGGTCAGGCTGGAAACCAGCGTGAGTAAACCCATCTAACATGTAACACAAAAGCATACAACTTATATAAACCCGGGTAACTTGTATCAATTCACAACTTCGCAAGTTGTTATAGGCATTACTATTTCACATATCAATTTCTAAGTACTAAACTTAGTTTAAATGGTCTAATTCACTTAAATCATTCATTCCAGCTTATTGATTTCACATATAAATTTATAAAGAATCGAAGTGATTCCGGGTATTTACTGATACCCGACTCCGGTCTCTTCGAATCCAATGTCACCCTATCCCAAGTTATTCAAGTGATTAAATTTTGAATATTTGGATGTCACTTTTACACAGCAATTCATCATAGATGACCACATTTTCTCTTCTCAACCCAACACTTCATATAACAAAACATTTCATTTCACAAAGCATCACAATCACATACCAGGAATAACAAATAATCCAAGGCATTCAAATATCATTCAATCATTCATAAGCAAGATATATTAGCCATACTATTTCCAATTAATTTAATTAACTACCAATGAATTAAATTAACTTCTTATTACTTATAATTCTTGCTTATTTAATATTAGTTAATTATATCCAATTAACTAATCATCCCTTAATTATTTATCCTGATTAATCATCCTTGATTAATCATTTTTAATAACATTAAGTAATTTTCCTTTAAATTAATTCCACAAATTTATTATTCTAAACCCATCACATTACCTAACCTTTAATTACCATCTTAATTAATTACCCAAACTAATTATCCGACAATTACATTGATTAATTATCCTTTAATTAATCACACTCATTAATTAGCTAACCTTTGGTTAATTTTCTTAAATAAATCAACCCTTACTTAATTAATTCTTTAATCAATTTACCCTTAAATTACTTACATCATTACCTTTAGTAATTAATCATTAATTATCCACCTTAATCAATGACATTAAGAAGTTATCTTTAATTATTTTCATTAAGAAATTATCATTAATTAATTACATCTATTTAATAACCTTAATTAATCTATTTTAGTAACTTATCACCCCTTAATTACATACATTAATTTATTAATCATTCTATTAACTTAACCCTTTAAAGTTTAAATTTTAGGATTTAAATTTCCTAATCTTTTAATCATTTCTTAATTTACAAAAATCAAGTTTCATTTTAAAAAAAACTTTTCAAGCAAAAGTTTTATATATTATAAATCACTTTTAAAATTTTAAACCTGTATTATTTATTTTGTTCAAACCGAACATCACCACCAAAACCCGAGCCTGCTTCACTCCTTTCCCGAGATGAAACCTGAGCCGAGCACAAAGATCCCTGAGCAGTTCGTTGCTACTTCACAACCAAACCTGCTTTGAGACAAACCCACAACCCACTCGAGAACGACCCCTGCTCCTTTATCTTCCCCAAACTCAAAAATCTCAGACACGTATATGACACGTGTGAACGTGCACAGATGGTCGGAGCATCTTCGACCATTGCCACCACTTCAGACAAGTCAATAACAACCCTCACTAACAATTTCGACCTCCAGATCATCTGAACGACCATCAAATCAAAATCAAGCAATCGACGAAAACATCGAACCCATCCCAATCCACAGATTCGCAAATCTCCATCTCCTCTGACCATCTGAAGTCTCGCCATCGTGCCCTGAAAATCTCGTGGTTTCCCTCATTCTATTCCCCCACCACCAATCACCTAAAGATCCTCCATGAGGACGATTATCTCCGGCAAATGACGCAGGCAAAAAGTGCTGATAGAACCCTAAATTCCATTGTTCCATTAACCACGACGCCCAGAATAATGTGAAACCATTTTTCTCTCAACCCCCATCCTATAATCTTCCTCTGGCCATAAGCACGTTGCCACCAGCCAACTCTTTTGCCAGAATTAGATTATATACCCAATTCCAGTAATCCCCCAATTTCTCAAAAATTTTGAACATAAAAATCATATGATCTCCATCGAAAATCTTTATATTCGAATACAATACGATGTATATGATCAAAACTTGCAATATTAAAAATTTATTTCCGGTCTTGAAATTTTATTTCTACTGATTCATTTTTTAGGGGTAATTACTTGATATATATAGACTAGGAAATATATTAAAAATTGGCGTTCTGATAAAAAAAACGAATATGGTTGCAATTCATAGCCTAAGAAGAAGATCAGATAAGGGGTTTTGATTTTGTATTTATTTTAACTACTCTGAATCTTGTAAAACCTGGAACAAAACTCTGTATGTATATAAACACTGACATGCAAACCATCCTGTACACATTTCACAAAGAAGCAAGCATCATACCACATTTTTCCCAACCACATTTCAAAAAAAATAATCATAAATATCAAGATTGTACAGATTTAAGCTATTTGATAAGTCTGTTTACTCACCTGAACTGGGACAGTATTATATTATTTTTCCAGTTAATCTGGATCTGATTTGCATCTACTTTGCTTGATCTAGATTTTGATCTTGAAGCTTAATTATATAAACTTTGATTTTTCTTGATCGTCATCCTAGTTCCAGGCTTTAATTTGTTTTGATTTTTTTTAAGATGGAAGAAAACATTATTGGTTTAGACTGAGGTTGATATTGATTTACTTCTTTTCAGTTCAAGAAGAAAGAAAAAGAAGTGGTTTCAGAAATTTTTAACTGAAATCCAGTTTTCTCACTAATCCATAAAGAAAGGATTATACTGCCATTTGTCAATTTTTACATGTTACTAAGTTTACATATGTCATTATATTTTACAAATGTCAAATATGGTAATTTATATTTTTACGTGTCAAAAACTTAATATATGAATTATGTCTTTAATTATTTATGTTTATGATTTAACTTAATTTTCCATTAGTATTTTATGTTTACAAATGTATATACATATAACTATGTTAATTCCAAATATCAAAAGAAAAGTGTTTAGACTTATTTTTTTATTATCCTAGTTTAAATTTCGTGCTTAAGTTGTCATAATACTTAAATTGATAACTATATATGTGATTAAACTTTATTAGTCTTGAAAATTATTATATTGAATTTAAACTATAGCTAACTATTTACAATACATTTATATACATATTATAATAGAAAACATATTTATTTTGTAAAAGATAATTTTTTTTCCAAATTGAATAATTATAAAAGAAGGTCATTAAACAAATATTATCACTCAAAATCTATTCACATATTATTATTCAGCATTTATTAAATTTAAATTCATCTATATACATATATATATATATATTTCCGAATTTTGTTCGTTCAATCAAATAAAATTAGTATTTCTATAATTAAATCAAATAATTATCAATTAACAATTGCCCAAAAATTCGGGTTATCACATTCCTCCCCCCTTAGAATCTTTTCGTCCTCGAAACGAAACGAAGCTAGAATTTATTTAATACTTAAAATCATATAAATTTTCTTTGATATTTTTTTTTTTAAAACACTTTTTTTAAAATCTAATTTATATTATAAAGTAGTTGTTTTTCATAAAAATACTTTTATAACTCGATGTCTCAACAAGTCCATCCTCGCTCTCATAAAAATTCGGTCATACGTTGATCAGGCGTAAGACTGAAAATCTATAAGCACTTGGTAAACCCGTTTTTAACACCAGTGAAAATACTTGGAAAATAATTTTACTGAAATATAGAAAACATTTTTGAAATTAGAGGAAATATCTTTGGTGAGAATGCTCTGGAAATCATCACCCCCATCCATGGTCGCAGTTAACCCGATGGTTACGTTGCCATCCCGACAAAATACATAGATAACTGTAGGCCTCCGCGCCCCTCGATTACACCATGGAACCCTCTACAGATCGCAGCTACAACTGAGGTTACGTTGCTATCACAGCAAAAAACCCATATAACTGTAGGCCTCAGCACCCTCGAATTTTGCTGCCAAAAGAGTGAACTTCTCCACTCCACTTGACCATAGATCACAGTCAACCGATGTTATGTTGCCTTCCCGGCAAAATCAAGTGTAGACCGTTGACACTCACCTCCACACGATTTCCGCTATGGTCCACACAGTAGATTGCAGCGACATCGAGTTACACTATCGTCACAGCATAACCCAAATGCCTTTGTAGGCATAAGCGCCCTCGACTTTCGCTACCCAATAATCCTAAGGAACTAGTTTGTCCGAACTCCTCACTGGATCAACTTTAGAACCTTCTCCTTAGAGGCTCAAGGCAGTACCAACTTATGGTACTCCTGAGAAGTTCATCCCAAGGGAGCGCCTTTTTCTCTAGAGTCATTTTCAAAACACTTTATACTATACACATATAGTATCTTCCAAATCATACACCTAGTATGAATCTCAAATAAATCTCCTTTCTCAAAATCGATTATCCCAAAATCGATAATTCCCAAATTAGGCTTTCCCAATTCCAATATTGATTTTACCCAAAAATCAAAAGCCTTTCCAAATCCAATGGTTCCCAAAACCTTTTCCAAAATCCTCACAAGATCCATTATATATATATATATATATATATATATATATATATATATATATATATACAGATATAATTTTTAAAACTTTGGATCATTTCAAACTTGTATAAAACTCCTTTTATACTTCAAAACACCTTCAAAATCCTTTTCTTCTAGCAATAGATTCAACAAGGGGAGATTTATCTTATATAATAAAGATATGTAACTTCATTTACTTCAAATCAAATATTCAAATTTGATTACTCTATAAAGTCATTCGCCGTATTACTTACTTCCATAAAGTAAATTTCTACCACAGAAATACCCAATTTCTATTTTATTTTCTCATATATTTCACAAAATATATTTTCACTTCAAAAACCGTTTCACATTTCTTATCCACAAACTTCAATATCAATTTCATTCCAATCCGTACGATGTACGAATATCATTCGCACGCTATACCAATCTGATCGCTCATTCGATCACACAAATTTCAATTTTGAACTAGTATCGTCCACCCGACTCTCTAGTGCGGACTCAGATCTGGTTTCTTGATCAGAAACCTTCATTCTCCTTACATAGCCTAGCTATGATAGAGAATATCCAGAACCAATCAACAATCCATATCCAGGTCCGCCGTCGAAAATCGAGTGAAAAATCCTAATTCGGATCGATATAACTATCTCGAAATTCTGTGCTCGAATCTGGATCAAATTACTATGTGAATAGAATAATATATGTACATCCTTTGTATTTATCTTTATTGGTTTATTATCAAATCAATTCCCTTTCTATTCACATTCACTTGCCCATAATTGTTTAAATCCCCATTTGGATTATCACTTCAATTTTAATTGGGTGTTTAATCATAAACAGTTTGAACTTTGTTCAGCTTAGATTCGGAAAATAGCTTAAAAGGTTTAAAATAGATAGGTAGTTGAAAAATAATTATTAGTTTGTAAAATATCTGTAAAATAATTAAGTAATTGTAAAATAGTTGGAAAATAGTCAAATAGTTAAAGAAATTTTAAATAATTGCAAAATAGTTGTAAAATAGTAATTTGTTATAAGTAGTGTTGGAAAACAGTAATTAGTATATAAAACAGTTGCAAAATAGTTAAATAATTCCAAAAATAGTTATAAAATAAGTATAAGATAGTTTTGGGTTTTAATAGAAAGGTTGTGTATATAATAATAGCTCGGAAAAATAGATTTGTACTAAAATAATTTATTTTGAAAATAGTCCAGAGTCAAATTGTTCAATTCCCAACCTCCATTTCCCATCAATTCAATTTAAATTTCCACTTCCATTTAAATTGACTCAATTCCAATATAAATAACTTCAGTTTCCATTGAAATTGATTTAACCCCTAATTCAAGTTGAATTAACCTCGGTTTCTTTCCAAATTTAACTTTATTCAACTTTGATTCCAAATTCTACTAATTCAAATAAATTTCAATTGAACTAGTTCCAATTTCAATTCAATTCAACTCCAGTTTGAATTAATCCCAATTCCAATCTCCATTTTCTTATTCAACTTCAATTTCTTTTCAAATTATCCAAACTTAAATTTTCCATCTTCATCACAATTCTAATTATTTCAAATCAAATTTAATTTGAAATAATTAAATTCAAATTTCAAATTTAAACCATCCCGAATTATATAAATTCGAGTTAAATTGTCAAATGTTGATTAAATCCTTTAAATCAAATTAACTTATATCTTTAAACCATTTATTTCTGAATCCAAATTCTATTTTTAACTTATTTAAAAGTTCAAATAATAATTTTAATTTTTTTTAGACAACTAAATCTTTAAAACTCAATTTATCATCAAATTTCAATTTTGAAACCCAACCTTTGAACTTTTATTCAAAATTTTAAGTCTAAAATGATTCCATCTTATCTTAATAATGGATATATTACCACACCCCATATCATTATTTATTTAAACAAATCCAATTTTAGCTTAAAGATTACTAATAACAATAGGATGGTATCATTCAAATTATTTTAAAACAACCATCCATTTCCAATTTCTAGATCTCAAACCCATTTTGAGATGATATCACACAAACTCCCAATTCAAATTAACCATTTAACTTCCCAAGTTAAATCCCGATTTCATCTTAAAATTTCCAAATCCAGGTGTTCATTAACTTATTTAACTTCTTCCAAGTTAAATTCAATTTACCTAATCCAGACAAATTTACAAAATTTGAATTCCCATTCAAATTTTGAACTTCATAGTAATAACCTTCCCACTTAAGTTTAAAACCTACTTCACTTTGGGTTTCTCATCATATTCCAAGGAAAATTCAAAACTCAACCTTAGAGTTTATTTTCTTTACACACTTGTTTATTTTTAAATTTTAAACCACCTTTGGTTTTAAATTCAAACGAATTCCTTTAAAATTTCAAACAACCCTTGTTTGAAATAGGACCATTTTATTCGAATATATTAAATAACATTTCTTATTTTAAAATAAGATCATTTTCATAATAGCTTGAATAATATTATTTCCTTAACATTTTGAAACCAATTCAAATGTTTAAATTTAGAATTCAGAACTTCACAATTTGAAACCCACTTTAATTTACAACCCTTCAAATTTACAAATTGCTCTCTTTAAATGGTTACTTCCTTAAAACATTTTATTGTTTATTGGAAAACAATCATCTCATTATTAAACACAATAACCATTCTATTTTTTTTTTGGTTTGAAACCAATTCTAATTCATCTTATTTTGAAATTCTTCCCAACTTCAAGATTTAATTTCAGTTTGAATCCATTTCAAACTTATCTTTAATTTTAATTTCAATTTGGTTGTATTTCTATTACCACTTAATTTAATTCCAATAATTTAACATCCAATTACCTTAATATTTATTAGAAAGAAATATTGCTATATATATCAAAATATATTCTTATAAAATCATTTAAAATCTTTATATAAGAAAATAACAAGTATGCCCTCATATATATATACTCAAATCATCTAGGGTACCATTGACCCTATCCTTAATGAGTAATCCCCACCAGAGCCAAAGTTCTCGCTTAACCTTCTGCTCCGATACCAAATGTAGCGACCAGGAAATTTCAGTCCTGAAAATTCCAGATAGTTATGAAATAGAAGAAGAAATAGAAGAAAAAGAAGAAATAGAAACACCAAAACACAGAAACCTCACATTCGCAGCGGATCAAAATATAATATTACATAAATAACAATTTTACAAAGAAGAACTGTACCAGTACACTTATATTTTTATACATCAAAGTTACAACATTTCACAAAGCACTGGACATATATACGTATCAACATATCCTAGATAACGGTAATATATCAAGAAGAAATACTCTACATGTTCCTGCCATCCAGCTCGCCTCCTGAGCTCCAGAACGCCCTTACCTGAAAATCTATAATACTTGGTCTGACCCGAGCATTACATCAAAGTAACACTCGGGTCAGGCTGGAAACCAGCGTGAGTAAACCCATATAACATGTAACACAAAAGCATACAACTTATATAAACCTGGGTAACTTGTATCAATTCAAAACTTCACAAGTTGTTATAGGCATCACTATTTAACATATCAATTTCTAAGTACTAAACTTAGTTTAAATGGTCTAATTCACTTAAATCATTCATTCCAGCTTAATGATTTCACATATCAATCTATTAAGAATCGAAGTGGTTCCGGGTATTTACTGATACCCGACTCCGGTCTCTTCGAATCCAATGTTACCCTATCCTAAGTTATTCATGTGATTAAATTTTGAATATTTGGATGTCACTTTTACACAGCAATTCATCATAGATAACCATATTTTCTCTATTCAACCCAACACTTCATATTACAAAACATTTCGTTTCACAAAGCATCACAATCACATACCAGGAATAAAAAATAATCTAAGGCATTCAAATATCATTCAATCATTCATAAGCAAGATATATTAGTTATACTATTTCCAATTAATTTAATTAACTACCAATGAATTAAATTAACTTCTTATTACTTATAAATTTTGCTTACTTAACATTCGTGAATTATATCCAATTAACTAATCATCCCTTAATAATTTATCCTAATTAATCATCCTTGATTAATCATTTTTAATAACATTAAGTAATTTGCCTTTAAATTAATTCCACAAAATTTATTATTCTCAAAACCATCACATTACTTAACCTTTAATTACCATCTTAATTAATTTCCCAAACTAATTATCCCACAATTACATTGATTAATTATCCTTTAATTAATCACACTCATTAATTAGCTAACCCTTGGTTAATTTTCTTAAATAAATCAACCCTTAATTAATTAATTCTTTAATCAATTTACCCTTAAATAACTTACATCATTACCTTTAGTATTAATCATTAATTATCCACCTTACTTAATGACATTAAGAAGTTATCTTTAATTATTTTCATTAAGAAATTATCATTAATTAATTACATCTATTTATTAACCTTAATTAATCTCTTTCAGTAACATATCACCCCTTAATTACTTACATTAATTTATCAATCATTCTATTAACTTAACCCTTTAAAGTTTAAATTTTAGGATTTAAAATTTCCTACTCTTTTAATCATTTCTTAATTTACAAAAATCAAGTTTCATTTTAAAACAAACTTTTCAAGCAAAAGTTTTATATATTATAAATCACTTTTAAAATTTTAAACCTATATTATTTATTTTGTTCAAACCGAACATCACCACCAAAACCCGAGCCTGCTTCACTCCTTTCCCGAGACGAAACCTGAGCCGAAAACAAAGATCCCCGAGCAGTTCCTTGTTACTTCACAACCAAACCTGCTTTGAAACAAACCCACAACCCACTCGAGAACGACCCCTGCTCCTCTATCTTCCCCGAACTCAAAAATCTCAGTCACGTATATGACGCGTGTGAACGTGCATAGATGGTCGGAGCATCTCCGACCATCGCCACCACTTCAGACAAGTCAATAACAACCCTCACTAACAATTTCGACCTCCAAATCATCTGAACGACCATCAAATCAAAATCAAGAAATCGACAAAAACATCGAACCCATCCCAATCCACAGATTCGCAAATCTCCATCTCCTCCGACCATCTGAAGTCTCGCCATCGTGCCCTGACAATCTCATTGTTTCCCTCATTCTATTCCCCCACCACCGATCACCTAAAGAACCTCCATGACAACGATTATCTCTGGCAAATGACGCAGGCAAAAAATGCCTAATTCCATCGTGCCATCAACCACGACACCCAGAAAAATGTGAAACCACTTTTCTCTCAACCCCCATCCTATAATCCTCCTCTGGCCATAAGCACGTTGCCACCAGTCAACTCTTTTGCCAGAATTATATTATATACCCAATTCCAGTAATCCCCCAATTTCTCAAAAATTATGAATATAAAAATCATATGATCCCCATCAAAAATCTTTATATTCGAATACAATACGATGTATGTGATCAAAACTTGCATTATTAGAAATTTATTTCTGGTCTTGAAATTTTATTTCTACTGATTCATTTTTTAGAGGTAGTTACTTGATATATATAAGCTAGGAAATGTATTAAAAATTGGTGTTCTGATAAAACAAACGAATATGGTTGCAACTCATAGCCTAAGAAGAAGATCAGATAAATGGTTTTGATTTTTTATTTATTTTAACTACTCCGAATCCTGTAAAACCTGGAACAAAACTCTGTATGTATATAAACACCGACATGCAAACCATCTTGTACACATTTCACAAACATGCAAGCATCATACCACATTTTTCCCAACCCCATTTCGAAAAAAATATTCATAAATATCAAGATTGCACATATTTAAGCTATTTGATAAGTCTGTTTACTCACTTGAACTGGGACAGTATTATATATATTTTTTCAGTCGATCTGGATCTGATTTGCATCTACTTTGCTTGATCTGGATTCTGATCTTGAAGCTTAATTATATAAACTTTGATTTTTCTTGATCCTGATCCTCATTCCAGGCTTTAATTTGTTTTGAATATTTTTTAAGAACATTATTGGTTTAGACTGAGGTTGATATTGATTTACTTCTTTTTATTTCAAGAAGAAAGAAAAAGAAGAGGTTTCATAAATTTTTAACTGAAATCCATTTTTGTCACTAATCCATAAAGAAAGGATTATACTGCCATTTGTTAATTTTTACATGTTACTAAGTTTACATATGTCATTATATTTTACAAATGTCAAATGTGATAATTTAGATTTTTACAAATGTCAAAAACTTAATATATTAATTATGTCTTTAATTATTTATGTTTATGATTTAACTTAATTTTCCATTAGTATTTTATGTTTACAAATGTATATACATATAACTATGTTTTATTCCAAATATCAAAAGAAAAGTGTTTAGACTTTTATTTTTATTTTTTTATTACCCTAGTCTAAATTTTATGCTTAAGTTGTCATAATACTTAAATTGATAACTATATATATGATTAAACTTTATTAGTCTTGAAAATTATTATATTGAATTTAAACTATAGCTAACTATTTACAATACATTTATATTCATATTATAATAGAAAACATATTTATTTGTAAAAGACAAATTTTTTTTCCAAATTGAATAATTATAAAAGAAGGTCATTAAACAAATATTATCACTAAATATCTATTCACATATTATTATTCAACATTTATTAAATTTAAATTCATCTATATACATACATATATATATATATATATATATATTCGAATTTTATTCGTTCAATCAAATAAAATTAGTATTTCTATAATTAAATCAAATAATTATCAATTAACAAATGCCGAAAAATTCGGGTTATCACAAGTTGGGTAATTGATTGATGTTTCGGTGAAGCTCAGCTACTAGTTGGATGGTTTATAGGTGCGGTTATTGGTGGAGTTCGGCTACAATTGCAATGGCGAGGCGAGGAGGAATAGCAGGGTAGAGGGCAGTTCTCCAATGTGTGCTCGGGTCAGGTAACTCGCTGTGAGTGCTACACAAGGAGGCAGAAAAATATAGAGTAGGTGACAGATGTGGAGGTGAAAGGCACGACTACAATGGGAGGAAGCAAGGTGGTTCAGGGAGATGTTATAAAGAGGGAAGCAGTGTTGGTGGGCTATGACATGGAGTCAGTCGAGATCGGTGGGAAGGAAAATGGGTTAGAGGGAAGAGGCGGAGCAATGAAAGAGACGTGAGCAGGTTACAAAGAAAATAAGAATGCAATCAGACATCATCCTTATTTTTTTATTATTGTTGTTAAATTTTCTTTTTATACGAGTAGAACAAATGGAAGAAAGAATGGAGGATGGCAATATTATATGTTGAACCAAATAAGAATAGAAAAGGTCAAGCACGAATTCATGGAAAATAAATGCTAAAGGCTATTTGTTTTCAACCTGTAGATAGGAAACCCAAAAAGTCCAAATACGGAACCGATACGGCAAATCATTTCGCTGATTTCGCCGCGTACTGGATTGGTTGGAGAGAAAAAGAGGGCATCTAAGACACCAAAATTCACAAATGAATATGTTGCGAAGATCAGCACTACGAGACAAGCAAAATGATACACAAATTTTAGAGATATAACTATCCTATCAAAACCCGATATTCGCTACCAATTTTTTTGCTAAAACACCGAAAATAAGATAAACGGGGCTATAGTAGTCCAAATTTGGCGAAACAAAATACGATGACTGACTCAAAAAATGATATACATTTTTATTATATATAAATATTCAGATTCTAAAAATATTTTATGGTCATCAAATTAACTGATTTTAAATTGACATTGAAAATCACACAACGGAACTAATTTTCATATTTTCTGACGAAAACGTGATACTTGCTACGTTTTAATAGACGTATTCCAAACATCAGATTTTCATTTAAAAACTTTATTGGTTATTTTCATGAAAATTTAATTAATCACGTTATAAAAATCATCAAAATTTATGTAACATCCCGCCTTTTTGTACGCTTTAAATCGACGATAAACCACACATGTCGGACTTAAACCGTACAAGAAGGCGGATTATTATGGGGTAAATAAGAAAAATAGAGAAAGAAAAATAGAGAAAGAAAAACAAAATAGAATCTTAGAGTAGAACGATAAAATATAATAATCAAATAAACAATTCATGAAGCTGCTTCCAAAACATTTGATTTTACTTATACAATACATATCAGAGTTATACATACCAGAGAATAATAAAATAATGTTGCAGAACAATGTAGTAATTAATAGTAACAATAAAATCTTCGTCTTCATCCTCCAGAAATAAGGTCTTCGATACCTGTAATGTTCAGACTGACCCAAGTGAATTGAAAAGACAAAACACTCGAGTCAGAACTAAAAGATCTTATGTAAGTTAAATAAACTGAAATAAATATGAGTGTAACGGTGTCAGAGAAGTTTATGGGATTTGACATCTCCTATCCAATGTCAAACATGAGTGCAGTAACTTATGAGATGATCGGGATTCACATCTCTTAAGGATCCTCAAAACTATTTACTATGTAGTACTATTTCGCTATTACAGTAATGCCTACAGTAAAATAAACTTTCTTTTAAATAGCGTTAAGGAGTGACCCAATATTCCCCTTAACACAACAATAGTCCCATTAGTCCATCCAATATCAATGCATCTCTAGATCGAGAGACTACCCTAAATACTCCACTGGCTACGGGAAAAATCCAAAATCGTACAAGTCGCGCTAGGGTAGGTTACACGGCACAACTAGGCAATGCCACGGTAGATATACCAATTACGCTTCCGAGCCGGTGGTAACGCATAGCCGCAGCTACCGCCCACCTCGAGCCACACCCCCAAATAAAAAAAAATCAAAAGTGGCCACCGAATCAATCCAAAAGTCAAAGTATAATATCGAAGGGATGTGTCTGATCAAAGGTGCTACCTCATTAGTTCGTCAATCGCTCCAATTTTAGCCATCTTATGCCAACTCACGGGAGTCGGCTCAACGTTCATACCTCAAAAAAACGTCGCCACCATCCTACTTCATTCTGGAATCTCCACCACGTACAAGGTTGTTAAAGTGGTTTTCGAAGTTGTCAGAGAGTATGACAATTTCTGATCCCGGTCTATTTAACAACCAAAGGTTATTATAACATTGCGGTCTTTTCAAAATAGTTTATACTTTTAAAACCAGAATATAATATCCATTTCAAAACCATATAAGTATGATATCATTTCCGTTTCAAAAACCCATCAATATGATATCATTTTATTAAAACCCAAATCAATATAATATCATTTTATTTCAAATATATCCTTTATAAAATCATAGCACTTTCAAAATAATAATATTTCAAAACCAAACGCATAAAATATAACGTTTCAAAACATAATACTTCGAATTTCATAGCTTCTAAACCATAACTTCCAAAACTTAAATGGTTTGGATATTCAAACAATATATAAAATAAAATAGTTTGAATTTAAAATAACTTTATAAAGTAAAATAATTTCCTCGACTTCATAATTTTATTCCCTTTAAATTAAATCTCAATTCATAACTTTCAACTCACTTTCAGTTTCAATAAACCATTTCAATTTCAATATATTTCAAACTTTGAGTATTAAATAATTTCAAAACTAAGGTTGATAATTACGATTCAACAATTCAATGTACGATTATTTAGTTTTGAAATATTTGCATAATAAATCCATTATTCTTAAAAAACTCAAATTACAAATAACTAAATATTTCCTTTAGTTTAGTTATACTTGAAATACTTATTTAATTCACCTTGAACCCAAAATCAAGTTATTATAATTATACCTTTTAAAATTTCCAATTTAATAAATTTCACATCAACCCTTTAGAGTTTAATTCTTAAATAAATTAAATTTCAAATAAATCTCCAATTTGTCTCCCATCCTTAATTTATTTAAATCATTATATGCTCTATATTAAAACAAAATTTAAATACTTACTCACGTTTATTTTAATAAAAATCAAACTCTATTATTAAACTTAAATTTTTATTTAACAAACTTATACATAGCTTAAATTAAAGCATTTAACTATATATAAAATAATATTTATATAATATCAAAAAAATCAATATTCATTAAACCATAGATTTCTTTCCAAAACCATAGAAATCATTTTCAAAATATTTTATGTATAGACCACGGTGTCTATATATAATTTTCTACCCTATGGTCAAGTGATACAGATATTTATCATTTCAATCCGTAATTCAAAATGAAAATACAGTTATATATCATTTCAAACCGCAATTCCGAATGAAATAAAAATGCATAACAACTTGTAGTTTATAACAATATAAGTACAACATCCATTCATCCAATATAAATTATCAACCATTTATCACAATCATCATCCAATTCAAATAATAACATCAATATAGAGCAGATAATAAATAACAGGTATTTACTGGCATTATATATTCAATAATAAATTAAAAATTGAACTGACAGTTTATATGCAATAATAAATTAAATACCAATTTAATTCAATAAATTTCAATTTAACTGGAATGATGATAAAAATGTACCAAACAGCCATAAATAAATTTCTAATCACATCAGAAATTAATTTAACACAGATAAGAAATTTTAGAAGTTGTGAGTGGGTTAACACACTCACCTTTCGGATTTAAATTGAATTTAAATCCAATTTAAACCCAAAATTTGAACAGTCTTAGAATCTGACCAAACCAGCGCCAAAATATCAGAAATTTTGATAGAATCATAGTTGTTAGGAATGGGATTTTTGACTCACGAAAGTCGACATTAATACGTCCACTGTATCAACTGCCTAACAATCGAATGTCGGAAAACCGTACCGTTAGGGTTAAAGAAGAGGTAGAAGGTAGAAGAACAAAGAAAGAAAAAGCAACAGAAACAATATCAGAATCTCACAATCGCAGCAGAACAACATATAATAGATAAATGAATAATCTTTAAAACAAAGAACTATATCAGTTATACATTACATCACATTACATTATCAGAGTTTAAAACAACAAACAACGGAAAAGAATTACTATATACTAGTTGATACGCCAAGCCATTCAACTTGCTCCTGATCTCCACAGCATCTCCTGAATTCCAGAATGACCTGATAACCTGACTCTAGACTGCCCGTGTGGAAAATGATGAGCACCCAAAGTTTAGGAAGGAAACAATAAACTCCAAGTCAGTCATTTGACTGGTATGAAAACTTAAAACAGTTTATCTTTAAAAACAAAAAAAGAAATATTTTAAATTAGATTCATAATGCTTTTTAGAAAATGAGACTGCCATAAGCCCTCCCGCACACACACACACACACAATGCGAACGCAGAATCGAAGGAAATTTCTCCTTATGATAGTCAAATATGCTTGATACGCAAATTTCTTTGATATTATTATTATAAGTGCAAAGTGTAGGAAAACATTTCGAAAGTACAATATAAATCTTAGCCAACATACGACCATTATTGTATGCCTACTATAGCTACCATGTTCAATAGCAGGTTACCGCCACATTCCATGGTAGGTTATATAACTAAAACTATACAGGGCTCGTATTGTTTCTTTGAATTTTTTCAACAAATGGTCAGGCCAAGGAACTTTCCATTGCCATATGGGCACGCCTCTGGAAGGACGCCTCGAGAACCTAATCAAGTCTATGCCAACACAAGGCCGGGTTATCCCTAGCTGGGTAACAACTGACATGAGTATGCCATCCCCCGGTCGCAACCGACCTCAATCCCGGGATTCACCAACAACCACAAAATAATAAGTTTGCAGCAACAACATATGTTAAGTATCTGGGCTCCATACCATGATACCACCTCTATCCAGAAGGAAATGACATACACTAAGGGGGTGCTACCCCCTAATAACCTTACCGCATCTTTCCTGTTTTGACCATTTCCGGGGTGTGAGGTCCGATGAAGTCTCTTCCACAAAGCTACGCTTTTTACAAAAGCTGTGCTTTGATCAACAAGTGATCAGCGACACTCAGCATGTCACGTTACCAAATTGGGAATATATCACTAGTAACCATCAACTACATAACCTCTGAGCTCGTACGTCTCAGAGAAGGGGGTTAAGCTAAGAGAATAAATTCTCCGCCACCAACAGAAATGTATTCGATAGAAACCAGCTTTACATCTCAAAATGTTATGTCAGACATACATCCATACAAGTCCGTTCCGGGATCGAACGGAACCAAAGGCACTTCCAAAGAAGCCCTTGCAATCCGGATATTCACTAATCACGACCGGACTTCCCATCACAAAGGGTGATAAAATCTCTATATCGGAGATCAGACGATGCAGAGTCATTCGACGGTAATCTTTCCATTTTCAAAAATATCCGATCTTCAACACCGGTCTTCAAATGCTATCCATTACGACATATCACTATTCGGAATGGGATTTATGATCCAAAGGTCCTCTCCCAGCTAAACCGAATAACGAGCACTTATTTTAAAATAAGTGTAGCATTCGAATTCATGCAAATCACAACAAATACCTGTAACAACCCGTAATTTTCGTTAATTAAATTTGTCATTTTAATAATATTTATGTAAATTTAATTTAGAAGAAATAAAGATTTTATAATTAATAATGAAGCAAATGCTGAAAATGAAATGAAACCATGAGAATTTAAGGCTAAGTATTTACAGTTGAAACAAAATGACGAATAAATTGAAGTGATGTAAATTGTTATTCTAGGCTAAGAATTACATATAAGAGAACAAAGGTATGTAGTGAATTTATTTAATGCATTTATAATATTAAATAGTAAATACAATTAAATCAATGTCCGGTAGAAATTGAAATATTGTTTGGAATGAAAGCTTATAAAGGTAAGCATTTAATTTACAAATGAAATTATGTAAATGTAAGTTAATGAAAATTTAATTTGCGCAAACCCAATAAATTGAAATAAAGGAAAGGATTTAATTGATTAATGCGATAACCACTGTAACGGTACTTGATCGTAAATTTAGGTAATCAGGTAGTACGGTATTTGGAAATAATTTTAAGAGCAGAATCACGACTATTTTAAATTACCTAATTTAAATAGTAACTGTATGTTGCCTATTTAGGTAGCTTGTTAATTTAAAATTTGAAAATCAGTTACAATAATTTTTTTATTTTTTTATTACGTTAACGAAAATTAATAGAATAACGAAAGGAGTAAATGTATTTATTTAGAGTATTAATTGCAATTGGATAGAGTTTTAAAGTAACAATGTTAATGCAAGGTAAGTAATTCTAAGTTGAGTCGAATAAATGAATAGTAAAGATGTAATCTGAGGATTCGATAGACTGAATGGTAAAAATTTGTAATAAATCTAAGTTTAACGTTTGTGGGTGTAAATTTATGTAATAATTGGAAATCAATGTTAATTATACTCGTGAAGGGTCAATTCATTTAAACAGCAAGATTTTAAATAAATAAACGTTTTACTTAGGTTTCAATTTGATAATTTATGTAGTTTAATGGGAAATCAATTGCAATTAATTGCCCTAATTTGTGCAGTTAGGGTAGATTTGATTTGTCATTTAAGTTGGTAAAAGCTATAAGATTTAAAAAAATGTTAGTTTTATTTTTAATACGAGGACTGGTTGATTTAAGAAGTGAAAACCAAGATTTATTAATTTGAAATCTAATAAGTGGATTATTGCAATTAAGTGGAATATAATATTTAAATATTACATAAGTGAGGATTTAGATGAAAATTGAGAATGTTAAAATAGTGGATTTTGATTCCAATATTTATTTTATCTTTTTGTAATAATGAATTTGAATATGAATGAAAATTTAATTCAAAGGAATTATTGAAATTTTAATTTATAATTTCTAAATTTAACGAAATTGGAATTTAACGCTAAAGTTGATGATTGAATCAACATTTAAGCGACATATAAATTTGTTTAAAGCATTGTAAATGTTTGGGAAATATAAAGGTAATAAAATTGGTCAATTTTAGAATTGAAACCAAGAATTGGATTTTATTTATTTAATTATTAAATTATATAATTAATAGGAAAATAGCCATTTTGGCCACTGACTCGGATTTCGACGAAACAAGTTTCATCAGATCCGTAACAATGAATTATTTTAGGATTTCAAGTTTCGTAGCGATCGGACTTGTCGTTTGATCGCACGGACTCGAAACGCCTTGAAATCGATAAATTGAAATCTATTGAAATCAATTTGGAAAATTTTGAATTCAGCATAACTTCTGCATACGGTGGAATTTGGACGTGAAACCTGTTCCATGAGTTTAAAATATTTTTAAACACCTATTTTGATATATGGATTTAAACAATTTCTTTTCGGGTTCAGAACGGGCTTTTTGGGCCACGTTAGGGGTAGCACGTATATCTATCAACCCGATCCATCTATTTTTCAACTTTATCTATAAATACCTTACTAAACCCTAGCCTCCGCCTATTCTCATTTGTCTACGCATAAATTTCATCAGCTCCTCCTCTTCTTCCAATGGCTGCAAACCCTAGATCCAAATTCAATTTCAAAAAGAAAATCCAAAGCCTAAAAATCAAAGTCCTCAGAAAAATTTCAAAAAAATATATGTTGATGCTCTCGACGAGCGTAATTCAGTGATGGTGTTTGTTTTTAGATTCAGTTCATCGTATGATTAGAATTTGTCGATTTAACCTCGGCCGTTCGTTGATGCTCGATGATCTGTGGGTGATCGTCGAATCGAGGATATGGGGTTGTAGAGAGGGCCGTGGGGATTACATTGGGAGTGTTTGTTTGGGAAATCAACGGTGGGATCGTGCTCAATAATTGGATTAGGGTTGCTTATGGGTGGCGGCGGCTGGCTGCGGGGGTGATGTTTCGGCGACGTGGACCATCGGAGTTGGGTCGTGGTGGCTTGGGCGAGTTCGTCGAGCAAAAGGACGACGTCAGGAAGCGTGCGGCAGCGTTTTCCTCTGGCGGCCGGTCTCGTTCGAGGTAGGTAGGGTTTCTGTCAAATTGCGTTCGAACGAAGGGATATAGGGAGAGTTGACGTGTCCACGTGGTGAGGTTGTGATTATTTTATTCTTTCCAATTATTTTGTTTTAGATTTATGTTGATTTCAACTCGTTTAACTCGTATATCTTTCACATGCGAACACCAATTCACGCGTGGTTTTTTTGTTAGGATCGTAATATAATTCAGGACTTGATGACGCTGGTTTGGACGAATTCTGAGAGGTCAAATTTTTGGGTTTAAATTGGATTTAAATTCAATTTAAATCCAAAAGGTGAGTGTTTTAACCCACTCACAACTTCTAAAATTTCTTATGCTTGTAAAATTGATTTATGATGTGTTTAAAATTTTATTTATAGCTGTTTGGCATATGTTTCATCATTTTCTCAGTTAAATTGCATTCAATTAATTTAAGCATTATTTAATTCATTATTGCATTGCAAACTGCCGGTTAATTGTTAATTTATTTATTCACTGCATTTAAAACTGCCAGTTAAAATTTTAGTTAAATTTATTTTTTTGCATATAAACTGCTAGTTAAATTTACTTATTATTGCATATAAACTACAGTTAAACGGTTATTTAACTCATTATTGAAAAATTAACTATCATTAATTAATTATTATTTATTGATGTGATTGTTTGAATTTGGATGGTGATGTGATAAATGGATGTATGATTTTGATGGATGAATGGATGTTTATTTATATTAACTGCAAGTTATTATGCATTTTCATCTCATTCGGTATTGTAGTTTGAAATAATATACAACCGCATTTTTAGTTTTTAAATTGCAGATTTAAATGATAAATATCCGTATCACTTGACCATAGGATAGAAAATTTTATACAGGCACCGCGGTATATATGTATAAAATTATTTTGAAATGATTTCTATGGTTTGGATAGGATACGGTTTAATAAATATTAAATTTGGATATTATATAAATATTATTTAATATATACATATATAGTCAAATTTTTGAATTTAAGCTATATATAAATTTGATAAACAAAAATAAATAAGTTGAATAATGGAGTTTGATGGTATATATTATAGGATTAAGTACAGGTTTAAGATATTATATATTTAGAGTTTTAAATGGTTCAAATCAATTAAGATTGGAAAATAAATTGGAAATTTATTCGGAATTGAGCTTATTTAAAATTTAAACTCCACAAGTTGGCGTAACTTATTAAACTTGGAAATTTTAATGGTATGATATTTATAACTGGATTTTTATTCAAGATAAATTAAATGAATATTTCTAGTATAAATAAATTGAAGGAAATATTTAATTGTTAGAAATTTGAGTTTTATTTTATGGATTTATTTTGTGAATATTCAAACTAAATAATAGGACAATAAATTGTTGAATAGAATTTCCAACCTTAGTTTTGAAATTGTTAAATACTCAAAGTTTGAATATATTGAAATCCAAGTGTTTATTTGAAACTGGAAGTGAATCTAAATTTATGGGGTTTAGACCTAAAATTTTAATTGAATAAAATTGTGAAGTCGCGGAAATTATTTTACAAAGAAATTTTAAATTTAACTATTTTATTCTATATACCGTTGAATATCCAAATAATTCAAGTTTTAGAATTTATGGTTTTAAAGCTATGAATTTCGAAGTATTATGTTTTGAAAGTTATAATTCAAATGTTTGGTTTCCAGATTATATAAATTTTAAGGCAGTGTGATTTTGGAAAAGAAATATATGTGAAATTAAAATGATATTATTAATTTGGGTTTTATAAAAAATATATCAAAATGAGTTGTTTTGGAAAAATGGAAATGATATTGTATTTATGGTTTTTGAAATGGATAATTATATTCTGGTTTGGAAGTATAAACTATTTTTAATAGACCGCGGTGTTATAATAACGTTTGTTTGTTAAAGAGACCAGGATCGGAAGTTGTCATACTCTCTGCCAACTCCGAAAACCACTTTAACAATCGTGTACGTGGTGGAGATTCCATAATGAAGTAGAATGGCGGCGGCGTTTCCTCTGAGGTAAATACGTGGACCCAACTCCCGTGAGTTGGCATAAGGTGGCTAAAACAGGAGCAATTGACGGGTTAATAAGGTAGCACCTTTGATCGGACACTTCCCTTCGATGCTATACTCTGACTTTGGATTGATTCGGTGGCCACCTTCACTTTTGATTTCTTTGATTTGGGGGAGTTTGTTCGAGGTGGGCGGTAGCTGCGTGCTACGCGTTACCACTGACACGGAAGCGGAATTGGTATATCTACCCTGGCATTGCCTAGTTGTGCCGTGTCACCTACCCTATCGCGCCTTGTACGAGTTTGGTTTTCTCCCGAAGCCCGTGTGGTATCCTCTGGTGGCTTCCCGATCAAGAGGGACTATGATATTGGATGGACTACTAGGACTATTATTGTGTTAAGGAGGAGATTGGGTAACTCCTTAACGCTATTTAAAAGTAAGTTTATTTTACAAATAGACACTATTATAATAGAGAAATATACTACATAGTAAATAGTTTAACGGATCCTTAAGAGATGCGAACCTCAAGCATCTTTTAAGTTACTACACTCATATTTATTTCAGTTGATTTAACTTATATAAGATCTTTTAGTTCTGACTCGAGTGTTTTGTCTTTTCAATTCGCTCGGGTCAGTCCGAGCATTTCAGGACCAAAGACTTTTGCTCTGGAGGATGAAGTCGGAGAATTCTATTATTATTATTTATTATATTCCACTACACACCGTATTCCGCTGCATTGTTATTATTGGCATGTGTACTCTGATATATATTGTATAAGTATAATTAAATATTTTGTAAACAGCTTCATGAACTGTATATTTGATTATTATATTTTATCCTTCCGCTGTGAGATTCTATTTTCTTTTATTTCTTCTCGTTTTTCTTATTTACCCCATAACAATCCACCCTTTTGTATGGTTTGAATTGGCACGTGTGTCGATTTAAATCGTGCGAAAAGGCGGGATGTTACAACATGGTATCAGAGCGATGTTTAGCGATAAACCTTAGCTTTGTGGGGTCTGACTCTTTACTAATAGGGTAGTAATACCCTATGGGAGTCGCTGAGTGTATATATATGAGAGAGCGTATTTGTTAGTGTTATAAAAAGGTTTTAATATTGTGTTAATCTGTTCCATTTTGTATTTATAAATTCTGGTTGATGCATGGGACGCTATGACATCAATAGGGATTTCTAAACACCTAATAGGACAGACCGACATAATATTTGTTTTTAATATAGGTGAATGAAATAATTTTGCCGATTATATTTTCTATATGTAAAATAAAATATTTCAAATGAGGTTTATATTTGGCTGCAATAGATTGGTTGTTAGGTAATAAAGTGTATAAATAATAATAGACATAAGATTGAAAAATAAAATAAATGAAATTTGGAAATTTAGAACTTAAGTTCCGGGGTTTTGAAATTTCTTTCGAATAAATTTTAGAATCTAATAATATTGTTTATAAGCATTTTCTGATATAAATATTTTAATATAATTCGTATGAATTGTTTTAAGGAAGATTTTGGAGAAAATAAGGTTTGTACTTTCCTCTCTGTCGCTGGAAAATAATTTCGGTGGTGGTGGCGGCCGCATCATCGACTTTCATTTTCGAGTTTCGAAGGTGAACGCCACTATAGTGGTTTTACTGCAGATTCATTTTTGAAAAAAATATATATAAATTTTGAATTGTTTTAAATATAATTAGAGATATATAAGTTGTAAGAATATATTTATCTATTATTTTAAAATAATTTGAAATTTAACCCGGTATTAAATTCTTAAATTTCCGTTAATTAATTGTTTCAATTATTGTAGTGAAATGAAAGGTAAGTAATTAATAATTGAAACCTCTAATTTAGGTAAGAGATTTAATGCTAAGTTATAGTGGAAATAAAAAGAAAGTTGAAATTGTAACTTATAAGAAAATGGTAAATTTTTATTGAACAATGAATTAATTAAAAGAAATGAGAAAACTTGTATAACTTTCAATTGCATACTTTAAAAGCTTATATATAACTTACCAAATATTAAAGGTTGAAATTTTTAATAAGAAATGTAATGGAAATTGTACAGTAAAAGTACGTAATGAAAGTGTTCAATAAATTGCTTTTATTTATTAGAATTGGTGGTATAGAGTTATAAACTTAAGTTTAAATTGAAAAGACTACAAATTAAAATAGAAAAGTGAGTATTGTAAATAGAATTTAGTAATAAAAAAAAGATAAATAAATGAAATGAAGTAGTATAAATGAATGATAATTAACTTAAGTAAACAGTTGAAGCTATTTATAAATAAAATTAGTAGGAAAATGAATACTGTAATAAATAAATGAGGTCATGCAATAATAAATGAATGAATAATTATAACGAAATAAAAGGAATGGGCACGACATAAGTTAATGGAATTGAATAATTGTAAGTAATAAGTAAAAATAAATGAAGCAAACATTTAATGAGTAAATGTAAATTAAAAAGATAAATCACTGTATAAAAGAAAAGAAATCAAACAACTAATGTATGAAATGAAATTGATAGAAATGAATGTAATCTATTGGTTGAAATTGTTGGTTGCTTGATTTGTGGTTGTTTGGGCAAAGATACTCTAAATTTGTTTGGATGAATAGATAATCTATTTAGTTACATCTAAGACTGTTGAGTAAATGGTGCACTAAGTAGTTTATTTTGCATTCTATACAATTTAAAGTTTTAAACCCAAACAACTTTTTGTTTGTTTGAATGAATGTTTGAATTGTGTTGATTTTGTATGAAGATTTTACGCTGTTTGTTGCAATTGGTTGTTGAATTGATGGTTTGTTTGCGGTTGAACAACTTAAATATTTCATTCTATATAATTGCTAACTCTTATCAGATTATATAAGTGAAATACAGGTTATGGAAGCAATTGCTACCGCTTTTGGTTTCATAATTTAAGCGTTATTGCCCGACAAATAGGTACGTCTTCGGATTACGGTATAGCACTATTGTATTATTTTTCCCGCCTTGGAATTTTATATTATTTTGGAAAATATATGTTGTATATTATTACAATCGATATTATATTTTCTCCCGAGCCTCCCCATACAATGGAGACTCTGCCGAATTTTTCCGAAAAATTTTGAACTTAGAAAATTTTGAAAATATTTTCCAAACATTATTGATTTAAGTATAAAAAGATATAATGATTGTAAATTTGTATATTTTGTTTATAGTAACAAATTTTGTAAATTTAATTGTTTATAAAATTTATGTTTTGAATAATATATATTGATTTATAATTCTTCTTTTCCCTTCTTTTTTCCTTTTCGGGGACGAAAAGTTTTGCGTGGGGGAGAGTTTAATGACCCGTAATTTTCGTTAATTAAATTTGTCATTTTAATAAGATTTATGTAAATTTAATTTAGAAGAAATAATGATTTTATAATTAATAATGAAGAAATGCTGAAAATGAAATGAAACCATGGGAATTTAAGGCTAAGTATTTAAAGTTAAAACAAAATGACGAATAAATTGAAGTGATGTAAATTGTTATACTAGGCTAAGAATTGCATATAAGAGAAAAAAGGTAAGTAGTGAATTTAGTTAATTCATTTATAATATTAAATAGTAAATACAATTAAATCAATGTCCGGTAGAAATTGAAATATTGTTTGGAATGAAAGCTTATAAAGGTAATCATTTAATTTACAAATGAAATTATGTAAATGTAAGTTAATGAAAATTTAATTTGCGTAAACCCAATAAATTGAAAGAAAGGAAAGGATTTAATTGATTAATGCGATAACCACTGTAACGGTATTTGATCGTAAATTTAGGTAATCAGGTAGTACGGTATTTGAAAATAAATTTAAGAGTAGAATCACGACTATTTTAAATTACCTAATTTAAATAGTAACTGTATGTTTCCTATTGAGGTAGCTTGTTAATTTAAAATTTGAAAATCAGTTACAATAATTTTTTTATTTTTTTATTACGTTAACGAAAATTAATAGAATAACGAAAGGAGTAAATGTATTTATTTAGAGTATTAATTGTAATTGGATAGAGTTTTAAAGTAACAATGTTAATGCAAGGTAAGTAATGCTAAGTTGAGTTGAATAAATGAATACGAAAGATGTAATCTGAGGCTTCGATAGACTGAATGGTAAAAATTTGTAATAAATCTAAGTTTAACGTTTGTGGGTGTAAATTTAAGTAATAACTGGAAATCAATGTTAATTATACCCGTGAAGGGTCAATTCATTTAAACAGCAAGATTTTAAATAAATAAAGGTTTTACTTAGGTTTCAATTTAATAATTTATGTAGTTTAATGGGAAATCAATTGCAATTAATTGCCCTAATTTGTGCAGTTAGGGTAGATTTGATTTGTCATTTAAGATGGTAAATTCTATAAGATGTAAAAAAAATGTTAGTTTTATTTTTAACATGAGGACTGGTTGATTTAAGAAGTGAAAACCAAGATTTATTAATTTGAAATCTAATGAGTGGATTATTGCAATTAAGTGGAATATAATATTTAAATATTACATAAGTGAGGATTTAGATGAAAATTGAGAATGTTAAAATAATGGATTTTGATTCCAATATTTATTTCATCTGTTTGTAATAATGAATTTGAATAATATGAATGAAAATTTAATTCAAAGGAATTATTGAAATTTTAATTTATAATTTCTAAATTTAACGAAATTGGAATTTAACGCTAAAATTGATGATGGAATAAACATTTAAGCGACATATAATTTTTTTTAAAGCATTGTAAATGTTTGGGAAATATAAAGGTAGTAAAATTGGTCAATTTTAGAATTGAAACCAAGAATTGGATTTTATTTATTTAATTATTAAATTATTTAATTAATAGGAAAATAGCCATTTTGGCCACTGACTCGGATTTCGACAAAACAAGTTTAATCGGATCCATAACAGTGAATTATTATAGGATTTCAAGTTTCGTAGCGATCGGACGTGTCGTTTGATCGCACGGGCTCGAAACGCCTTGAAATCGATAAATTGAAATCTATTGAAATAAATTTGGAAAATTTTGAATTCAGCATAACTTCTGCATACGATGGAATTTGGACGTGAAACCTGTTCCATTGAGTTTAAAATATTTTTAAACGCCTATTTTGATATAAGGATTTAACCAATTTCATTCCGGGGTCAGAACGGGCTTTTTGGGCCACGTTAGCGGTAGCACGTATATCTATCAACCCGATCCATCTATTTTTCAACTTTATCTTTAAATACCTTACTAAACCCTAGCCTCAGCCTATTCTCATTTGTCTACGCATAAATTTCATCAGCTCCTCCTCTTGTTCTAATGGCTGCAAACCCTAGATCCAAATTCAATTTCAAAAAGCAAATCCAAAGCCTAAAAATCAAAGTCCTTAGAAAAATTTCAAAAAAATGTATGTTGATGCTCTTGACGAGCGTAATTCAATGGTGGTGTTCGTTTTTAGATTCAGTTCATCATTTGATCAGAATTTGTCGATTTAACCTCGGCCGTACGTTGACGCTCGATGATCCGAGGCTGATCGTCGAATCGAGGATATGGGGTTGTAGAGAGTGTTCGTTTGGGAAATCAACGGTGGGATCGTGCTCAATAATTGGATTAGGTTTTCTTATGGGTGGCGACGGCTAGCTGTGGGGGTGATGTTTCGGCGACGTGGACCATCGGCGTTGGGTCGTGGTGGCTTGGGCGAGTTCGTCGAGTAAAGGGACGACGTCAGGAAGTGTGCGTCAGCGTTTTCCTCTGGCGGCCGGTCTCGTTCGAGGTGGGTAGGGTTTCTGTCTAATTGCGTTCGAACGAAGGGATGCAGGGAGAGTTGACGTGTCCACGTGGTGAGGTTGTGATTATTTTATTCTTTCCAATTATTTTGTTTTAGATTTATGTTGATTTCAACTCGTTTAACTCGTATATCTTTCACATACGAACACCAATTCACGCATGGTTTTTTTTGTTAGGATCGTGATAAAATTCAGGACTTGATGACGCTGGTTTGGACGAATTCTGAGACGGTCAAATTTTTGGGTTTAAATTGGATTTAAATTCAATTAAATCCAAAAGGTGAGTGTTTTAACCCACTCACAACTTCTAAAATTTATTATGTTTGTAAAATTGATTTATGATGTGTTTTAAATTTTATTTATAGCTGTTTGGCATATGTTTCATCATTTTCTCAATTAAATTGCATTCAATTAATTTAAGCGTTATTTAATTCATTATTCCATTGAAAACTGCCAGTTAATTGTTAATTTATTTATTCATTGCATTTAAAACCGCCAGTTAAAATTTTAGTTAAATTTATTTTTTTGCTTGTAAATTGCTAGCTAAATTTACTTATTATTGCATATAAACTACAGTTAAACAGTTATTTAACTCATTATTGAAAAAATAACTGTCAGTAATTTATTATTATTTATTGATGTGATTGTTTGAATTTGGATGGTGTTGTGATTAATGGTTGTATGATTTTGATGGATGAATGGAAGTTTATTTGTATTAACTGCAAGTTGTTATGCATTTTCATCTCATTCAGGATTGCGGTTTGAAATGATGTACAACCGCATTTTTATTTTTTAAATTGCGGATTTAAATGATAAATATCTGTATCACTTGACCATAAGATAGAAAATTTTATACAGGAACCGCGGTGTATATATATATAATTATTTTGAAATGATTTCTATGGTTTGGATAGGATACGGTTTAATAAATATTAAATTTTGATATTATATAAATATTATTTTATATATACATATATAGTCAAAATTTTGAATTTAAGCTATATATAAATTTGTTAAACAAAAATAAATAAGTTGAATAATGGAGTTTGATAGTTTATATTACATGATTAAGTACAGGTTTAAGATATTGTATATATAGAGTTTTAAATGGTTCAAATCAATTAAGATTGGAAAATAAATTGGGAATTTATTCGGAATTGAGCTTATTTAAAATTTAAACTCCACAAGTTGGTGTAACTTATTAAACTTGGAAATTTTAATGGTATGATAATTATAACTGGATTTTCATTCAAGATAAATTAAATGAATATTTCTAGTATAAATAAATTGAAGGAAATATTTAATTGTTAGAAATTTGAGTTTTATTTATGGATTTATTTTGTGAATATTCAAACTAAATAATAGGACAATAAATTGTTGAATAGAATTTATAACCTTAGTTTTGAAATTGTTATATACTCAAAGTTTGAATATATTGAAATCGAAGTGTTTATTTGAAACTGGAAGTGAGTCTAAATTTATGGATTTTAGACCTAAAATTTTAAATGAATAAAATTGTGAAGTCGCGTAAATTATTTTATAAAGAAAATTTAAATTCAACTAATTTATTCTATATAATGTTGAATATCCAAACCATTCAAGTTTTATAAGTTATGGTTTTAAATATATGAATTTCGAAGTATTATGTTTTGAAAGTTATAATTCAAATGTTTGGTTTGCAGATATTATAAATTTTAAAACAGTATGATTTTGGAAAATAAATATATTTGAAATTAAAATGATATTATTAATTTGGGCTTTATAAAAAATAAATATCAAAACGAGTTGTTTTGGAAATGGAAATGATATCGTATTTATGGGTTTTGAAATGGATAATTATATTAAGGTTTGAAAGTATAAACTATTTTTATAAGACCGCGGTGTTATAATAACGTTTGGTTGTTAAAGAGACCGGGATCGGAAGTTGTCATACTCTCTACCAACTCTGAAAACCACTTTAACAACCATTACGCGGTGGAGATTCCAGAATGAAGTAGGATGGTGGCGGCGTTTCCTCTGAGGTAAATACGTGGACCCAACTCCCATGAGTTGGCATAAGGTGGCTAAAACAGGAGCGATCGACAGGTTAATAAGGTAGCACCTTTGATCGCACACATCCCTTCGATACTATACTCTGACTTTGGATTGATTCGGCGGCCACCTTCACTTCTTATTTCTTTGATTTGGGGGAGTTTGTTCGAGGTGGGCGGTAGCTGCGCGCTACGCGTTACCACCGACCCGGAAGCATAATTGGTATATCTACCCTGGCATTGCGTAGTTGTGCCGTGTCACATAACCTATCACGCCTTGTACAAGTTTGGTTTTCTCCCGTAGCCCATGTGGTATTCTCTGGTGGCTTCCCGATCACGAGGGACTATGATATTGGATGGACTACTGGGACTATTATTATGTTAAAGGGAGATTGGGTAACTCCTTAACGCGATTTAAAAGTAGGTTTATTTTACAAATAAACACTTTTATAATAGCGAAATATACTACACAGTAAATAGTTTAACGGATCCTTAAGAAATATGAATCCCGAGAATCTTTTAAGTTACTGCACTCATATTTATTTCAGTTGATTTAACTTACATAAGATCTTTTAGTTATGATTCGAGTGTTTTGTCTTTTTGATTCGCTTGGGTCGGTCCGAGCATTTTAGGACCGAAGACTTTAGCTCTGGAGGACGAAGACGGAGAATTCTATTGTTATTATTTATTATATTCCACTACACACCGTATTCCGCTGCATTGTTATTATTGGTATGTGTACTCTGATATATATTGTATAAGTATAATTAAATATTTTGTAAACAGCTTCATGTGCGATATATTTGATTATTATATTTTATCCTTCCGCTGTGAGATTCTGTTTTCTTTTATTTCTTCTCGTTTTTCTTATTTACCTTATAAAAATCCGCTCTTTTGTATGGTTTGAATTGGCACGTGTGTCGATTTAAAGCGTGCGAAAAGGCGGGATATTACAACCCCCATTTAAAGGTAAATATTGATAGTCGGTTCTTTAACTATCAAAATATGCACAATATCACCAGATTCCAAATAATTTCCAAAATTATTTATTTTCCAAAAATATCTTTACACGATATTTTTTTTCCCACACTTCAACCATTTGAAAACAAATTTCAAATCACATTTCACCTTTACAACTTTTGAAATCAAATTTCAAATCATTTTATTTATGCGAAAACACTTCCAAAAATTTATTCATTTTCAATTTATCTTTGAAAGATAAAAATCTCAAAACATTTCATTTCATATTGGAAAAAAAACATTTCCATATCTATTTAACAATAAGTAATTCATAAATCTATTTATTTTCAATACTTAGAAAATATTCAATATACTTAAAACAAAATTAAGTTTATATTTCATTCTTTAAGGAAAACATTCTCTTAAACACATTTATTTGAGTCAAAACGAATGTTGCGTAAAACATCGTTACGACAACTCAAATCACTAGTATAGGGATTCGAAATTAAGACAGATATATAAATCCCAATACTATATAAAACATTTCCTTTCAAAAATCATTTACTATAACAACAGTGTTATAGTCCATCTGTGACGACCGCCCATGACTCCCGCACTAAACAAAGAAATAATGCGCTGAAAAGTGTGCCTGGCCGCCATGGACGATCATCAGGGTAAGGTAAAACACAGAATAATCTATCGTATTACTCACAGCGCATGGACAAAATACAATAGAAAATATACATAGTGAAGCTCCATATAACAGAATCTCATCATATAAACTCTAATAGTTTGATACAACAATCAGCAAAGTCAATACATCAAGCCTAACTACATGTCACTCAGAGAATATACAAACAGCGGAACACCCAGTACATATAGTAAGAAAACAATATGCAAAAGCCTCCAACTCGTCTTCGTCATCAACAGCGTTGGCCACGATGAACAGCACCTGTCACCTGCTACCTAGTCTGCCCATCCCAACATGGATGAACAGCCCAAGGTAAGAAGAGTTAAACATAAAACCTTGAGTCAGACAAAAGTCTTAGTGAGCAGTAAATCAACTATCAAACATACCAAAAGAGCATAAAGGGTAAAAGGAATAGGAACCCAACCATCCCACTCCACCTCTTTCTACAGTGATAGCCCCCAGACACACTAAGCAGAAGTAAACATAGCAATTCAGACATTCAAAGCAAAGTAATTATCGCTCGAGTCAAGGTCGGCGTTTTCCAAGTACAAAACCCCAAGGCCTAAACCAAGATCAGATAAGCACCCTGAAAACATCGCTCTTGACCCAAGCGACGATACAACCAAACATCCAAACATCCATGACTCTGGCTATCACTTTTATCATTGCCTTGATTTGACCGTTAGTTGAATGACCGCCTGCCAAGGGCTAATGGTAACCCCGGTTCAAGACATAGCTTTGCACGTCGTCGTGACCCGTGCCTAGGACTATCACATCTGCCCAGAGTACTAACACGTCATCGTGACCCGTGCTTGGAACGTCATCGTGACCCGTCCCAATGTACTCTTGCTTTGAGCATGCTAGAACCTTCAACAACGATGAAATCTCAGCCTTCTAGTCATCCTCCTCGACGACTATTTCCCATACTAGCTCAAGCTCCTCTCAAGCTAACCATTATCCACAAACCCGGACCACATCACCGAGTTATCAACATGCTTGGGATGATCCCATCTGGATTAAACCAAGGCTTTCTCACATCATGCTTTGCTTCATTGCATCATAGCAAAGTCCCATATCAACATCATGGTTTGCCTCATCGCATCATGGCAAAGTCCCATCTCAACATCATCATCAAATCTATCCATATGAGCTTCAACATCCGCTTCATATGCCACAAGCAGCTTTCCATATTCAAGAGCGTTTCCACTTAGCTTTTGAATCATCTTCGACCAACTTGTCCAAATCAAGTTATCAATCAACTAATCCATCAAATCAAACATTAATCCAAGTAATCAATCATTCAAACAAGATCTAAATAAACAATTACAACAATAATGGCAATTTCGTAAATAAAGAGTCCAAATCTAACATGCATTCTAACAAGCATGAATTATGAACAATATCTCTACAACTTGATGAATGAACTTGCATAAGTGAACATGTAGTAAAATAGATGTCAAATCATCATGAACAATAGATCTACATGCAGACTTGAGAAAAATGCACGAAATCACTCTCTTTAGCACATAAACAAACCATCGATCCAATATACTCCTTTGGGTCCGTGTGAGAGATAACCACCACTCACCGAATCACCTAAACACCTCAAAAACAACCAACTCCAGATCTGGACAGCAAAGAATCAAGCTTGATCCTCCAAAGCTCCGCTTCAAACGATGAAATCTCTCTTCGATGGATGGAGATCTTCAACTTTGGCTCTTGGATCTTCGATTTGATCTTCATCTATATGGAAGGAATCACAAGATTAAAGTGGAGAAAAGAAGTGAAGAAGTGTTGTAGTCGAGCTCTCAAAATGGCAGCACTTCGTTGCTTCAAAATCCGGTGCCAAAAAGTGAACCAAACCCCTCTATTTATAGGCTGGAAATCCTTAGGTCGCCGCCCCCATGAGTCGTCCACGACCTAAAACATCTCGACCTACCACCTATCTACCACCCCGACCTAACGACTCATCACTTATACGACCTAACGAAACAAGCTAATGCGCGACCTAACACTACAACACTCACGCGACCTAACACCACGACCACCCTAACACTCATGCGACTTAACACTCGTGCGACCTAACTGGTATGCGACTTAACGCTACACAGGGTCACATGACCTAACAGATCCAACGGCCCTAAAACACGCGCGACCTAACTCGTACGCGACTTACGACCTATCCCTCAACACAGCTACGCGACCTAACAACCTAACACTGCCTCCGACCTAGTGACTTATCAACGTCGCGACTTATCGACCTAACACCTCCTTAGGTCGCCTAGTATAAGGTCGCTACACCTACTAGGTCGCTCACTCCTAAGCCGATAACCCACTAACTCGCTAACCCCTATAGGTCGCTCGGCCGACCTAAACTATAACACGTCCTAACCTCCAAACGACCTAACCCCTTAAGTCGGTCAATACCTTAGGTCCCTCCAACTCCTATAGGTCGCTAAATACACTTAGGTCGTCACTTCTATAAGTCGCTCCACCCGACCTATCTTTCACACGACCTAAACAACAACACGGACCAAATTCTACTCGAGCCAACATCCACATGTCTTAAGCACTAAGTCGTTGACTCCCATAAGTCGTTCCACTGTTCAAACTACAACACGACATCACTCCGAACAACTTAAGCTTTGGTCGACAAATACTCTAAACGGTTTAACAACATCAACGACCTAATGTAGATAGTTTTACGATCTTTCGATCCGTAAAAATACGGGTCGTTACATTCTCTCCCCCTTAGGAATTTCACCCCCGAAATTCCAAACAAACAAGAGCAATCAAAACTATTCTGCATGCCTACCATCCATAGCAATCATCAAACCATACATCCAATTACTAACCTGGCATGCAGAATTCTAAGATTAGAATCAAGTTACAAATTCATGAGATGTCACGACACCTTAGGGCCATACCTCGAAGAGTTCAGGATGAGCTGCTTTCATCCTCTCTTCCTCCTCCCATGTACCGTCGTTAACATCATCACTCCATTGTATCTTGAGCAATTTAATCGTCTTCCTCCTAAGCTGTTTCGTGTCGGTTTCCACAATACGAAGCGGCTTACGAGGTCTCGTAACAACTGGATCAACCTCTAAATCTTCACAGCTATCAGCAGAAACCACCGTGTTCGAGTCGTGCACATACTTCCGTAGATAAGATACATGAAAAACATTGTGCATACCCGCCATCTTTTCTGGTAATTCTAATTTATATGCGAGCTTTCCAATTCGCTCGATGATCGAGAATGGTCCAACAAATCTCGGAGTCATCTTTCCTTTCTTCCCGAATCGAACAACATTCTTCAGTGGAGAAATCTTCACAAAAACCATATCTCCTACGTCGAATTCCAAATCCTTACGCTTATCGGCATAACTTTTCTGACGGCCTTGGGAGGCCTTCATTCGCCGCCGAATGGTCTCTATACAATTCGAAGTCTGACGAATCATGTCTGGCCCAAGTATTAGCTTTACTCCAGTTTCCAACCAACATGTAGGAGAGTTACACGGTCTTCCATACAGTGCTTCATATGGTGCCATACCAATGCTTGACTGGTAACTGTTATTATATGCAAATTCCACCAAATGAAGATGATCTTCCTATGATCCTCCGAAATCTAAAACACATGCTCTGAGGAGATCTTTCAAAACTCTGTTGACTCTCTCAGTCTGACCATCTGTTTGGGGATGATAAGCTGTACTTAAAACAACTCGGTTCCCAAAACCTCCTGGAAGCTCTTCCAAAATCCACTAGTGAACAATGGGTCTCGATCGCTCACTATACTTTTCGGAATACCATGGAATCGAACTATCCATTTAACATACAACTCAGCCAACTTCGATGCAGTCCTAGTTGATCTAACAGGAATGAATCTTGCACTTTTAGTCAAACGATCTACGATGACCCAAATCCCTTCATTTCCTGCCCTGGTTCTAGGTAGACCATCGATAAAATCCATCGATATTTGTTCCCACTTCCATGTAGGAACTTCCAACGGCTGAAACAATCCACTTGGCTTCTTCTACTCGGCTTTTACCAACTGGCAGTTCATGCATTTGGAAATAAAATTTCCAACATCCTTCTTCATACCTTCCCAGTAATAGGTTCTCTTTATATCCCGATGCATCTTATTTCCACCTGAATGAATTGTCAACTTCGAGTGATGACTTTCCCTTAGAACTTCATCTCTCAATTCATCTATATCAGGAACAACTAGTCGTCCTTGTTTCCGTAGCCAACCCTCTCGATCGACCTCGAATCCTTTATCCTTTTCTGGATCCAATCCAGATTCCAAATCACGGATAATCTTAACAAGCTTATCGTCTCGCTTTTGGCCCTCGCCAATTCTTTCCACTAGAGTAGGTCTTATCAATAAGTTTGCCAACATCTCAGGTTCCAATTCACATCTAGGCCTGAAGTCAAATCCAGCCAAATACTCGAGACTCTTCCATTTGGAAAACATGGCTCTCAATCCTGCATGCCTTCGACTCAACGCATCAGCCACTGCGTTGCTTTTCCCGGAGTATAGGATATACCAAAATCATACGATGCTAAAAACTCTAGCCATCGTTGCTGCCGAAGATTCAAATCCTTTTGGGAGAACAGATACTTCAACGACTTATGATCTGTAAACAACTCAAATCGAACCCCCAATAGGTAATGTCTCCACATCTTCAGAGAAAATACAATTGCCGCTAACTCCAAATCATGAGTCGGATAATTCATTTCATGCGGCTTCAGTTGTCGACTTGCATATGCAACAACTTTATCCTTCTGCATTAGCACTGCTCCAAGTCCAGTACCACATGCATCAGTGTAAACCACCATCTCATCATTCCCACTTGGAATAGTCAAAACAGGAGCACTCGTCAGTCGCTCTTTCAGGATTCTGAAAGCTTGCTCACATTTAGCATCCCATCTGAACACTTGGTTCTTCTTCGTCAATCCTGTTAACGGTGCAGCTATCTTGGAAAAGTCTTTGATAAACCGATGATAATATCCTGCTAATCCAAGAAAACTTCTTACATCAGATGCATTCTTAGGTCTAACCCAATCCTGGATCGCTGCCACCTTGGCAGGATCAACCGCTATTCCATTTCCAGAGATAACATGACCTAAGAACCTCACTTCACTCTTCCAGAAGTGACACTTCGAAAAATTAGCCCTCAGCTGGTGTTTTCGCAAAATTTCCAAAACAATCCTCAAGTGTGTCTTGTGCTCTTCTTCAGTTCCGGAATAAATCAAAATATCATCCACGAACACAAGTACGAACTTGTTCAACTGATCTCTGAACACTCTATTCATAAGATCCACAAAGTATGCTGGTGCGTTGGTCAATCCAAATGGCATTACCAGCCACTCAAAGAAACCGGATGGTGTCCTAAAAGAAGTCTTCGGCACACTATCCTTTGCCACTCTCAACTGGCGAAATCCCGTTGCCAAATCCATTTGAGAAAACACCTTAGCTTCGTGAAGCTGATCAATCAAGTCATCTATTCTCGGCAATGGATACTTGTTCTTCTTAGTTACTTTATTCAGCTCACGATAATCCACACACAACCTCAACGATCCATCCGCTTTGGTTGCAAATACAACTGGTGCACCCCATTCGGACACACTACGACGAATGAATCCTTTCTGTAAAAGGTCATCAACTTGCACCTTCAACTCTTGCTGTTCCCTAGGCGCCATTCGCCTAAGAGGCATCACAACAGGTCTGGCTCCCTCAACTAGATCGATACGAAACTCGATCTCTCTATGCGGCGGTAACCCTTTGACCTCGTCAAAGACATCCTCAAATCCATTAACAATAGGCACCGATGACAGTCCATCCCGTGGAACAACCAGCGAATACATGAAGCTCATGAAGACGCCTTCCTCATGCTTACATCGTATCACAACCTTTCGCCCCTCCACATTCTCGACTGTCACCTCAAGCCTCTCACAATCAACCTTTGCCGCATACTTCCTAAGCCAGTCCATACCCAAAATAATTCCGAACCCCGCAAAATTCAGAACAAAACAATCACAAACAAAAGAGCAATCATGACTCGATACAACTAGACCACGGCATACCATACACAAACAAGACGAACCCCCAACTGGATTAGTCACAACCAATGGTCTATCAACAATATCCGGTTCCAAACCCAACCGGCCTACAAGTTCATTACAAACAAAGGAATGCGACGCTCCAGTATCAAACAACACTCGAACTGGAACAACACAAATGGAAAGAGTACCTTGAACCACCACGCTCTTCCCTTTCTCATCTGCAGTAGGAGCTTTCGAAGACGATGGCATAGCCCCCAAAGCATAAGCTTGCACAATCTGCTTATCCTTCCTCGGTTTTGGACAATTCCTCTTAATATGCCCCAGCTTATCATAGTTGTGGCACTTCATCGGCACCTTCGGATTCTTGCAATCCCTGGAGAGATGACCCTTCTGCCGACAATTGTAGCAGATCACTTTGCCCTTCGGCTTCTTCTGGCCATCCTTACCCTTCTGCTGCTGCTGCCTTCTCTTCTTGTTTCCACCTTGCTCCTTGGCCACAGCAACAACAGATCCTTCCTTAGGAAACAGATTCTCATGCCTGAGAGCTTTCTGCACAAGCTTCTCAAACGGATCGTCCAAATGATCCACCAACTGCCTCCCAAGATAATTGTCCAAGCCTGTCACAAAATTCTCATTCTTTTGATAGGGAGATTCAATATACGACCGAGCATACTTAGACAAAGCTTCAAACTCAGAAACATACTCAAGAACAGGTCTCCCACCTTGCTTGAGCTCCACAAACTTCTTAAACAAAACAGATTTCTGAGCTGTAGAAATGAACTTAGCTTCAAATCTGACTTGGAATTGCTCCCAAGTAATCTCTTCCTCCGGAGTATCAATGGTGATAGAATTCCACCAATCAGAAGCTCTTTCTTGAAGCTGTCTTGATGCAAGCTTCATCTTAGTTGCATCCTCAATTCCCAAGTAACCAAAGATCCTTCTACAAGCATCTATCCATCTCTGAACTTCTATGGTTGATTCTGTTCCCAAGAAAACCTTTCCTCCAAGAGAAGTATAGTCCTTACACAACTTAGCAAAATCCCCTGGTCTTGGGGCTTGAACCAGAACTCCAACATCTACTGATGACCCCGAGGCTGGCATCCTTCTCATGATTGAATTCATCATGGCCTCAAACATAGTAGCATAATCAGCAGCCCCTTCAGCAGCACGGCCTTCCCTAGCAGCTGGTCTCCCTCTTCGACTCATCCTTAATATCTATAAAAAGGAATGATTAGAATACCTTGAGAAACAACTACATAAGGAGTTCAAATCCTTCTAAGCTACTATATTATATATAGTAATCATCCATCAAAATACAATTACGTCTCTCATACGTAGTTACGTCAGCGAGCGTTGGCTAAAATCGATTAACCAAAGCTCTGATACCAAATGTGACGACCGCCCATGACTCCCGCACTAAACAAAGAAATAATGCGCTGAAAAGTGTGCCAGGCCGCCATGGACAATCATTAGGGTAAGGTAAAACACAGAATAATCTATCGTATTACTCACAGCGCATGGACAAAATACAATAGAAAATATACATAGTGAAGCTCCATATAACAGAATCTCATCATATAAACTCTAATAGTTTGATACAACAATCAGCAAAGTCAATACATCAAGCCTCACTACATGTCACTCAGAGAATATACAAACAGCGGAACACCCAGTACATATAGTAAGAAAACAATATGCAAAAGCCTCCAACTCGTCTTCGTCATCAACAGCGTTGGCCACGATGAACAGCACCTGTCACCTGCTACCTAGTCTGCCCATCCCAACATGGATGAACAGCCCAAGGTAAGAAGAGTTAAACATAAAACCTTGAGTCAGACAAAAGTCTTAGTGAGCAGTAAATCAACTATCAAACATACCAAAAGAGCATAAAGGGTAAAAGGAATAGGAACCCAACCATCCCACTCCACCTCTTTCTACAGTGATAGCCCCAGACACACTAAGCAGAAGTAAACATAGCAATTCAGACATTCAAAGCAAAGTAATTATCGCTCGAGTCAAGGTCGGCGTTTTCCAAGTACAAACCCCCAAGGCCTAAACCAAGATCAGATAAGCACCCTGAAAACATCGCTCTTGACCCAAGCGACGATACAACCAAACATCCAAACATCCATGACTCTGGCTATCACTGTTATCATTGCCTTGATTTGACCGTTAGTTTAATGACCGCCTGCCAAGGGCTAATGGTAACGCCGGTTCTAGACATAGCTTCGCACGTCGTCGTGACCCGTGCCTAGGACTATCCCATCTGCCCAGAGTACTAGCACGTCATCGTGACCCATGCTTGGAACGTCATCGTGACCCGTCCCAACGTACTCTTGCTTTGAGCATGCTAGAACCTTCAACAACGATGAAATCTCAGCCTTCTAGTCATCCTCCTCGACGACTATTTCCCATACTAGCTCAAGCGCCTCTCAAGCTAACCATTATCCACAAACCCGGATCACATCACCGAGTTATCAACATGCTTGGGATGATCCCTTCTGGATTAAACCAAGGCTTTCTCACATCATGCTTTGCTTCATCGCATCATAGCAAAGTCCCATCTCAACATCATGGTTTGCCTCATCGCATCATGGCAAAGTCCAATCTCAACATCATCATCAAATCTATCCATATGAGCTTCAACATCCGCTTCATATGCCACAAGCAGCTTTCCTTATTCAAGAGCCTTTCCACTTAGCTTTTGAATCATCTTTGACCAACTTGTCCAAATCAAGTTATCAATCAACTAATCCATCAAATCAAACATTAATCCAAGTAATCAATCATTCAAACAAGATCTAAATAAACAATTACAACAATAATGGCAATTTCGTAAATAAAGAGTCCAAATCTAACATGCATTCTAACAAGCATGAATTATGAACAATATCTCTACAACTTGATGAATGAACTTGCATAAGTGAACATGTAGTAAAATAGATTTCAAATCATCATGAACAATAGATCTACATGCAGACTTGAGAAAAATGCATGAAATCACTCTCTTTAGCACATAAACAAACCACCGATCCAATATACTCCTTTGGGTCCATGTGAGAGATAACCACCACTCACCGAATCACCTAAACACCTCAAAAACAACCAACTCCAGATCTGGACAGCAAAGAATCAAGCTTGATCCTCCAAAGCTCCGCTTCAAACGATGAAATCTCTCTTCGATGGATGGAGATCTTCAACTTTGGCTCTTGGATCTTCGATTTGATCTTCAATCTAGATGGAAGGAATCACAAGATTAAAGTGGAGAAAATAAGTGAAGAAGTGTTGTAGTCGAGCTCTCAAAATGGCAGCACTTCGTTGCTTCAAAATCCAGTGCCAAAAAGTGAACCAAACCCCTTTATTTATAGGCTGGAAATCCTTAGGTCGCCCCCCCATGAGTCGTCCACGACCTAAAACATCTCGACCTACGACCTATCTACCACCGCGACTTAACGACTCATCACTTATACGACCTAACGAAACAAGCTAATGCGCGACCTAACAATACAACACTCACGCGACCTAACGCCACGGCCACCCTAACACTCATGCGACTTAACACTCGTGCGACCTAACTAGTATGCGACTTAACGCTACACAGGGTCACACGACCTAACAGATCCAACGGCCCTAAAACACGCGCGACCTAACTCGTACGCGAGTTACGACCTATCCCTCAACACAGCTACGCGACCTAACAACCTAACACTGCCTCCGACCTAGCGACTTATCAACGTCGCGACTTATCGACCTAACACCTCCTTAGGTCCCCTACTATTAGGTCGCTACACCTACTAGGTCGCTCACTCCTAAGCCGATAACCCACTAACTCGCTAACCCCTATAGGTCGCTCGGCCGACCTAAACTATAACACGTCCTAACCTCCAAACGACCTAACCCCTTAAGTCGGTCAATACCTTAGTTCGCTCCATCTCCTATAGGTCGCTAAATACACTTAAGTCGTCACTTCTATAAGTCGCTCCACCCGACCTATCTTTCACACGACCTAAACAACAACACGGACCAAATTATACTCGAGCCAACATCCACATGACTGAAGCACTAAGTCGTTGACTCCCATAAGTCGTTCCATTATTCAAACTACAACACGACATCACTACGAACAACTTAAGCTTTGGTCAACAAATACTCTAAACGGTTTAACAACATCAACGACCTAATGTAGATAGTTTTACGATCTTTCGATCCGTAAAAATACGGGTCGTTACACCATCTTTTCCTTATTTCTCGAAAACATCTATTTCAACAATAAATGTTGAAATCTATGGTTTCGATACTTAATACATTTTAAAACAACTTCAAATCATTTTAATCCTATTTAAAATATCACTTCCCTAAAACATTTCTTTAATATATTATTCACTATCCAAAATTGTGAATATACTTCGTTAACCAAATTCAACATTTCTACACATTTTATTTAAAGGATTATCCACTGTCCAATATCGTGGATATACCTCCTTTAATAAGCTATAATAATTAACTTATCAAAATAAGTCGTTTTTGGATTTATAAAACAATGTTTATAAATTCCATTTATATTTTATAACAACTTCAACTTATAAAATCACTTAATTAACAAATTCTATTTATATCTCATTTAAATGCCAAAATCCAATTTATAAGTTAATTTCTTATAAATCTTTTATTTTACAAAATCTATTCATTTTATAACTTCACAATATATAAATCTATAAATTTCATTCACTTATGAAATCCAATTATATTTCATTTCAACGCTTATAAAAACTCGTTTTATAATTCCAATATTTTAATTTATAAATATCAATTTTTTTATAATCTTTTATACAAACCTTTTATAATAAATCAGAGATCCCAATTTAAAACATTTTACAAACAAATCAACTACTTATTTCAAAAATCACATTTCGGTTATATTTCACAAAAATCATAATTTTTTTAACATTAAAATTATAACATTTATTTATTTCAAATGAATCAATTCCAAAATTTAATAAATTGTATACTTTCAAAAATCACTTTAAAAATCCTTTTAAATTTGAAATCGTTACTTTAACATTTTTATTTTTCCCAAATAGGCCAAATGCTGCAACAGCACTAAATATAACAATCACGACATCCAAAACATCATATATCATATGATAACAGAATATATCACAATATCTGTAAATACATCAATACGAGTGAGGAATCCAGTTGGATCCCTCTAACCTGTTTCCCTGCATCCACAGATGTTAGCACAATACCAATCCCGTTTCAAGACGGAATATCGCGGTATATGGGATTTATAAAATATTATCCGCTATTATGTGGCGCAATAGGGTCTCATCCACTATATAATGCGGGAAATCAACTCCAAGTACATATACAATACCAATTCCACATCAAGATGGAATATCGCGGTATATGTGTTTAATAAATAACCTCCGCTTAATATGCGACGTATAGGGTCTACTTCAATACAATAGATAATATTTTATCATCCAAGCATAAAATCAACACAATCAAGCAATTTTAAATCTAACTATTAAAAATTAAATCGAAACAAATTCGATTGAGTGAGAAGTTCTCACCTTGCTTCAAATACAGTTGCAGTGTTTTATTTCGAATAAAATTAAACACGAGTTTAATTTTATCCAAAATTCTCACTATCTCCAAACGATTCCAATCCAGCTCCATCGCGTAGTGCTCGTCAATACAAAGCCAACGCAATCCATTTCGTCCAATTTCGACCTCGTATCAAAAAGTTATCGCATTTAGAAGTTTATACAAATTAAAATACAATCAATTTACATTTTAATTTTTATTTTTAAACCCACTATCATCTGGACCGTCCATTCCAATGCCCTAGAATCTAGGCCGCACTTTTCAACTTCTTCTTCCCCTTAGTAAAACACGAACCAACATAACTCATAGCCGCCGTTCATTCGCCAATTATTGCTCCGCCTTCGATCAACGCGAAGACGATCGAGCACTATCATTTGAAAGCTCGTCGCGAGCTCTACCTTCGGCTACAATAGCAGCCAACTCGGTCTCCCTAGGTCATCGGAAATCGTGCACGAACCGATGGTGAACGCGAGCCAATATCCCCCTCCACGCCGCGTCGATCATGATCATCACCGTATGGATTTGTAGCTCTCATCGCCCTCTAGAAGTTTGTAGTTGAAGACTTTCGCTAATTGTTAATAGATTGGGAGAGATTAAGGGAAAAAGAAACTAGTGACTTCGGCCATTAATAGCATAAATGGTGGCCTGAAACCCTAGCTCAGTTTTGTTTGCAAATGGGAAAATCTAGGTCCTTTTATAGAAAATTTCCGTGCACTATTCATCCAAATTTTTTCCGAACTCCAAACAAAGCGTGCCATCTGGCGTTTATAATGTTTTACCCCTATTCCGAACGCAATGGAATATATATCGGGAGCCAATTCGATCATATTTGAAAGATAATTTTTCAAATCGACTAATTTAAATTTAAAATTCACTTGAACCGATTTCAGTGCGTTTTAGCTTGCCCCGGACAAACCATAAGTCTGATTGACACGAAATTTGAAACCATACAATAATATAACATTACGGATCCGATGAAACTGGTTTCGTCAAAAATCTAAAACTATTTGAAAAATGGCTATTTTTAACTCGTCAATTAAGTATTAAAATATTCAATTTCCACAAATTAACTTTTAATTCAATTTTAAAAGTTCTATAACATCGTTCTAACTCCAATATGATTTAATACAACTTTATAAATCATTTTTAATCACATTAAACCAAATTTCCAATCATTTCTGTAATTTCAAATATCAAATTATCGATTTAATTATCCAATTAAATCCAGATTTTCGAAATAAATTTTATTCGACCTACAAATTTTACTTTTTAATATTTAAAATCAATAAAATATATGAATTTCAAATGACAGAAATTCTGGATCGTTACAAACTTTCCCCTTAAAAGAATTTCGTCCTCGAAATTACCAAGTAAGAAAAAGTCTTGAAATCCATTAACTTTTCAAAACCATTCAAATTAGATTTCAAATTCACTTAAGTGTGTAACTTTCCCAAAATCCAATAGTTAAACTTCTTACAATAACTTTACTAAGTTTTCAAATCATACTTAGTTATCTTTTCAAAACCAACTATATTGTTTAACTTTTCACTCTAAAATCAAAGTTATAGTTTTCAAAAAATTTCAATTTTCTCAAAAATATATTGACGCCTTAAATTTTCAGAAAAATTCGCCATAGTCTACTTTGCGCGGTTCAATCCGAAAAAAATGGCAATATATATCACAAATATACATCTCATCAAAGTAATGAGGCATCACGCAGGGAAAAATGTAAAAGTACGATATGTAATCCGAGATATGTTCCTTATATATTATTAGCGAGCATATACGGCTAATATAGCACGAAAGTGAACTCCAAATGCGAAGCCAGCGCAATCCACACCTATTAAACACTAACAACAATGAGAAACATGTGTATAGAAAATAATATCGATATACAACATATACCATTGCAACAACTACATATGCTAAGATAGCAAATGCAACAAATCCATATCAAACAATATACATTCCCTTCTCATTAATATTCAATGAATTTGTTTTTCATTTAATCATATTTGATTCATTAACATTGGACTTTACTAACATTCATTCATATTCAATTTCAATTAGTTTGCATTCACTAATTTATGTTCAAGTTTGTTCACTTTCAAAATAAATCATATTCAATTCTATTTAGATTTACTTGCTTCCAATTTGAATTCAATGATTTATAGCTTTCATTTTCATTTATTGAATTTCATATGAATTTTCTATACAATCAACTAACAAACAACATAACCAACTTTGTTTAATTTGCTTACATTCAATTTACTTTAACACTTTTAATTGACTTTAATTCAATTATTCAATCCTCGATTTCATTAGCTTTTAAATGAATTACAACTACATCCACTATTCCATATCAGTTCATTTACATTAGATTGATTAATATTCAATTCATTAGTATAATTCAATTGCTAATTCATTTAACCACAAAAGTTGAATTTCATTACATAACGCAAGTTCACATCCATTTAATTCACTTGATTATTTTACTTCGATACCAAAATCAACTTCATACAACATCACTTAAGTTATATTCCATTTCAAACATCACTTGTTTAACTTAACTTAAATTTCCAAATCCATTAACTTTACCAAAGCTAAAATCTTTATTATTTCATATTATAAGTTCAAAACTTGATTACTTATATTCAACAATTACAATTCATAGTTCAAATTCATTTTTATTTACAACTCATATTTATAGATATATTCCTATAGTTTCACTTCTTATATATAGGATTACTTCACAATTGTAAACCACATTAATTATAATTCCATACTTAATAATTCATTTGCTTATACAATTTTTCTTTTAATTAACTTATATATATTCTTATATTTTCAATGACTAACAAATCAATTCATATACACTTCAATAATTCTGAAAAATTATTTCTTTATATATAATATATAATTAAGGCAAAATTATTTCATTTACCCAATTTAAAATGATACTATGTCAGTTTATCTTGTTTAAGAGTTTAGAAACCCCTATCGAAACAGTTGGCCAGACTGCACCGACCAGAATATATAAACAATCAACTGATAAGTCAACACAATACAAAGCAATTTTAAATTTTTATATTCACTAACAAATACGCGCTCGTATCTATTATTACACTCACACTCATTCTAGAGTACTACTGACTCTATCTCTAATGAGTAATTCCGTACACAGCCAAGGTTGTCACTTAACCATATGCTCTGATACCAAATGTCAGGAACGAGATTTTCAACTCATGAAAGTCGACATTAATACGTCCACTGTATCAACTGTCTGACAATCGAATGCCGGAAAACCGTACCGTTAGGGTTAAAGAAGAAGTAGAAGATAGAAGAAGAAAGAAAGAAAAAGCAATAGAAACAATATCAGAATCACACAATCGCAGCGGAACAACATATAATAGATAAATGAATAATCTTTAAAACAAAGAACTATATCGGTTATTACATTACATCACATTACATTACATTATCAGAGTTTACAACAAAAAATAGTGGAAAAGAAATACTATATACTAGTTGATACGCCAAGCCATTCAGCTTGCTCCTGATCTCCACAGCATCTCCTGAATTCCAGAATGACCTGATAACCTGACTATAGACTGCCCGTGTGGAAAATAATGGGCACGCAGAGTTTAGGAAGGAAACAATAAACTCCAGGTCAGTCATGGGACTGGTGTGAGAACTTAAAACAGTTTATCTTTAAAAACAAACAAAGAAATATTTTAAATTAGATTCGCAATGCTTTTTAGAAAATGAGACTGCCATAAGGCCTCCCGCACACACACACACACAATGCAAACGCAGAATCGGAGGAGATTTCTCCTTATGATAGTCCAATATGCTTGATACGGAAATTTCTTTGATATTATTATTATAAGTGCAAAGTGTAGGAAAACATTTCGAAATTACAATATATATCTTAGCCAACATACGACCATTATCGTATGCCTACTTAGCTACCATGTTCAATAGCTGGTTACCGCCACACTCCATGGCAGGTTATACAACTAAAACTGTACAGGGCTCGTATTGTTTCTTTGGATTCTTCCATAAAATGGACAGGCCAAGGAACTACCCATTGCCACATGGGTACGCCTCCAGAAGGACGCCACGAGAACCTAACCGGATCTCTGCCAACACAAGGCCGGGTTACCCCTAGCTGGGTAACAACTGACACGAGTATGCCATCCCCCTGTCGCAACTGACCTAAATCCCAGGATTCACCAACAACCACAAAATAACAAGTTTGCAGCAACAACATAGGTTAAGTATCTGGGCTCCATACCATGATACCACCTCTATCTAAAAGGAAATGACATACACTAAGGGGGCGCTATCCCCTAATAACCTTGCCGCATCTTTCCTATTTTGACCATTTCCTGGGTGTGAGGTCCGACGAAGTCTCGTCCACAAAGCCACACTTTTTACAAAAGTCGTGCTTTGGTCAACAAATGATCAGCAACACTCAGCATGCCACGTTACCAAATTGGGAATATATCACTAGTAACCATCAAATACATAACCTCTGAGCTCGTACGTCTCAGAAAAGGGTGTTAAGCTAAGAGAATAAATTCTCCGCCACCAACAGAAATGTATTTGATAGAAACAAGCTTTACATCTCAAAATGTAATGTCAGACATACATCCATACAAGTGTGTTCCGGGATCGAACGGAACTGAAGGCAATTCCAAAGAAGCCCTTGCAATCCGGATATTCACTAATCACGACCGGACTTCCCATCACAAAGGGTGATAAAATCTCTATATCAGAGATCAGCCGATGCAAAGTCATTCGACCGCAATCCTTCCGGTTTTTGAAAATATTCGGTCTTCCACACTGGTCTTCAAATGCTATCTATTACAACGTATCACTATTCGGAATGGGATTTATGACCCAAAGGTCCTCTCCCGGCTAAACCGAATAACGAGCGCATATTTTAAAATAAGTGTAGCATTAAATTTAAGCAAACCACAACAAATACCCATTTAAAGGTAAATATTGATAGTCGGTTCTTTAACTATCAATTGATATGCATAACATCACCAGATTCCAAATAATTTCCTAAATTATTTATTTTCCAAAAATATCTTTACACGATATTTTTTTTCCATACTTCAACCATTTGAAAACAAATTTCAAATCACATTTCACCTTTACAACTTTTGAAATCAAATTTCAAATCATTTTCCTTACACGGAAACACTTCCAAATATTTATTCATTTTCAGTTTATCTTTAAAAGATAAAAATCTCAAAACATTTCATTTCATATTGGAAAAATAAACATTTCCATACCTATTAACAATAAGTAATTCATAAATCTATTTGCTTTCAATACTTAGAAAATATTCAATATACCTAAATCACAATTAAGTATATATTTCATTCTTTAAGGAAAACATTCTATTAAACACATTTATTTGAGTCAAAACGAATGTTGCGTAAAACATCGTTATGACAACTCAAAATCACTAGTATAGGGATTCGAAATTAAGATAGATATATAAATCCCAATACTATATAAAACATTTCCTTTCGAAAATCATTTACTATAACAACAGTGTTATAGTCCACCTTTTCCTTATTTCTCAAAAACGTCTATTTCAACAATAAATGTTGAAATCTATGGTTTTGATACTTAATACATTTTAAAACAACATCAAATCGTTTTAATCCTATTTAAAATATCACTTCCCCAAAATATTTCATTAATATATTATTCACTATCCAAAATCGTGAATATACTTCGTTAATCAAATTCAACATCTCTACACATTTTATTTAAGGATTATCCACTGTCCAATATCGTGGATATACCTCCTTTAATGAGCTATAAAAATTAACTTATCAAAATAAGTCGTTTTCGGATTTATAAAACAATGTTTATAAATTCCATTTATATTTTATAACAACTTTAATTTATAAGATCACTTAATTAACAAATTCTATTTATATCTCATTTAAATGCCAAAATCCAATTTATAAGTTAATTTCTTATAAATCATTTATTTTACAAAATCTATTCATTTTATAACTTCACAATTTATAAATCTATAAATTTCATTCACTTATGAAATCCATTTTATTTCATTTTAACACTTATAAAAACTCGTTTTATAATTCCTATATTTTAATTTATAAATATCAATTTTTTTATAAATCTTTTATATAAACCGTTTACAATAATTCAAAAATCCCAATTTAAAACATTTTACGAACAAATCAACTACTTATTTCAAAAATCACATTTCGGTTATATTTGTAATATCCTGGAATTTTTAACAATATCAATTTAATAATCTGTAGTAAAAATTAAATTGACATTGATATTTTGTTAATAATTATTCAAATGAATTTAATAATCTTCTTCAATAAATATTTAAATCGGTTATTTTATCTTTTGAAAATAATAAATTGATTTCTATTTACAATAATATTTGGTTTACATTTTAAATAGATTGGTATTGTTTTAATTTTAATAAGTAAAGCATATTTTCTAGTTTTAATATTTGTAGTAATTTGGAAAATTTGTTTTATTTTATATTTTAGCTTTTCAAAGTTAAATAAATGATTTTGGTTTAAATTTAATAATTAAATCTTATTTTAAATTCTAAAATATACATTTTAATTTGAAAATCTTAATACAAATTAGTATTGAGTTTTTAGAAACTATTTCATAAATAAATATATGATTTTAAAATTGATAAGAAAAATATGAAATGATTAAATTAAATTAGACTGGGTTTTAAATTTAGAATAAACAAACAAAATGGTTTCATGGCTTAATTAAATAAATAATTTATTAATAAAAATATAATCTTTTGTAAAATGATTTTAATGTAATAATAAGATATTTATAAAAAGCAATATTAATATTGTATTGTCTTTTAAGTTTTGAATAGGAATTGTAATTTTTATTTCAAATTGAATTTATATTTATAACTTGATTTGAAATTGTTTGATTTTGAATTTATTTTGAAGTTAAGTTCAAAAGTATAAATTTTAATTTGTTTAATTGTTCAATTTTTTTTTTAATATGTATAAGTTTATTTATAAACTTGATTTGTTCTTATTTCATTTATAAATTTATACACATATTTTAAAATAAACAAACAACTTAAACTAGGCTATCACATACATTAACTTGTAAATTAATACTAATTATTATAAGAACAAGTATTGCATTCTTTTAACAAGTGTTTCATTCTCTAACATTCATTTAACATATGTTTGAAAATTAGTATTACAAATTTACAAGTGTCTAACATTTGTACAAGTGTAAATTTTATTTTAATTTTTCTTTTCATTCATTAAATCTGAAAATTACATTTATATAAACTTGCTTCTTCATTCATATTTATTTTTTTCATTCCTTAATCAAAAGAAAGACCAAAAATTCATTTTTCATATCCATAATCAAAAATCTGCATACACAAATTCATAAAAATCAAATCTGCAATACCTCAAACTCAAGTATATTTGCATTATTCCACTCCTCTTCAAAATCAAACCCATCCGCCTTAAATTCAAACATTAATCTGCATTTCCAAAACCTGCATACACCTGAAAATTCACTGCCTTTTTGTTTTGAATTTCATCCAAACCTGCATGCAAATGATGATCTCTGCATCTCTGTTTGAAACTTCTTCATGCCTGCATTTATTTTCTGGGAATCAAGCATGCAAATGATGCTGCATGCACCTGCAAGTTTCAAGTATGCATTCCTATTTCTGCAATATGGTATTTGGCTCTACATGCCACCAGAAAACAAAAAACACTCCTGCATTTTTAAAAAGAGCTTGCATTCCTTTCTGTAAATTTCAAAAAGGATAACTGAGCTCTGCATTCTAAGGTGAGTAACTCATTTTAAAATTTATTTAATAGGAACTGTTGTGCATGCTTTATAAATTAGAAATGAATTTATATGAAATTTCTATGAATATTTTACCTGTAAGTATTTGCATGCATACCTGATGTTAACTGTACCTTGTCTGTGTTTCAAAATTCCAAGCTCCTGATTGATTTCTTGAATTCTTTCCTTTAACTTGTTGCTGTTATGACTTAAAAAATTGAATAAAATCTGTTTATTTTAGAATAGGGTAAGTATAAATTTTATAGAAATTAAATAGAGTTATCTAAAATCTGGAAATTTAAGATTCATAGAGCAAAATAGCATAGAGTGAAAATTTAAACTTTATGATTTAATGTTTCAGGTTTATTAATAAAATCATCAAGTGAATTCAAGAATTTTAAATCAAAAATTAAAATTTATAGTGCTGTAAATAAAGTACAGTTTCAAATTTACTGTATTTTACATTTTGGTCAAGATCAGTTGATGCTTGCAATTGAATTGGTTGAATTTTTTCTGGGGATAGTTTATCTATCATAGATTATAGGAAATTACTAAATTGGATTACAATTAAATTTTGAGATTGTAATTTGTGATTTGTAGTATAAAACCCTAGTTTTACTGGGTTTATGAATTTGAGTGCTGCGGCTTCTACATTGGATCGAATTCAACCAGGTTTGGCGTGTTGGTGGATGATGTTTTGATGAAGACATCCCCGGAGTATGGTGTGAAATGGTGATCGGAGTTGGGAGAATTTGATGTTGACAGGTTTGGTTGGGTTGGGGTCTTGTGTTTCCAGTTTTTGTTTTAAAACCTGAATTCAAATTCAAGTTGAAATTTTGGAAATCTGAGGGTTGAAGGGTGTAGTGGGGTCACTGGTCGATGGGGGATGACTTTTGGTGATGGCCAGTGATGGCCGGAGTTGGGGAGTGAGTGCAGAGGGAGGGGTTGTGTAGGTTTATGATGATTTTTGGTTGCAGGGATTTTGTTCTCGGGATGGTCTCGGGTTAATTGAAGGGTGACTCGAAGTAAGGGTGGTGTTGACTCGAAGTCAAATAGGGAGGTTTGAGTGTAATTGTGTTTCAGGTTTTTCAATGTAAAACAGAACCTGTTTTACAGTTTTTTTAGAAAAAAATAAAAACAGATTAACTATAAACTAAACTTTAAAACTAAAATTTAAAAACGTGAATTGAATTTGAATTTAATTAGTTTAAATCTTAGGTTTGAATTTTGAAACTTTAGTTTGGTTTAAGCTTAATCAGGAAATATGTTTGCAGTTTTTAAATTTTAAAAGTTAAATTTTTAAAGTTAAATTTTGAAAAATGTAAACTTAATTTAAACTTAGGTTTTAAAACCTGAATCTAAAATATGAATTCAAATAAGTTTGAATTTTGGTTTTTAGAAATAATTTAAATTCAGGAAAATTTAAGTTTGGTTCTTTTAAATAAAAACAGAAACTGTTTCTATTTTTAAATATAAAGTTTAAATTGCAAGTTGAAGTTTAAACTGGATTTTGAAATTTGAAATTTGAATAAGGATTTAAAATTAGATTTTCTGAAATTAAATTCAATTATGTTTTTAAAAAATTTAAATTTGATTCCAAACTCACAAGTGTAGATGCATATGTGTTTTGCATTTGAATTGAAAGGTTAAATTTTTAAAATAGAAATTTAAAATAAGTCTAAATTCTAGTTTTAAAATCTGGAATAAAATTTAAACTTCAGTTTTTAAATAAAGGTTTAAATTTAAATTTGCTTTAAAATAATGATTTGCATATTAATTGATGATGTAGATTTAAGTTAAATCTAGAATGAGTTTGAGAGTTGTATTTCAATTTGAAAGTTAAAGAAATTTTTAAATTGATCTGAATTTAAATTGAATTGTAATTTAAATTGTTTTAAGCTTATTGATAAAGTAGATGTTTCTTTTAACATATAAGATTAAAGTTTTGAATTCTTTTAAAATACTTTATATAAAAAGAAATGTTTTTTTAATTAAGTTAGGACTTAAGAAACTGGTTTCATTTAAATTATTAAATTAATTTAAATGGAATATTAATTATTATTTAATTAATAATGTGGATGTTTAAGTAGGTAATTAAAAATTTTTAAAATTGATTAATTAAGATTTGAGATTAATTAATTAAGGTTAATTAATCTAAAATTAAGGATGGTTAATTAAATATTAATTGATAATTAAGATTTATTTAATCAAGTGATTAAAGATAATTTAGATTTTAAATAACATTTAATTAATTAATAATTAGAGGTTAACTAAATTGTAATTAATTGATAACTAATAATGATTAATTTAAGTTAACTCTTACTTAAGTAATTAAGTAATGTTAATGAAGGTCATTAACTTAAGATTATTTTAACAATTGATTAATGTGATTAATTTATGATAATTAATTAATTAATAATAACCAATTGTTTATGTTAATTACTTAATGAAAGTAATTAATGAATTAATTACTTAGTGTAATTAATTTGATTAATGTGATTAGTTTAGATTAATTAAGTTTAAATTAATTTAAACATTTGTGGATTGATTGATAATTACTTATGTAATTTATGGATTTATAGTTACTTTAACATGTTACTCACACCAGACCCATGTCTGACCCGGAGTTATTTCTGTTTTCTTTAACTCTTGGGTACTCAAATTTTTATGAGTAGTCAAGGGAGTTCAGGTTAGCTTTGACGAATTATGGAGGAGCATATGGAGCAGGAGGCTTCTGCGTATAGTTATATAGTTCCGCTGTGTTGGTATCTCTGAGTGTTTCTATATTGTGATTGAGTGTAATAATTAGACAGGTGTTTATAACTTTCTAGTATGTGTTATATATGTCTGTGTAACTCTGATATTTGATGTATACTATGTTATACTTATGTTACTAAATATAATTTATTCGTTCAGCTGTTGAGATTCTTGTGTTGTTTCTTCTTTCTCTTCTTTCTTTTCTCTTTTCTATCCCTTTCTTTCTTAAGGATGATACGACTTTCTGGTGGTAAAAAGTCGGGTCATCCTAGTTGGTATCAGAGCGTTAGGTTGAGTGAATACCTAGGCACTGTAGTGGTGTCTATCTTGAGAGAGCGTATTTGTATTTTTATTATATATATATATATATATATATATATATATTTGTATGGTTCTATCTATTTGTTGGATTACCCGTTCAGGTTTTTTCCAATATAAGTTATAAAGGTAGATGAGGTAGAAGTGTGTATAACACGACTACCATTGGTTGGAGTTTGATGGATGAGGTTGGAAGTGTATTTGTCGAGACTGTAGACCTAATACCGTCTCGAGTGAGTTCTGTTGTGATGAAGGACTTCATCGATCTCTGAAGGTAACCTATTAAGGTTCTGTAACAACCCGCATATTTATCGAGTTTATATTTAAATATTTTATTTAAATTTTAAATCGTTAATCGGATTTTGGTCCAAAAAGCTACTTTTTGCAAACGGTCAAATTAGGACTCGAGACCACTTCCATTGAGTTCGAAATGCCGTTTACAACTTTTTTAAGTATAAACATCGATAGGTTTGGAGTTAGTGAAATTTCACTAACTTTTCCCGCCTTGGACTTTGGGTTAGTTTAGCCTATTAAGCCCAAGTTCCAACCCCCTTCTCCTCACTCTTCATAATTTCCTAACTAACCCAAGCTTTGGCATTAATGGTGAAGAGAATGGGAAATTAAAACTCCAAGCTCAAATTCAATTGCAACTCCAACATTCAACTCCAAATTCAGGTAGAAGATATTGGATTCAAGCTTTGGATTGCTTCTCCTTGCTTTCAAGCTTCATCTTTATAAATTTTAGTGCAAAGGTGAGATTTTTATCCCACAAATCTAGTATATATCTATATTGGACTGTTGGGAATGATTCCCTATCACTTTAGTATGCACGTTTGCATTTTGTTTAGATTGGATTGGCGAAAAACTCCAAATTTTAGTGATTTTGGTGAAAAACTGCTTCTAGGTCGTTCTGGCCATTTTTAGCTCGTTCGGAGTTAGGTCGCTCGTCCATAGGTCGTAGGTCGCTTACGAGTTAACCCTAGGTCATTCTGGCCATTTTTACCTCGTTCGGAATTAGGTCGCTCGTCCTCAGGTCGTAGGTCGCTTACGAGTTAACCCTAGGCCGTTCTGGCCATTTTTACCTCGTTCGGAATTAGGTCGCTCGTCCTTAGGTCGCAGGTTGCTTACGAGTTAACGTTAGGTCGTTCTGGAAGAATTGGCACTTCGGAATTAGGTCGCTCACGAGTTAACTCGTTAGGTCGCTCGCGAGTTAGTACCATAGGTCGCTGGGCCATCTAAATTCTTGTTCGGTGTTAGGTCGTATGGACCTTAGGTCGTAGGTCGAATGGACCTTAGGTCGTAGGTCGTAGGAACCTTAGGTCGTAGGTCTTATGGACCTTAGGTCGTAGGTCGTAGGGACCTTAGGACGTAGGTCATATGGACCTAGGTCGTAGGTCGTTAACTCGTTAACACGTGCGGCTCTTTACCATTTTAGGTCGCGTGACCTTGTACTTGACTTAGGTCGTTAGGTCGTAAGACTCCTAGGTCGAACCATTAGGTCGCTCGACCCTATCCCCTTAGGTCGTTAGACCTCATTTTGTCTTCACTAGGTCGTACCGTTTTGGACCGGGCAGGCCGAACCCCGTAGCGGTGGCGTTGCCCCCGCACCCCCACCTTGGGGGGTTGCCACCCCCCCTGGACCCCCCCTCCGTAGGGGATCTTATTTGAAGTGCATTCATTAGAACTTGTTCGTTGAGATGCTGAGTTGACCACTCTTCGAGACAAACTATCTTTGGCTTCTCGGTCGATTTTATGGATTTTTGAATATCTATTTCCATGGATTCTTTATTGGTCTCTTTGGATTGTATTCACGTCTTCGTATGTGAGTTTTTATGATTGATTGTTTCTACAATCACTTCTATGATTTGTCACTTTAAAATATAAAGGTTTTCTATACTAGTAGTAAATATCAAAACTCTTTCTTCAAATGATTTCAACACTATTTTATAACAAAGCTCGTTTTCTCAAACCGATTTCCAATCTATTAGTATATACAAACCTTTACCTCACTCGTATGAGAAATCTAATTAAACGACTTAGTAAAACAAGTGGTATGCAACGCTTGCGTTTACTTCGTCGGTTAATTCTTGGACTTGTTCGATTGAATCTCTTGTGACAATTTTCTAGTGGAGATCTACAGTTTGTTAGTAAATATTTGAGTTAAGCAAGTGGTTATGGGACATGAAGCTAAACTTTTATATTTACTAACTTAGTGTAATTGACACTTCTTGATGATCATGATGATCATTTTTGTGTTTTAGACTAGTAACTGTGCGATGTCTCTTTGTCTGCGAGGGAGACTTGACCCCTCTCTTGTAATGTTTCGCCATCGCATTTGTGTGATGTTTCGCCATCACATATGTGGGGTAGCGCCCCACAGTCTTCGGGCCATTCGTGTTTCAAAATTAATGGCTTGCAACCATGAGATAGCTTCTCGCTTTGTGTTACACGTGTAGGTGAGTTTTCATGCTCCCATTTTGTGAGTTTTCATGCTCTTATATTGTAATTTCTGGATTTCTTGTGTAGTCTTCTGGAATTTGTGCTTCACCTATTTTCATGACTTTCTTTGTTATGATTTTCCAACTTTTATGTTTAGGTGAATTTGGATCTTTTAGAAGATTCTTTTGATATTGTTTGATCTCTTGGTGATCTTCATTTACATGCTTATCATAGTATGTCTTTATGGATACTATATGTTCTTGCCATATCTATTGTTTATATCATGTTATCTGATATTTATAGCTAGACTGATCCGTTTATTATTTTCTTATAAATAATACTCGGGTCAGACCGAGATGTTATAGGTGCTTCTGCTTGACTTCTCCCCCAGGGATTTACTACTCTGACTTTTGGCTGACCTTTTAGATTAGCAGTTTTTGTCGTTTACACTTGAGATATAGACTCATAGATGTATTCTTTTGTATAGCACGTGTTGCTATTCTTTTGTATTATTGTGGATCTTTTTGACCACTACTCTGATGTACACTTTCATGTGTTAGTTATATATTCATATCTTGTTCCGCCTTTGTGATATGGATGTCTGTGACTGATTTGTGTTATGCTTATTTCTATGTTTGTTTCCGAAGATTATTATAGCCACCGTGTGATAAGAAATCACGTGGATGGTCGCTCCTCAACAGTCTTATTCTCCGTGCTAGTTGACAACTCTACACCGTAGTGTTCTTGGCTTGTGTGGGTATAGAGGTGGGGCGTCACAGGTTCGGAGTTCGTCTTTGAAGTGCAGAATTGAGTTTTGATCTGTCATTAGGGCAGAAACAAGCAAGTGATGGTATCTTGATACCTTAGGAAGTAGTAGCTGCGTGATGAGATGCAGTGACTATGGATATTTCCAAAGATGTTTCTTTGGAACAAGAGTAAGAAGTGAGTCTGCTCGGTGATGTGGCTAAGTTTGGCTGAGTTTAGCTGAGTATTCTGAGTTGATAGGGAATTTTCCGGCTGAGTAGTTTTTCTGAAGTGGAGTTCAGAAGCAGCAGAGTGGATCCGTTTCTCTGGTAAGTTGGCTAGGCCAGCATAAGCTGTTCTGGTTGGTTGAGAGAGAGCAGTTTCGTTGGATTTAGGCTGAGTTGATCACAAAAGTGACTTGCGATAGTATGTTCTTTTGGATTATTGGACATTGTCCGGATTTTTTTTCCAGGAATGGAACTGGTGGTTCTGTTAGTAGATGGATGGTTCCTTGAGATAGAAGTTGGTGAAGTAACTCAGGTTTGGGAGGAACATCTGAGTTTTCTTTATGGATATGTGGAACCATATTTCTATGCTGGGTTGTCTAGTCTGTGTTTGTGCTCATGTTCTTCAGCATTTTCTTCTGTTTCGGATCAGAGTTGTGTAGCGGAAGCAGTTTGGGGGGTGTTTCTGTTTTCTTTTCCGGATTAGGAGAAATTTGTTCTGTATTCTGTTGTTGAGAAGCAGGGTTTATGTTCTTGGTTTTTGATTGATCTTGAGGAGATCATTGGATTGTTTTGATCTAGTCTGTTTCTAGAGACATCAGGAAGAGTTAAGCTGATCAGGAAGGATATTGGTAGCCCAGGATCATCCGAAGAGTTTTTATGGATAAGAGACAGAGAATTTGGATTATGGAGTCGAAGATTGGATTTTGGATAAGTTTTCTCCGATCAAAAGTGAGCTATAAGTTTAGGTAAGTCTGAGAAGTTGATCTGAAAGGTTTTTGATCTTTTCTGTATTCTTGGAGAATAAGTGATTGATCTACAGGATTGAATTGCCAGTTTGGATAACTGGGATTCGATGAGTTTCACGTATCTCTGAGGGAGTACGCGTATGATCTATCTCTGGTTGTGAAACCAGCAGTTCTGGAGTTTTGGTTGTTGAGTCAGACTCGTTTGTAGTCTGATATCTTGTCTAGTGTTACAGATATAGTTGTATAGGAGCTTTGTAGCTTCATAGTATTGTTTGTTTGGATTTTCTAGAGCGAGTATCCCGATGGATATATTTATACACCTGAGGAAACTCGATGAAATTTTATCCAGAATTTTATCTGGATAATTAGATTGTTTGAATTGGTTGTTTTGGTTGTTAGCATATGTTTGATATATGCTTGTGTTTAAAATTTAATGAGATTATTAAGTTACCTTTGTTCTAAATTTCGAGGACGAAATTCTTTTAAGGGGGAAGGTTTGAAATATCCCGGAATTTTTAACAATATCAATTTAATAATCTGTAGTAAAAATTAAATTGATATTGACATTCTGTTAATAATTATTCAAATGAATTTAATAATCTTCTTCAATAAATATTTAAATTGGTTATTTTATCTTTTAAAAATAATAAATTGATTTCTATTTACAATAAATATTTGGTTTACATTTTAAATAGATTGGTATTGTTTTAATTTTAATAGGTAAAGCATATTTTATAGTTTTAATATTTTTAGTAATTTGGAAAATTTGTTTTATTTTATATTTAAGCTTTTCAAAGTTAAATAAATGATTTTCGTTTAAATTTAATAACTAAATCATGTTTTAAATTCTAAAATATACATTTTAATTTGGAAATATTAATACAAATTAGTATTGAGTTTTTAGAAACTATTTCATAAATAAATATATGATTTTAAAATTTATAAGAAAAATATTAAATGATTAAATTAAATTAGATTGGGTTTTAAATTTAGAATAAACAAACAAAATGGTTTCATGGCTTAATTAAATAAATAATTTATTAATAAAAATATAATCTTTTGTAAAATGACTTTAATGTAATAGTAAGATATTTATAAAAAGCAATATTAATATTGTATTGTCTTTTAAGTTTTGAATAGGATTTGTAATTTTTATTTCAAATTGAATTTATATTTATAACTTGATTTGAAATTGTCTGATTTTGAATTTAGTTTGAAGTTAAGTTCAAAAGTATAAATTTTAATTTGTTTAATTGTTTAAAATTTTTTTTAATATGTATAAATTTATTTATAAACTTGATTTGTTCTTATTTCATTTATAAATTTATACACATATTTTAAAATAAACTAACAACTTAAACTAGGCTAACACATACATTAACTTGTAAATTAATACTAATTATTATAAGAACAAGTATTGCATTCTTTTAACAAGTGTTTCATTCTCTAACATTAATTTAACATATGTTTCAAAATTAGTATTACAAATTTACAAGTGTCTAACATTTGTACAAGTGTAAATTTTATTTTAATTTTTCTTTTAATTCATTAAATCCAAAAATTACATTTATATAAACTTGCTTCTTCATTCATATTTATTTTTTTCATTCCTTAATCAAAAGAAAGACCAAAAATTCATTTTTCATATCCATAATAAAAAATCTGCATACACAAATTCATAAAAATCAAATCTGCAATACCTCAAACTCAAGTATATTTGCGTTATTCCACTCCTCTTCAAAATCAAACCCATCCTCCTTAAATTCAAACATTAATCTGCATTTCCAAAACCTGCATACACCTGAAAATTCACTACCTTTTTGTTTTGAATTTCATCCAAACTTGCATGCAATTGATGATCTCTGCATCTCTGTTTGAAACTTCTTCATGTCTGCATTTATTTTTTAGGAATCAAGCATGCAAATGATGCTGCATGCACCTGCAAGTTTCAAGTATGCATTCCTATTTCTGCAATATGGTATTTGGCTCTGCATGCCACCAGAAAACAAAAGGCACACCTGCATTTTTAAAAAGAGCTTACATTCCTTTCTGTAAATTTCAAAAAGGATAACTGAGCTCTGCATTCTAAGGTGAGTAACTCATTTTAAAATTTATTTAATAGGAAATGTTGTGCATGCTTTTTAAATTAGAAATGAATTTATATGCAATTTCTATGAATATTTTACCTTTAAGTATTTGCATGTATACCTGATGTTAACTGTACCTTGTTTGTGTTTCAAAATTCCAAGCTCCTGATTGATTTCTTGAATTCTTTCCTTTAACTTGTTGCTATTATGACTTAAACAATTGAATAAAATCTGTTTATTTTAGAATAGGGTAAGTATAAATTTTATAGAAATTAAATAGAGTTATCTAAAATCTGGAAAATTAAGATTCACAGAGAAAAATAGCATTGAGTGAAAATTTAAAATTTATGATTTAATGTTTCAGGTTTATTAATAGAATCATCAAGTGAATTCAAGAATTTTAAATCAAAAATTAAAATTTATAGTGCTGTAAATAAAGTACAGTTTCAAATTATCTATATTTTACATTTTGGTCAAGATCAGTTGATGCTTGCAATTGAATTGGTTGAATTTGTTTCTGGGGATAGTTTATCTATCATAGATTATAGGAAATTACTAAATTGGATTACAATTAAATTTTGAGATTGTAATTTGTGATTTGTAGTATAGAACCCTAGTTTTACTGGGTTTATGAATTTGAGTGCCGCGGCTTCTACATTGGATCGAATTCAACCAGGCTTGGCGTATTGGCAGATGATGTTTTGATGAAGACATCGCCGGAGCATGGTGTGAAATGGTGATCGGAGTTGGGAGAATTTGATGTTGACAGGTTTGGTTGGGTTGGGGTATTGTGTTTCCAGTTTTCGTTTTAAAACCTGAATTCAAATTCAAGTTGAATTTTTGGAAATCTGAGGGTTGAAGGGTGTAGTGGGGTCACTGGCGATGGGGGATGACCGTTGATGTAACGATCTCGAATTTTATTAAGTTTAAATTGATATTTAAATTTAATTTTTGAATAAAAATTTGTGAAATAATTGGTAATTAATATAAATGTTAGTTAAATTATGAAATTTTTGAGAAATGTGTTTGAATTGAATTTGAATTTATAAATAATGTAACGACAATTAGTATTTAAGTTAGAAATAGGAATTGATATAATAGATATATTTAAAGATAAGTTATAAAATATAAAGTGGAACATAGGAATAAATTTATATGGTTATGGAACAATCTGAAGTAAACACATAGATGGCTTCAAACTACACATTAACTATAGAATCAGATTTCAAAGTAATATGACAACAGTAAAATATAGTCAGGTATGTTCAAATTGGCATATAAATATCCATGTACAAGCAAAATGTAAGTATGTACACTTGTAAAATAAAGAAAGAAAATACATATGAATGTACTTGTTAAAGGAAAAGGAAATATAAACATATATATGTAAATAAGCTTGCAAGTGAAGACAGTAATTATATCTATATACAAACAAAAAAAAAAACCTACTTAGTCAAGAAAGGAAATATACATTCAGACATGTACAAAATTGAATGAGTATGATCAAATAAATTAAATATGTACAAACAGTACAAAGGCTTGCAAAAGAAGCAAACATGAAATATACATAAGTATGTACAGCCGAAATAAAATGAAAACAAATTATAAGTATATGGTACAATACAATTAATACTAGCATACCAAAAAATCAAGATTTCAGCCAACAAAATCTTTGACTAAATACAAACTAAAACATTTGAACAGTAAAACAATTAATGCAATATCTTAATCACCAAAATATCATCCATCAGCCGAAGTAATACATATCTATCAGCAAAAAATTTAGCTTAGTCAAGCAAAGAGAAAAATATCTCTGATTTATATTTGTACAAACCAAATAATACCTCACCCTGTTGTACAAACATAACATAGTATCAACCTGTAACTTCTTTTTCTTATAAATCAATCCATCCATCTCAGTTTCGTATATTCAAAGCTAAGTAAACCTGAAGAGATTAGCATCTAAAAACTCAAACAAAACTCAGTTAAAACCTCAAAACAAGTCAATGCACCCAGAGGAAGTTCAGCCTGTAAATTTCAAAAGCCTGCATCAACAAAAGAGGCTCTGTCCATTCTTCTGAAAATCAAGGTGAGTAAACTTATTTATTTTCAATCTAAAATTGTATGTTTAACTTACAAAGATATGTGCTTTGCTGCTGCCTTAAACATGTCGTCTTGAATACTTTCTGGTTGCTCTGTAATATTTGATGTTGTTCTTTAGAGATAAGTGTGTATCTGAACAAGCAAAGCAAAGGAATTTATACACACTTATTCATTTAATTGTTTGAACTTGGGTATGGTACTGATTCAAGTTGGTTATCTTAATCATAGGCCTGCAAAATTTATTTAGAGTTTAACAGTATGACAAAATTACTGTATTTCCAGTTACAGGTAAAGTATTTAAAGGAAAATTTAGTATGTGATGTTCTTTAATATATAAAGTTCTGGGCAAAGAAATTCAAAAAAAAAAAATTAATATAAAACATCTTCATACAAATGTCTTAAGCTTGGAAATTTTAACTAAGTAAATTGTTTAAGCTTAGATCATAACCTGGAAAGGGTTCTAAAAGCATCACAGTATAATATAGTTACTGTATATTCAAGTTACAGATAAAAATAAATTAAAAGCTAAAATTCGAATGTGTTAATTTGTAAATTCAATCACCTATCTTGATTACACACACAAAGTTAAGATTTTTAGCATAAAAATTATGATTTTTAAGTGAGTATTTAAGGCACAGTTTGAATATGACTCAAAGTTACATTTTTGTCAATTTCGATTGATTTAATTAATTTTAATTGTTGAAATTTCTTGTGAAGCAAGTTTGAAGATGAACTAACACAGGAAAAATGTTTAAAGATTTTTTGAATGCAAGGATTTTAGGTTTGAATCGAAAGTAGGGTTTAGTTCGCGTTTGTTTTTATGCTCTGTAAATTTTGATTTTCATCGCCGTGCTTTGATCGAGTGGCTAGTGGTTTTGGGAGAAGGCCGAGGAAGGTATGGCCATGGCGTTGGCGAGGTGGTTTCGCCTCTGGTGGTTGGGTTCGCTTGGTCGAGGCGGTTTTAGATGAAGAAGGGTGTTCGAGTTTTGGGTCTGGATGCTCGATTTCCTCCAGAACTTGATTTCGCCAATTTGAATTTTCAGACCGATTTGCGTGACACTTTGTGACTTGTGGGGAGCCTCATCGATCGCCAGAGCGGCGTCGCTGTTCCGTGCACGTGCACGTTGTGCCAGTGTGCCAGTGGGAGGTTGGGTTGGGAGCTCTGTAGTTCTCGAGTTTTAAGGGTTTGAGCGTGGTGGTCTCGAGTGGAACTCGAGCAAGCGGGGAGATCACATGGGTCTAGTCTCGTGTTCGTGGGTTAGTAAGTATTCAGTTTTATAACTTGACTGCAAAATAATATAAAGAGAGAAGAGGAAGAACAGGTAGTAGAAGGAAAAGAAGGGAGGGGGACTGGAAAAAAGGTGAAGGGTATTCGAGCTATTCGAGTAACAGAGGGTTTCCACTGTTCCTTTTTCTAAAGAATTAACTTAATAAACTTTCATGTCATTTTGTTAAATAAAGGTTTAGTATCAGTTAAGAAAATCATGTTGACAAAATTAAAGCTAAGATATGATTTAAAATCATTAAGAGTGATTTGATTTCTAATTAATTTATATGGAAAGTTAATTGAGAATGTAACTAATTTGTAATTGTAATTATATTTAATAAATGTGTATTTAAAGAATGATATAAATTAACTTGTAATTAAATTAATGACCTTAATCAAATTTGTAACTAGAAATTAATTTGGTGTTTGATCCATTTAACTTAAGAAATTTAATTGATTATTTAAAGTTAATTAATAAATGGTAATTAACTTAAGTGATTAATTAAGGAATAAAATGGTTAATTAATTGATAATAAATAATTAATTAAAATAATTTGTGAAAATTAAGTAATTAACCCTTATTAATTAATAAATATGTTATTAATTAATAATTAAGAATCAATTAATTTACTGAGTAATTAAGTAATAATTTGTGAATAGAAATTAACTAATTTAATGATAAATTAAAGATTAGATGATTAATAAATTGATGATAAATGATTAACTAAGTAATTAATTGATCATTAATAAGTTAATTAATCAATAATTAATAAATCAGGATTGGATAATTAAATTCATAAGTAATTAATTTACTTGGAAATAAATTGTATTGATTAGGGTTAACGATTTATCAATCCTACTTATGAATGATTGTATTGAATGAGTTGCCTTGAATTGATTGACTTAACTGATCTGTAATATTTTGTTCTGTGATTTGTGCCATGTATGATTTGTTCATTTATTTACATTCGTATATTATCTGTGAATTTGGGAATGGATGATAAGTGTTATAGTTTGTACCGCTTATCAACTATATTTCTATATTTTGATCTGTGATGATTAAATGTTGTTGCACTATTGTGTTAAACCCCTGGACCACACTTATACACACACAAATATGGATTTCACGAGGAAACCGATTAAGTCACAGATTTTTGAATAGTTTTAAATTTGAATATTTGAATTCAAATGTTTTGGAAATGGATTAGGTTTAAAGTGAAAAGTTTTTGAAATGAAATTTAAAAGATGAAATATAGTTTGAATAACTTGATTGAATTTTGGAATTTAAATATTTTGATTTAAATTTAAATTAAATATTCGAAATTGAATTCTATGTTTTGGAAACTAAGAACTAAAGATGTTATACCAGTTCATATAAGTTAAACTATTTTAAAGATATTGATTTGGAAATTTGAATTTAAATTCAAAGGCTTTAACTCATGTAAATAAAATTGGATCTTCCTAAAACGGAAAACTATTTGTTTTTAAATAATAAAGGCTTTCCTATTGGAAGTAAACTTCCAAACTGTGTTAAAAAGGAATTTCGAGTTAAAAATGAAAATAATTTTCCAAGTTATGGAAACGGTTTAAAAGCTATAAGTTAAATCTTTAATTTAAAGATTTTAAACGAGTTAATCCAATTGAAATGAATTGTGTTGAAATCCGTTAATGGATCTTTGTGAATGGGGTAAACTTTGTGAATTAAATCTTTTGTTTAAAAGATTAAAGTGCGGAAATTGTTTAAACTATTGAAGGTTTTTGAAATAAATCTTTTGTTTAAAAGATTTGAAAATGGTAATTTGTTTAAACCATTTGAAGGAAAGTTTTGAATTATTAAGTTGTGACTTAATTGAAATCCCATATCCATATGTTTTAAATGTTGCGCTCACTATTCGGTTTAGCCGGGAAAGGACCTTTGTGTCGTATAACCCATTCCGAATATGTGATACGTCGTATATGGATAGCATTTGAAGACCGGTGGTGAAGACCGGGTATTTGTGAAAACGATAGGATAACCTATCGATTGTCTCTGCACCGAGTAGCTACGGTATAGAGATTCCCTAAGTGATGGGAAGTCCGATCGGGATTTGTGAATACCCGGATTGCAAGGGCTTCTTCGGAAGTGCCTTCGGTTCTGTTCGAACCCGGAACAGACTTGTATGGTTGTATGTCTGACACTACACTTTGAGATATAAAGCAGATTTCTTTCAAATACATTTCTGTTGGTGGCGGAGAATTTATTCTCTTAGCATTAACACCCTTCTCTGAGACGTACGAGCTCAGAGGCTATGTAGTTGAAGGTTATCAGCGATATATTCCCAATTTGGTAGTGTGGCATGCTGAGTGCTGCTGTGTGTTGATGATCATTGCTTGATCATTTGTAATATGATCATTTGTTTGATCATTTATCTTTGTGATCATTACTTTGATCATTTGTTGACCCAAAGCATGGCTTTGTACCAAAGCGTAGCTTTGTGGACGAGACTGCATCAGGACCTCACACCCCGAAAATGGTCAAAACAGGAAAGATGCGGCAAGGTTATGAGGGTCGCGCCCTTTAGGGTGTGTCATTCCCTTCTGGTAAAGGGTGGTATCATGGTATGGAGCCCAGATATTTACCTATGTGGTAGCTCCAATCTCATTTACTGTATGGTTGTTGCTTAGAGGCGCCTCGGATAAAGGTCCCAAAGGACCGGGGAATGGCTTGCTCGAGTAGTAGTTACCTAGTTACAGAGGTAACCCGGCCTTGTGTTGGCAGAGATCCGGTTAGGTTCTCGGGACGTCCCGCCAGAGGCGATCCCATGTGGCAGTAGGAAGTTCCTTAGCCTGACCATTTGTTGGAAAATCCAAAGAAACAATACACGCCCTGTACGGTTTTAGTTGTATTACCTGCCATGGAATGTGGTGGTAACCTGCTATTGAACATGGTAGCTATAGTAGGCATACGATAATGGTCGTATGCTGGCTAAGATTAATATTCTACTTTCGAAATGTTTTCTTCACTTTGCACTTATAATAATAATATCAAAGAACTTTCTACGTATCAAGCATGTTTGACTATCATAAGAAGAAATCTCCTCCAATTCTGCGTTTGCATTGTGTGTGTGGCGGGAGGTCTTATGGTAGTTTCATTTTCTAAAAAGCATTGCGAATTTACTTTAAAATTATCTTCTTGTTTTATTTAAAAGATAAACTGTTTTTGTTGCTCACACCAGTCCCATGACTGACTCAGAGTTTATTGTTCCTTTCCTAAACTCTGGGTGCTCACTATTTTCCACACGAGCAGTCTAGAGTTGGGTTTTTCAGATAGTTAGGTCCAGTTGATCATCTGGGGCTAGTTCAGTCTTTGGATATGACTGACCTTGCTTAGCTTGGTGCATCGTTATTGGGAGTTCGAGTTATTTCTGGATTAGATCTTGGAGATGGAGTTGCAGTTTTGGAGTTCTCTCTTGAAGATTATATTGGAGTTATTTGTTCCGCTGCTGATGTTATCTACTTTCCTTTCCGCTGCTATTTTATTGTATCATATCTCTGTTGTATATCGATATCTATTGTATCATTTGTTGTATCAGGATGTTGTATCAGATGTTGTATATTGATATTCATTATTTTTCTTCCGCTGTGTTGTTTACTTAATTGTGTTATAAGCTCCGGCGACTCGGATTTGAACGGTCGAATCTGCGGCATTCGAATACGATGTGAAGTATGGATGTCGATTTTCGAACGGGCAAAATCCATCTTGTTACAGTTGATGATGGCCAGTGATGGCCGGAGTTGGGGAGTGAGTGCACAGGGAGGGGTTGTGCAGGTTTATGATGAATTTTGGTTGCAGGGTTTTTGTTCTCGGGATGGTCTCGGGTTAATTGAAGGGAGACTCGAAGTAAGGGTGGTGTTGACTCGAAGTCAAATAGGGAGGTTCGAGTGTAATTGTGTTTCAGGTTTTTCAATGTAAAACAGAACCTATTTTACAGTTTTTTTTTAAAAAAAAAACAGATTAACTATAAACTAAACTTTAAAACTAAAATTTAAAAACCTGAATTGAATTTGAATTTAATTAGTTTAAATCTTAGATTTGAATTTTGAAACTTTAGTTTGGTTTAAGCTTAATCAGGAAATATGTTTGCAGTTTTTAAATTTTAAAAGTTAAATTTTTAAAAATGTAAACTTAGGTTTTAAAACCTGAATCTAAAATATGAATTCAAATAAGTTTGAATCTTGGTTTTTAGAAATAATTTAAATTCAGGAAAATTTAAGTTTGGTTCTTTTTAATAAAATCAGAAACTGTTTCTGTTTTTAAATATAAAGTTTAAATTGCAAGTTGAAGTTTAAATTGGATTTTGAAATTTGAATAAGGATTTAAAATTAGATTGTTTGAAATTAAATTCAATTATGTTTTTAAAAACTTTAAATTTGATTCCAAACTCACAAGTGTAGATGCATATGTGTTTTGCATTTGAATTGAAAGGTTAAATTTTTAAAATAGAAATTTAAAATAAGTTTAAATTTTAGTTTTTAAATCTGGAATAAAATTTAAACTTCAGTTTTTAAATAAAGGTTTAAATTTAAATTTTATTTAAAATAATGATTTGCATATTAATTGATGATGTAGATTTAAGTTAAATCTAGAATGAGTTTGAAAGTTGTATTTCAATTTGAAATTTAAAGTAATTTTTAAATTGGTCTGAATTTAAATTGAATTGTAATTTAAATCTTTTTAAGCTTATTGATAAAGTGGATGTTTCTTTTAACATATAAGATTAAAGTTTTGAATTGTTTTAAAATACTTTATATAAAAAGAAATGTTTTTTTTAATTAAGTTAGGACTTAAGAAATTGGTTTCATTTAAATTATTAAATTAATTTAAATGGAATATTAATTATTATTTAATTAATAATGTGGATGTTTAAGTAGGTAATTAATAATTTTTAAAATTGATTAATTAAGATTTGAGATTAATTAATTAAGGTTAATTGATCTAAAATTAAGGATGGTTAATTAAATTTTAATTGATGATCAAGATTTATTTAATCAAGTGATTAAAGATAATTTAGATTTTAATTAACATTTAATTAATTAATAATTAGAGGTTAATTAAATTGTAATTAATTGATAACTAATAATGATTAATTTAAGTTAACTCTTACTTAAGTAATTAAGTAATGTTAATGAAGGTCATTAACTTAAGATTATGTTAACAATTGATTAACGTGATTAATTTTTGATAATTAATTGGATTAATTAATTAATTAATAATAACCAATTGTTGATGCTAATTACTTAACGAAAGTAATTGATGAATTAATTACTTAGTGTAATTAATTTGATTAATGTGATTAGTTTAGATTAATTAGGTTTAAATTAATTTAAACATTTCTGGATTGATTGATAATTTCTTATGTAATTTATGGATTTATAGTTACTTAGGGAAGTAATTAATAATTACTGAATGTAATTAAGATATTTATTATAAAAGTAATTTAAATTTAAATTACTTTGAAAATTAATCAAATGATTAATGAATGTAATTAATTAAGAATAATTAATTTATGGGATGATTAATTAAAGTAGTAATTACTGAATGGTTATTAATCATGGGTGATTAATATATATGTGGATTAATTTCAGATTAATTACTTATGTAATTAATTTATATTTAGAAATTGATTATATGTAGTTAGAGATCATTAATTAATTAATTAATTATGTAATTTGGAATTGATTAATTAAGGTATAATTAATAATGAATAAGTGATTAATGTAATATTAATTAATTAATTAAGCAATTACAAGTTAATTGTTTGCAAAGGATTTAAGTGATTAACTTGTGTAAATAACTTATAAGCTAATTACTTATTGTAATTAGAGATAGTTAATCAGTAATGATAAATTGAAAAGAATAATGAGATGATGATTTATAAATTGATTTGAAATCAATGGATGGTTAAGTTAAGAAGAATTTTAATGATGAAGTAATTAATTTAATTTATTTTAAATTAATTAGAGATTGAGTAATTCATTTAATTCATTTTAAATTAATTATAGAAAGTGTGATCATTAGATCATTGCTTATGTTTGATGAATGGTATTGGTTGCTTGGTATGGTTTGTAATCTCAGTTATGAGATGAGTAGTGTATGCGATATGGATGCATTGGTTGCTTTAGGATGATAATATGGATTATCTGATTATGATATGAATTATCTGTTGATAATGATAAGGTTGATTATCTATTGTGTTGTGAATTATCTATCTGTGTATATTTAGATCATGAATTGAATTGTTTTAAAATTAAAATAACTTGAACCTAAAAGACACGTTTTAGATTTCGATGAGACCGGGATCGGGTTTTCCATATTTGGGATCCGAAAACCACATCGATTCCAATTAAACGTTAGGTCGTTAATCCAAGTGGAGCGAGTGACGACTCGAGGTGTAACGACTATACGTTAGTATAACTCTGTGGGTGATTCTGTAATGAGTTTGATGGAATAGTACTTATAGATCCGAGATGGTGATTCAGAGTGCAAGGGTTATTGTCGTTAACTCTGAGGGTGATTCCAATACGTGTGTAACGAGATAATGCCTTCGGTTTCGTTCGAACCCGGAACGAACTTGTATGGATTGAATGCTTTCAGAACATCGTCAGGTGGACGATGAGCATTCTAAGTGATATGTCCTATAAAGGTAATCGTAGCTTCAAGCCTCATCAACCGAGAATGGCTAAAACAGGGGAGGTGCAGCAAGGCTTCGTGGGTAGCCCCCACTTGAGAGTAAGATTTACCCCTGTCTAGAGGTCCCTTTATATTTTGGCTGTGCGGGCGGTCGATCATGACAACCGTCGGGGTTGTCTTATTCGGAAATATTCAGTAAGGAATGGGTCCGGCCTTGTGTTGCAAGGGAGTTAGGGTGGCTCCTCGGTACGGTGATCTAGGCCACGTACTGTGACGGGCGGTACCCCAATAGCCCTGCCATTGTATGGAATCCAAAATCCAATAAGTGCCAACGGTTTTGATTGTATTACCCACTTTTGTGGCTAGTAGCTGGAATTTAATCATGTAACAATTTCGGCTATTTCTTATTTATTTGAAAACCCTAGACCCTATTATAATATCATCAGATTTCCTATCAAATGTTTTGGTTAGCGTAAGGTAAATTTTTTTCCATGTTTATGTGTGGGAACTCTTACGTGATACCTTTCTTTCAAAAGGTTTTGAAAATTAAGAAACTTTAACCTGTTACTCACACCAGACCCATGTCTGACCCGGAGTTATTTCTGTTTTCTTTAACACATGGGTACTCAAATTTTTATGAGTAGTCAAGGGAGTTCAGGTTAGGATTCAGGTTAGCTTTGACGAATTGCGGAGGAGCATATGGAGCAGGAGGCTTCTACGTATAGTCATATAGTTCTGCCGTGTTGGTATCTCTAAGTGTTTCTGTATTGTGATTGAGTGTAATAACTAGACAGGTGTTTATAACTGTCTAGTATGTGTTGTATAAGTTTGTGTAACTCTGATATTTGACGTATACTATGTTATACTTATGTTACTAAATATAATTTATTCGTTCCGCTGTTGAGATTCTTGTGTTGTTTCTTCTTTCTCTTCTTTCTTTTCTCTTTTCTATCCCTTTCTTTCTTAAGGATGATACGACTTTCTGGTGGTAAAAAGTCGGGTCGTCTCAATATTTCACAAAAATCATAATTTTTATAACATAAAAATTATAACGTTTATTTATTTAAAATGAATCAATTCCAAAATTTAATAAAACTATACTTCCAAAAATCACTTTAAAAATCCTTTTAAAATTGAAATCGTAACTTCAACATTTTTATTTTCAAAAATAGGCCAAATGCTACAACAGCACTAAATATAACAATCACGACATCCCAAACATCATATATCATATGATAACAGAATATATCACAATATCTGTAAATAAATCAATACGGGTGAGGAATCCAATTGGATACCTCCAACATGTTTCCCTGCATCCACAGATGATAGCATAATACCAATCCCATTTCAAGACGGAATATCGCGGTATATGGGATTTATAAAATATTATCCGCTATTATGCGGCGCAATAGGGTCTCATCCGCTATATAATGCGGGAAATCAAAATAGCGGGAAATCAACTCCAAGTACATATATAATACCAATTCCACTTTAAGATGGAATATCGCGGTATATGTGTTTAATAAATTAGCTCCGCTTAATATGCGGTGTATCGGGTCTATTTCAATACAATAGATAATATTTTATCATCCAAACATAAAATCAACACATTCAAGCAATTTTAAATCTAACTATTTAAAATTTAAATCGAAACAAATTCGATTGAGTGAGAAGTTCTCACATTGCTTCAAATACAGTTGCAGTGTTTTATTTTGAATAAAATTAAACACGCGTTTAATTTTATCCAAAATTCTCACTATCTCCAAACGATTCCAATCCAGCTCCATCGCGTAGTGCTCATCAATACGAAGCCAACGCAATTCGTTTCGGCCAATTTCGACCTCGTATCAAAAAGTTATCGCATTTAGAAGTTTATACAAATTAAAATACAATCAAATTACATTTTAATTTTAATTTTTAAACCCACTATCATATGGACCGTCCATTCCAATGGCCTAGAATCTAGGCCGCAATTTTCAACTTCTTCTTCCCCTGAGTGAAACACGAACCAACATAACCCATAGTCGTCGTTCATTCGCCAATTATTGCTCCGCCTCTGATCAACGTGAAGACGATCGAGCACTATCATTCGAAAGCTCGTCACGAGCTCTACCTTCGGCTACAACAGCAGCCAACTCGCTCTCCCTAGGTCATCTAAAATTGTGCACGAACTGATGGTGAACGCGAACCAATATCCCCCCCCCCACGTCACGTCGATAACGATCATCACCGTATGGATTTGTAGCTCTCATCGCCCTCTAGAAGTTTGTAGTTGAAGACTTTCGCTAATTGTTAATAGACTGGGAGAGATTAAGGGAAAAAGAAACGGGTGATTCCGGCCATTAATAGCATAAATGGCGGCCTAAAACCCAAGCTCAGTTTTGTTTGCAAATGGGAAAATCTAGGTCCTTTTATAGAAAATTTTCGTGCACTATTCATCCGAATTTTTCCCGAACTCCAAACAAAGCATGCCGCCTGGTGTTTATAATGTTTTACCCCTATTCCGAATGCAATGGAATATATATCAGGAGCCAATTCGATCATATTTGGAAGATAAGTTTTCAAATCGACAAATTTAAATTTAAAATTCACTTAAACCGATTTCAGTGCGTTTTAGCTTGTCCCGGACAAACCGTAAGTCCGATTAACACGAAATTTGAAACCATACAATAATATAACATTATGAATCTGATGAAATTGGTTTCGTCGAAATCTGAGACTGTTTGAAAAATGGCTATTTTTAACTCATCAATTAAATATTAAAATATTTTCAATTTCCACAAATTAACTTTTAATTCAATTTTAAAAGTTCTATAACATCGTTCTAACTCCAATGTGATTTAATACAACTTTATAAATCATTTTTAATCAAATTAGACCCAATTTCCAATTATTTCAGTAATTTCAAATATCAAATTATCGATTTAATTATCCAATTAAATCCAGATTTTTGAAATAAAATTTATTCGACTTACAAATTTTACTTCTTAATATTTAAAATCAATAAAATATATGAATTTCAAATGACAGAAATTATAAGTCGTTACAATAGCGAAGAAAACGGCGCGTGAATTGGACCTTGTATGAAAATGTTATGCATGTTTGAAGTTATACGATTTAAGTCCAAAAAAACGAAAAATAAGAAACACGTCACCAACCTCATGCGGCTACAGGAAATAGCGGCTACAGGTACCTAATTGCACACAAATTCTTTGAATGTGTCGCCCTAAAAATCTCTTTAATTGCCCATTGAGCCAGGTCGTCGCGGCCGCGCTCACCACCAAAGGCGGAGCCGCCTCCCTCACCGACCCTCCAGGTCACTCGATGATCGCTGATCGAGGCGCCCATATGCAAAAGCCGCCACAAAAAAAACTGTAACAACCCGGAATTTTGGGTCGCTAGATTTTAACATTTAATTCATTTTAAATGTTGAATATGTATTATAATTTGAATTTTTAATTAAAAGACTTTGGTCAAATTAATATAATTGGTTAAATTTCAAAAATGGGAATTTAATTGAAAATTTGAATATTAATAGCTTAATATTAGAATTGGGATAATCGGTGATTCTAGGTGTAAATAGATATAAAAATAGAATCTAAAATTTATTTTAAGCCTATCTGGATTTGAATTATAATATTGGATGGAATTAAAAGTTGATAGGTTGAATTTGGGATTTTATAGTAATTTAATAATGGAATTTAATATTATAACAATGCAAATAATCAAATTTTGGTTCGAAATGAATCAGAATGGTTTCTGATGTGAATATAAATTCTGTATGATTTATAATAAAGTTAATAAAAATTTAAAGGTGAAATTTTAAATGATTTCGACGATTTTGAAAACCGCACAAATTAATCGATGGGTTAAAATAGCCTTCGAGGACACAGTCTCGGAATTCGACGAAACTAGTTCCATTGGATCCATAATACTTAGCTATCATTGAATTTCAATTTTCGTAGCAATCGGAGTTGTCGTTTGACCCTGGTAGCTCAAAATGCATAGAAACTATTTTAATCAATTTAATTTAAAATTTATCGTTTATTTCCGTAACTCGCACATAAGATCGAGCCTCCGAAACACATTCCATTGTGTTCAGGACGTGGGTAAAATCTTAGAAACGCCTATCGGCACGCGTTGTTTGGAGATCATTTGTAAAAGTTACTTTTAATGGATTTAATATTAAAATAATAGTCATTAACGTTTATAAAAACACGTTTTCGTTCGGCCGAAACCCTAGTATTCTTGAGCAGACGCCTTTATTCATTTCAATGGCCGGTAACGTGCCTCCTTCTTTCTCGTTTTTCTCCAAATCCACAAACTAATTTCAAAAACCTTCAACAACAAAAATATAGAGATCGTTGAGCTCTATACATCAACCGGCCATGATTGTATTTAGCGAGGTAGATTGGCGGCGATAAGGGGTAGAAGGCTCGTCATTCGAACGCGAAATACACGGCCAAAGGGGCATCGAATTTCGTTTGGCTGCGGCCGTTGGCAAAGCTCGTGTAGGTGCATGCGGTGATGTAGTCTGATCGTCATCTCGACGATGGTGGCGGCGGCGACGGTCCGATATTGTCGCGTGTTTTGGGTTCAGTGATATCCTGATGTTCGCGCGAAAGAGTAGACGAAGGTGCGGCCGTGATTTGTATATGGTAAAATAAATAATAAAAAAGAAATATTTTTCTATATTTGTAATGGAACTAATAAATTTCATAACTAATGCATGCGAGGTCGAAATTCGACGAACCTGGCGACGCCGGAATCGCAATGACGCGATCTACGCAGTGGAGCAATTCTGGAATCATTCTGAACAAGTAAAAATTTAGGTTAAATCGAACGCCATTCAATTTAATTTAAATTTGAACGCTCATCGAAACTCAAGTTAAGTTATTCTCTCACATCTGGATACCAGTAATTTAAATAACTAATATTTAAATGTTTGGTTGGTTGTTTAGCTAAATATGATAATGATTATCAAATTGAATTGATATTTATTTGTTGTGCTAATATCAGTGGATGCAGGGAAACAGGTTGGAGGGATTCAACTGGATTCCTCACAAATAGAAATTTATTTATATTCTGTGATAAATCTCATTTATATTCGATGATAAATTAATTTAGATCTTGATATGCTATGTTTCATTTATATACTAGGATAGATTAAATTGAAATTAAATTGTGTTGTGCTATGATTGGGTGAATACAACTTGGAATTTAAATATAAGTAAGATGAATTGGGTTTAAAGGAAATTAAGAAATTCTTAAGTAAGGAATTTAAAAGGAATTAAATTTAAGAAATTGGTTGGTAAATTTGATGTGTTTGAAATTGTGATTATAAAGGGAAATGTGAATTCTTCAATATAATAGCGAGATTTATTTTTAAAGGATGGGAAGTGTGCTTTCTCCTGGAAACTTTAGTATGTTTTTGAGAAAGGTTTTCAAAGTATAAATTTGCAGTTTAAATATGTTTAGAATATATTAAAAAGAAATATTATTTTAAATTGTTTTAAGAGAAAGAAAATATTTGATTAAGTAACTGTGGTATTTATTTTTTAAAAAAATAACGTAGTATTAAGCTTTCAAAAGAAATTATAGTATAAATATTTAATTTAATAACTTCATTTTAAAGGTTAAATTTGACTTAAAAGTACTTAGGAAACCTCCATATATTTCCTTAAGTATTATTTTCAATTAAATAATTTCATGAAGCTTTATTTTAAATATTTTAAACATATATTTTGAAATGATTTCCAGGAAAAAGCAATGTGTTTAAAAATAGAAGGAGTTTATTTGTAAAAAGAATGGAATGGGATTTACGGGATAAACGTAAAAATTGAATTGGGGTAAATTGTGTTGGATTGATAAAAAGAATTCTTTGGGTTATCCTAGAATAAAAGTATATTCCCCGAAAAGCCAAGTACGCTTTTAAAGCCAGTTTTGAAAGGTTAGAAGTTGTATTAAAGAATGTTTTCAAGAAATTATTTGTGATATAAGAATTTTAAAGGTTAGCATTTTTCAAATTAGATATAGAAGTAATTATTTTAATGGTAAGTAGTATTATGTTCAAAAGAATATTATTAACATTTATACTTTATAAATGGTTCTATTTTAAAGATAATCAATTAAAGTTTTATTTGAAACTTGTATAGACTTTCATAGCTTTATTTCAAGTTCGAGCATGATTTAACTTTATTTTAAAGATAATAGTTTATATTTTATTAAGCAGTTTTATTCGAGATATTTTTAAAGGTATATATATATTAAATTATGTATGTAAGAAGTTTTAAATATAAATGTTTTAGTGCATTTTCAAGAATAAGGTATTTAAATTATTTTAAATCTTAAGTATTGGTACTTGGATGTTTTCAGAGAAAGTAAAGATTTGGAAATCTGTCCCATTAGAAGAATTGGGTTTGAAAAGTTTTTCAAAGGGATTTTGAAAATGGAATTATATCTCGCAAGATATTTTTTCAGGAAAATAAATAATGTGGGAAATTATTTATTGTGTGATGGATGCTTATGTTAGTTAATTGATAGTTAAATCACCGACTATCAATATTGGACAAATGCGTTGATCGTTTCGAATAGACCGGGATCAGGATTAAGTTCTCGAAAACCACTTCGATCTGGTTTATACGTTTTCGTAGGAAACACGAGTTCGGAGTCGAAGATGGAGCAGTGAAGTGCAAGGGCTAGTCGATACTAATCCTGAGGATATATCCAAAATGGATGTAGTAGGAGTAGTGCCTTCGGTTCTGTTCGAACCCGGGACAGACTTGTATGGATGAATGCTTTCAGAACATCGTAAGGTGGGCAATGGGCATTCTAAGTGAAATGATCTAAAAGGTAACGCTTAGCCTCAAGCCTCATCAAACGGGAATGACTGAAAATCAGGGGTTATGCAGCAAGGCTATGTGGGTAGCACCCATTAGGGTAAGGTCATCTCTGTCTAGATGTCCATTTTTATTTTGGCTTAGTGGTGCGGTTGCTAATCCCAACCGTGGGTTATTCTTACTCGGGATTATCCAGTAAGGGGTAGTCCCGGTCTTGTGTTGTAGGGGAGTTAGGATGGCTCCTCGGTACACTGATCTAGACTAGGTACTGTGACAGGTGGTACCCCATTGCCTAGTTATTAGTTGGAAACCCATTCTCCCTACGTACCTTTTATGAGTTTTGTTTGTATTAGCCACTTTGTGGCTAGTAGCTGGAATTTAATAAATGTAACAATTTTGGCTATTTTATAAGTATTTGCATATAGACCTTATTATAATATCAGAGGGTTTTATAAAAAATGTCTTAGCTATCGTAAGGTAAAAATCCGACATGTTTATTTGTGGCGTGGTCTTACGAGATGCTTTTGTTTTCAAAAGGATTTTTTAAACTTTAATAATCAATTTGGGTGCATTATTGTCAGCTGGTATTCCAGACCGACTCGGGTGTTATTTCATTATAATGCTCGGGTCTGACCGAGTATTATACGTTCAGCATAGGCTGTTATGGAGCAGGAGAGGAGTTGGAGTCCGAGATGTATTACTCTTACTTGTATAAATATCCGTTGTTGTGATTGTTTGAGATTGTCTGACTGGTAATTGTTGTTTGTTTGAGATACTCTGATGATATATTGTATAAAACGCATATGGAATTCTTTTGTGTAAAGCTCTATTATTGACTATTATATTTTATTCCGCTGCGATTGTGAGATTCTGATATTGTTTAGTTCCTTCTTTCTTCTATCTTCTTTCTTTTTCCTCAACAATCTGTATTTTCGGCACTTGATCGTCGGCATATCATACTATGGAGTATCTTGTGTCGATTTTCGAGGGTCGAGAAGGACGGGTTCTGACACTTGCTGTCAGAGCTTAGGTTGGCGACAACCTAGGATTTGGTAGGGAAATTACTCATTAGATATAGAGTCAATAGTACTCTATAATGAGTTGAGTGTAATAATAGATATGAGAGCGTACTTGTTAGTGAATATAAAAATTGTTTTTGTACTATGTTGACTTAACGGTTGAGTGTTTACGAATTCTGGTCGGTACGGGAAGTACAACCGCATCGATAAGGGTTTCTAAACTCTTAAACAAGATAAACCGACATAGTATTGTTTAAAGAGGGCAAATGAAATAATTTTACCCAAAATTATATTTTTATATAAAAGAAATAATTTTCTGAAAATATATTTATTTCATTGTTTGGATGTGGATATCTTAATCAAATAATAATCTAAAATTTAATCTAAAATTTGAAATGTTTATAACCAAATAAAATTCTATAAGTATAAATTATACAAAAGAAGAATAACTAAATTTGTATTAAACCAGAATTTAAATCTCGGAGATTTTGAAAAGTGTTTTAAATGTAATGAAAAAAAAGGTTTGGAAATTTAAAATCTTGGGGATGTTTGAAATTTTTTCCAAAGTGTTTGAAGGCAATGATGAAATATTGTTTTGGGAAGTATGTTTGAATTGAAACTGTTTTGGAATGAATTTGGAAACGTAAGGAAGCACTGAACTCACTTCGGCCGCTGTAAAATAATCCTGATGATGATGGCTACATCATTAGAATTCATTTTCGAGTTTCTAAAGTCATGGATTGCTACCATGTTGAGTGATTATGATATTTGTTGGGCTTGTTTGAGATGCAAATTATTTTAGAAATTTCAAAGAGGGAAATTGTTTTGGTACAACCAAGTTGTTTTGGAAATATGGAGATTTGATTGATATACCAAATGGGTATGTGTTGATTATTATTTCAAAATGGTTTTGAAATAAAACCGGGTAATTGAATTGTGAGAAATTCTATTTAAATAATGTGTAAAGTTAAAATAAATCAACCATTGAACTTATTAAGCGAAGTTGGTATTAATAAGAAAAAAATGAAATTTTAATCTTGGAATTAAAATTTAACTTGAGTAAATGGAAGTGAATAGAATATATGGAAGTGAATAGGAATTTTAAACTTAACTTAGGATAAGTTAAATAAATTGGACTTAGTATTAAATTGATTTGGATTAAATTGAAATGTAAAATGACTTTGTAATTGTGGGTCATGGTGTAATGAATTGTACCCATAAGCTATTAAGTGCTATACTTATAATTTGACATTGTGGATTTAAAGTTGTGCGAAGGATTAAATTGAAAGAAAATTTGTATTCTTAGGAATTCAGTGATACATATATATAAAATCTAGAATTGTGATTATAAGACGAAAATAACACAAATGAGCAATATAAGCTTTTAAGTAAATAAGTTGGTGAATTTAAGAATAGGAAATTGGACTGTAAACCCAAGTAAAATGGAATTATAATCACAAATGGGAAGTAGTTGAATGGTATAGTGAATTCAAACTTAATATCAAATGAAATGTGAATTGAAATAAGGTGAAGAAAATATAAAATATAAAAGATAAAGGGTGAATGGACCTAAGTTAGTGAATAAGTTTTGAACTTGTATATGGAGAATTAAAATTGGATTTAACTTCGATTAAATGGAATTGAGTTGAATTTGGATTAATTAAAGTGAAAATTCAATTGTGTTATAAATAAAAATGAATAGAATTAAACTATTATTTAAGATAGTAAAGGAATGGTACGAATTAACTGGAATTAGAATTGAAAAAGAATTGAATTGAAAGAAATTTAATTAAGTTGAAAGGATATTGTATGAATAAATTTTTAACTCAACTAAATCCAAAGGGATTGTTTTAAATATAATAGTAAAGGTAATAGCATGAATTTAAGTTGGTTGAATAAATTTCGTTAAACATGAAATAAATTCGGGAAAAGAATTGAATTATGTGGAATTTAAGTTAAGTAAGAATGATAGGGAATAAATCAACTAAATTCAAAGGAATTGTTTGAGAATGAATTTAGCGTAAGCTAAATTAAAGAAATAGAAGCTTGAAAATGAATTTAGTGTAAACTAAAATTGTAACGACCCATAAAATTTTATTAATTTTTAATTGGTTTTATAACGTATTTAATTTGGATTTGGAGAAATTTTAATAATAATATTTTGAAATAAAGTTTTAATATTTGGTTTATAGTATAATTAAATATAGCAAATGGTAAATTTTCAATTAATTATATGAAGGTTTATTTATTATATAATTCTATTAAATTCAAATCAGTTAATAATTGGTGAAAATAAATTTATTTTCAAGACCTGAATATTTTTACATAGAAAAATTCTAAATCATCTTCTGACGGAGATGTCATTTTTCGTTTTCCCAAATTTGGACTTCTATAGCTCCGTCGACCTTATTTTCTGTGTTTTTACTACATTTTTTCTACTAGTGAAAATTCGAATTTTTAAAATTCAATCGTACCAACTGTAACGACCCGTTAAACTTGATAATATTAAATGAATTAAATTAATATAATTTCCAATCTAATGTAGAATAAATGTAGGAGTTAGATAGTAACTGGAATTAAAAGGTTAACAATTGAAATGTTTATATGGCAATAGATAGAATAACGAAAATTTGAGTTGTGGTTGTAAGATTTAATTGGTTGTGAAATTAATACTCGAGGAACGCTAAATGAAAACTTTAGCAACGGCAATTAAAGCTTAATTATTGTTAAATTGAATGAAAACCTAACTGAGATAGTGTAAGATGTATATCTTTGTGTAGTTGTATATGTATAGGAGATTTAAATGTATAGTTAATTATGAATTGTAGAAACGGTTATTTAATCTAATTGTCGAAAAATTAGGTGAAATATAAATAGGGAAATAGCGTAATTGTTGCACTTGAATAAAAATAAATTTAAGAATTTATGACAAGAATTTAAATTTTCTATGTGTTTATATATATTGGTAAAATTGTAACTATATGGGAATTTAGGAAGTAAAATAAATGGCAGTGAGGGATAACCAATTCAATGCAATACAAAGGTGATTGGAACGACTGTTGGGTTTAATGGAGTATATATAAACAGTGAAAATCATTATAATCTCTTAATTTAATACGATTGTTTAATTAATACTAAAAGAATAAAGTTGAAATAGTATTAATGTAATAAAAAAACTTTAATAGATTGCAATTGTATAATGGAAGTAAATTGTTAATAAATGAATGTAAATATTAACAAATTTATGGAAATAAAATATAAAGGAATGTTGGATAGAACATAAGTGAATGAAATTTGATAGTACGTTAATTTGGAGGTAAATTTAAGAAAGAATAACAACCATTATAAATTTCCTAACTTATTTGTCAATGAATGTATTTGGGAATAGAGTTCTTTTATATGTTGAATAGTTATAATGTTGTTATTAAGAATGAACGTTACTTTATTAAGTATAAATTTTGTAACGGAAGTATGAATAAATTTATAGAAACGTAAGACTTACTTTAAGGTAATATTTGAATGTAGACTTTTGAAATAGATTTGACAACAATAATTATTGTTCGTTACCTATCTTATTTGTTGTTAAGTTTATTTCGAAATCAAATTCCAAATGTATTCACTAAATTTTTGCAGTTGCGTAGTTTTGGTTTGTAATTGCAGTAGTTAGTTCTATAAGGTGAGGTCTATACTAATTTTATTTTAATTGGACCATTGGTTGATATAGACTTTAGAAAGCGAGATTATAATTTTTAATTTGAGTATTAAATTCAACAAATGGTATTTGTTATTACAAATAAAATGGAATTAAACGTAAAATATTAATTAAAATGGAATTTGTAAAACTTATAGTGAAATTTTGAACTAATGTTAGTAGCATCTTTATTTTAGGTAAAAGTTTAGAATATAAAGGTTAAAAATCTATCTGCTTATTTGTTAATGGGATTAGGATCGGTAATAGGTGGTAATAATTAAATGAATGTTACACTAATTGAAAGTGGAGTAACGTTCGTTTAAAAGTTAAGAAATTATAGGAGCATAAATTATTAAGCGTTACTTTAAAATTTATGTTTGATTGTGAAATTTATACGAGAAGTTGCAAAGTAATAATTAAGAAAGAATACATATAAATTGTTTATAACCTAAAACTTAAGGGTAGTTAAATGTTGAAATTGAATCTAATCAATTGGAAACTTAATTAAATTGGGTTCAATGTAAATAAAGGGTTATTTTAAGAAATTGAAATAAGTATTATAATTGGCAAATTTAGTTACTTTAAAGTGAAACGGAAGATATTAACGCAATAGTTTGAATGAAATATTTAATTCATCTAATTTATATTACAGATTCGTTAGATTAATTTAATAGAAATTTTGGGACATTTAATAGATAATTGCTGATTTTGAATGGAATTAAAGGAATTACTGAAATCGAAATTTAGCAACTTTTAAACCTTTGCAATTGATTTTGAATATAAAGAGTCAATGGAAATTTGTGGGTTAATTTATGAATTCATGAAATCAGTGTATTGACTTAGTTGTAACTATATGTAAATGTACGCAATAAGGTTGTGCAATACCAATTATTTGGATTCAAATTTATATTAAATATAATGTTGGTAGCAATTGGAATTTATCGTTTTGCAAAATAAATGAGAAATCAAGTCAAATGTAAATTATATCGTAAAGGATAAATTCATTTAAACAGTAAGATTTTTAAATAAATAAACGTTTCACTTAGGTTTCATTTGGATAATTTATGTAGTTTAATGGGAAAGCAATTGAAATTGATTACCCTAAATTTGTGCAGTTAGGGTAGTTTTGATTTGTCACTTAAGATGGTAAATTCTATAAAATGTGATAAATGCAGTTTTAATTAAATTATGACGATTGGGTGTTTAAGAAGTGATAAACCAAAATTTATTTATTTATTTGAAATTAAATTATGGATTTATTTCAAATAAGTGAAATTTATGTTTAACGATTACATCAATAGGAATTAATCTAATTTAAGGATATGTTAATATGAATTGGGCAAAAGGGTGTTTGGACTAGGGAATAATATTAATCGGTTTTAGAAACTTTAAATATAAAATGGGAAGTAGACAAGATTTAACGTTACAACCATTTATACAAAATCCAGGATGTGTGTAGAAGTATTTATGGAATAAAACGTAAACAATTGTTGGATAAAAAGAGTAGGAATCAACATTTATTTATTTAATTGGATATAACTACGATAGTATGATTTATTGCATTTAAATGAAATCTAATATATAGAACATTGCCTAAAAAGGAAGAATAGATAAAATTAATGATAAATCTATATACTATATAAGATTTATTGATTTAAAGACAAAAGGGGCAAGATGTATAAATTAGATTAAGTGCAACCTTCAGTAAATAAAATTTGATGGAATAAGAACATTTGGGTAATTTATTTCCAATTAAATCAATTCACGTTTCAAAATTTAATGCTAGTTTATTACATATATGTTTATACCTAAATTTAAACTTATGTTTAGATCCAATCCGATCCATATATTATTTTTCAGTCTTGTCTATATATAACCTGTTATAAACCCTAGCCACTCCTTATTTTCATTTTTCTATACGTAGATCTCCTTCTCAACTCCTCATTCTAATGGCAGAAAAAAAAACCTAATTCTCAAATTCCAAAATAATAATAATAATAATAATTTCAAAAAAAAAAAAAAACGGATCTGCAACAGCTCCTGGTCGCGCTTCGGATTTCAGGGGAGAAAACCCTAGAGCAACTTCGGGTCAGGAAGAAAATGACTCGGGTCGCTCCGGGTCGTTTTGGCGAAAACTCCAAGCAAGCACCGGGGAATTGAGGCGGCGCACTGAAGTCGAACCCGAAGTCGACCCAGGACCAGAATTTTCCATTTTTCAAATTTTCATAACTTTTGCATACGAGCTCGGATTCGCGCGCGGTTTGTTTTGATGGGATCGTATCGGAATTTCTGACGTTTTGGCACTAGTTTGGATGAATTTGGATACTGTCCAAATTTTGGGTTTAAATTGGATTTGAATTCAATTTAAATTCAAAAAGGTGAGTGTTTTAACCCACTCACAACTACTAGAAGCTTTTATGTTTGTTTAAATTAATTTTAGAAATGAATAGAAATTTATTTATGAGTATTTGGCATGTTTATTTTATTCATATCTGTTGAATTGCATTTATTTAATTTAACTGTTAATTTAATTAATTTATTGCGTATAAATTTACAGTTAAAATTTATTTGTTTGTATATGAACTGCTAGTTAACAGTTATATAATTTATTACTGAATATAGACTGTAGATTAATAGCTGTTAAATTTAATTTGAATAAAATTGCCAGTATTACCTGTTATGTAGTACCAAAAATAATATTGTTATTGATTGATATTGATTGATGATTGCGATTTGGATGATGGATGATGTTGATGAATGGATGTTTATTGTATATCATTAAATTTCAAATTATCATGCATATTTCATTTCATTCGGGATTGTGGTTTGAAATGATATATAACCGCAAAATTTTATATCTTTTAAATTGCGGATTGAAATGATAAATATCCGTATCACTTGACCATAGGATAGAAAATTATATATAGGCACCGCGGTATATATATAACTATTTAAATGTGATTTCTATGGTTTGGATGGAATACAGTTTATAATAATCTTAAATTTTATATTGTATAAATATTTTTCTTCCATATATATATACATATGAAGTTGAAAATTTTGAAATTAAAAGGTGTATAAAAATCTTTATTAAAAATGGAAGAAAATTAAGAAAATGGAGTTTAATAATTTATATCATATGTTTAAATGTTAAGTTTGGAAATTTTAAGATATGATATTTATAATTGGATTTTTCCCAAAATAAATTGAAATGAATATTCTAGTATAATTTGAATTGGGAAAAATATATATATATTATTACTAGAAATTGAAGTCTTATTATTTATGGATTTTATATGAATATTCAAGACTAATTAATAGAACAATTGATTTGTTGAAAGCATAAAATCCAACTTTAGTTTGAAATATTGATACTCAAAATGGATATACGTATATATAAATAAATTGAAGTGGTTTTGGAACTTGAGAGAGATAATATAAATTTTGGTTTAGACTTTAATAAAGAAATGTATTTGTAAAGCCATGAGAACTATTTTCTTTACAAAGTAACATTTAAGTTAAACCATTTAATTCATATACCGTTGAATGTCCAAACCATTCAAGTTTTTAGAAGTTATGGTTTTAAATTATGATTTTCAAAATATTATGCTTTGAAAATATTTGATTTTCAGACGTTTGAAGTTAAAGCATTATGATTTTGGAAAAGAATTATATTTGGGATAAGTGATAAAATATGGTTTTGGGTTTTGAAATGATATCGTATTCATGGTTATGAAATGGAATGTTAAATCTGATTTTTAAAGTATAACCTATTTTTAAATGACCGCGGTGTTATAATAACGATGGGTTGGCAAAGAGACCGGGATCAGATATGGACATACTCTCTGTCGATACCGAAAACCACTTTGACTAACCGTGTACGTGGTGGAGATTCCAGAATGAAGTAGGTGGTGGCGACGTTTCCTGTAAGGTAAATACGTGGACCCGACTCCCGTGAGTTGGCATAAGGTGGCTAAAACAGGAGCGATTCTCAGGCCAATGAGGTCATTCCTCTGATCGGACCCTCCTCTTCGATATTATACTTTGATTTTGGATTGATTCAGTGGCCACTTCTATATTTTGATTTTGGGGAGTTAGTCCGAGGTAGGCGGTAACTGCGGCTACGCGTTTCCACCAGCCTGGATAGCAATTGGTATATCTACCCTGGCATTGCCTAGTTGTGCCTATCACCTACCATACTGAGCCTTTACTACGATTTTCTATTTGTGACGTACCTATGGAGTATCCTTTGGTAGCTTCCCGATCAGGAGGTATTACGGTACTGTATAGACTATTGGCATTATTTGTGTTAAGGGCTATATGGGTAACCCCTTAACGCTATTAAAAAGTAAGTTTATTTTATAAATAGACACTATTATAATAGCGCAATATACTACATAGTAAATAGTTTAACGGATCCTTAGGAGATGTAAATCCCGAACATCTCTTGAGTTACTGTACTCATATTTATTTCTGTTAATTTAACTCACATAAGATCTTTTAGTCTGACTCGAGTGTTTTTGTCTTTTCAAATTCGCTCGGGTCAGTCCGAGCGTTTCAGGATCGAAGATTTTAGCTTTGGAGGACGAAGACGAAGAATCCGTATTATATTATTTACAGTATTGCACCACACTCTAAATTTCCGCTGCATTGATTGTATTGGTATGTGTAACTCTGATATTCATTGTATAAGTAAAATAAATATTTTTAAACAGTTATCATGAACTGTATATTGATTATTATATTTTATCCTTCCGCTGTGAGATTCTATTTTGTTTTATTTCTTCTCTGTTTTTTTCTTATTTACCCCATAACAATCCGCCCTTGCGTATGCTTTGAATTGGCACGTGTGTCGGTTTAAAGTGTGCGAAAAGGCTGGATGTTACAGTTGGTATCAGAGCTTTGGTTTAGCGATAAACTTTGGATTTGTGGGGTTTGACTCTTTGTTAATAGGGTAGTAATACCCTATGGGAGTCGCTGAGTGTATATATATGAGAGAGCGTATTTGTTAGTGTTATAAAAAGATTTTAATATTGTGTTAATCTGTTCCGTTTTGTATTTATAAATTCTGGTTGATGCATGGGACGCTATGTGATCAATAGGAATTTCTAAACACTTAATAGGACAGACCGACATAATATTTGTTTTAATATAGGTAAATGAAATAATTTTGCCTATTATATTTTCTATATATAAAATAAAAAATTCAAATGATATCTATATTTGGTTGCAATAGATTGGTTGTTAGGAATAAAATTTATAAATAATAGGTAAAATAAGATTTCAATTAAAATCATTGAAATTTGGAAATTTTAGAACTTAAGTCCGGGATTTTTGAAAATTTGCTTTCAAAGGATTTATGAAATATAATGATTTGGTCTATAAGTATTTTCTTATATAAATATTTAGTATAATTCGGAAGAATTGTTTTAAAGAAAATTTTGGAGAAAATAAATTTTGTACTTTCCTCTCTGTCGCTGGAAAATAATTTCGGTGATGGCGGCCGCATCATCGACTTTCATTTTCGAGTTTCGAAGGGGAAAGGCCACTATAGTAAATTCTACTGCAGATTTATTTTGAAATCATCTAAAATTTAATTGTTTTAAAATATAATTAGAGATATATAAGTTGTAAGAAATTATTTATCTATTATTTTTAAAATAATTTTAAAATTTGACGCGGTATTTAATTCTTAATTTCCATTAATTAATTGTTTCAATTATAGTAGTGAAACAGAATTTAATTAATAATTGAAACCCTAAATAAAATAAGAGTCTTAAATGCTAAGTTATAGAGGAAGTTAAAAATTTTACTTATAAGAAAGATGTAAAGATTTGTTGAACATTAAATTAAAAGAAGAGATAAAACTTGTATAAGTTCTTTTGCATTTTCTATAACATATATAACTTACCAATATGAAAGGTTGAAATGTTAATTAAGAGATTGGAATAGAATATTATACTAGTAGAATTTTTGAAAATAATGAAGTATTCAATGAATTGCTATTAAAAATAAGAATTAAATGGTATAAACTTAAGCAAAAAAAAAAGAGAAAATCAAACCACTGAAGCCTGAAATAAAAGTATAATAAGCTAATTTGGTGTTAGTTTGAATTGTTTTGTTTGATGTATGTTCGTTGGGTAAGGAATTTGAAGTTGTTGGATGAATAAATAATCTATCTTTGTTCCATCTACGGCTGTTGAGTAAAGGATGCACTTGATAGTTATTTTTCATTTCGTACAATTTCAGAATTTGAACCCGAACAACTAATTGTTTGGTTGATTGAATGATTGTTTGTTTGTGGTGTGTGCTGTTTGTTAAAATTTATGGTTGTTGCATGTGATGGGATACGAATGATTGAATCTACTTGAATATTTCACTTTGGTATAAATAGTTAACCTTTTAGATTATATAAGTGAAATACAGGTGATGGAAGCAACTGCTACTACTTTTGGTTCCATAATAATAAGCGTATATTGCCCGACAAATAGGTACGTTTCCGGATTACGTTTTATAACGTTATTTTATATAATCGCCCGTGTTGGGCTATAATATTTTGATAATATATGTATATATTTGTATATTTTGATATTATATTTTCTCCGGAGTCTCTCCGTACAAAGGAGACTCTGCCAAAATTTTCCGTAAATTTTAGACTTAGAATTTTGTTGAAAATATTTTCCCAACTTTAATAATTTAAGTATAAAAGAATATAATGATTATAAACAGGTATATTTTATTTAAGAAAATAAAGTTAGTAAATTATTGTTTAAGTTAATATTTGAAAATAAGATTACTGTTTTATTCTTCCTTCTCCCTTCTTTTTCCTTTTCGGGGACGAAAAGTTTTGAGTGGGGGAGATTGTAACGACCCGTTAAACTTGATAATATTAAATGAATTAAATTAATATAATTTCCAATCTAATGTAGAATAAATGTAGGAGTTAGATAGTAACTGGAATTAAAAGGTTAACAATTGAAATGTTTATATGGCAATAGATAGAATAACGAAAATTTGAGTTGTGGTTATAAGATTTAATTGGTTGTGAAATTAATACTAGAGGAACGCTAAATGAAAACTTTAGCAACGGCAATTAAAGCTTAATTATTGTTAAATTGAATGAAAACCTAACTGAGATAGTGTAAGATGTATATCTTTGTGTAGTTGTATATGTATAGGAGATTTAAATGTATAGTTAATTATGAATTGTAGAAACGGTTATTTAATCTAATTGTTGAAAAATTAGGTGAAATATAAATAGGGAAATAGCATAATTGTTGCACTTGAATAAAAATAAATTTAAGAATTTATGACAAGAATTTAAATTTCCTATGTGTTTATATATATTGGTAAAATTGTAACTATATGGGAATTTAGGAAGTAAAATAAATGGCAGTGAGGGATAACCAATTCAATGCAATACAAAGGTGATTGGAACGACTGTTGGGTTTAATGAAGTATATATAAACAGTGAAAATCATTATAATCTCTTAATTTAATACGATTGTTTAATTAATACTAAAAGAATAAAGTTGAAATAGTATTAATGTAATAAAAAAAACTTTAATAGATTGCAATTGTATAATGGAAGTAAATTGTTAATAAATGAATGTAAATATTAACAAATTTATGGAAATAAAATATAAAGGAATGTTGGATAGAACATAAGTGAATGAAATTTGATAGTACGTTAATTTGGAGGTAAATTTAAGAAAGAATAACAACCATTATAAATTTCCTAACTTATTTGTCAATGAATGTATTTGGGAATAGAGTTCTTTTATATGTTGAATAGTTATAATGTTGTTATTAAGAATGAACGTTACTTTATTAAGTATAAATATAGTAACGGAAGTATGAATAAATTTATAGAAACGTAAGACTTACTTTAAGGTAATATTTGAGTGTAGACTTTTGAAATAGATTTGACAACAATAATTATTGTTCGTTACCTATCTTATTTGTTGTTAAGTTTATTTCGAAACCAAATTCCAAATGTATTCACTAAATTTTTGCAGTTGCGTAGTTTTGGTTTGTAATTGCAGTAGTTAGTTCTATAAGGTGAGGTCTATACTAATTTTATTTTAATTGGACCATTGGTTGATATAGACTTTAGAAAGCGAGATTTATAATTTTTAATTTGAGTATTAAATTCAACAAATGGTATTTATTATTACAAATAAAATGGAATTAAACGTAAAATATTAATTAAAATGGAATTTGTAAACATTATAGTGAAATTTTGAACTAATGTTAGTAGCATCTTTATTTTAGGTAAAAGTTTAGAATATAAAGGTTAAAAATCTATCTGCTTATTTGTTAATGGGATTACGATCGGTAATAGGTGGTAATAATTAAATGAATGTTACACTAATTGAAAGTGGAGTAACATTCGTTTAAAAGTTGAGAAATTATAGGAGCATATTTATTAAGCGTTACTTTAAAATTTATGTTTGATTGTGAAATTTATACGAGAAGTTGCAAAGTAATAATTAAGAAAGAATACATATAAATTGTTTATAACCTAAAACTTAAGGGTAGTTAAATGTTGAAATTGAATCTAATCAATTGGAAACTTAATTAAATTGGGTTCAATGTAAATAAAGGGTTATTTTAAGAAATTGAAATAAGTATTATAATTGGCAAATTTAGTTACTTTAAAGTGAAACGGAAGATATTAACGCAATAGTTTGAATGAAATATTTAATTCATCTAATTTATATTACAGATTCGTTAGATTAATTTAATAGAAATTTTGGGACATTTAATAGATAATTGCTGATTTTGAATGGAATTAAAGGAATTACTGAAATCGAAATTTAGCAACTTCTAAACCTTTGCAATTGATTTTGAATATAAAGAGTCAATGGAAATTTGTGGATAAATTTATGAATTCATGAAATCAGTGTATTGACTTAGTTGTAACTATATGTAAATGTACGCAATAAGGTTGTGCAATACCAATTATTTGGATTCAAATTTATATTAAATATAATGTTGGTAGCAATTGGAATTTACCGTTTTGCAAAATAAATGAGAAATCAAGTCAAATGTAAATTATATCGTAAAGGATAAATTCATTTAAACAGTAAGATTTTTAAATAAATAAACGTTTCACTTAGGTTTCATTTGGATAATTTATGTAGTTTAATGGGAAAGCAATTGAAATTGATTACCCTAAATTTGTGCAGTTAGGGTAGTTTTGATTTGTCACTTAAGATGGTAAATTCTATAAAATATGATAAATGTAGTTTTAATTAAATTATGACGATTGGGTATTTAAGAAGTGATAAACCAAAATTTATTTATTTATTTGAAATTAAATTGTGGATTTATTTCAAATAAGTGAAATTTATGTTTAACGATTACATCAATAGGAATTAATCTAATTTAAGGATATGTTAATATGAATTGGGCAAAAGGGTGTTTGGACTAGGGAATAATATTAATCGGTTTTAGAAACCTTAAATATAAAATGGGAAGTAGACAAGATTTAACGTTACAACCATTTATACAAAATCCAGGATGTGTGTAGAAGTATCTATGGAATAAAACGTAAACAATTGTTGGATAAAAAGAGTAGGAATCAACATTTATTTATTTAATTGGATATAACTACGATAGTATGATTTATTGCATTTAAATGAAATCTAATATATAGAACATTGCCTAAAAAGGAAGAATAGATAAAATTAATGATAAATCTATATACTATATAAGATTTATTGATTTAAAGACAAAAGGGGCAAGATGTATAAATTAGATTAAGTGCAACCTTCAGTAAATAAAATTTGATGGAATAAGAACATTTGGGTAATTTATTTCCAATTAAATCAATTCACGTTTCAAAATTTAATGCTAGTTTATTACATATTTGTTTATGCCTAAATTTAAACTTATGTTTAGATCCAATCCGATCCATATATTATTTTTCAGTCTTGTATATATATAACCTGTTATAAACCTTAGCCACTCCTTATTTTCCTTATTCTATACGTAGATCTCCTTCTCAACTCCTCATTCTAATGGCAGAAAAAAAACCTAATTCTCAAATTCCAAAAAAAAAAAAAAAATTTCAAAAAAAAAAAACACGGATCTGCGGCAGCTTCTGGTCGCGCTTCGGGTTTCAGGGGAGAAAACCCTAGAGCAACTTTGGGTCAGGAAGAAAATGACTCGGGTAGCTCCGGGTCGTTTTGGCGAAAACTCCAAGCAAGCACCGGGGAATTGAGGCAGCGCACCGAAGTCGAACCCGAAGTCGACCCAGGACCAGAATTTTCCATTTTTCAAATTTTCATAACTTTTGCATACGAGCTCGGATTCGCGCGCGGTTTGTTTTGATGGGATCGTATCGGAATTTCTGACGTTTTGGCACTAGTTTGAATGAATTTGGATACTGTCCAAATTTTGGGTTTAAATTGGATTTGAATTCAATTTAAATTCAAAAAGGTGAGTGTTTTAACACACTCACAACTACTAGAAGCTTTTATGTTTGTTTAAATTAATTTTAGAAATGAATAGAAATTTATTTATGAGTATTTGGCATGTTTATTTTATTCATATCTGTTGAATTGCATTTATTTAATTTAACTGTTAATTTAATTAATTTATTGCGTATAAATTTACAGTTAAAATTTATTTGTTTGTATATGAAATGCTAGTTAACAGTTATATAATTTATTACTGAATATAGACTGTAGATTAATAGCTGTTAAATTTAATTTGAATAAAATTGCCAGTATTACCTGTTATGTAGTACCAAAAATAATATTGTTATTGATTGATATTGATTGATGATTGCGATTTGGATGATGGATGATGTTGATGAATGGATGTTTATTGTATATCATTAAATTGCAAATTATCATGCATATTTCATTTCATTCGGGATTGTGGTTTGAAATGATATATAACCGCAAAATTTTATATCTTTTAAATTGCGGATTGAAATGATAAATATCCGTATCACTTGACCATAGGATAGAAAATTATATACAGGCACCGCGGTATATATATAACTATTTAAATGTGATTTCTATGGTTTGGATGGAATACAGTTTATAATAATCTTAAATTTTATATTGTATAAATATTTTTCTTCCATATATATATACATATGAAGTTGAAAATTTTGAAATTAAAAGGTGTATAAAAATCTTTATTAAAAATGGAAGAAAATTAAGAAAATGGAGTTTAATAATTTATATCATATGTTTAAATGTTAAGTTTGGAAATTTTAAGATATGATATTTATAATTGGATTTTTCCCAAAATAAATTGAAATGAATATTCTAGTATAATTTGAATTGGGAAAAATATATATATTTTATTACTAGAAATTGAAGTCTTATTATTTATGGATTTTATATGAATATTCAAGACTAATTAATAGAACAATTGATTTGTTGAAAGCATAAAATCCAACTTTAGTTTGAAATATTGATACTCAAAATCGATATACGTATATATAAATAAATTGAAGTGGTTTTGGAACTTGAGAGAGATAATATAAATTTTGGTTTAGACTTTAATAAAGAAATGTATTTGTAAAGCCATGAGAACTATTTTCTTTACAAAGTAACATTTAAGTTAAACCATTTAATTCATATACCGTTGAATGTCCAAACCATTCAAGTTTTTAGAAGTTATGGTTTTAAATTATGATTTTCAAAATATTATGCTTTGAAAATATTTGATTTTCAGACGTTTGAAGTTAAAGCATTATGATTTTGGAAAAGAATTGTATTTCGGATAAGTGATAAAATATGGTTTTGGGTTTTGAAATGATATCGTATTCATGGTTATGAAATGGAATGTTTATTCTGATTTTTAAAGTATAACCTATTTTTAAATGACTGCGGTGTTATAATAACGATGGGTTGGCAAAGAGACCGGGATCGGATATGGACATACTCTCTGTCGATACCGAAAAACCACTTTGACTAACCGTGTACGTGGTGGAGATTCCAAAATGAAGTAGGTGGTGGCGACGTTTCCTGTAAGGTAAATACGTGGACCCGACTCCCGTGAGTTGGCATAAGGTGGCTAAAACAGGAGCGATTCTCAGGCCAATGAGGTCATTCCTCTGATCGGACCCTCCTCTTCGATATTATACTTTGATTTTGGATTGATTCAGTGGCCACTTCTATATTTTGATTTTGGGGAGTTAGTCCGAGGTGGGCGGTAACTGCGGCTACGCGTTTCCACCAGCCTGGATAGCAATTGGTATATCTACCCTGGCATTGCCTAGTTGTGCCGTGTCACCTACCATACCGAGCCTTTACTACGAGTTTCTATTAGTGTCGTACCTATGGAGTATCCTTTGGTAGCTTCCCGATCAGGAGGTATTACGGTACTGTATAGACTATTGGCATTATTTGTGTTAAGGGCTATATGGGTAACCCCTTAATGCTATTCAAAAGTAAGTTTATTTTATAAATAGACACTATTATAATAGCGCAATATACTACATAGTAAATAGTTTAACGGATCCTTAGGAGATGTAAATCCCGAACATCTCTTGAGTTACTGTACTCATATTTATTTCTGTTAATTTAACTCACATAAGATCTTTTAGTCTGACTCGAGTGTTTTTGTCTTTTCAAATTCGCTCGGGTCAGTACGAGCGTTTCAGGATCGAAGATTTTAGCTTTGGAGGACGAAGACGAAGAATCCGTATTATATTATTTATAGTATTGCACCACACTCTAAATTTCCACTGCATTGATTGTATTGGTATGTGTAACTCTGATATTCATTGTATAAGTAAAATAAATATTTTGTAAACAGTTATCATGAACTGTATATTGATTATTATATTTTATCCTTTCGCTGTGAGATTCTATTTTGTTTTATTTCTTCTCTGTTTTTTTCTTATTTACCCCATAACAATCCGCCCTTGCGTATGCTTTGAATTGGCACGTGTGTCGGTTTAAAGTGTGCGAAAAGGCTGGATGTTACACCACCAATATCTGTATACCATTTTGATCGTCTCATTGTACGGATCTCTACGGTGTACTTATTTCTGTATTTTGAGATCCGATACGCGACGGAAACAATAAAAACGTGCGTCGTCAGTGCTGAAATTTGTGACTTGTATTTATCTGCTTTTCAAATTTGAAACCGTACAACTCATACCATATTAAATTTCTTTTTAAGGTTTTAGCTAAATCTATGGTTGAGCATTGCCACACTTTCCACCTTATATTTAATTCACTACCGTTTCAATTTGCATTCTATCCGTTCACATTTCATTTATTCCTTTTCTACCATATATTCCATTATCTCTTTCTGCTATTTGCTAATTGCTATTTGCTCACTCACGCGATCATTTAATTGAAATCAAAATTTTAACCCTTACATCTCTTTTCTTTTCAAATTTGGAACGTACTATTAAATCAAGCCATTAATTGCTTTTATTTTTTTCCTTAAATCAACGTACAGCTCACACAATTATAAATTGCATTAAATTTTCTTATGAACCACACCATGACCGTTTATATTACATTCATTTGGAATATACTCATTTGTTTGAAATCTTTCCCTTTCTTTCTCATCTCAGTTGGGAATACAATAAATTTCAGCGGAAACCAAGTTTCAATGCTTTTAACTCTTTATAAATTTTGATGAAATTTTCTGTCCTTTTTGAAACTAAAACGTATAGGGATATACGCTTCTCATTTATTAATTTCTAAATCGTCCTGTTGTCCTTTTCATGTATGTTATATTTATTTATATTTTAACATTTTCTATTTATTTCACTCATCTCCCTATACATTTCTATTTATTTGTTGATTTGTTGCATATGTTTGGTTTTGGAAAAATGCGGTTCATTCCTATTTATTTCATATCTCACATTTATTTCATCTTTTACTGAAATTCGACCGTTGCCACGTCATACCATTTTGGAAGTATGAATGTACAAAACATGCATACGTTTTATCTTTGCTTAAATTTCTCTGTCCATTCCTTTTTCCATTTTAATATCCTTGCCTTTCCAAACTCATTACGTACTATCCAAACAAACAAAAATTTATTTGTAACAACCCGCATATTTATCGAGTTTACATTTAAATATTTTTATTTAAATATTAAATCGTTAATCGGATTTTGGTCCGAAAAACTACTTTTTGCAAACGGTCAAATTAGGACTCGAGACCACTTCCATTGAGTTCGAAATGTCGTTTACAACTTTTTAAGTATAAACATCGATAGGTTTGGAGTTAGTGAAATTTCACTAACTTTTCCCGCTTTGGACTTTGGGTTAGTTTAGCCTATTAAGCCCAAGTTCCAACCCTCTTCTCCTCACTCTTCATAAATTTCCTAACTAACTCAAGCTTTAGCATTAATGGTGAAGAGAATGGGAAATTAAAACTCCAAGCTCAAATTCAATTGCAGCTCCATCATTCAACTCCAAATTCAAGTAGAAGATATTGGATTCAAGCTTTGGATTGCTTCTCCTTGCTTTCAAGCTTCATCTTCATAAATTTTAGTGCAAAGGTGAGATTTTTATCTCACAATTCTAGTCTATAACTATATTGGACTGTTGGGAATGATTCCCTATCACTTTAGCATGCATATTTGCATTTGGTTTGGATTGGATTGGCGAAAAACTCCGATTTTTGGTGTTTGGGAGAAATTTCTGCATTTTGGTCGTTCTGGCCGTTTTTAGCTCGCTCGGAGTTAGGTCGTGTGGACCTTAGGTCGTAGGTCGCGTACGAGTTAACCCCTAGGTCGTTCTGGCCATTTTCGTGTTTTCGGAGTTAGGTCGCTCAGGACCTTAGGTCGTAGGTCGTATGGCCGTTAGGTCGCTCTGCTTTGGCTCTGGCCATTTTTGCTCACTCGCAGTTAGGTCGCTCACGACCTAGGACTTAGGTCGCTCGCGAGTTAGTACCATAGGTCGCTGGGCCATCTAAATGCTTGTTCGGTGTTAGGCCATAGGTCGTAGGTCGTAGGTCGCTCGGTCTCTCTCACTTCGCTAGGTCGCTAGCTCGTAGCTCGCAGCTCGCGTTTGAGCTTAGGTCGTAGGTCGTGGGTAGGTGGGTCGTAGGTCGCTCGGCCTTGTTTAGTGCTAGGTCGCTGGACCATTTAGGTCGTTCGACCCTTAGGTCGCGGGTTTTTAGGTTGTTAGGTCGTTAGGCCGTTAACCCACTAGGTCGCATGACCTATAACCTGTTAGGTCGCTCGACCGTTTACTCCATTAGGTCGCCCAACCCTACTACAAGTATTAGGTCGTATGACCTTGTTCCACTAAGTCGCTCGACCCTTAGGTCGTAACACATTAGGTCGCACGCCTTTCACACCATTAAGTCGTGAGTTTAATTAGGTCGCTCGGCCTTAAAACGTTAGGTCGCTTGACCTGTGCTATTGTTAGGTCGCTTGGCCATTTCAGTTAGGTCGCATGACCATAGAGTTGCTCCAGTTAGGTCGCTTGACTCCTTAGACCCCTAGGTCGCAACCATTAGGTCGCTCGACCCTATTCCCCTTAGGTCGTTAGAACTCATTTTGTCTTCACTAGGTCGTACCGTTTTGGTCGGGGCGCTGCCCCCTGGACCCCCGCGACCTGACCGGGCAGGTCGAACCCCGTAAGCGGTGGCGTTGCCCCCGCACCCCCACCTTGGGGGGGTTGCCACCCCCCCTGGACCCCCCCTCCGTAGGGGATCTTATCTGAAAAATATTGAGCTGATTTCCTTGGATTTTATTCGCATCTCCGTATGCGATCTTTGTGACTGATTGTTTCTACACTTGCTTATGTGTTTTGTCACTTTATAATATAAAGGTTTCAATACTAGTAGTAAATATCAAAACTCTTTTAACAAATAATTTCAACTCTATTTTTAATAACAAAGCTCTTTTCTTAAACCGTTTTCCAATCTATTAGTATATACAAGCCTTTACCTCACTCGGATGAGAAATCTAATTAAACGACTTAGTAAAACAAGTGGTATGAAACGCTTGCGTTCACTTCGTCGGTTAATTCTTGGACTTGTTCGATTGAAACTCTTGTGACAATTTTATTAGTGAAGATTTACAGTTTGTTCGTAAATATTTAAGTTAAGCAAGTGGTTATGGGACATGAAGCTAAACTTCTATATTTACTAGCTTAGTGTAATTGACACTTCTCGTTGATCTTGATGATCGCTTTATGAATTAGACTAGCAATTGCGCGATGTCTCTTTCATTGCAAGGTTAGACTAGACACCACTTGTGTGATTCCATTCACACATACCTTTCTGCTTTTTGGTTAGTCTTGACCTCATTCTGTGTGATTCCACTCACACATGTGGGGTAGCTCCCCATGGTCTTCGGACCGTCATGTGATAGGCCTCTTTCCCTTTTTATGATTTCTGGATTTCTCGTGTTGATTTCTGGAATTTATGTCATTGACTTGTTATGAGTACAAGTTTAGGGTATGATGCCCCCTTCGAATCTTTGAGAAGATTCTTGTGATATTGATTATCTCTTATTGATTGATCTTCTGTTGATCATTATTTACATACTTATAGTGGTATGTTGTTATGGATGTTTATGTTTATGCCATATCTTTTATGTTATATCATGTCATCTGATATTTATAGCTAGACTGATCCGTTTATTATTTTCTTAAATAATACTCGGATCAGACCGAGATGTTACAGGTGCTTCTGCTTGACTTCTTCCCAGGGATTCATCACTCTGACTTTTGGCTAACTGTTTAGATTAGCAGTTTTTGTTGTATACACTTGAGATATAGACTCATAGTTGTATTCTTTTGTATAGCACGTGTTGCTATTCTTTTGTATTATCGTGGATCTTATTGACCACTACTCTGATGTACACTTTCATGTGTTAGTTATATATTCATATCTTCTTCCGCCTTTGTGATATGGATATCTGTGACTGATTTGTGATATGTTTATTTCTATGTTTGTTTCCGAAGATTATTTATAGCCACCGTGTGATAAGCAATTACATGGATGGTCGCTCCTCAACAGCCTTATTCTCCGTGCTAGTTGACAGCACTTCTCCGGAGTGTTCTTGGCTCGCGTGGGTATAGAGGTGGGGCGTCACAGCTTGGTATCAGAGCCAAACTTCGGAACAATGTAGAATAACTTAACAAGGATCATCGTCCTAGGTCTATCTTAGGAGTCATACCATAGGATTAATTTGAGTCTTCGTACCGACTCATCCTATTTCCTTTATGATTCCTTGTTTTATCTATCAAGATTGCTTGATGTTCATTGGTAAATAACCTTCTTCCTTCTCTTCTTTCTTTCTTTAAGGAAGAGAATGTCTAGACCAGGCCGTCCCAGAACTGGATCATCTGGTGCTGCTCCTCCGGATGGAGTTTTTATGACTGCTCAACAGCTTCTTGATTTAGTAACTAATGCTCAAGCAGCTGGAGCTAACCCGGAACCTACTCACCCAAAGTCGGGATTTGCACGCTTGTGCAGCGATTACACCAACTTGGGTGGGAAGCCCTTCAAAGGTTCGGAAAATATCATCAAGGTCCAGGCTTGGTTAAAATCATGCGATCGAATCTTTTCTCGCATGAATCTTATCGATCTCCACCGCGTTCAGGTGGCTTCCAGCATGCTCCAAGAGAGAGCATTGGACTGGTACGAACTCCTTATTTCAGAAATTAATGAAGCGGATCTCACCTGGGAGCAATTTCAGGGACGCTTCGAGTTAAAGTTTGTACCAGAAGCTGGGAAAGTAAGCTTGGCTCGACGTTTTATAGACCTTGTTCAAGGTCAATCCTCTGTGACTGATTACGTCGCAGCCTTCGAGTCGCTTTCCAAATATGGGGTTGAATACATAAACACCCCATTGAAGAAGAACCAGAGGTTCGTTTATGGCTTAAATAAGAGTCTTAAGAAGCCACTGCTCCTGAAACTAGAAGTCGCATTTGATCAACTCGTCGATATCGCTCTTCGTCTTGAAGAGGCTGATAGAGAGAGTGATGTTGAAGTGGAAGGCGCTAAACCAAACTTCAACAACAAGAAGAGGCCAAACAAATTCAAGGGTCCTTATCCCAACAAAAAGGGTAAGCAGGCAACCCCTGTGGCAAAGTATCCTTCTCCTAGTGGTGCGAGTTGCTTCAACTATGGGTCTGGGGATCATTATGCGAATAAGTGCTCTAAGCCCAAATCTTGTCGCTATTGTAAGAGCCCAGATCACTTTATACATCAATGCCTCAAACGTAAAAGCAGGAATGAGGGAAAGTTAAATGTGGCTCAAGCCCCTGGCAACACATCTCGTGGCCAAGGTATTTCTCATTCCATTCTTGATGGTATTATTTTATTTCATGATCAACCTATTAGAGTTCTCTTTGATACGGGTGCATCCCATTCCTTTATATCAAAGGAACTGGTAGACACTTTTTCCTTAAGTGTTACTGCATTGATGACTTCTTTAAAAATTGCGAATCCTGTTGGTGGATCCGCAACTCTTAGTTTGCTTTGTAAAGACGTGGAGATTATTTTATGTGATTTTTCTTTCCTAGCCGATTTGCATGTCATGCGTTACTTAGGCTTTGGAATAATTTTGGGAATGGATTGGCTTAACCGTTATCAAGCCCATATCCTATGTCCTGAGCGGACTATTCATCTCCGACATCCACAATCTGTTAAACATATTTCTGTTAATCTTAAAGATTCAGAATCATGTTTGGTGGCATCTTTATATTCTTTAAATCCTCGTGATAACGATGATGATGATGAAGATGATATTATTTCTTGTATTCATGTTGTTCGTGAATTTTCCGACATATTCGAGCCCGTTTTAGGTTTACCACCTAAACGAGCAATTGAGTTCAGAATTAATCTTGTTTCTGGAGCGCAACCTATTACTCGTCCTCCTTATCGCATGTCCAATAAGGAAAATGAGGAGATGCGTAAACAATTATCTGAGTTGGAGACGAGGCAATTTATTCGCTCTAGTTCCTCTCCTTGGGGAGCTTCGGCTATTTTCGTAAAGAAATCCGATGGTACTCTGAGGCTCTGCGTTGATTATCGCAAGCTTAACGATCTTACTATTAAAAATAAATATCCTTTACCTCGGATTGATGATCTATTCGATCAGCTTAGTGGTGCTAAGGTCTTTTCACAATTGGACTTGGCTACCGGTTTCCATCAGCTTCGTATTGCTGAGGATAGCATTCCGTTGACATCATTCCGTACTCGATATGGATCTTATGAATGGCTTGTTATGCCATTTGGGTTAACGAATGCTCCAGCTTATTTCGTTGACCTCATGAATCGAGTTTTCAAAGATTTCCTCGATCGGTTTGTTCTCATATTCATTGATGATATTCTTGTGTATTCAAAAACCGAGGAGGAACATGAGAAACATCTTCGGATTGTATTGGAAACACTTAGGAGTAATCAATTAAAGGCGAAATTTTCTAAATGCCACTTTTGGCAATCTCGTGTGAAGTTTCTCGGTCATATTATTTCCGAATCCGGGATATCTGTGGATCCTTCAAAGATTGAAGCGATTCATGATTGGAAGAGACCGGAGAGTGTGACAGAGATTCGTAGTTTTCTCGGATTGGCGGGCTATTACCGTCGTTTTATTAAAGACTTTTCTAAGATTGCCGTGCCTCTTACTGGCTTGACTAAGAAGGGAGTTAAATACATTTGGTCGGACAAATGTGAAGCCTCTTTTCAGAAATTGAAAGAACTCCTTTCCGATGCTCCTATTCTTGTTATTCCCGAGGGGAATCAAGATTTTGTTGTTTATACCGATGCTAGTCACGTTGGTTTGGGTGCCGTTCTTATGCAAAAAGAACGTGTTGTTGCTTATGCTTCTAGGCAATTGAAGCCGGCCGAGACTAGATATGCCACACATGATCTAGAGTTATGGATGTTTATGTTATAGTGGTATTCTTATGCAAAAAGAACGTGTTGTTGCTTATGCTTATAGTGGTATGTCGTTATGGATGTTTATGTTTATGCCATATCTTTTATGTTATATCATGTCATCTGATATTTATAGCTAGACTGATCCGTTTATTATTTTCTTAAATAATACTCGGATCAGACCGAGATGTTACAGGTGCTTCTGCTTGACTTCTTCCCAGGGATTCATCACTCTGACTTTTGGCTAACTGTTTAGATTAGCAGTTTTTGTTGTATACACTTGAGATATAGACTCATAGTTGTATTCTTTTGTATAGCACGTGTTGCTATTCTTTTGTATTATCGTGGATCTTATTGACCACTACTCTGATGTACACTTTCATGTGTTAGTTATATATTCATATCTTCTTCCGTCTTTGTGATATGGATATCTGTGACTGATTTGTGATATGATTATTTCTATGTTTGTTTCCGAAGATTATTTATAGCCACCGTGTGATAAGCAATTACATGGATGGTCGCTCCTCAACAGCCTTATTCTCCGTGCTAGTTGACAGCACTTCTCCGGAGTGTTCTTGGCTCGCGTGGGTATAGAGGTGGGGCGTCACATTATTGCTTTAATTATTCAGCTCAATTTGAGAGACCGTTACTATTCAAATCACTTTATAATTATGGTATACGTTTCTTATCTTTATTTGGAAATGGTTCTTTTTTTTATTGCCTCAAACACTTTGCTGAATCAATGGACAACCGTTCCTACTAAAATTTTCTTTTGATCAGATCTGTGGCGTACGTTACTTTGAAATAAATTTTTAGATATCATAGCGTCTGTCACTTCCATTTTCCACTTTGAATCATTTATTTACCTGTTCCTTTTCTGTACTTACACGTTATCAAATAAATAAAGTATATATTTATAATCAAGCTTTCATCTTCCCAGATCCAATTCATGTTGTTGAAAACTTTTGCATCCTCTTCCCCTATTTCAACCCGAAGGACGTGCAAACCATCATTCTTCCCTGATGCCATCTCCAACCTTTTGTTCCTCCTCTTCTTCTTCTAGTGCAACAGATGAGTAATATATAAGTTTGAACTATATTTTTTTCTTTTTTTCTTTTTTCAACTGTTTACAATTAATATAAGGCATATCTATATGAAAGTATTATATAATTTTCTATGTTCAAAGATGTATTTTCTTTGTATGTTTTAAACTGATTTTTGTTTGTATATATATATTTCATATGGGACAGAGAACATATATGTACATGTTTTGTATTATAATAGTATATAAGTTGATATTATATGTTTTTTTAAGTATTATATAGATTATTGTATTTCATTTGCAGTAATATATGTAGGGATAAAGTATTGTTTATTTGATATTCAATTGTTTATATCCCACTTACTTACAAATTTTAATAGTATATGTATGATTTTATATTATTCGTTTATGCATAAGTTTACAACTGTGTATACGTGTAATTATATACTTTAGCCATAAAATTTCTAAGTATACGTACATTGCTTTGTAGTGATTTATAGTATTGATTCTTATAAAATATATACGTACATGGTTTACAAAGTCTTGGGATTTAACAGTTCTGTTACATATGTTATATTGTTTTATATAAAATAATAAAACTTTATGTTAGCGTTTGTAGCTTTCTTTGTTACAGTAATATATAAAGTTATTTTGAAAAGTGGTCTCATCATTTTTCTTTAAACTTGTATATGTTTATGTATATTTCTATATAAAAGTTACAACATTTATTTCAAATTTTATTATATTTGATTTTAATACATGTGTTTAATACAAACCAATGATTTTTCTTACATACGTATTTTGTTTTGATATTCGACTTAAAAAGAAGTATTAGTTTTAAGAAAATAATAATGTTATATTTTCAATTTATGTCAATATGATTTGGATTTGTTCTCGTAAAATTCTTTTGTCAGCTATATCCACCGAATTCGTGCCAATCGTGCTTTGCTTTGAAACTTGTGCTTGGATTCGTAATTTATCCCACTTTCGTTCATCTCTAGCCTCGAAAGGTGAGCAATCACTCATGATTAACATTCTTTTATGTATTAAATTTGATTTCAATTGAAACGACAATTGAAATATGAGGCTGTAGTTATTTAAGTTGTTATATATGCTATTATCTATAACTGTTCACTTATGGGATATGACACCTATCCTATTGTTTATATTTATTTTGATGATATATGCCTATTGTTATTATTATTTTCATATATTTTATCACTCTGCAAGTTCCCTGTTAGTATAGAAATCATTATGGGTTGAAATGATACATACCCAAACGGACTTTAGAATAGGAGAAAATCGTTATGGGTTGAAATGATAAACCCAAGCGATTTTCATTTAATTGAATTTGGGATTACGGGTTGAAATGATATCCACCCGTATATATTTAGTGTACGGGTTGAAATGATAAATATCCATAGCACTTGACTATATGATAGGAAATATATATAGACACCGTTGGTCCATATAAATATTTTGAAAATAAATTTCTACAGAAGTATATGGGATTTAATAAATATTGGTTCTTAAAATATTATATATATAAATGGACATTTTATATATAGATTTAATAATAATATTATTGAGATTGATTTCATCCATATAATATGTTTGAGTATTATTTAAGATTTATATTTCAAAATTTACCATTGTAAAAAGTTGAATAATTAAGATTGGGATATAAATTTGGGTTTATTAAAAATGGTATTTTAAATAAGGATTTATTTAATTAAATCGATTTCAAATTATTGAATGGAAAATTTAAAGGTATGATTTTGTAACTGGATTTTTGATTTAATGAATATTTCACGTTTAATAAAATTAAAGAAAATATTGAGATAAAATGTAATTTAAGGTTACTTAAATGATATTGAATCTAATAAGGGAGTAAGGGAGTATTTCAAGACTAAATAATAATGAGGTTAAATCGAGATCTATATGAAACTGTTATATAAAACATTTAAATATTAAAGCCTTGAACTATATTGGAATTTAAATGGTTTATGTTGAAATTCGGATCTGTATTTGAAATCAACGTAGTAGAATTTGTTATCTAGCAACTAAATTGAATTAAAGTGAAATTTAGGTTGAACCAAATTTGATTTTATTATTTAGAAAGCTAAATTGAATAAAAATTTAGTTGAAACGTTGAATACTTAAAGTTTTGAAATATATTGAAATATAAAGGGGTATTTTTGTGATTACAAATCTGAATTTGAGATCGATAAATTGAAATGTTTATTTTAGGAATTGATTTTAATTTAAATTGGTAGATTGAGATTGAATTTAATTTAAATGGGAAGGTCGGGTTGATGTTGAAACGATTTGTTAAGTTGAGGGAATGGAAAATACTTTATTGTATAAATTATTTAATATATATAATACTATTTTGGGAAATATAGAGATATTTGAAGTGAAAACGATATTTGGTTTTGAAGTATAAATTAAGCTTAAATGACCACGGTGTTATAGGGTATATTTCTACCTTGTAGATAGTTCCATGGACCCTTAGAGGATGGTTATCCCAAACATCCTTTAAGTTATTTGTATTTCAGCCGATATTTCACTTGAGTTGGATTTATTGATATAAGAACGTTAATCCTGACTCGAGTGCTTTGTGTTTTGCTTTACGCTCAGGTCAGACTGAGTGATACAGCATTAGAGACTCACCTTTTGAGTTCGGAGTTTCATTTGGAGATCCAACTATCGATTCAGATTCCAGCCTTTCCAGTTGATTGGTTGAGAGAAGTCATCTGTTGGATTGGAGACTTCACTGCATTTGAACTATTCGGTTGTATTTTATTTCCAACTCTGATGCATATAGTAGCTTCATGAACTACTATTCTTTATCTATTTCGCTGCATTATATTACTTTATGATCTGCGATTGATTTATTAATTGTATATTTTAAGTTTTGCCAAATTTTAATTAACAATTCGATATTTTGAATTATTCAAGTCGGATATGTATGGTTTTATTGTCGATTTGAATGGTCCAAAATAGCGGGTCATTAAAGTTGGTATCAGAGCTTTGGCTGTAGGAAAAACTTAGCATATATGGTAAATTTATTTACAGAATCACTTTCGTTCGAGTTGAATCTCTTCCTTTTGACTCGATTTCCTTTGAATTTTGGAATGTCCCTTAGTTTCGAAATTCATTCTTGTCTCTTTGTATTTATATTCGTTTGATTCTGGAGTATCCCATAACTCCACTGAGTGTTTTGTAAAGGGGGTGAAAACTCCTGTACAATTGGCATTGATTCACCGAAGATATCTGTATCCTCGGTTTACGATGCTGCTGTATCTTGACATGCCGAATTCTATCTCTGGCGATCGAATGTCGATTTGTTTTGGAATTCCGCATCGGTTATATTCCTGAAGTCACGGTTGACCCGGTTAAGGTGACCTGCGTTTTATAGAAGTATATCCATCTTCTATTTTGTAATTTAATTATCTCATCTTCGATCGAGTCTATCTTCGAATCCGGATTCTATTGATTGGAGTTCCTCTAAGTTAAATCTCTATCTTTGTTTAAAATCCATTCTTGAATCATCCTTTGAAAATCTGGTTTTGTTTGTATTTTAAAATTGTTTTATATATCGAAATTATTATTTTGATAACTATGATTTTATTCTATATATAAAAGTGAAAATGTTGCCCTATATATAAAAGTTTTGAAAGGATTTGAAATTTTGAAAATTTATAGAAATTAATTTATATAAAAATGATTTATAACTGAAGGGTTAAATTTGAAATTCGTGAATTGAATTCCAGTATTTCGAAATTGGTTTTAAGATTTTGGAAAATATATAAAAATAATACGATTTAAAAGTTTTTTTCGAATAAGAAATGTTTCAAATGAGTTCAAATGAATTCCAATAATTTTGAAGAAATTTAAAAGAAGTTTTCAAAAAAATAGAAGTCCAGAACTCACTTATGTCGCTGGAAAATAATTTCGGTGATGAGTACACGCATCATCGACATTGATTTTCGAGTTTCAAAGTGGGGGAGAGGCCTTTTTAATAGCTTCGCTATGCGAGTGATTTTGTAAAACCGTTTTGATTTCAAATTCCGAAGTATAATTTGATATTTTCGAAAGATATATGTATATATTTGAAACAATTTAAAGTGAGACCGGTGTTCAATCCTCGAGTTTCGGATTTGATTTCGTATAATCCTATCTATTGAAATTGATTTATTGATTTATGTTGATTTTCAACTCTTGAATATGGAAATTTGATTTCCCTAACTATTTTGAATATTCAAACACTTCCAAATCGAGATTAAATTTTCAAAGCTAAGAAATTTCGAAGAGTATAAAATGTTTGATAAAGAATATAAATTTAGTTTTGAAATGTTTTGAAAAAAAATAGTTTTGAATAATGGTTTTCAGAAAGGTAAATTGGATATTTCGAATAGAAATACATAGTTTAAAATTTTTAAAGGGATAATTATAAATTTGGAAACCATTTTGAGTATAATTGATTTTGATAAAATATCTGGTTTTGAAATTAAATTGAAATAAAAAACCAGTACTTATATGGTGATTTTGGAAATGAATTTGTTTGGCTTGAATTATTTTAATTTAGAAACTGGGATAATTTTCTAAACCTATTATTTTAGGAACTTTGAAATTTAGATATTTAATTTGGAAGAAAATTTGGTGAAATCGTATATGATTTTGAAACTGAATTGATATGGAAATGAATTGAAATTGAGAACCTTGTATTATTAAGCACTTGATTTGGGAGTGGTCGAACTTATATAAAATGGATTTGTATAAGTATGAAGTTGATTTGAAATCTATTGATTTGAAAGGTACTCAATTTGGAAAGAGAATTTTATATAATTGAAGTCTATATAAGTATGATTTGATATACTATTGATTTGAAAAGTATTCGATTTGAAAAAAGAATCCTATATATAATGGACTTTATATAAGTACGATATTTGAATGTATTTGAAAAGGTACTATATGATATATATTTTCGAAGCAATGATATGGAAACTGCCTTCTACTTGCTATCCGCTTTGTAGCCACAATGTGGATTCATTCTATCGATATTATTCTCTCTGATTTTTGGCTTTCCGGATGTGATACTCGAGTGTTCCCACTGTGGCGTAACCCATGGTTTTTTTCTCTCGCGATTGCGTAGCAAAATTGCCTGGCTGAGTCTTGCCTAGGGGTATGGATTGTTTCCTAGGGGATGCAGGCGTAAGCAATATGTATCCTGCAATCTGTGTAGGTCGCGATTAGTAGCGAAACTACCTGGCTAAGAAGGCCTAGGGGTACGGATTGTTTCCTGGGGGACCCAGGCGTAACCATTGTGTATCCTACACTCTACTAGTCATCATGGCGTAACTCGCAGGGCTGAGAAAGCTTACGGATACAGATTGTTTCCTGAAGGATCCAGGCGTAACCATTGTGTATCTGCGAACCATGGTGGGACAAAGGTATTGGTTTGGTTGTTGTGTTTGGATTGTACTTTCTATATCTGTTTTAAAGGTTTTTCAAGTATTTTCACTTGGTGTTGAAACAAGTCTACTAAGTACTTGAAGAATTCTAGCTTTGCGCCTGATCAACACATGACCAGAGTCTGCAAGAACGAGGATAAACTTGTTGAAACATCGAGATATAAAACTATTTCTGAAAGAAAGATTTATTTCGATATAAAGTTATTTTATTATAAAGGTATTTTCCAACAATGAAATTTTGTGTTAATATTTGAAATTGAAACTCTTATAGTTTGAAATTTACGATTCGTGTCCGATTCTATTCTTTAAACCTACCTTATCTTCTCAGCTTTAGTTATTCACCTTGATTCTGTTTTTCCGAATCTACCTTCTTTCCTTTTTGAATATAATCTTTTAAATATTGCTTATCTGTATACTACATTGTTTAACAGAATATTTTAGTGTTATAAATATTGTTGAAGTTAATAATTAAATAAAACATATTTAAAGTGAATGACTTATTAATAATGTTTGAAAAGTATCTAAAGACAAATTTATAAATTTATGAATTATGGATTATGGATTTAATGTTTTCAATAGCTTCTTTGTAAATATAACTTATGATGCAAATAATTGTTTTCAAATAGTTTTCACATATGTATAAGGGTGTTAGTTAAACATATCAAATTCCAATGAGTTTTGAAAATTTTAAAGTATTAAAGATAACTGAATCGCAAATGAAGTTTTCAAATGAATATTTGAAGTAAAATTTATATAGTTTTAAATTAATTATTTACCCTTGACTTTCAATCTACCTTTATTTCTGGTTGTTCTATTTCCTACCTCCTTCCTTTTTGGGGACGAAAAGTTTTGAGTGGGGAGAGTGTAACGACCCATAAAATTTATTAATTTTTAATTGGTTTTATAACGTATTTAATTTGGATTTTGAGAAATTTTAATAATAATATTTTGAAATAAAGTTTTAATATTTGGTTTACGTATAATTAAATATAGCAAACGGTAAATTCTCAATTAATTATATGAAGTTTATTTATTATATAATTCTATTAAATTCAAATCAGTTAATAATTGGTGAAAATAAATTTATTTTCAAGAACTGAATATTTTTACATAGAAAAATTCTAAATCATCTTCTGACTGAGACGTCATTTTTCGTTTTCCCAAATTTGGACTTCTATAACTCCGTCGATCTTATTTTCTGCGTTTTTTCTGCTAGTGAAAATTCGAATTTTTATAATTCAATCGTGCCACCAATATCTATATACCATTTTGATCGTCTCGTTGTACTGATCACTATGGTATATTTATTTTTTTATTTTGAGATCCGATACGCGACGGAAACAATAAAAACGTGCGTCATCGGTGCTGAAATTTGTGACTTGGATTTATCTACTTTTCAAATTTGAAACCGTACAACTCATACCATATTAAATTTCTTTTAAAGGTTTTAGCTAAATCTATGGGTGAGCGTTGCCACACCTTTCCACCTTATATTTAATTCTCTGCTGTTTCAATTTGCATTCTATCCGTTCACATTTCATTTATTCCTTTTCTACCATATATTCCATTATCTCTTTCTGCTATTTCCTAATTTCTATTTGCTCATTCACGCGGTCATTTAATTGAAATCAAAATTTCAAGCCTTACTTCTCTTTTCTTTTCAAATTTGAAACGTACTATTAAATCATGCCATTAGTTGCTTTTATTTTTTTCCTTAAATCAACGTACAGCTCACATAATTATAAATTGCATTAAATTTTCTGATGAACCACACCATGACCGTCTATATTACATTTATTTGGAATATATTCATTTGTTTGAAATCTTTCCTTTTCTCTCTCATCTCAGTTGGGAATAAAATAAATTTCAGCAGAAACCACGTTTCAATGCTTTTAACTCTTTATAACTTTTGATAAAATTTTCTATCCTTTTTGAAACTTAAACGTATAGGGATACACGTTTCTCATTTATTAATTTCTAAATCGTCATGTTGTCCTTTTCATGTATGTTATATTTATTTATATTTTAACATTTTCTATTTATTTCACTCATCTCCCTACACGTTTCTATTTATTTGCTGATTTGTTGCATACGTTTCGTTTTGGAAAAATGCGGTTCATTCCTATTTATTTCATTTCTGACATTTATTTCATCTTTTACTGAAATTCGACCGTTGCCACGTCATACCATTTTGGAAGTATGAATGCACAAAACATGCATACATTTTATCTTTGCTTAAATTTCTCTATCCATTCCTTTTTCCATTTTAATATCCTTGCCTTTCCAAACTTATTACGTACTGTCCAAACAAACAAAAATTTATTGCTTTAATTATTCAGCTCAATCTGAGGGACCGTTACTATTCAAATCACTTTATATTTACGGTATACGTTTCTTATCTTTATTTGGCAATGGTTCTTTTTTTTTATTGCCTCAAACACTTTGCTGAATCAATGTACAACCGTTCCTATTAAAATTTTCTTTTGATCTGATCTGTGGCGTACGTTACTTTGAAATAAATTTTTAGATATCATAGCGTCTGTCACTTCCATTTTCCACTTTGAATCATTTATTTACCTATTCCTTTTATGTACTTACACGTTATCAAATAAATAAAGTATATATTTATAATCAAGCTTTCATCTTCCCAGATCCAATTCATGTTGTTGAAAACTTTTGCATCCTCTTCCCCTATTTCAACCCGAAGGACGTGCAAACCATCCTTCTTCCCTGATGCCATCTCCAACCTTTTGTTCCTCCTCTTCTTCTTCTAGTACAGCAGGCGAGTAATATATAAGTTAGAACTGTATTTTTTTCTTTTTTTCTTTTTTCAACTGTTTACAGTTAATACAAGGCATATCTATATGAAAGTATTATATAACTTTCTATGTTCAAAGATATATTTTCTTTGTATGTTTTAAACTGATTTTTGTTTGTATATATATATTTCATATGGAACAGAAAATATATATGTACATGTTTTGTATTATAATAGTATATAAGTTGATGTTATATGTTGTTTTAAGTATTATATAGATTACTGTATTTCATTTGCAGTAATATATATAGGGATAAAGTACTGTTTATTTGAGATTCAATTGTTTATATCCCACTTACTTACAAATTTTAATAGTATACGTATGATTCTATATTATTCGTTTATGCATAAGTTTACAACTGTTTATACGTGTAATTATATACTTTAGCCATAAAATTTCTATGTATATATACATTGGTTTCTGGTGATTTGTAGTATTGATTCTTATAAAATATATACATACATGGTTTACAAAGTCTTGGGATTTAACAGTTGTGTTACATATGTTATATTGTTTTATATAAAATAATAAAACTGTTATGTTAGCGTTTGTAGCTTTCTTTGTTACAGTAATATATAAATTTATTTTGAAAAGTGCTCTCATCATTTTTCTTTAAACTTGTATATGTTTATGTATATTTCTATATAAAAGTTACGGCATTTATTTCAAATTTTATTATATTTGATTTTAATACATGTGTTTAATACAAACCAATGATTTTTCTTACATACGTATTTTGTTTTGATATTTGACATAAAATGAAGTATTAATTTAATAAGAAAATAATAATGTTATATTTTCAATTTATGTCAATCTGATTTGGATTTGTTCTCGTAAAATACTGTGTCAGCTCTATCCATCGAATTCGTGCCAATCCTACTTTACTTTGAAACTTGTGCTTGGATTCGTAATTTATCCCACTTTCGTTTATCTCTAGCCTCAAAAGGTGAGAAATCACTCACGATTAACATTCTTTTATTTATTAAATTTGATTTCAATTGAAATGACAATTGAAATATAAGGCTGTAGTTATTTAAATTGTTATATATGCTATTATCTATAATTGTTCATTTAACATCCAGGCTTTCCTAACGGTTTAAATCGACACATGTGTCAATTCAAACCATACGGAAGGGCAGATTGTTATGGGGTAAATAAGAAAAAAACAGGGAAAGAAAAACAAAATAGAATCTCACAGCGGAAGGATAAAATATAATAATAAATGTACAGTTCGTAAACTGTTTACAAACATTTGATTCTTCTTTATACAATAAATATCAGAGGTCACATACCAATCATAATCAATGCAGCGGAATTAAATATTGTAGAGAAATATAGTTCATAATAATAGTAGAAATCTCCGTCTTCGTCCTCCAGATCTAAAGTCTTCGATCCTAAAACGCTCGGACTGACCCGAGCGAATTTGAAAAGACAAAAACACTCGAGTCAGAACTAAAAGATCTTTTGTGAGTTAAATTAACAGTAATAAATATGAGTGCAGTAACTCAAGAGATGCTCGGGATTTACATCTCCTAAGGATCTGTTAAACTATTTACTATGTAGTATATTGCGCTATTATAATAGCGTCTAATTGTAAAATAAACTTACCTTTTCTTAGCATTAAGGGGTTACCCATATAGCCCTTAACACGTAATAGTCCCAGTAGTCCATCCAATATCATAGTCCCTCCTGATCGGGAAGCCACCATAGGATACCACACGGGCTACGGGAGAAATCCAAACTCGTACAAGGTGCGATAGGGTAGGTGACACGGCATAACTAGGCAATGCCGGGGTAGATATACCAATTGCTATCTGGGCTGGTGGAAACGCACAGCGCGCAGCTACCGCCCACCTCGAACAAACTCCCCCAAAATCAAAAATAAAGGTGGCCACCGAATCAATCCAAAGTCAAAGTATCGTATCGAAGAGGAGTGTCCGATCAGAGGAATGACCTCATTGGCTCGAGAATCGCTCCTGTTTTTAGCCATCTTATCCCAACTCACAGGAGTCGGGTCCACGTATTTACCTCAAAGGAAACGCCGCCGCCATCCTACTTCATTCTGGAATTTCCACCACGTACACGGTTGTTAAAGTGGTTTTCAGAGTTGGCAGAGAGTATGACAACTTCCGATCCCGGTCTCTTCAACAACCAAAAGTTATTATAACACCGCGGTCATTTAAAAATACTTATACTTTCAAAACCAGAATATAATTATCCGTTTCAAAACCCATAAATACGATATCATTTCCTTTTAAAATTCAAATAAATATGATATCATTTTATTTCAAATATATTCCTTTTCCAAAATCATGCCACTTTTAAATTTATAATACCTCGGAACCAAATATTTGAATTTTAACTTTCAACATAATACTTCGAAATCCATAGTTTTAAAACCATAACTTTAAAAACTTAAATGGTTTGGATATTCAATAATATATAGAATAAAACAGTTGAATTTAAAATTTATTTAAAAGTAAATAATTTTCACACCTTCATAATTTTAATCCCTTTAAATTCAGTCTAAACCCATAACTTTTAGATTCACTTTCAGTTTGAATAAAACACTTCGATTTCAATATTTTCATACTTTGAGTATTTGTTGAATTTCAAACTAAGGTTGGTAATTTCAAATCAACATTTCATTTTCCTATTATTTAGTTTTGCAAGGTTTACATGGTAAATTCATAACCATTTAAAATAAAACTCAATTTATTAACACTAAATATTTCCTTCCATTTATTTATACTAGAATTATTCATTAAATCCAGTTATAAATATCATTCCTTTAAAATTTCCAATTTTAATAAGTTAACATCAACTTAAGGATTTAAATTTTAAAATAAGCTCAATTCCAATTAATTTCCAATTTATCTTTCAATCTTAATTGATTTGAATCATTCAAAACTATATATATATATATACAAGATCATAAACCTGTACTTAATCATATAATATAAATTATCAAATTCCATTTTTCTACTTATTCATTTTTATTTAACAGATTTATGCATAGCTTAAATTCAACAATTTAACTATATATGTATATATAAAATACCATATCCAAATTTAATATTTATTAAACCATATCATATCCAACCATAAGAATCATTTCAAAAATAATTTTATATATATACCGCGGTGCCTGTATATAATTTTCTATCCTATGGTCAAGTGATACGGATATTTATCATTTCAATCCGCAATTTAAAAATAAAAATGCGGTTGTATATCATTTCTAACCGCAATCCCGAATGAAATGAAAATGCGTAATAACTTGCAGTTTATATATGATAGAACACATCATCCATTTACCAAACATCATTCATCAACCATTTATTTCAATCATCATCCAATTTGAACAAACATCAATATAGAGCATATAAGATATACAGGGAATAAATAACAGGTATTAACTAATAGTTTTATTTAGTAATAAATTTAATAACTGTTTAACTAGCAGTTTATATGCAAATAAATAAATTCTAACTGTCAATTTATAGGACATAATAAAAAATTAATTAATAGTTAAATTTAATAAACGCGATTTAACTGAGATGATGAACAAAACATGCCAAACAATCATAAATAAATTTCTACTCATATCTTAAGTCAATTTAACAGACATAGGAAATTTTATAAGTTGTGAGTGGGTTAAAACACTCACCTTTGGGATTTAAATCGAATTTAAATCTGATTTAAACCCAAAATTTCGACAGTCTCTGAATTCGTTCATACCAGCGTTAACAGATCCAGAATTTTATTACGATCCTAACAAAAAAAATCTCGCGAGAAAACGAGGTCGTATGAGAAGTTATACGAGTTAATTCGATTGAAAACAAATTTAAATTTAAAACAAAACAAAGTAAACTTACACAACAAAACGTATGCCACGTCATTCTCCTTCTCAACACCAGACACGTGAAACTCGGCCTCAAACCCTAACGCACGCACGTTTGCCCAGGCCGCCGCCTCTGTTCCTTCGCTCGTGAACGCCACTGGCCCCCACCGCGACCACACTCCATCGCCAGAATGACGTGCTCGTCTCCCCCCATCGTTCGATCCTCGTGAAAAAAAGCCGGCCACCACAAACTTCTTCAAACCCTAATCAATTTTTCCCCCAAATCCGACCGTCGAACCACCAGATCAACCACCTAGATGCGATGCACGCTCGACTCTCTCCAAAACCCGAAAACCAATTTCCGATCAGGCGACAAAAATTTCGATGCAACGGATGGCCGAGAATAAACTAGTGTTTTTGGAAAAAATTTAATTCGATTTCAAAAATGAATTGCACCATTAAATTACGCTCGTCGAGAGCATTAACATATATTTTTCTGAGATTTTTCTGAGGACTTCCAATTTTTGACTTTTGATTTAATTTTTGAATTCTATTTGGATCTAGTGTTTGCAGCCATTGGAAGAGGAGCAGTTGAGGAAATGAACGCACAAACAAATGAGAATAGATGGAGGCTAGGGTTTATAACTGGGTTTATATAGGTAGATTAGAAGTAGAGTAGATGGATCCGATAAACAAACGTGCTGAACGATAATTGTAACGGCCCACCCCGAGACCTACCTTAGTAAAGAGAATTAACAAGTAATTCCGTCTACTAAAGCGGAGAATAGGGCTGGTTAAGGGCGACCATCTATAATTTTTTCTTAAACATCTATTGAATACGTCGTTAAATGCAATGTAATTTTTTTCCTCAAGTGGATCGACATACCCAGTAAATGCTTAATTCAAAACTACAGGTGGCTAATGGATCTATCAGAACAAAACACAATAATTAAATGAAAAGCACATCACAGAACAGTAATCAATATCATATATATATACATCTCCTCTGATGCATGTTTAGTACAATACAATATGAATACAATAAAGGTGGTACTTGACCACACTATATACATCGAATCAAATGTAACTACATCAGTATACGAAAGAACAGAAACTACTCAAGATAAGAAAAAAAGCTGATATCCAACATCAACTTCAAGCTAAGCCCAATAGATGATACCTGAAACAACTCGGTCTGACCCGAGTGAAAACACACGGGTCTGGCTAGCTAGGACTTATCATTAGTAAAGGTGATGATAAGCGATGAGGGGAAAACCATTCCATCATTACCAATGGAATGATATAGGTCATTAAGTTATCTCTACAGTGATACATCAATGGTTCATCATGATTGCATAGCGGGTCACAATATGTATATTAGATAGACATGGTTTATCTAATTATATATATAACCAAATGAAATGGGTGAGGATGTGGACCATAAAGTAAATCTTCATAAGATAATTAAACTTCAAGAATCCATCATAAATAAAACCATCTAATAGAAACTTCTTAATTATTATATCTCATCTCATCGGTATAAATATAAATACATCACAAACCCATCATTAACCTCATTATAAAGGAATCTCCATAATCACTTATACCTCATATCTTTGGTATAAATATAAATCTATCTTAAATCTATTATTAACACTTATCATAAAAGCATTACCATAATTTATACCTCATCTCATTGGTATAAATATACATAATATCTCAAATCCATCTTGATAGAGCCCGAAAAGAATCTAAAACATCATATTAGAAATCACCATAAAACCATGTATATAAATAAGCCCTTTCCTCACATACGGCTATAATAAAGCATCATCATCAAAACAGTGAAAATGAAACATCTAAACTTCATGGAAAACAGCACGTGCTTTACATCTTGACTAGTACTAGTAATTTGGTACCATACATCGTGATGACTTGGGGTCACATAACATCGTAACATCGTGATTGACTAGTCGGAACATCTTGATGACACCCAGTCACAAATCCGAGTAAAAACATCGTAGTGATCGGAGTTGAGTAATAACATCGTGAACATCATGGTGACTCCAATCGTACTCGGTCTAGTACTAGTAACATCTTGAATGTGTCTTAACTATTCGAATAGGAACCCAAAAGGTGAGAACGTAAACCCATACTATACGTTCTTCCTTAACGTTTTACAAATCGTTATTTGGTTCCACATTAGGAAACATCGTAAACATCGGAACCATCATAAAACTCACTCTGCCTCATCTCATCGGCGAGTTAATATAATACCATACTCATCTCTTCTCGACGAGTAATGGTTCCATCATGACTTGTCTCATTTCATTGACAAGTAATAATCATCATAACCATCTTAACTTCATAAATCATCATAAACATCTTAACTTCATGAATACTTCATAAATAGACTTACCTCATCTCATCGGCAAGTAAAACATCTTTAAGTGGTTCTCATCGATTTTTACTCCTATGATAGGAGATCTCGAACATCTCAACTCGCCAAATATTGGCTACTTGGATAATTCCTATAATATGAATTGAAAATCTCAAATACTAACTCAAGATACAATACTCAAGAGGTGTGACGACCCAAACTCGATGTCCAATAAACGACATCAAATTCGCATCGCCGGAGCTTATAACAACAATTAGATGAATATAAAACAGCGGAACAGAATCAATATCAGAAATAACATCACTGTTACAACATCAACATAATATCCATACTGCAACAGAGTACATAATACATACACTACAACTCCAATACAACATCATGATAATACAACAGTGAACATATATCCAAAAGTTCTCAAATGAGAGAGATGATAGCGAACTCCCAAAAGCTAACACCTGAAATCTCCAATAGCTCCTAAGATATCTCCAAGATAAGAGCTCCAAAATACTGCTACTCCAAAATATAGAAACCTGCTACTAGGCTGCCCATGTAGAAATAATGGGCACCCAGAGTTTAGGAAAGAAAACAATAAACTCCGGATCAGTCATGGGACTGGTATGAGTAAACAAAACAGTTGTATTTAAATAAACAAGATTTATAAAAGAATTTTCGGAATGCTTTTAAAAATGGAACTACCATAAGACCTCCCGCCACACACACAATGCAAACGCAGAATTGGAGGAGATTTCTTCTTATGATAGTTAAATATGCTTGGTACGAGAAAAGAATTCTTTAATATTATTACTAGTGCATAATGAAGTAAATCATTTCGAAAATAGAATATTAATCTTAGCCAACATACGACCATTATCGTATGCCTACTATAGCTACCATGTTTTGTGGCAGGTTACCGCCACGCTGCATGGCAGGTTCTACAACTAAAACCGTACAGGGTTTCGTATTGTTTCTTTGGATTTCCAACAAATGGTCAGGCCAAGGAACTTCCCATTGCCACATGAGAACGCCTCTGGAAGGACGTCCCCGAGAACCAAACCGGATCTCTGCCAACACATGGCCGGGTTACCCCTAACTGGGTAACTACTGACACGAGTATGCCATCTCCCGGTCGTAACCAACCTTTAACCGGGGCCCCAGCAACAAATCACAAAATCATATATATATATATCTGCGATATCAACATAAGTTAAGTATCTGGGCTCCATACCATGATACCACTTCTATCCAGAAGGAAATGTACATACCCTAAGGGGTGCTACCCCCAATAACCTTGCTGCATCTTTCCTGTTTCGACCATTTCGGGGTGTGAGGTCCGACGAAGTCACGTCCACAAAAACACACTTTATACAAAAGCCGTGCTTTGGGTCAACAAATGATCATAGAAATGATCACAAAATAGACGATCAAACAAATGATCCTATCACAAATAATCAACACAATGATCATTTCACAGCAACACTCAGCATGTCACATTACCAAATTGGGAATATATTGCTGATAACCTTCAACTACATAACCTCTGAGCTCGTACGTCTCAGAGAAGGGTGTTAAGCTAAGAGAATAAATTCTCCGCTACCAACAGAAATATATTTGAAAGAAATCGGCTTTATATCTCAATTTGTAATGTCAGACATACTATCCATACAAGTCTGTTCCGGGCTCGAACAGAACCGAAGGCACTTCCAAAGAAGTCCTTGCAATCCGGATATCCACAATCCTGATCGGATTCCCCATCACATATGGAGAACTCTATACCGGAGCAACTCAGTGCAGAGTCAATCGACAGATCATCCTATCGCTCTCGCAAATACCCGGTCTTCAACACCGGTCTTCAATTGCTATCCATAACGTCGAATCACATATTCGAAATGGGTTATATGACACAAAGGTCCTTTCCCGGCTAATTCAAATAGTGAGTGTCAGATTTTAAAACATGTGGATGTCATTCACAAATATTCACAGAGTCGATGTGGGTTTCGGATAACAAAACTGAAATCCGATTCCCTGTCGCATCGTAGTTTAAATGTCGTTTTACGGACAACAGGGTTTTCATATCAATACAGAACAAATCACAATCACAGTGCAATAACATGGCAATTTCATCATACAGAATTACAAACAGAACAGAGATATCAATATAAGTTAACAACAATAGTTAATTATTTACTAATCAAAACGAATGAGATAAATTAATCAAATATTTATTTTATTGATTATTCAATCAATGATTTATTATTCTCAATGATAATTAAATTAATCTTAATCATCCTGATACATTGATTTTTCCTTAATTAGTTATTTTAGTTATCTGCCAATTTAAATTAATTAACTTGCTTTATCAAATCCATAAATTCTTAATTATAAATTTATTTGAGTACTTAATTGTTTATTAAATCAATTTTAATCACAATCTTTAAATTATTCTAAATTCCTTTTCAAAACTATTAATTAATACCCTAATAAAACTTAATTATTCATTCATTGATTTCTTAATTTCTTAGTTAATCAATGATTAATCCTTGACTCTTAACGAAATTACTTAATTTATTAACTATTAGTTCATAGTTAATTTTTTTTTCATAATCAATAAATATAAATTATTCACTAATTTATATATACAAAGAAATCTCTCTTAAACTTTTGAAATCAATTTATTACAATTTTGAGAACTTAAATGTTAATTTAAATTCCAACACCAGTTTTATATTAATTACTTGATTAAAATATAAATTAGATCCCGAAAAACTTTGTTAAGTTTTTACTTATTTCATTAACTTGTAATGAAAATTGATTTAATTATCATACAACAATTACCACTTAAGCTTGTTTAAGCAATTTACACACCATTATTAGTTTGCAGGTTTCAGAAATCAAACCGAGCAAATCTTCAGTTCACTCGAGTAAACACTCGACCCTTTACATTTCTTCCCCGAGTCTCTCTCTCTCTGTTCGTTCGCGTATCCATCTTCCCTGCTTCATTCATTTTTTTTTTCTTTTAACTTTCAAGTTTTAAAACCAGATAGCTTAAATTTTAAGGACTCGAACTATACGAGAGAAACTCAGGCAACTCAAAAAAAAACCCGGAGTCTTCCCTGTTTCATTCGCGAGTCCCTCTTCTTCTTCCTGTTATTTTTTTTTCACTGGCACATCACCACCACCGTGCACGTGCACGGTGGTTCGCGACCTCTCCGATGGCCATCATGACCATCTACAAATCGCACTTCATCCCCCTATTCGAAAACGATGATCAATTTAATGTTAACGACCCCACAACGAAATCGAGCTTCCAGCTCGAAACTCGAACCCATCCTCACCAACAAATTCGCTTCGCCCTCGTTGCTCCAACCATCGGAGCAGCTCAAACTTCGTCACCATCACGTCCACACCTCATGCCATCATTCCCCTCAAAATCCCCTAACTCGATGCGTCAGAGGTGGCGTACACATCGCGTTTCCAGACCGTATACATTTCGAGACTAAAACCCTAGTTTGATCTCAAACTCCCAATTAACAGAATAGAAAAATTAATTTGTATTTTTCCCAACATTCTTGAGTATTAAACTAGCTCCACACGAAATCTCAACATTCAAAAATCTTTTGATTTGCAGGAATTGATTTAAAAGCAACATTTGCTAAAATACAAACTGCTCCTAAGATACCCAAGTAAAAATCTTCATTTCTGTTTTAAAAATCCTATTTTCATATGTTCGTTCAAATTATAATATCAATTCAATGATTTAAAATGTTTGAATTCACCTTAAAATCTTGTTTTTACTGTAATATTCATGTTACAGAGTCAAAAGTTTTGATTTCAAGCTTAAACAAAAGTTTAAACTGTGAGTCAAGTATACACCACCTATCTTGTTTTAAGTATCCTAAGTTAAAAATGTTAAATGAAGTTCCTTTGAATCTTTTTTTTTCTAATTAACTAGCTCCTGAGATATGATCATTTAAAGAGCAGAGCTCACATGTTTTTTTCCAGAAACACAGAACAATATGCAGAACAATATTTTTTTTTGTTTATATACAACAAAACACAAATTCATGGATTAAGTATTTATATTTCAAATAAATATAGGTTTACTCACCTGAACAATATAGAAACAGAGAATACTTTTGTTTCTTTTTAACTGCAGTTTGCTTCTTCTTCTCTGGTTTGGTTTTTAACTTCTTTTTATTTTCTGTTTTGATCACCTGAATACTTTTGAATTTATGAAATATGATGTTTTCTTTTTCAGGTTTGCAGAAGTTTGTTGAATGAAATAAAGAGGCAGGTTGATGTTTATTTATAACAGATTGTTTACTGAGGTTTATTAAAACAAGTACAGGATAAACCATGCTGGAAGTAAAAGCATTGAATGCAGGTATGTTGCTTTGTAGATGCTTGCATTTAATGTAAGCATGTTTTAAGATGCTTCTATACTGTGTACTTGTAGAAATGTGCTGCTTGATTTATATAAACATTATTTTGTTTGAATGTTTTACTCTCTTGCATCTTTTTTTATATGTACAGTTTATATGTTTTATATTTTTATTAGCTAATGTTTTGTTTTTATTTTATGTATATATAGGTGTGTTGTTTTGTTTATTTTGCTAAATGTAAGAGTTTGTTTTTATTTTATCTTATTTTCTTTTGCTTAAATATTTACTGGTTTGTATAGTAACATATTTATTTGATTCATTTGTTTAATTATTTGTTCATTTGTTCTCTTATGTCTTTATAGTGTTTATAGCAACTTGTTTTAGTTATTAACTTTTAATAATTATGTGAATTTATTACAATATACATTTTCTTAAATTTTATTTCTATTCAAGATTTAACTTATTAATATTTAATCTATAACTTATATTTTATTTTATTTTTTTTTTTTTTTAGGCTTAAACAATTTCTTGTTTTGTTGAATATTTCATTTCTTTATAACTTTTCAATTTTTATTTCAAAAAGTTCCAATATATTACAAAAATTTAAATTCATAAATCTCGGGATGTTACAATATCCCCTCCTTAAGAATATTTCATCCTCGAAATTGAAAGAGAGAGAAACGTAAACAAATAATATACGAATTCAGAAACAAGGAAATGACTTACAGTTTTTAGTCGAGATGTCAATTCTGCATTTGGGATATGACTTCTTCATATTCTCTTCAGTCTCCCAAGTACAGTCCTTTGGATCGCCACTCCATTTAACTTTGACCAATTTCACAATTTTGTTCCTCAATCGCTTCTCATCACGATCAACAATTTTCATCGGTTCCCTTCTAACTGCCAAATTGGGAGTGATTTCAAGATCCTGCTGAGCAGCTTCTTCAATTATATCATCTGGATCGTGCACATATTTCCGAAGATTAGAAATATGGAACACATCATGTACGCTAGACAACCAGCTGGGTAACTGTACTCTATATGCTAGAGAACCAATCCTTTTCAGAATAGGAAAAGGACCAATATAACGCGGTGCCAACTTTCCAGTTTTTCTGAATCTCAATACACCCCGCATCGGAGATACTTTCAGAAATACAGAATCTCCAACTTGAAATTCCAAATTTCTCCTTCGACGGTCATAATAGCTCTTCTGACGGCTTTGGGCAGTTAATAACTTCTTTCGAATAAAATTTACCTTCTCAGTGGCTTCTTTTATCATATCTGGTCCAAGAACAAGTCTGTCACCTGATTCGATCCAGCATGTAGGTGATCGACACGGACGACCATACAAAGCTTCGAAAGGAGCCATTTCTAAACTGGCCTGATAACTGTTATTATAAGAGAATTCAACCAGATGCAAATGGTCCTCCCAAGAACCACCAAAATCATGAACACAAGCACGCAGTAGGTCTTCTAAAATTCGGTTAACTCTCTCAGTCTGTCCATCAGATTGCGGGTGATAAGCAGTACTGAAATTTAATTTCATTCCCAATGCGTCCTGAAACGCTTCCCAAAATCTACTAGTGAAGATCGGGTCACGATCACTCACTATACTACTGGGAATACCATGGAGGCGAACAATTTCCTTTATATAAATATCTGCGAAGCTTGCCGCAGTCCGAGTAGATTTAACTAGAATGAAATGAGCATTTTTGGTTAGACGATCCATAATAACCCAAATCGCTTCATTGCCTTTCTTGGTTCGTGGAAATCCGTCGATGAAATCCATCGATACCTGATCCCACTTCCATTTCGGTACTTCTAAAGGTTGAAGTAAACCGGCCACTTTCTTTTGGCCGCTCTTTATTTGCTGACAAGTAGCACAGCGACTCACATAAATAGATATGTCTCTCTTCATCGTTTTCCACCAGAATGTTCTTTTAACATCTCGATACATTTTGTTGACTCCTGGATGGATGCTGAATTTGGACTTGTGGCATTCATCCAATACTTCACGTTTCAGTTCTGGAATGTCAGGGACACAAATTCTTCCCTTTATCCTTATAACTTCTCTATCATCTATCTCAAAAGTAGTATCCTCTCCTCGATCTATTCTTCTACGCATTTCTCGAAAAAACTTCTCTTCGGTTTGTTTGCTCGCGATCTTCTCAAGGAGAGTAGGAGTGATAACAAGATATGCAAGAACAGCATGTCTTCTACTTAAAGCATCGGCTACTACATTGGCTTTTCCCGGCGTATATTGGATATCTAAGTCATAAGATGCCAGAAATTCCAACCAACGTTGTTGTCGCAAATTCAAATCCTTCTGGGTGAAAAGATATTTCAAGTTTTTATGATCGGTGAATAATTCGAATTTTTCACCTAAAACAACGAGAGTTTATTAAGTATATTTCTTTAGTTAATTTCGCAAATTATTAAGAAAGCTGAAAGATTCTTACCCAGAAGATAATGTCGCCATATTTTCAAAGCGAAAACAACAGCCAAAAGTTCCAAATCGTGCGTGGGGTAGTTCTTCTCATGCGGACGTAATTGTCTACTTGCGTAGGCAACCACCTTTCCATTTTGCATTAATACTGCACCTACCCCTTCACCACATGCATCAGTATAGACAGATAAGCCTTGGTTCCCATTAACAATAGTGAGAACAGGTGCAGTGGTCAATCTCTTTTTCAACTCTTGAAAAACATCCTCACATCTTGAAGTCCAAATGTACTTTGCATTTTGAAAAATTAAGAATAGCGGACTGGGTTGTTTCCAATCAAGAATAGCGGAAATTTGGCTAGGATCTACTGAAATTCCTTCTTCATTAACAATATGGCCAAGGAATTTTACTTCATTGACCCAGAAGTGGCATTTGGAAAATTTTGCATATAGAACATTTCTCCTTAAAATTTCTAAGACAATTCTAAGATGCTCGGCATGCTCATCTTCAGTTTTGGAGAAAATTAAGATGTCATCAATGAATACAAGTACAAATTTATTCAAAACTTCCCGAAACACACGAGTCATGAGATCTACGAAGTATGCTGGAGCATTGGTTAGCCCGAAAGGCATAACTAACCATTCGTGAAACATATTAGGACCTCTGAAAGCAGTCAGATGTACACAATCTTCGGCGATTCGTAATTGATGGAATCCTTGGGCTAGATCCATCTTTGAAAAGAAACGAGCGCCATGCAACTGATCAAATAAATCATCAATCCTGGGCAGTGGAAATTTATTCTTGAGAGTTTGTTTATTTAGATCGCGGTAATCTACACACAATCTCAAAGATCCGTCTGATTTAGCAACAAATACGACGGCTGAACCCCATTCAGAAACACTGGGTCGAATTAATCCTTTTGCTAGTAGCTCATTAGTTTGATGAACCAATTCAATCTTTTCCCTGGGTGCCATCCTGCGACTTGCGTGAACAACAGGACGAGTATTAGGTACAAGATCGATTCGGAATTCTATTTCTCGATGAGGAGGTAAAGATTTCACTTCTTCAAATACGTCGGAAAAATTCCGAACAACAGGTATAGACTGCAAAGTGGGTTCAAGATTTCCCAAAGTATATATCAATCTGTCGCTCCTTGGACTTGGATTCTCACAAGAGATTTCAATAAAATTTCCAAGGCTTGTTTTGATTAAAACTGTCCGATTACTACACTCCAATCTAGCATCGTATCTCGATAGCCAGTTCATACCGAGTAAGATTTCAAATTCGTCAAATTCGAGGACATAAAGGTTGATAGGAAATTTATAGCTAGCATATGAAATAGGAACTCTCTTACAATATGAACTAAGATTTGCGGGACCTCCAACCGGATTTTTCACGCAAATAAGATCGTCAGCAAATTTAGTTTCAAGTCCCAATTCATTTACGGTTTGTTGGGAGATAAAGCTATGTGAAGCTCCTGTATCAAATAAAGCTCTAACAGTTCTATTATTAATAGTAAGGTTACCTTCCAAAACACTTTTCCCTTTGTCAGCTTTTGAAGATGAGGGGTCCTCCTTTATCGTGTAAACTTTTGCCACCTGCGCTGGCTTCATCACTGGGCAATCTTTAACTAAATGTCCCGGTTTATGACAATTGTAACATTCTCTAGCTGGTTTCTTCGGTTTTGGGAAGTCATTTGAATAGTGGCCTTTCTCTTTGCAGTTGTAACAAGTGACATTTTCTGTTGCTCTTCCTTGAGTGTTCCTCTTCTTCTCATTGCCTTGCCAAGGTTTCTTGACTCCGAATTTTCGCTTTTTATAATTCTGACTACCTGAATTACCTTTCTCCATAGTTGCTTCTTGTATATCAAGGGTAGCGTACCTGTACCCCACATCTACTAAATCTGAAAAAGATTCTTTAACATGACCTGTCATTCTTCCATGATATTTCTGGTTCATTCCCCGGATAAACCTTTCGTTTTTCTTCAGAGGTGTATTTAGCAATTCCGGGCCAAACCGAGATAGTTCACTGAATTTATTCAAGTATTCTTCAAACGACAAACTTCCTTGCTTCAAATCCAGAAATTCCTGATACATTCTGGAAACTCCCGCCGATGGCATGTAACGTTTCTCAAACACTTCTTTAAAACGATCCCAAGTAAATTCTTCCTCGGGTTCCTCTATAATGATGGTTTCCCACCAAGCTGAAGCTTCTCCTTGGAGTTGCCAAGAAGCTATAAGTCTTTTCTGCTCATCCTGCAATTTTAGCCCTTTAAAAATCTTTTCACACGATCTTACCCAAGCTTGAGCGTCAATAATTGACTCTTTGCCAATAAATGGTTTGCCACCAAGCTTTTCAAATTTCTTATATAATTCAGCCAAGTCCGGCTGCTGCTGAATTTCTATTACTGCTTCTGCGGCTGCGGGAATTTGATTTGGTGCTGCAGCATTGCCTTGACCACTAATTCTCCCTCTGCGTCCACTCATTTTCACTATCTGAGATTAGTAAGAAAATTGATTTAGATATGCAGACGAAATATCTTAAGGAATATCAGAAGTAAAAAGAAACAGACTAAGAAAATTTCAAAGTTTCAATTTTGATTATACTCATTCTAGGGTATAATTCACCCTATCTCTAATGAGCCATCTAATGTGTTATACTCCGTAGCTAAAGTTCTTACTCAACCAACAGCTCTGATACCACTTTGTGACGACCCAAACTCGATGTCCAATAAACGACATCAAATTCGCATCGCCGAAGCTTATAACAACAATTAGATGAATATAAAATAGCCGAACAGAATCAATATCATAAATAACATCACTGTTACAACATCAACATAATATCCATACTGCAACAGAGTACATAATACATACACTACAACTCCAATACAACATCATGATAATACAATAGTGAACATATATCCAAAAGTTCTCAAATGAGAGAGATGATAGCGAACTCCCAAAAGCTAACACCTGAAATCTCCAATAGCTCCTAAGATATCTCCAAGATAAGAGCTCCAAAATACTGCTACTCCAAAATATAGAAACCTGCTACTAGGCTGCCCGTGTGGAAATAATGGGCACCCAGAGTTTAGGAAAGAAAACAATAAACTCCGGATCAGTCATAGGACTGGTATGAGTAAACAAAACAGTTGTATTTAAATAAACAAGATTTATAAAAGAATTTTCGGAATGCTTTTAAAAATGGAACTACCATAAGACCTCCCGCCACACACACAATGCAAACGCAGAATTGGAGGAGATTTCTTCTTATGATAGTTAAATATGCTTGCTACGAGAAAAGAATTCTTTAATATTATTACTAGTGCATAGTGAAGTAAATCATTTCGAAAATAGAATATTAATCTTAGCCAACATACGACCATTATCGTATGCCTACTATAGCTACCATGTTTTGTGGCAGGTTACCGCCACGCTGCATGGCAGGTTCTACAACTAAAACCGTACAGGGTTTCGTATTGTTTCTTTGGATTTCCAACAAATGGTCAGGCCAAGGAACTTCCCATTGCCACATGAGAACGCCTCTGGAAGGACGTCCCCGAGAACCAAACCGGATCTCTGCCAACACAAGGCCGGGTTACCCCTAACTGGGTAACTACTGACACGAGTATGCCATCTCCCGGTCGTAACCAACCTTTAACCGGGGCCCCAGCAACAAATCACAAAATCATATATATATTTGCGATATCAACATAAGTTAAGTATCTGGGCTCCATACCATGATACCACTTCTATCCAGAAGGAAATGTACATACCCTAAGGGGTGCTACCCCCAATAACCTTGCTGCATCTTTCCTGTTTCGACCATTTCGGGGTGTGAGGTCCGACGAAGTCACGTCCACAAAAACACACTTTATACAAAAGCCGTGCTTTGGGTCAACAAATGATCATAGAAATGATCACAAAATAGACGATCAAACAAATGATCCTATCACAAATAATCAACACAATGATCATTTCACAGCAACACTCAGCATGTCACATTACCAAATTGGGAATATATTGCTGATAACCTTCAACTACATAACGTCTGAGCTCGTACGTCTCAGAGAAGGGTGTTAAGCTAAGAGAATAAATTCTCCGCCACCAACAGAAATATATTTGAAAGAAATCGGCTTTATATCTCAATTTGTAATGTCAGACATACTATCCATACAAGTCTGTTCCGGGCTCGAACAGAACCGAAGGCACTTCCAAAGAAGTCCTTGCAATCCGGATATCCACAATCCTGAACGGATTCCCCATCACATATGGAGAACTCTATACCGGAGCAACTCGGTGCAGAGTCAATCGACAGATCATCCTATCGCTCTCGCAAATACCCGGTCTTCAACACCGGTCTTCAATTGCTATCCATAACGTCGAATCACATATTCGAAATGGGTTATATGACACAAAGGTCCTTTCCCGGCTAATTCAAATAGTGAGTGTCAGATTTTAAAACATGTGGATGTCATTCACAAATATTCACAGAGTCGATGTGGGTTTCGGATAACAAAACTGAAATCCGATTCCCTGTCGCATCGTAGTTTAAATGTCGTTTTACGGACAACAGGGTTTTCATATCAATACAGAACAAATCACAATCACAGTGCAATAACATGGCAATTTCATCATACAGAATTACAAACACAACAGAGATATCAATATAAGTTAACAACAATAGTTAATTATTTACTAATCAAAACGAATGAGATAAATTAACCAAATATTTATTTTATTGATTATTCAATCAATGATTTATTATTCTCAATGATAATTAAATTAATCTTAATCATCCTGATACATTGATTTTTCCTTAATTAGTTATTTTAGTTATCTGCCAATTTAAATTAATTAACTTGCTTTATCAAATCCATAAATTCTTAATTATAAATTTATTTGAGTACTTAATTGTTTATTAAATCAATTTTAATCACAATCTTTAAATTATTCTAAATTCCTTTTCAAAACTATTAATTAATACCCTAATAAAACTTAATTATTCATTCATTGATTTCTTAATTTCTTAGTTAATCAATGATTAATCCTTGACTCTTAACGAAATTACTTAATTTATTAACTATTAGTTCATAGTTAATTTTTTTTTCATAATCAATAAATATAAATTATTCACTAATTTATATATACAAAGAAATCTCTCTTAAACTTTTGAAATCAATTTATTACAATTTTGAGAACTTAAATGTTAATTTAAATTCCAACACCAGTTTTATATTAATTACTTGATTAAAATATAAATTAGATCCCGAAAAACTTTGTTAAGTTTTTACTTATTTCATTAACTTGTAATGAAAATTGATTTAATTATCATACAGCAATTACCACTTAAGCTTGTTTAAGCAATTTACACACCATTATTAGTTTGCAGGTTTCAGAAATCAAACCGAGCAAATCTTCAGTTCACTCGAGTAAACACTCGACCCTTTACATTTCTTCCCCGAGTCTCTCTCTCTCTGTTCGTTCGCATATCCATCTTCCCTGCTTCATTCATTTTTTTTTTCTTTTAACTTTCAAGTTTTAAAACCAGATAGCTTAAATTTTAAGGACTCGAACTATACGAGAGAAACTCAGGCAACTCAAAAAAAAACCCGGAGTCTTCCCTGTTTCATTCGCGAGTCCCTCTTCTTCTTCCTGTTATTTTTTTTTCACTGGCACATCACCACCACCGTGCACGTGCACGGTGGTTCGCGACCTCTCCGATGGCCATCATGACCATCTACAAATCGCACTTCATCCCCCTATTCGAAAACGATGATCAATTTAATGTTAACGACCCCACAACGAAATCGAGCTTCCAGCTCGAAACTCGAACCCATCCTCACCAACAAATTCGCTTCGCCCTCGTTGCTCCAACCATCGGAGCAGCTCAAACTTCGTCACCATCACGTCCACACCTCATGCCATCATTCCCCTCAAAATCCCCTAACTCGATGCGTCAGAGGTGGCGTACACATCGCGTTTCCAGACCGTATACATTTCGAGACTAAAACCCTAGTTTGATTTCAAACTCCCAATTAACAGAATAGAAAAATTAATTTGTATTTTTCCCAACATTCTTGAGTATTAAACTAGCTCCACACGAAATCTCAACATTCAAAAATCTTTTGATTTACAGGAATTGATTTAAAAGCAACATTTGCTAAAATACAAACTGCTCCTAAGATACCCAAGTAAAAATCTTCATTTCTGTTTTAAAAATCCTATTTTCATATGTTCGTTCAAATTATAATATCAATTCAATGATTTAAAATGTTTGAATTCACCTTAAAATCTTGTTTTTACTGTAATATTCATGTTACAGAGTCAAAAGTTTTGATTTCAAGCTTAAACAAAAGTTTAAACTGTGAGTCAAGTATACACCACCTATCTTGTTTTAAGTATCCTAAGTTAAAAATGTTAAATGAAGTTCCTTTGAATCTTTTTTTTTCTAATTAACTAGCTCCTGAGATATGATCATTTAAAGAGCAGAGCTCACATGTTTTTTTCCAGAAACACAGAACAATATGCAGAACAATATTTTTTTTTTTTTATATACAACAAAACACAAATTCATGGATTAAGTATTTATATTTCAAATAAATATAGGTTTACTCACCTGAACAATATAGAAACAGAGAATACTTTTGTTTCTTTTTAACTGCAGTTTGCTTCTTCTTCTCTGGTTTGGTTTTTAACTTCTTTTTATTTTCTGTTTTGATCACCTGAATACTTTTGAATTTATGAAATATGATGTTTTCTTTTTCAGGTTTGCAGAAGTTTGTTGAATGAAATAAAGAGGCAGGTTGATGTTTATTTATAACAGATTGTTTACTGAGGTTTATTAAAACAAGTACAGGATAAACCATGCTGGAAGTAAAAGCATTGAATGCAGGTATGTTGCTTTGTAGATGCTTGCATTTAATGTAAGCATGTTTTAAGATGCTTCTATACTGTGTACTTGTAGAAATGTGCTGCTTGATTTATATAAACATTATTTTGTTTGAATGTTTTACTCTCTTGCATCTTTTTTTATATGTACAGTTTATATGTTTTATATTTTTATTAGCTAATGTTTTGTTTTTATTTTATGTATATATAGGTGTGTTGTTTTGTTTATTTTGCTAAATGTAAGAGTTTGTTTTTATTTTATCTTATTTTCTTTTGCTTAAATATTTACTGGTTTGTATAGTAACATATTTATTTGATTCATTTGTTTAATTATTTGTTCATTTGTTCTCTTATGTCTTTATAGTGTTTATAGCAACTTGTTTTAGTTATTAACTTTTAATAATTATGTGAATTTATTACAATATACATTTTCTTAAATTTTATTTCTATTCAAGATTTAACTTATTAATATTTAATCTATAACTTATATTTTATTTTATTTTTATTTTTTTTTAGGCTTAAACAATTTCTTGTTTTGTTGAATATTTCATTTCTTTATAACTTTTCAATTTTTATTTCAAAAAGTTCCAATATATTACAAAAATTTAAATTCATAAATCTCGGGATGTTACAAGAGGTTTCGATCGTACAAGTCTGGAATTAACCAAAAAAGCAAACTCATGTGTCCCATACCACATGTTTTACTAAATCGTTTAATTCTATTTCTCATACGTCCGAAAAGTGCAAAAACGTGTATCTTTAAATAGAAAATATATTTTTGCTAAATCGGATTTTGAAATAAATTTCAAAAATTATTTAAGAACTCAACTTTGAAAATATCTTTATAATTTAGAAATATTAATTGTATCATTTTTTTATATGAAATCACTTTGTAAAATATATATCTTAGAACAATAGCTAGAATATGAACACTGTTGGAAAATAGTTTGAAAATACGTGCACATGCGCTCGGAATCACAATGAAAACATTACATAACGAATCATTAAAATCCATTAAAATCCCAATGACGAATTCATGAAAATCCATGGTTCTATATAGTTGAAGCAACCCAAAAATAATCACAAGGCGCAGCGTTTATCCCTTGAATAAGGTAATACAACAATCAAGATCTATATTAAAATTCATCATCAAAGACTTGCTCGAACAATATAAGAAAATACATGATTCAATACCAGAACATATGTGATATAAAGATCTCAATATTTGCACTGAAAGAGCATCAAAACCGTGTTCGGAAAACATAAGAGAAAGCACCAAAAGCTGGTGCAACAATTCAAGATACACAGGAATAAACATTGGTGTTTTGCCCAGGCGTATATTTTGTTTGTTCAGTTTACCACTTTTAAGCACATAATTTGAGAGAAAACAAAACATAAAAGTTGTAGAAGACATCCTAAGATTTTCAAAACATTAAAAATTATCGAATTCCGATAAGAAATGTAAAAGTTATAGATAAAACAATTCTGAGATTTGAATTTCACAACTTATGTCATTTTGTCTCGGGACAGCGACAAACAATCACATTTCTGGCCAAGATAACTTTGAAATTTCAAAAAAATCAAAATATAAAAGTTGAAGGTGATTTTATTAGCTTGAAGTCAGAAAAATAATCACCAAAATCCGACTTAGGGATCAAAAGATACGGCCAAAAACGTTCTTAGGTCACTGATCATTGTCGCTCTCGTTTTGCTCTCGGGATAACAACGAACAATCACTTTTTTGACCAAGATAACTTCGAAATTTCAGAAAAATCAAAACAAAAATGTTTTATTACAAAGTCTATGTTTTCCGGAATGACCAAGATCATCAAAATCGGTGAAGAAACGTAGTATTTATGATCAAATTCGTTCAGCTTCAATGATAGAGCAAATATTGGTTTTGCTCTCGGGTTTGCAGTAGTAAAACATGATTTTGACATAGTTAACTTCAAAATTACAGAAAACTCAAAACATAAAAATTCTATTACATGAATTAAGATTTCTGAAACATCTAAAATTATCAAAATCGGATCAAAAACGAGAAAGTTATGCCTAAATTTGTTTCACCTTCAAGCATAGAGCAAATATAGACTTTGCTCTCGGGTTAGCAGTAGAAAAATCAAATTTTGACATAGATAACCTCAAAATTATAGAAAATATAAAACATAAAAGTTGTAGCACATGATTTATACTTTTCGGAACATCCAAAATTATCAAATTCCGATGAAAACGAGAAAGTTATGGCTAATTTGGTTTCAGCTTCAAAGATAGACAGAATTCAGTTTTTGGATTGAGCACAAAATATGATCAAAACTTGATTTTTATAGCTCCAAACATCCAATTTTACATTAAATATGAATAAGAAAGATTGTTTACAGCTAGCGTGAGTGAGATTACTCACCTTAGGGTTTGTTTATAGTGAATTTGGATGGCAAGAAGCAAGCTTTGGGGATGGATTGAGGCTCTAAGCACCCGTAGAAGCTAAAAAGAAGACATGAAAAACAAACCAAAATAAATTGCAGACAACTCATCATGATTCAAGGATTTTGATGAAAACTTTTTGGAATTAGATGGATATTACCTTGTAAATCCTTGTTTTATTGATTATCTTCTTTAATTTGCAACAGATTTGGTGGCTTTTGGTTTTAGTTGGAGAAAGCCATGATTTTTTTCTCTTTCCTTTTACTATAAGATGTTTTGAGAAGAGGATAAAAAGAAAGCTACGTATAGGATGATTTCTCAAGGCAGAAGGCTATAGTGAGAACTAATGGACCTAGTTCTTACCCATTAAGCCCAAGTGTAAATATACTTAGTGAAAAAAAATTAAGTTATGTTCATTTCTTTTCTATATTAACACTATATAAGCAAATTTTCATATTTTAAAGTGAATTACAAATCTATTCAACCAATATATGTAACCAAAATTATTATTTTAACAATATGAAATTTATTTTAACAATAAAAAGTCAATTTTACAAATAAAACCTAATTTTCAACAATATTCTACAACTTACACAATTTACACTTTTTATTCTCATAAAACACCATTTTTAACATAACAATTAATACAAAAATTGTTGTCTTGTCAAATAAAATACAACAAACCATTCCAACTTTATTTACACATCAAAATATTATTTTTAAACCATATTTCACTCTTTTATGTTATCAATAAATACATAATTACTTTGTATTTCTCCTTTTTAAAATCGATAAAAGATTAATATTGGCAATAGTTTCCAATATTGTTGTATTGACTCAATTAAAATCAATGAATGATCATTTTCTCTCCAAATTCTCAAAATAAAGTTTTTAAAACTTTATTTTCATCAATTAGATTTATTTCAACAATTTAATGTTGAAATATATCACTTATTTAATTTATTAGCTCCAAACAAATATAAACCCTATATTTATAATTTATTCAACTAAATACTTATCCAATCAAATTTAATCCCTTATTTAAACTCAAAACATTGTTTATTTTAAATAAATAATTTTTAATAAAATTTATCTTCTCTAATTTATTTTATTCTCAATTAAAATATAACCATCGTTATATTTTAATATTATAGGTAATCACTGATACTAGGGTTGTTACAGACTCCCCCCTTATAAAAATTGCGTCCCCTGCAATTTGCTAGAAAAAGAGTCATAAAAAAAATAAAAATTCAATCAACAAAGGTGATGGACTAGCTCAAAACTCAAACCATTCATACTCTTGACATAAAATGCTAGAGAGAAATAAGGAAAATCTCCCTTGGTTAATCCAATGGTCCATCATATGCTAATATAGTGATTAGCAAACCATCGAATTTTCCAAGCAACTCGAAAGAATTTCAAAGATATTCAGTCTTCGAATCAATACTCAATAAAAAGCTCAAAAAATAATATATCAAGTAAGATAGATTTCTTACAACTCTACGAATATAGTTGGGATCAAACTCATTCAAACCCAAATGACCATCTACACAATTTTCCGCATAATTATACGGAAAGAACATCCTCACAACAAGGAGAGACAAAAGAAACAAGATAGATAAATCGCAAAAAAATGGCTTCTCACGAGGCCACAAAACTCGAACGACTGCGAAAATGCATGTCGTTAACAATAGCACAAGAGTAGAGTGAACTCAAGAACAAGAATATAAGCTCAAATTACTTTTCAATCCCAAATATTTTGAATTTTTTTTTCCTCAACATCTTTTAAATTTTAAATCTCAATTTTCAACATTAAAATTTTTTCAAACTCTTTACTATATTACTTAGTAAGTGGTATAAAACTCAAATTAAAAGTCTAAATTTCTTCTCTTACTTCAAAAATTAATTTTCAAAGAATTTTGTAAATCCATTATAATTTTCCACAAAATTAATTAAGGGTTTAAATTCTCTTTACTCTTCTTATTAAACCACTTAAATCGTTTAAAGACAATCTTCAAATCCTCTTATAACTCCTCTCTTAAAACATCCAATGAATATAATATAGATTCTAAAATCTTAAAATATACTTTCAATAAAGTATAGCTCAAAGTAAATAAATAAATAAATGGCATTGCCTCGCCATTGAACCTCTAATAAATAGATATATCTATTGGCTGTAGAGTCGATCGAACGATCAAAACTGCCTTGCCACTCTATTACCCGTCTCTAAAATTAATGGCTGCAATTACCATTCAAAAATAAATTTAATATATAATCTCAAAATATTATTTTCAAAATCTCAATTTTTAAAACAAAAACCATTGTGTCTGATTGCCTTATCATAGCATTTAGGAGATTCCTATCGATAACGTTGATCAGGCGTATCGACTAGAACTCTTAACTACTCGATGGACAACCCAATACTCTCAATTATTTCTATAAAAGAATACCACTCATATAAATATATTCTCAAAACATTCTTTGAGTTTTAAAATATCTCAAAACTCCAATTTCTCTTTTTAAAAGTCATATAAATATATATATATATATATATATATATATTGTGTCATAAACTCAAACCAAAGAACGTTAAGAGAATGCATCGAGATATTCCTAGAATACTCAATTCACAAAATCAACAGAAGGAGATGGAGTGTTCATCAACTCCTACAAGACGATGAGCCACTCTCGAAAATCATCAAGACAAAAGATAAGCAAGATATTCTTCTCGAAGGAGAAGAAGCACACAAACAACAAGTCATTACTTCAAACAAAGTAATGCTACAAAGGATAACACCGATTGAGTATCCGAAAAGGATAACTCAAAGAAACAGAATGATAAACTCAATCAAACTCAAACAATCAAGAAATTCACCTCATTGTTTAGTGGATGTCCTCGTGGAAGGATAACCGAAGAACTAAGAGCCAGGAATAAGGATACCTCAACACTCGATTGCCTGATTGGATGTCAAATTCAAACGGACTCACAAAACTCAACAAAGTCACCCTGACCGGAATTCGAGATATATTGTCAGCATCTCGATACTAAAGAGTGAATACAAAAACTTCTGAATCATCATTAACATTCCAAAGTGATAGAAATAATAACCCAATCAAATTAGGATGCCTAAATAAATATAGGATCCTATAACACAAAATGATCGGGGTTAACATCAAATAAGCCAATCCATCCCAAATCAAATACATCTCAAGTTAGTGAGTAATAAACTAATATTCACTAAAGCAGCAACAAATAGAAAACTCAGAATGCTCACAACATGCCAATCGTTGTGATCCCTTCAATAGGATTCATAACTCTCAAAGGAATGCAACAAGAATGCTCAAAGAAATCAATCAGGTCCATCAATACGAACTCACTCATATTGAAGAAAAAAATGAAATAAAATAATCCCAAATAAGATTATTCATAGGACAAGATAACATCAAACTCAATTATGGAATACTACGGAATACAATATATATTCCTAGACATATTCCATCTCAACATACCCTAATACTCGAAAAAGAATCAAAAAACGATTCGAAAACAAGCTCGAATAAAAGACAATGATTCACTCATATTGTACTTTGACGTATCGTGATATACGTACTGTTCTATGTTTATTCTACTTTGTTCTGACCACAGCTCTGATACCATGCTGTAACGCCCCACCCCGAGACCTACCTTAGTAAAGAGAATTAACAAGTAATTCCGTCTACTAAAGTGGAGAATAGGGATGGTTAAGGGCGACCATCTATAATTTTGTCTTAAACATCTATTGAATACGTCGTTAAATGCAATGTAAATTTTTTTTCCTCAAGTGGATCGACATACCTAGTAAATGCTTAATTCAAAACTATAGGTGGCTAATGGATCAATCAGAACAAAACACAATAATTAAATGTAAAGCACATCACAGAACAGTAATCAATATCATATATATATGTACATATACGCTGATACATGTTTAGTACAATACAATATGAATACAATAAAGGTGGTACTCGACCACACTATATACATCAAATCAAATGTAACTAAATGAGAGTATGCGAAAGAACAGAAACTACTCAAGAGAAAAGAAAAAAGCTGATATCCAACATCAACTTCAAGCTAAGCCCAATAGATGATACCTGAAACAACTCGGTCTGACCCGAGTGAAAACACACGGGTCAGGCTAGCTAGAACTTATCGTTAGTAAAGGTGATAATAAGCGATAAGGGGAAAACCATTCCATCATTACCAATGGAATGATATAGGTCATTAAGTTATCTCTACAGTGGTACATCAATGGTTCATCATGATTGCATAGAGGGTTACAATATGTATATTAGATAGACATGGTTTATCTAATTATATATATAACCGAATGAAATGGGTGAGGATGTGGACCATATATTAAATCTTCATAAGATAATTAAACTTCAAGAATCCATCATAAATAAAACCATCTAATAGAAACTTCTTAATTATTATATCACATCTCATCGATATACATATAAATACATCACAAACCCATCATTAACCTCATTATAAAGGAATCTCCATAATCATTTATACCTCATATCATTGGTATAAATATAAATCTATTATCAACACTTATCATAAAAGCATTACCATAATTTATACCTCATCTTATTGGTATAAATATACACAATGTCTCAAATCCATCTTGATAGAGCCCGGAAAGAATCTAAAACATCATATTCGAAATCACCATAAAACCATGTATATAAATAAGCCATTTTCTTACATACGGCTATAATAAAGCATCATCATCAAAACAGTGAAAACAAAACATCTAAACTTCATGGAAAACAGCACGTGCTTTACATCTTAACTAGTACTAGTCATTTGGTACCATACATCGTGATGACTTGGGGTCACATAACATCATAACATTGTGATTGACTAGTCGGAACATCTTGATGACACCTAGTCACAAATCCAAGTAAAAACATTGTGGTGATCGGAGTTGAGTAATAACATCGTGAACATCGTGGTGACTCCAGTCGTACTCGGTCTAGTACTAGTAACATCTTGAATGTGTCTCAACTATTCGAATAGGAACCCAAAAGGTGAGAACGTGTATCCCATACTATATGTTCTCCCTTAATGTTTTACTTATCGTTAGTTGGTTCCACTTTAGGAAACATCATAAACATCAGAACCATCATAAAACTTACTCTGCCTCATCTCATCGGCGAGTTAATATAATACCATACTCGTCACTTCTCATCGACGAGTAATGGTTCCATCGTGACTTGTCTCATTTCATTGACAAGTAATAATCATCATAACCATCTTAACTTCATAAATCATCATAAACATCTTAACTTCATGAATATTTCATAAGTAGACTTACCTCTTCTCATCGACAAGTAAAATAACATCTTTAAGTGTTTCTCATCGATTTTCACACCTATAATAGGAGATCTCGAACGTCTCAACTTGCCAAATATTGGCTACTTGGATAATTCCTAAATATGAATTGAAAATCTCAAATACTAACTCAAGATACAATATTCAAGACGTTTCGATCATACAAGTCAGGAATTAACCGAAAAAGCAAACTCATGTGTCTCATACCACATGTTTTACTAAATCGTTTAATTCTCTTTCTCATACGTCCGAAAAGTGCAAAAACGTGTATCTTTAAATAGAAAATATATTTTTGCTAAATCGGGTTTTGAAATAAATTTCAAAAAATATTTAAGAAATCAACTTTGAAAATCTCTTTATAATTTAGAAATATTAATTGTATCATTTTTTTATATGAAATCACTTTGTAAAATATGTTTCTTAGAACAATAGCTAGAATATGAATATTGTTGAAAAATAGTTTGAAAATACGTGCACATGCGCTCGGAATCACAATGAAAACATTACATAATGAATCATTAAAATCCACTAAAATCCCAATGACGGATTCGTGAAATTCCATGGTTCTATATAGTTGAAGCAACCCAAAAATAATCACAAGGCGCAGGGTTTATCCTTTGAATAAGGTAATACAACACTCAAGATTTATATTAAAATTCATCATCAAAGACTTGCTCGAACAATATAAGAAAATACATGATTCAATACCAGAACATATGTGATATAAAGTTCTCAATATTTGCACTGCAAAGAGCATCAAAACCGTGTTCGGAAAACATAAGAGAAAGCACCAAAAGCTGGTGCAACAATTCAAGATACACAGGAATAAACATTGGTGTTTTGCCCAGGCCTGTATTTTGTTTGTTCATTTTGCCACTATTAAGCACATAATTTGAGAGAACACAAAATATAAAAGTTGTAGAAGACATCCTATGCTTTCCAGAACATTAAAAATTATCGAATTTCGATAAGAAATGTAAAAGTTATAGATAAAACAATTCTGAGATTTGAATTTCACAACTTCTGTCATTTTGTCTCGGGACAGTGACAAACAATCACATTTCTGGCCAAGATAACTTCGAAATTTCAAAAAACTCAAAACATAAAAGTTGAACGTGATTTTATTAGCTTGAATTTAGAAAAATAATCACCAAAATCCGACTTAGAGATCAAAAGATACGGCCAAAAACGTTCTTAGGTCACTGATCATTGTCACTCTCGTTTTTCTCTCGGAATAACAACAAACAATCACTTTTTTGACCAAGATAACTTCGAAATTTCAGAAAAATAAAAAAAAAAGTTTTATTACAAAGTCTATGCTTTCCGGAATGACCAAGATCATCAAAATCGGTGAAGAAACGAAGTATTTATGATCAAATTCGTTCAGCTTCAATGATAGAGCAAATATTGGTTTTGCTCTCGGGTTTACAGTACTAAAACATGATTTTGACATAGGTAACTTCAAAATTACAGAAAACTCAAAACATAAAAATTCTTGTACATGAATTAAGATTTCCAAAACATCTAAAATTATCAAAATCGGATCAAAAACGAGAAAGTTATGCCTAAATTTGTTTCAGCTTCAAGCATAGAGCAAATATAGACTTTGCTCTCGGGTTAACAGTAGAAAAATCAAGTTTTGACATAGATAACCTCAAAATTATAGAAAATATAAAACATAAATGTTGTAGCACATGATTTATACTTTCCGGAACATCCAAAATTATCAAATTCCGATGAAAACGAGAAAGTTATGGCTAATTTGGTTTCAGCTTCAAAGATAGGCAGAATTCAGTTTTTGGATTGAGCGCAAAATATGATCAAAACTTGATTTTTATAGCTCCAAACATCCAATTTTACACTATATATGAATAAGAAAGATTGTTTACAGCTAGCGTGAGTGAGATTACTCACCTTAGGGTTTGTTTACAGCGAATTTGGATGGCAAGAAGCAAGCTTTGGCGATGGATTGGGGCTCTAAGCACCCGTAGAAGCTAAAAAGAAGACATGAAAAACATACCAAAATAAATTGCAGACAAATCATCATGATTCGAGGATTTTTATGAAAACTTTTTGGAATTAGATGGAGATTACCTTGTAAATTCTTGTTTTATTGATTATCTTCTTTAATTTGCAACAGATTTGGTGGCTTTTGGTTTTAATTGGAGAAAGCCATGATTTTTTCCCCTTTCCTTTTACTGTAAGATGTTTCGAGAAGAGGATGAAAAAGAAAGCTACGTACAGGATGATTTCTCAAGGAAGAAGGCTATAGTGAGGACTAATGGACCTAGTTCTTACCCAATAAGCTCAAGTGTAAATATACTTAGTGAAAAAAAATTAAGTTATGTTCATTTCTTTTCTATATTGACACTATATAAGCAAATTTTCATATTTTAAAGTGAATTACAATTCTATTCAACCAATATACGTAACCAAAATTATTATTCTAGCAACAAGAAATTTATTTTAACAATAAAAATTCAATTTTACAAATAAAACCTTATTTTCAACAATATTCTACAACTTACACAATTTACACTTTTTATTCTCATAAAACACCATTTTTAACATAACAATTAATACAAAAAATATTGTCTTGTCAAACAAAATACAACAAACCATTCCAACTTTATTTACACATCAAAATATTATTTTTAAACCATATTTCACTCTTTTATTTTATCAATAAATACATAATTACTTTGTATTTCTCCTTTTTAAAATCGATAAAAGATTAATATTGGCAATAGCTTCCAATATTGTTGTATTGACTCAATTAAAATCAATGAATGATCATTTTCTCTCCAAATTCTCAAAATGAAGTTTTTAAAACTTTATTTTCATCAATTAGATTTATTTCAATAATTTAAATGTTGAAATGTATCACTTATTTTGTCACGCCCCACCTCTATACCCACGGTAGCCAAGAACACTACGATGTAGTGCTGTCAACTAGCACGGTGAATAAGGCTGTTGAGGTGCGACCATCCATGTATCTTCTTTGTGCGAGCACCGTTATGTCAGATAGTATAGCATGCATTTCATTTAAGGAGGTAGTCCGACATACCGCTACAAACTCAAAGCTATCACACGGTGGCTATAAATAATCTTCGGAAACAAACATAGAAATAAGCATAACACAATCAGTCACATACATCCATATCACAAAGGTGGAAGAAAAGAGCTTTGTTATTGAAAATAGAGTTGAAATCATTTTGTTGAAAGAGTTTTGATATTTACTACTAGTATTGAAACCTTCATATTTTAAAGTGACAAATCATAAAAGTGATTGTAGAAACAATCAATCATAAAAATTCACATACGAAGACGTGAATAAAATCCAAAGAAACCGATAAAGAATCCATCGAAATAGATATTCAAAAATCCATAAAATCGACCGAGAAGCCCAAGATAGTTTGTCTCGAAGAATGGTCAACTCAGCATCTCAACAAAGCAAGTTCTATTGAATGTTTTTCAGATAAGATCCCCTTCGGAGGGGGGGTCCAGGGGGTGGCAACCAACCAAGGTGGGGGTGCGGGGCCAACGACCCTGCTACGGGGTTCGACCTGCCCGGTCAGGTCGCGGGGGTCCAGGGGGCAGCGCCCCGTCCAAAAACGTTACGACCTAGTGATTAAAGGGGCACGACCTAGTGGTCCAGCGACCTACAGGGTAAAGGTCATGCGACCTAAAATGGGTTCGCGACCTAACGCTCAAACGACCTAAAGAAAATAAGGAGCCGAGCGACCTATAAGAAGCAACGACTTAAATAGAATCGAGGTCCAATGATCTACGGGTTATGTCATGCGAGTTAAGGGGGTCAACGACCTAACAGAGACACGCGACCTAATAAAGGAATGCGACCTAAAGGCACACGACCTAGCAACCTAAGCAGGAAACGCGACCTATGAGGGACAAGCGACTTAAGTGGGTCAACGACCTACGGAATATACGTCACGCGACCTAACGGTTTACAAGGTCTTGTGACCTAACTGGAAACGTGGTCTAGCGACCTAGTGGTTTAAAGAAGATGGGTCACGCGACCTAAGGAGATAAGGCCTAGCGACCTACGAGCTAAAGGTTCAACGACCTAACAGGATGTAGGTCCAACGACCTAACAGGTAAGAAGATCACACGACCTAAAATGCCATAACACCTAACGACCTAAGGCAATACGACCTAGCGACCTAAAGCCATACGACCTAAGGTCATACGACCTAGCGACCTAAAGCCATACGACCTAACGACCTAAGGTCCATACGACCTAACTCCGAAGACGTTAGAAATGGCCAGAACGACCTACGACCTAAGGTCCATAAGACCTACGACCTAAGGTCCATTCGACCTAAAGCCCAACGAACCAGCGACCTAAAACCAAACGACCTACGACCTAATTCCGAGTGCCGAGCGACCTAACGTTGTAGGCCATTTTAAGGTCGGAAACGAGCTATTCTGAGGCCGAGACTTTTCCACGCGAACGACCTAGCATAGGCAGAATGACCTAAGTGCGGTTTTTCACTAAAAACACTAAAATTTGGGGTTTTTCGCCAATCCAATCCAAACCAAAAGCAAATATACATGCAAACATGATAGGGATTCATTCCCAACAGTCCAAGATAGTTATAGGCTAGATTTGTGAGATAAAAATCTCACCCTTTCACTAAAATGGATGAAGATGAAGCTTGAAATGCTATGCAAGGATCAACCACTAGCTTGAATCAATGTCTTCACTTGAGTTTTGCAGTTGATATTAGATTAGCAATGAAGACTTAGCTTTTGGAGTTTTAATTTCTCTTTCCACTCACCATTAATGCAAAAGCTTGAGTTGGTAGGAATTTATGAAGAGTGAAGAGAAGGAGGGGGTTGGGCTTGAGTTATAATGGCTAAGCTAACCCAAAGTCCAAAGCGGGAAAAGTTAGTGAAATTCCACTAACTCCAAACCTATCAATGTTTATACTTAAAAAAGTTGTTAATGACATTTCGAACTCAATGGAAGTGGTCTCGAGTCCTAATTTAACCGTTTGCAAAAAAGTAACTTTTCAGACCAAAATCCGATTAACGACAAATATTTAAATAAAATATTTAAATATGAAATCGACAAATATGCGGGTTGTTACAGACTCCCATCCTTAAAGAAATTACGTCCTCGCAATATATAAGATGGATATAAAAAGTAACAACCATAAAAGCATATTAACACAAAAGAAATTTGAAATAGGAAGTTCACCATAAAGAGATCTGGTGAAACTTCAATTTCTTCCACAACACCTGGCTCAAGAATAGAATCGGAATCTCGAAAGCATCTCCATAATTGAGAAACGTAAAACACGTCATATAATAGGAGAAAATTGAGCCGGTAATAAAAGGCGATAAGCCATGAAATCCATACGTACGGTGATAGGAAATGGCCCAATATATTGAGGCGCTAATTTTCCCGATCGACTGAAACGTACAACACCCATCATATGTGAAACATGAATAAATTCTGGATCTAAAACCAGCTTCTCACCGGCCTCAAGCCAACAAGAAGGAGATCAGCATGGCCTTCCTTAGAGTGTCTCGAAAGATGCCATACCAATACTAGATTGGAAGCTATTATTATAGGAAAATTCAACAAGAGGAATATGATCTTCCCAACTTCCACCGACATCAAGCACACAAGCTCGAAGGAGACCTTCAAGAGTTTGATTCACACGCCCGGTTTGTCCATCGGACTGGGGTGATAAGCGGTGTTAAAATCTCGAAGACTTTTCCAAAGTCCACTAGTGATCAATGGATCCCGATCGCCAACAATAGAAGTAGGAACTCCATGAATTTAACAACTCCTTTAACAAAGAGTTTGGCCCAGAGAGGAACGGTTCGGTTAGACCGAACAGGAATAAATTGGGTGGATTTAGTAAGTCTATCTACTATAACCCATAAGCTATCATGACCCGAACGATAACAAGGAAGGTCGTCTAAAAAATCCAAGGAAATTTGGTCCCACTTCCAAATTGGAATTTCTAAAGGTTGCAATAACCTACCAAGCCTTTGGGGTAGGGCCTTGACAAGATGGTGAGTCATACAACACTTAACAAAGTTAGCGTTATCAGATTTCATTCACACCCAACATTAAAGTCGCTTCATATCCGCGTACATTTTACTACAACAGGGGTGAATGATAATATTAGAACGATGTGAATCTTCTAAAATATGATGACGAAGATCACAAATATTTGGTACGATAAGTCTACCAAACTTTCAAATGTCGCCACGAAAATCAATATCGAAGTCTTTTAAACTTTCAATATTAATTTCATCCCTACGACCTTGGCTACGAAGAGTCAATTCGGGATATAGCCCTTTGAGCTTCAAGAATGCAGTCTAAAAAGAAGGAGGAGCCTCTAGACTACATAAAACCAGGGATGCACATAAATTGGATTTTTGCGATCTCGAATCTCACAAGTGGATAGAGTCTCGAGATCGTTCCATTCAGATTTCATTCTATAACAACTGCTTGTTGCTTACAACTAAGTGCATTGGCAACACGATTTCCCTTCCGGGAGTATAAAGAATATCAAGATCATAAGATGCAAGAAATTCGAGCCAACATGGTTGACACAAATTAAGTTTCATATGAGAAAATAGATATCCCAGTGATTTATAATCGAGGTAGAGAATAAATTTCTCCACCAAAGATGATGATGCCAAATATTAAAAGAAAAATCAATAGCCGCGAGCACCAGATCATAAGTGGCATACCTAGTCTCGATCGGCTTTAAAGATTTAGAAGCAAAAGTGATTGCACGTTCTCTTTCGCAAGAGAACGGCATCCAAACCAATACAATAAGCATTGGTACTAAAGTTAAAGTCATGGTTCCCTTTGGGAAACACAAGAATAAGAGTATCAAAAAGAGAGAATTTTAATTTTCTTTTCTCAAAAGCTAAAACTTTCAAAATCACAATCACCTTTATAGAAAAACTTACATTTTACAAGTCAATTTATTGTGTCTGATTGTCTCATCAAAGCGTTTAGGAAATCCCTATCGATAACGTTGATCAAGCGCATCGACCAGAATTCTTAAAACACTAAATGGGAAATACAACACAAAATTATCTTTTTATAGGAATTTAAAATATCTTCTTAAAAAGATTTGAAAATTTTTAAATTTCTATTTTCATCCAAAATTAATAAATACAAGATTAGAATTATTGAGATATTCAAAAAATACTCGATTTATAAAATGGATGAAATAGACTGGATAAACTGAATGACACAATATGTCATTCATATAAATCATAACGAGTGCGGAATGCAGTATGTGGAAGGCTAACTTCCGCAACTTGTAGCGATTGAAATTCGGTGGCAAGGTCAAACTGGAAAGACCTTAACACCACTCAAAAAGGTTGCTTAGGTGATAATCCTAAGACAAACTCAAAAATACCGGAAAATTCTCAACCGATAAAATGAGAGAGATATCTCTTTACTCAACATGTGAGCTAAAAGAGCAAAATGATACCATCGATTTGAAATCGAAATCACAAAGGAAAAATATGAATTTGCTTAACAGATCGAAAATATCGAAAATGAATAGTCCTTCCAAAAAAATTGGATGTGGGCTTTGCAATAAGCCAATCCTTTCACGCAAATCAATTCTGAAACCAAAGCAATGCATAACATGCAAATTGGTTCGGAAAGAATAATCACATGAAATAATCTTCGATATCAATAAAAAGCAAGTAGAGTGTTGTGGATCCACTAATCCGGATTCGCAATCCTCAAAGAAGTCATCAAGCCCAAAACATAAAAAGAAAGAGAATCAACAAGTTCTTTTGACATAAAAATGATGAGACAAACCCATATAAAAAAGAACTCGATTCGGATAATCGAAAACAAATGAAATCAAGGATTAAATAAGAAGTACCTTGACCCAGAGGAGTTTCGTTAGAAGCTTTTAGCTTTCCTTCTCCTTTGTTAGGTCGCATGGGACATGTAGACAAGTAATGGCCCGAGCCTTTGCAATAGCCGCAAGAGAGAGGTTCCGGGCACTTAATTACATAATGGTCTGTGGAACCACAATTGTAACATCGTTTACGACTAGAGGTAGGTGGCTTGGCTACCGAAGTTTCTGGTTCCACCCTCTTCTTGCTTAGAAGTATGAGGCAGACAGAAATATGATGACTGGAATCTTTGCAATAACGACAAAAGAGTGGTTCCAAACACTCCTTCGCATAGTGGTCCCTAGAACCACAATTGTAGCATCGTCCATGATGAAGGATTGGAGTCTTTGCTACAAAAGCAGGTTGCTTCACCTTCTTATCGGGATAAGGGCTTTTGAACTTAATATGCCTCTTCTTGGACATCCCAATATCACTATCAATTCCTTTATCAGCCTCTTCTTCTTGTAGAGTGATATCTACAAGTTGGTCGAAAGGAACTTCTAGTTTCAAAGGTAAGATCTTTGTGGGATTCTTACTCAAAGCACAGATAAACCTTTGATTCTGAGCAAGATCCAAAAGTTGTTGGGCATACATGAATACGCCATCCAGAGAAGGACTACCGGATTGATCAGCGCTAGGACTGCCAGAACTAACCATCTCTTCTTCCTTCAAGAAAGAAAGGAAGAAGAATGAAAAGATTATTCTCAGAATGAATATCAAGCAATCTTGATAGATAGAAAAAGGAATCACAAAAGAAAATAGGATGAATCGGTACAAAGACTCGAATTAATCCTAAGGTAGGACTCCAAAGATGGACATGGGACGATGATCCTTGTTAAGTTATTCTACATTGTTCCGAAGTTTGGCTCTGATACCAAGCTGTCACGCCCCACCTCTATACCCACGGTAGCCAATAACACTACGATGTAGTGCTGTCAACTAGCACGGAGAATAAGGCTGTTGAGGTGCGACCATCCATGTAACTTCTTTGTGCGAGCACCGTTATGTCAGATAGTATAGCATGCATTTCATTTAAGGAGGAAGTCCGACATACCGATACAAACTCCAAGCCATCACACGGTGGCTATAAATAATCTTCGGAAACAAACATAGAAATAAGCATAACACAATCAGTCATAGACATCCATATCACAAAGGCGGAAGAAGATATGGATATATAACTAACACATGAAAGTGTACATCAGAGTAGTGGTCAAAAAGATCCACAATAATACAAAAGAATAGCAACACGTGCTATACAAAAGAGTACAACTATGAGTCTATAACTCAAGTGTATACAACAAAAACTGCTAATCTAAATAGTTAGCCAAATGTCAGAGTAGCAAACCCCGGGGAGAAGTCAAGCAGAAGCACCTGTAACATCTCGTTCTGACCCGAGTATTATTTAAGAAAATAATAAACGGATCAGTCTAGCTATAAATATCAGATGACATGGTATAAAATAAAAGATATGGCATAACATAAAATATCCATACTTACATACTGCTATAAGTATGAAAATGATAATCAACAGAAGATCAATCAATAAGAGATAAATCAATATCACAAGAATCTTCTCAAAGATCCAAAGAGGGCATCATACCCTAAACTTGTACTCATAACAAGTCAATGACATAAATTCCAGAAATCAACACAGAAAATCCAGAAATCATAGAAAAAGGGAAAGAGACCTATCACATGATGGTCCGAAGACCATGGGGAGCTACCCCATATGGATGAGTCGGAATCACCCAGATGAGGTCTACGCTAACCAAAAAGCAAAAAGGTATGTGTGAATGGAATCACACAAATGGTATCTAGCCTGACCTCGCAACAAAAAGGTATGTGTGAGTGGAATCACACAAATGGTGTCTAGGCTAACCAAAAAGCAAAAAGGTATGTGTGAATGGAATCTCACAAATGGTGTCTAGCCTAACCAGGAAGAAAACAAAGAGACATCGCACAATTGCTAGCCTAAATCACAAAATGATCGTCATGATCAACGAGAAGTGTCAATTACACTAAGCTAGTAAATATAAAAGTTTAGCTTCATGTCCCATAACCACTTGCTTAACTCAAATATTTACGAACAAACTGTAGATCTTCACTATAAAATTGTCACAAAAGGGTTCAATCGAACAAGTCCAAGAGTTAACCGACGAAGCAAACGCAAGCGTTTCATACCACTTGTTTTACTAAGCCGTTTAATTCAATTTCTCATACGAGTGAGGTAAATGTTTGTATATACTAGTAGATTGGAAAATGGTTTAAGAAAAGAGCTTTGTTATTTAAAATAGAGTTGAAATCATTTAATTGAAAGAGTTTTGCTATTTACTACTAGTATTGAAACCTTCATATTTTAAAGTGACAAATCATAGAAGTGATTTTAGAAACAATCAATCATAAAAATTCACATATGAAGACGTATATAAAATCCAAAGAAACCGATAAAGAATCCATCGAAATAGATATTAGAAAATCCATAAAATCGACCGAGAAGCCTAAGATAGTTTGTCTCGAAGAATGGTCAACTCAGCATCTCAACAAAGCAAGTTCTATTGAATGTTTTTCAAATAAGATCCCCTACGGAGGGGGGGTCCAGGGGGGGTGGCAACCCACCAAGGTGGGGGTGCGGGGCCAACGTCCCTGCTACGGGGTTCGACCTGCCCGGTCAGGTCGCGGGGGTCCAGGGGGCAGCGCCCCCGGCAGGGTGCGGGGCAGCGCCCCGTCCAAAAACGGTACGGCCTAGTGATTAAAGGGGCACGACCTAGTGGTCCAACGACCTAAAGGGTAAAGGTCATGCGACCTAAAATGGGTTCGCGACCTAACATTCAAACAACCTAAAGAAAATAAGGAGCCAAGCGACCTATAAGAAGCAACGACTTAAATAGAATCGAGGTCCAACGACCTACGGGTTATGTCATGCGAGTTAAGGGGGTCAACGACCTAACAGAGACACGCGACCTAATTAAGGAATGCGACCTAAAGGCACGCGACGTAGCGACCTAAGCAGGAAACGCGACCTATGAGGGACAAGCGACTTAAGTGGGTCAACGACCTACGGAATATACGTCATGCGACCAAACGGTTTACAAGGTCTTGCGACCTAACTGGAAACGTGGTCTAGCGACCTAGTGGTTTAAAGATGATGGGTCACGCGACCTAAGGAGAAAAGGCCTAGTGACCTACGAGCTAAAGGTTCAACGACCTAACAGGATGTAGGTCCAACGACCTAACAGGTAAGAAGATCACACGACCTAAAATGCCATAGGACCTAACGACCTAAGGTCATACGACCTAGCGACCTAAAGCCATACGACCTAACGACCTAAGGTCATACGACCTAGCGACCTAAAGCCATACGACCTAGTGACCTAAGGTCCATGCCACCTAACTCCGAAGACGTTAGAAATGGCCAGAACGACCTACGACCTAAGGTCCATACGACCTACGACCTAAGGTCCATTCGACCTAAAGCCCAACGACCTAGCGACCTAAAACCAAACGACCTACGACCTAATTCCGAGTGCCGAGCGACCTAACGTTGTAGGCCATTTTAAGGTTGGAAACGAGCTATTTTGAGGCCGAGAATTTTCCACGCGAACGACTTAGCATAGGCAGAACGACCTAAGTGCAGTTTTTCACCAAAAACACTAAAATTTGGGGTTTTTCGCCAATCCAATCCAAACCAAATGCAAATGTACATGCAGACATGATAGGGATTCATTCCCAACAGTCCAAGATAGTTATAGGCGAGATTTGTGAGATAAAAATCTCACCCTTTCACTAAAATGGATGAAGGTGAAGCTTGAAATGCTATGCAAGGATCAACCACTAGCTTGAATCAATGTCTTCACTTGAGTTTTGCAGTTGATGTTGAATTAGCAATGAAGACTTAGCTTTTGGAGTTTTAAGTTCTCTTTCCACGCTTGAGTTGGTAGGAATTTATGAAGAGTGAAGAGAAGGAGGGGGTTGGGCTTGAGTTATAATGGCTAAGCTAACCCAAAGTCCAAAGCGGGAAAAGTTAGTGAAATTCCACTAACTCCAAACCTATTAATGTTTATACTTAAAAAATTGTAAACGACATTTCGAACTCAATGGAAGTGGTCTCGAGTCCTAATTTAACCGTTTGCAAAAAAGTAGCTTTTCGGACCAAAATCCGAGGAACGACAAAATATTGAAATAAAATATTTAAATATAAAATCGACAAATATGCGGTCGACAAATATGCGGGTTGTTACATATTTAATTTATTAGCTCCAAACAAATATAAACCCCATATTTATAATTTATTCAACTAAATACTTATCCAATCAAATTTAATCCCTTATTTAACCTCAAAACATTGTTTATTTTAAATAAATAATTTTTAATAAAATTTATCTTCTCTAATTTATTTTATTCTCAATTAAAATATAACCATCGTTATATTTTAATATCATAGGTAATCATTGATACTAGGGTTGTTACAATAATTGGACCAAAAAGCCCGTTTCGACTCCGGAACGAAATTGGATCAACCCATATATCACAATAGGTATTTTAAAATATTCTGAATGCGATGGAAAAAGTTTCACGTCCAAATTTCATCGTATGAAGAAGTTATGCTGAAAACAATATTTCTAAATTGATTTCAAATTGATTTCAATTAAAAGGATTTCAAGGCGTTTCGCGTTCGTACGATCAAATGACAAGTTCGATCACTACGAAACTTGAAATCCTACAATAATTCAATGTTACGGATCCGATGAAACTGGTTTCGTCGAAATCCGAGCCCGTGACCAAAATGGCTATTTTTATATTAATTAAATAAATTAAGGATTAGTAAACAAATCAAATTTTTATATTTCAGTTTTAGAATTGGAAATTTTTGTCACTCAAAAATTCTCGAACTTTTAAAATGATTTAACAATTTTTAAATGTCAATTTATTAAAGATTAAATCAATATAAATCTCCAATTTCATAAAATTCAAAATTATAGATAAATTTCCAGAATTTCCTTTTTATTTGAATTAACCTATATTTATTACATTCGTTAATTCCAAATATAAGGGTTTACCATTGGATTTAAAAATTATCCCATAAATATTTTCCGTTTTCAACTTAATTTTTAAATTACGTAATAATTACATATTTGATTTCATTCATTCGTAATAAATCCAACTATTATAAATTAAATAAATTAACCCACTATTAAAAATTCAAATTCTATAATTCATAAATTTATAATTCCTTAAACAAATTCCCTCTCAATTTTATATATAAATTATTTCACCAATTATATTATTTATTTCAATTTCTAAAAATAATCCCTTTATTGCACTTTGAATCCAATTTATTTCAATAAGTTTCAAATTAATCGAATTAGGTTCAATTTTTAACCTTTTACTTACACTTAAGTTTAGGTCATATTTAATTTATAACGTATTACTTCCCTAGTTATTACTTTACATACATCCCGTATTAATTTCACGATTAACCATAATTATTAAAGTAACGCTTAATAAATACGACCCTATAATTACTCAACTTCTAAACGAACGTTATTTTATTTTCTATTAGTGTAACATTTATTCATTTTATTATCACTTGTTACAATTTCTAATTCCATCAACAAATAAGCAGGTAATTTATAATATATGTTTACAAGCCATATGTTACAAATTTTGAATACATCCTAATTCCTTTATTATTGACTTAAATTAGCATTACTTACATTGCATTAACACTATTACTTAAAATTCCTATCCAATTCCAATTAATATTCTAATGAGTACATTTACTCTTTCCGTTATGTTATAAATTATCAACCAAAAAACGTTTATTACTTTCAACAACGTTGTAATTACCAATTACCTACATTGATTGTATATGTTTTCCATTATTATCATTTATTAGAATTCTATTCAACTTTCCATCTTATGCATATAGTTAACCTTTCTATTGATTTTACCTTCAAAATTTTCAGTTATTTTCTTAACTTACAAAAAGGCAATGATTAATTACATTTAATCTCTATTAATTAAATGCATTGGCAACGAACAATAGTTGTCACCATTATACAATTGATAACATTTGTAATTTATTCTCTACAACAATTATTCCAATAACTCTCATCAATTACATTTATCCCAATTTCCGTTTCAACGTTTTTATTACAAAATCAATTAGATTCTTTCCTTTCTCGCATTAAATTATACACCTGTATAATCCTTTCCACTATTCATTATTTAGAATTCTATTTAAATTTCAATCTCTTGTAATAACTCATATATTATACATTCGCATATCAATGAACAAGGTTCCAATAAATAGGATTTATTCAATTCACCTTATATACAGGTACAATACTTACACCATTTTATTTATTGAAATTTTATTCATATTACAAATAAAGGCTTTAATTACCATTCATATATTTTATTTTAGCCTTCATTTCAATATAAATTTACCCCCTTTATTATTTCAATTAAAAATTAATTACAAAATCCAATTAAATTAACAAATTAAATGGTCGAAATTTACAGGTCGTTACAGTTCACTTATGGGATATGACACCGTATCCTATTGTTTATATTTATTTTGACGATATATGCCTGTTGTTATTATTATTTTCATATCTGTTATCACTCTGCAAGTTCCCTGTTAGTATAGAAATCATTATGGGTTGAAATGATACAAACCCGAACGGACTTTAGAATAGGAGAAAATCGTTTTGGGTTGAAATGATAAACCCAAGCGATTTTCATTTAATTGAGTTTGGGATTACGGGATGAAATGATATCCATCCGTGTATATTTAGTGTACGGGTTGAAATGATAAATATCCGTAGCACTTGACTATATGATAGGAAATATATACAGACACCGTTGGTCCATATAAATATTTTGAAAATAAATTTCTACAGTTGAAAAAAAATGTACGGGATTTAATGAATTTTGGTTCTTGAAATATATATATATATATAAATGGAAATTTTATATATAGATTTAATAATAATATTATTGAGATTGATTTCATCCATATAATATGTTTGAGTATTATTTAAGATTTATATTTCAAAATTTACCGTTGTAAAAAGTTGAATAATTAAGATTGGGAGATAAATTTGGGTTTATTAAAAATGGTGTTTTAAATAATGATTTATTTAATTAAATCGATTTGAAATTATTGAATGGAAAATTTAAAGGTTTGATTTTGTAACTGGATTTTTGATTTAAGTGATTTAATGAATATTTCACGTTTAATAAAATTAAAGAAAATATTGAGTAAAATATAATTTAAGGTTACTTAAATGATATTGAATCTAATAAGGGAGTATTTCAAGACTAAATAATAATGAGGTTAAATCGAGATCTATATGAAACTGTTATATAGAACATTTAAATATTAAAGCCTTGAACTATATTGGAATTTAAATGGTTTATGTTGAGATTCGGATCTGTATTTGAAATCAACGTAGTAGAATTTGTTATCTAGCAACTAAATTGAACTAAAGTGAAATTTAGGTTGAACCAAATTTGAATTTATTATTTAGTAAACTAAACTGAATAAAAATTTAGTTAAAACATTGAATACTTAAAGTTTTGAAATTTTTTGAAGTATAACGGGGTATTTTTGTGATTACAAATCCGAATTTGAGATCGATAAATTGAAGTGTTTATTTTAGGAATTGAGTTGAATTTAAATTGATAAATTGAGATTGAATTTAATTTTAATGTGAAGGTCGGGTTGATGTTGAAACGATTTGTTAAGTTGAGGGAATTGAAAATACTTTATTGTATAAATTATTTAATATATATAAATACTATTTTGGGAAATATAGAGATATTTGAAGTGAAAATGATATTTGGTTTTGAAGTACAAATTAAGTTGAAATGACCACGGTGTTATAGTGTATATTTTCACCTTGTAGATAGTTCCATGGACACTTAGAGGATGGTTATCCCAAACATCCTTTAAGTTATTTGTATTTCAGTTGATATTTCACTTGGGTTAGATTTATTGATATGAGAATGTTAATCCTGACTCGAGTGCTTTGTGTTTTGCTTTACGCTCGGGTCAGACTGAGTGATACAGCATTAGAGACTCACCTTTAGAGTTCGGAGTTTCATTTGGAGATCCAACTTTCGATTCAGATTCCAGCCTTTCCAGTTGATTGGTTCAGAGAAGTCATCTGTTGCATTGGAGACTTCGCTGCATTTGAACTATTCGGTTGTATTTTATTTCTAACTCTGATGTATATAGTAGCTTCATGAACTACTATTCTTTATCTATTCTGCTGCATTATATTACTTTGTGATCTGTGATTGATTTATTTATTGTATATTTTAAGTTTTGCCAAATTTTAATTAACAATTCGGTATTTTAAATTATTCAAGTCGGATATGTATGGTTTTATTGTCGATTTGAATGGTCCAAAATAGCGTGTCGTTAAAGTTGGTATTAGAGCTTTCGCTGTAGGCAAAACTTAACATATATGGTAAATTTATTTACAGAATCACTTTCGTTCGAGTTGAATCTCTTCCTTTTGACTCGATTTCCTTTGAATTTTGGAATGTCCCTCGGTTCCGAAATTCATTCTTGTCTCTTCCTATTTATATTCGTTTGATTCTGGAGTATCCCATAACTCCACTGAATGTTTTGTAAAGGTGGTGAAAGCTCCTTTACAATTGGCATAGATTCACCGAAGATATCTGTATCCTCGGTTTACGATGCTGCTGTATCTTGACATGCCGAATTCTATCTCTGGCGATCGAATGTCGATTTGTTTTGGAATTCCGCATCGATTATATTCCTGAAGTCACGATTGACCCGGTTAAGGTCACCTGTGTTTTATAGATGTATATCCATCTTCTATTTTGTAATTTAATTATCTCATCTTCGATCGAGTCTATCTTCGAATCAGGATTCTATTGATTGGAGTTCCTCTAAATGAAATCTCTATCTTTGTTTAAAATCCATTCTTGAATCATCCTTTGAAAATCGGGTTTTTTTTGTATTTTAAAATTGTTTTATATATCAAAATTATTATTTTGACAACTACGATTTTATTCTATATATAAAAGTAAATGTTACCCTATATATAAAAGTTTTGAAAGGATTTGAAATTTTGAAAATTTATAGAAATTGATTTATATAAAAATGATTTATAACTGAAGGGTTAAATTTGAAATTCGAGAATTGAATTCCGGTTTTTGAAATTGGTTTTAAGATTTTGGAAAATATATAAAAATAATACGATTTAAAAGTATTTTTCGAATAAGAAATGTTTCAAATGAGTTCAAATGAATTCCAATAATTTTGAAGAAATTTAAAAGAAGTTTTCTAGAAAATAGAAGTCCAGAACTCACTTATGTCGCTGGAAAATAAATTCGGTGATGAGTGCACGCATCATCGACATTGATTTTCGAGTTTCAAAGTGGGGGAGAGGCCTCTTTAATAGCTTCGCTATGCGAGTGATTTTGTAAAACCGTTTTGATTTCAAATTCCAAAGTATAATTTGATATTTTAGAAAGATATATGTATATATTTGAAACAATTTAAAGTGAGACCGTTGTTCAGTCCTCGAGTTTCGGATTTGATTTAGTATAATCCTATCTATTGAAATTGATTTATTGATTTATGTTGATTTTCAACTCTTAAATATGGAAATTTGATTTCCCTAACTATTTTGAATGTTCGAACACTTCTAAATCGAGATTAAATTTTCAAAGCTAAGAAATTTCGAGGAGTATAAAATGTTTGATAAAGAATATAAATTTAGTTTTGAAATGTTTTGAAAAAAAATAGTTTTGAATAATGGTTTTCAGAAAGGTAAATTGGATATTTGAAATAGAAATAGATAGTTTAAAAGTTTTAAAGGGATAATTATAAATTTGGAAACCATTTTGAGTATAATTGATTTTGAGAAAATATTTGGTTTTGAAATTAAATTGAAATTAAAAACCAGTACTTATATGGTGATTTTGGAAATGAATTTGTTTTACTTGAATTATTTTAATTTGGAAACTGGGATAATTTTCTAAACCTATTATTTTGGGAACTTTGAAATTTAGATATTTAATTTGGAAGAAAATTTGGTGAAATCATATATGATTTTGAAACTGAATTGATATTGAAAAGATTTGAAATTGAGAACCTTATATTATTAAGCACTTGATTTGGGAGTGGTCGAACTTATATAAAATGGATTTGTATAAGTATGAAGTTGATTTGAAATCTATTGATCTGAAAGGTACTCAATTTGGAAAGAGAATTCTATATAATTGAAGTCTATATAAGTATGATTTGATATACAATTGATTTGGAAAGTATTCGATTTGAAAAAAAGAATCCTATACATAATGGACTTTATATAAGTATGATATTTGAATGTATTTGAAAAGGTACTATATGATATATATTTTCGAAGCAATGATATGGAAAGTGCCTTCTGCTTGCTATCCGCTTTGTGGCCACATTGTGGATTCATTGTATTGATATTATTCTCTCTGATTTTGGTTTTTCATATGTGATACTCGAGTGTTCCCACTGTGGCGTAACCTATGGTTTTTTTTCTCTCGCGACTGCGTAGCGAAATTGCCTGCCTGAGTCTTGCCTAGGGGTACGGATTGTTTCCCGGGGGATCCAGGCGTAACCATTGTGTATCCTGCAATCTGTGTAGGTCACGATTAGTAGCGAAACTACCTGGCTGAGACGGCCTAGGGGTACGGATTGTTTCCTGGGGGACCTAGGCGTAACCATTGTGTATCCTGCACTCTACTAGTCATCATGGCGTAACTCGTAGGGCTGAGAAAGCTTACGGATACGGATTGTTTAACCATTGTGTATCTGCGAACCATGGTTGGACAAAGGTTTTGGTTTGGTTGTTTTGTTTGGGTTGTACTTTCCATATCTGTTTTAAAGGTTTTTCGGGTAGTTTCACTGGGTGTTGAAACAAGTCTACTAAGTACTTGAAGAATTCTAGCTTTGCGCCTGATCAACGCATGACCAGAGTATGCAAGAACGAGGATAAACTTGTTGAAACATCGAGTTATAAAAATATTTCTGAAAGAAAGATTTATTTCGATATAAAGGTATTTTATTATAAAGGTATTTTTCAACAAAGAAATTTTGTGTTAATATTTGAAATTGAAACTCTTATGGTTTGAAATTTACGATTCGTGTCCAATTCTATTCTTTAAATCTACCTTATCTTCTCAGCTTTAGTTGTTCACCATGATTCTGTTTTTCCAAATCTACCTTCTTTCCTTTTTGAATATGATCTTTTAAATATTGCTTATTTGTATAGTACATTGTTTAATAGAAAATTTTAGTGTTATAAATATTGTTGAAGTTAATAATTAAATAAAACATATTTAAAGTTAATGACTTATTAATAACGTCTGAAAAGTATCTAAAGACAAATTTATAAATTTATGAATTATGGATTTAATGTTTTCAATAGCTTCTTTGTAAATATAACTAATGATGCAAATAATTGTTTTCAAATAGCTTTCATATATGTATAAAGGTGTTAGTTAAACATATTAAATTCCAATGAGTTTTGATAATTTTAAAGTATTAAAGATAACTGAATCGCCAATGAAGTTTTCAAATGAATATTTCAAGTAAAATTTATATAGTTTTAAATTAATTATTTACCCTTGACTTTCAGTCTACCTTTATTTCTGGTTGTTCTATTCTCCTACCTCCGTCCTTTTCGGGGACGAAAAGTTTTGAGTGGGGGAGAGTGTAACGAACCATAAAATTTTATTAATTTTTAATTGGTTTAATAACGTATTTAATTTGGATTTTGAGAAATTTTAGTAATAATATTTTGAAGTAAAGTTTTAATATTTGGTTTACGTATAATTAAATATAGCAAATGGTAAATTTTCAATTAATTATATGAAGTTTATTTATTATATAATTCTATTAAATTCAAATCAGTTAATAATTGGTGAAAATAAATTTATTTTCAAGACCTGCAATATCTATATACCATTTTGATCGTCTCATTGTATTGATCGCTACGGTATATTTATTTCTGTATTTTGAGATCCGATACGCAACAGAAACAATAAAAACGTGCGTCATCAGTGCTGAAATTTGTGACTTGGATTTATCTACTTCTCAAATTTGAAACCGTACAACTCATACCATATTAAATTTCTTTTAAAGGTTTTAGCTAAATCTATGGGTGAGCGTTGCCACACATTTCCACCTTATATTTAATTCTCTGTCGTTTCAATTTGCATTCTATCCGTTCACATTTCATTTATTCCTTTTCTACCATATATTACATTATCTCTTTCTGCTATTTGCTAATTGCTATTTGCTCATTCACGCTATCATTTAATTAAAATCAAAATTTCAAGCCTTACTTCTCTTTTCCTTTCAAATTTGAAACGTACTATTAAATCAAGCCATTAGTTGCTTTTATTTTTTCCCCTTAAATCAACGTACAGCTCACACAATTATAAATTGCATTAAATTTTCTGATGAACCACACCATGACCGTTTATATTTACATTCATTTGGAATATATTCATTTGTTTGAAATCTTTCCCTTTCTCTCTCATCTCAGTTGGGAATAAAATAAATTTCAGCGGAAACCACGTTTCAATGCTTTTAACTCTTTATAACTTTTGATAAAATTTTCTATCCTTTTTGAAACTAAAACGTATAGGGATATACGTTTCTCATTTATTAATTTCTAAATCGTCATGTTGTCCTTTTCATGTATGTTATATTTATTTATATTTTAACATTTTCTATTTATTTCACTCATCTCCATACACGTTTCTATTTATTTGCTGATTTGTTGCATACGTTTCGTTTTGGAAAAATGCGGTTCATTCCTTTTTATTTCATTTCTCACATTTATTTCATCTTTTACTTAAATTCGACCGTTGCCACGTCATACCATTTTGGAAGTATGAATGCACAAAACATGCATACGTTTTGTCTTTGCTTAAATTTCTCCGTCCATTCCTTTTTCCATTTTAATATCCTTGCCTTTCCAAACTCATTACGTACTGTCCAAACAAACGTAAATTTATTGCTTTAATTATTCAGCTCAATCTGAGGGACCGTTAATATTCAAATCACTTTATATTTGTGGTATACGTTTTTTATCTTTATTTGGCAACGGTTCTTTTTTTTATTGCCTCAAACACTTTGCTGAATCAATGGACAACCGTTCCTATTAAAAATTTCTTTTGATCTGATCTATGGCGTACGTTACTTTGAAATAATTTTTTAGATATCATAGCGTTTGTCACTTCCATTTTCCACTTTGAATCATTTATTTACATATTCCTTTTCTGTACTTACACGTTATCAAATAAATAAAGTATATATTTATAATCAAGCTTTCATCTTCCCAGATCCAATTCATGTTGTTGAAAACTTTTGCATCCTCTTCCCCTATTTCAACCCGAAGGACGTGCAAACCATCCTTCTTCCCTGATGCCATCTCCAACATTTTGTTCCTCCTCTTCTTCTTCTAGTGCAGCAGGTGAGTAACATATAAGTTAGAACTACATTTTTTCTTTTTTTTTCTTTTTTCAACTGTTTACAATTAACACATGGCATATCTATATGAAAGTATTATATAATTTTCTATGTTCAAAAATATATTTTCTTTGTATGTTTTAAACGGATTTTTATTTGTATATATATATATATATATATATATATATTTCATATGAGACAGAGAATATATATGTACATGTTTTGTATTATAATAGTATATAAGTTGATATTATATGTTGTTTTAAGTATTGTATAGATAATTTCATTTGCACTAATATATATAGGGATAAAGTACTGTTTATTTGAGATTCAATTGTTTATATCCCACTTACTTACAAATTTTAATAGTATACGTATGATTTTATATATTCGTTTATGCATAAGTTTACAACTGTGTATACGTTTAATTATATACTTTAGCCATAAAATTTCTAAGTATATATACATTAGTTTGATAGTGATTTATAGTATTGATTTTTACAAAATATATACGTACGTGGTTTACAAAGTCTTGGGATTTAACAGTTCTGTTACATATGTTATATTGTTTTATATAAAATAATAAAACTGTTATGTTAGCGTTTGTAGCTTTCTTTGTTACAGTAATATGTAAAGTTATTTTGAAAAGTGGTCTCATCATTTTTCTTTAAACTTGTATATGTTTATGTATATTTCTATATAAAAGTTACAGCATTTATTTCAAATTTTATTATATTTGATTTCAATACATGTGTTTAATACAAACCAATAATTTTTCTTACATACGTATTTTTTTTGATATTTGACTTAAAAAGAATTATTAATTTAATAAGAAAATAATAATTTTATATTTTCAATTTATGTCAATCTGATTTAGATTTGTTCTCGTAAAATACTGTGTCAGCTCTATCCATCGAATTCGTGCCAATCCTACTTTGCTTTGAAACTTGTGCTTGGATTCGTAATTTATCCCACTTTCGTTCATCTCTAGCATCAAAAGGTGAGCAATCACTCACGATTAACGATCTTTTATTTGTTAAATTTGATTTCAGTTGAAATGACAATTGAAATATGAGGCTGTAGTTATTTAAATTGTTATATATGCTATTATCTATAACTGTTCACTTATGGGATATGACATCATATCCCATTGTTTATATTTATTTTGATGATATATGCCTGTTGTTATTATTATTTTCATATCTGTTATCACTCTGCAAGTTCCTTGTTAGTATAGAAATCATTATGGGTTGAAATGATACGTACCCGAACGGACTTTAGAATAGGAGAAAATCGTTATGAGTTGAAATGATAAACCCAAGCGATTTTCATTTAATTGAGTTTGGGATTACGGGTTGAAATGATATCCATCCGTATATATTTAGTGTACGGGTTGAAATGATAAATATCCATAGCACTTGACTATTTGATAGGAAATATATATAGACACCGTTGGTCCATATAAATATTTTGAAAATAAATTTCTACAGTTGAAAAGAAATATATGGGATTTAATGAATATTGGTTCTTAAAATATTATATATATATATATATATATATAAATGGAAATTTTATATATAGATTTAATAATAATATTATTGAGATTGATTTCATCCATATAATATGTTTGAGTATTATTTAAGATTTATATTTCAAAATTTACCGTGGTAAAAAGTTGAATAATTAAGATTGGGAGACAAATTTGGGTTTATTAAAAATGGAATTTTAAACAAGGATTTATTTAATTAAATCGATTTGAAATTATTGAATGGAAATTTAAAGGTATGGTTTTGTAGCTGGATTTTTGATTTAAGTGATTTAATGAATATTTTACGTTTAATAAATTAAAGAAAATATTGAGTAAAATGTAATTTAAGGTTACATAAATGATATTGAATCTAATAAGGGAGTATTTCAAGACTAAATAATGATGAGGTTAAATCGAGATCTATATGAAACTGTTATATAGAACATTTAAATATTAAAGCCCTGAACTATATTGGAATTTAAATGGTTTATGTTGAGATTCGGATCTGTATTTGAAATCAACGTAGTAGAATTTGTTATCTAGCAATTAAATTGAATTAAAGTGAAATTTAGGTTGAACCAAATTTGAATTTATTATTTAGAAAACTAAATTGAATAAAAATTTAGTTGAAACAATGAATACTTAAAGTTTTGAAATATATTGAAAAATAAAGGGGTATTTTTATGATTACAAATCCGAATTTGAGATCGATAAATTGAAGTGTTTATTTTAGGAATTGAGTTGAATTTAAATTGATAAATCGAGATTGAATTTAATTTAAATGGGAAGGTCGGGTTGATGTTGAAACGATTTGTTAAGTTGAGGGAATTGAAAATACTTTATTGTATAAATTATTTAATATATATAAATACTATTTTGGGAAATATTGAGATATTTGAGGTGAAAATGATATTTGGTTTTGAAGTATAAATTAAGCTGAAATGACCACAGTGTTATAGTATTTATTTCTACCTTGTAGATAGTTCCATGGACCCTCAGAGGATGGTTATCCCAAACATCCTTTAAGTTATTTGTATTTCAGTTGATATTTCACTTGAGTTGGATTTATTGATATAAGAATGTTAATCCTGACTCAAGTGTTTTGTGTTTTGCTTTACGCTCTGGTCAGACTGAGTGATACAACATTAGACACTCACCTTTGGAGTTCGGAGTTTCATTTGGAGATCTAACTATCGATTCAGATTCCAGCCTTTCCAGTTGATTGGTTCAGAGAAGTCGTCTGTTGCATTGGAGACTTCACTGCATTTGAACTATTCGGTTGTATTTTATTTCTAACTCTAATGTATATAGTAGCTTCATGAACTACTATTTTTATCTATTCCACTGTATTATATTACTCTGTGATCTGTGATTGATTTATTTATTATATATTTTAAGTTTTGCCAAATTTTAATTAACAATTCGGTATTTTGAAGTATTCAAGTCGGATATGTATGGTTTTATTGTCGATTTGAATGGTCCAAAATAGCGGGTCGTTAAAAAAATAAATGGAATTTGTATTGGCATGGATGAAATTTTAGTGGTTTGTTAAGAAAATTTTGAAAGGAAAAATAAAACCCCAGTTCTAGTATGAGATTTAGATTTGGCAATAAAAGCTGAGAGTGTGAATGAATAATGGAATTAGATTATAATAGTGATGGTTTTACTTTTTAATAAATTCGAATGAGCGACATGATTTAAAGTGGTCATATAATTAATAAAATTCAGAATGAATCGAGGAGATGAATTAAAATCTTAAAATGGATTGAATAAATAAAAAAATTGAATAAAATTTGTAAATGAATTGGAATTTGATTGAATGAAAATCAAATTATATAAAATTAAATTGATATAAGAAGAATGGAAATATGTGAAATTGAAAGAACTTAAGCAAATTGGACAAATGATTGTGGTCGAGCTTTATATGTGGTCTTGAATGGAATTTGTTTAGATAATAAACATTGAAATGTAAGTGAAATGGTTTTAATTAATTATTGTGATAAAATAAAGATGTATGGGTTGTAAATAATCCAGAATGGAATGATATTAATATAAACTTGAATTGGTTAATGAAATGAAAATGCAAGGGTAAGAATTTAATTTAATAATTGCAATGAAATAAGAATGTTTGGATTGTGAACCATGAAGAATTGAATAAAATTGATATAAAGTGACTAAAGATTAATTTAAAATAGCTATAAGCTTAAGTAATGGTTATTACATGAATAACATTTAAATTTGCATTGAAAATTTGTCGTTTTGTGGTAAAAGGAGGTAAATAGTTTAAAGTAAGTAAATAAGTAATTTTTGAAAAAATTGGAATGGATTGAAATCATAATAAGTGGAATTGTATATAGATGCAAGTGAATCATAAAAGAAATGCAAATACATCAAATTAAAAGTAAAAAATTTGGTTGTGGATCAATTTGGAATTGAATTGAAGTAAACTGATGCAAGTAATACACATGTAATCATATTGATGTGAATATGGATTGAGAATAGTAAACTTGAATGTAAATCATTCAAGTGAAATAAAATGAAGATTGGATTTGTTAGGTAAATTGAAATAGTGTTGAACCTTGTGATTTCTTACAAAATATGATTAGCATGTAGAATGTAACAACCCGGTATTTTCAGCCATTCACAGACGCACATGTCGGACTTGAATTGCTCAAAATACCGCATTGTAAATAAATTTGGAGAAAATGAAATACAAATCACAAAATCACAGACACAGAACAAACAGAATACCTCGCAGCGGAATATAAAATACATAGTAGTTCATGAAGCTACTACGGCAGAGTCTCAAACCAAAAACATAATACAGTCTGAAAACAACAAAATAGAAATCCCAAATACATAGAAGTTCACTAATACATGAGATAAACTAGAATAGCTGAAACAAAAAGTAGATATAAATGTAGATAAGAAGAAACTCCAGCAAAGACCAACTCTAGAAAGAGAATCCAAAGCTGTGAATACTCATGCTGACCCGAACGTAAAGTAAAACACAAAACACTCGAGTCAGGACAATATATACTTATATAATGTAAATCAACTCAAGTGAACTGTAGTAGAAATGCACCATAACTTAAAGGATGCTTGGGATCGCCCATCCTTTAAAGATTAGTTAAACCATAAATTAAATACATCCCGTGGTTAAAATTTCAAAATAGTATTTATACATCGAAATCAAATATCATTTAAAAATTCAATATCATTCAAAATCCATTTCAAAATATCAAAATATCATATCTTCCAAACCACATTCATTTTTATTTAATTTAAATACCATTTCAAAACACATTTCAAAATAGTTTATATTTCGAAAAAAATTGCTTCATTTAGAACATTAAAATGAAGTGTAACGACCCACCTTTTTGGACAGTTTAAACCGACGATCAAATCCACATGTCGATTCCAAACCGTTCAAAAGGGCAGATGGTTATTGGGGTAAATAAGAAAAGAAAAGAAAAGAAATAAAGGAAATGAAACAACACAGAATCTCGCAGAGGAACGATAAAATATAATAGTCAAATAAATAGTTCATGAAGCTGTCTACTATACTTTGACAATTATTTATACAACATTTATCAGAATTTATACATATACAACAGAACAATTAAATAATGCAGCAGATAGCATGATGCAAGGGTAATAATAGTAATAGTATACCAAATCTTCATCTTCGTCCTCCAGAATAGATCTTCAAAATCTGAAAGCTCAGGACTGACCCGAGCGTAATGAAAAGACAAAACACTCGAGTCAGGACTAAAATATCCTTATGAAAGTGAAATCAATCGTAAATAAATATGAGTGTAACGGCGTAGGAGATGTTTACGGGGTTTGACATCTCCTATCCAGTGTCAATCGTGCGTGCAATAACTCAAGAGATGTTACGGGATTTTCCATCTCTCAAGGATCCGTGAAACTATCTACCATGTAGTAATATACGCTAAGTAGATAATGCCTATCAGTAATATAAAATATCAAAATAGCGTTAAGGCGTTACCATAATCCCCCTTAACACATTTTATATTCCCAAAAGCATATACAAGACCGTAGTTTCCCCAAAACCGGATGTCACCAAAGGGCAATCCATATACTCAAGGTACAAATCAAAACGTAGTGGTCGCGAATAGGATAATCAGTATGACAAGGTACATGAGGCGATACCAACTAAGATACTAGTAGTTGCATGATCCGGACTGATGTTGGGCATAGCCAGCAGCCACCCCAACACCGCGAAACAACACTCCGAAATCAAGGGGTGCACCCAAATCGCATCACAAATGTAATAGATATGGTATCGAAGAAGCGTGTCCGCTAGAGGTGGCGAACCTCAATGGCCCGGCGCGGCTCCTGTTTTAGTCATGTCAGGGGTCATCCAATATCGTTCTCTTTCTTCAGTCAACGCGTTCACCAAGCCAACCACTTCATTCTGGATCAACACTTCGCGTATAATAGTTATTAAAGTGGTTTTCGGTATCTACAGAGAGTATGTCCATATCTGATCCCGGTTTAATAACTACGTATTATTACACCGTTGGCTCTTTTACACTTCAAATCGATTCATAATTTATATCAAAATATCATATTCGCTTCAAAAATCAAATCTATTTCAAATATCATCGCACCTATTCAAATGTAAGATTCCGCTTCAAAAATCATTTTTCGCATCAATATCTCATTTCGATTTCAAAATCATTTCGAATTTCAATTTAGGCTGCAACTTCATTTAACTCAATTCGTATTTAATTCAAGATTTAAATATACACATTTCACCTTATTGACCAGCTTAGGATTTTAGAAAAATAGTTTTAAGTAGTTTAAAAGTAATTTTTAAATAATTAAAATAGTTAAAATACTTGAACCTTTAAAATGGATTTAAAATAGATAAAATAGTTTAAAATAATTTAAATTGGGTTAAGTAGATTAAAATAGTTTAAGTATTCAAAATGGTTTATATAACTGAGAAATTTGGAAAACAAAATAAAACAGCTTCAAAACCAAACCGTTCAATTATAGCTTCCCAATTCAAATCAATTCCAATTCCCATTCTACCGATTCGATTTCGATTTCAATTCAATCAACGTCAATTTTTACTTCGAATTAATTCAAATTTCCATTTACCTTTAATTTACTCAATTTCAATTTATATCGATTTGGAGCTTGATTTCTCAAAATATCAACTTATAACACTTAACAAAATTTCCAAAATATTCAAGTTTAAATCCAAATTCCAAATATGATTCAATTCCAAACTCGATTTCAAAATATCATTTTTATTTATTTATTTTTTTCAATCACTTTTACTTAGTAATATTCAAAGCTCGAATTAAGGTTAAATCTTTAAACAAATCAATTTTCGACATTCAATCATATCCAATTTCAAATTTCAAAGTCTCAACTTAATTATTTAACAAATTTCCTTTAACCAAAATTTATTTCAACATTCCAACTCAATTTTTCGGTGAATTCAATTTCTATGAATCGATTTCTATTTATAACTTTTAAATCAAAACATTTAAATAAATTTCAAATCGACGATTTCAAAAATTATTAATTCAGCCAATTCGGTGCCGTATATAATTTTCTATCCTATGGCCAAGTAATTATTTATTTCAATTAGATGTTAGGGATGAGTATATATTACTTAAATTAAATCACAGTATCATATGTATGCATAACAGGATATATATAAGCAAATAAACATCCAAACATTCAAACATCAACCAATAACGTCCATCGAAATACATCATCCAATAGGCAATACAATTCATGGCAATTTCATAGTTATCGATGTCAAGTAAGTAAATCGCAATTCAATTTCAATTTCAATTTAACTGTCAATTTAATTTTTCAACGGTTAATTCAAATAACAAGCTATACGACAATTAAATTTATATCAAACAATGACAAATAAAATTCATATCACTTCATAATGTCAATTTAACTAGCATGAAGATATTTAGTACGGTGTGAGCGTTATAAAACACTCACCTTGATTTTTACGATTTTAAATCAAATCGAACGACGTTCGATTTAACTCAAAATTTTCTCTAGCTCCAAACGATTCCAATCTAGTTGCATTGCGTAGTATTCGTCAATACGAACCCAACGCACTTCGTCTCATCAGTTTTCGACCTCGTATGACAAAGATACGATATTTTAAAGTTTTCATGATTTATAATATAATTTTATTTACAAATTTTTTCTAACTTTAAACCCAACTAACCAGGGCCGCACCTTGCTTCCTCCTCTCTCCCGTTTTATGTTCGTCTCCAGAACCCATCACGCACGAAGAACCCATCTTCCAAAACCTAGGGCTTAAGGCCGCGCCTTCCACGTCGCACGAAACTCCATCACTCCACCACAACACTGAAGACCATCAACAACTCCACCTTCGCCCAGAGCCATGGTGAGCTCGGTCAACTCCACCACCCTAGAAATGCGTGCGAAACTCGGCCTTTCAAACGAGGATTGCAGACGATCCGTGGCCCCGATTCAGATCATAGCCGTTGGATGCGGAGTACTCGATGTGCTCTACAACTTTCGTGTTGATAAGTTTTTGAATTAACGCATGGATTTGAAGAAGAAGAGGGAGAATGAAGGGTGTTTTCAGGCCTTAGAACTGTAGGAGATGGCGGCTGATGATAGATTAGGGTTCTGGACAAATGAAATGAATTAAGGGTCCTTTTATAGAAAACTGACGAACCCTATTCATTCCCAATTTTTCGAACTCCGATTTACGCGCGGTGATCGGCGTTTCTAGGGTGTACGCCGCATTCCGGACACAATGGAATAGGTTTCGAAATCTAATTCGATCATTTGTGCAAGTTACGGCAATAAACGATTGCTTTTAAATTAAATCAATTAAACGATTTTCTAGGCGTTTTGGCTTGCTCCGGACAACCGGTAAATTAGATTGACTTGAAATTTGAAATCTTACAATAATATCACATTACGGATCCGATCAAACTAGTTTCGTCGAAATCCGAGACCGTTTGAAAAATGACTATTTTAACTCACCAAATTAATATTAAAACAATTTCAACGCGTTTCGAGCTGCCACGGTCAAACGACAACTCCGATTGCTACGAAAATTAAAATCCTATAATAACTAACTATTACGGATCCAATGGAACTGGTTTCGTCCAATTCTGAGACTATTCGAAAATTGGCTATTTTTCAGTCGCTAATTAAATATTAAAATATTCAATTTTCACAAATAAATTTTAAATTCAGTTTTAAAAGTTCTATAACATCACTATAACTCTAATATGATAAAATAAAATTTTACAAATCATTTTTAATCATATTAAACCCGTTATTCAATTTATCCAATAAATTCCAATTTTAAAATCTTATTAACTCTATTAAAATCCAAATATAACTTACATTCACTTTGGAAACCAACTTGAATCATATTAAATCAAATTTCAAATATTCACTCTATTTTCATATATTAAATTTCAATATCAAATTATTCATATCAAATTCGAAATTTAATTTATTCAAACATTCGTAATATTAAATTTAACAAATTTGATTATTCTTAAATCACTATCTTTTGAAATATTCAAAACTAACTTATAAAATTTAACTTTTGAAACGAATTAAAATTATAAAACAACTATTTCCATTATACGGTTATTCAATTCCCATTATTAAATTATTATATAAGTTTTAAATATTAAATTTAAACAATTTACCTGTTCAATATTCAATATTTGATTTTAAATCGATTTTACTTATCAATCAATTACTCTATTTTACCCAATGAATTCAACATTTATTATCCTATTTAACTTTTGATTTCAAAGGCATTCACTAAGTAGCTTTTATTTTTAATTACTTGGATAATTATTGTTGCAATTCACTCCAGTTATAATTATTCTAAACGAATTACAAATTTTTTTCTAACACTAAATCACGAAATCTTATTAAATTAGCTATTTTAATTATCGAAAATTTACAGGTCGTTACATGAAGATATTATATTTAATAATTAAATTATTAAATTTCCAAAATTTTAATCTTTCAAAGTTCATTCATCCACTTAAATTTATTAAAACAATGAAAATTCAACTTTCGCAGCATTTAGAAAATGCTACCGAAAGTCACACTTCAAACAGTTCAATTTAACAAAAGATAACATTTAAAATGCTGTAATAGGGTTGCATTAGTTTCAAATAAACTTAGTTAAATTCAACCAGTATAACATTCACAAAAAATGCTATAATAGCCTTTAATTAAATTGAGCCATTTGGTTCATTATTATCAACTACAGCATTTACAAATGCTGTATTATCCTTTACATTAGAATTAATAGCATTTTAGAAATGCAGTAAATTAACTTCAAATATTCAGTATAATTTCACAAACAATTATATTTTTTATTTAAACCATTTTTAACTTATAAAATCTTATAATTTCACTTTTAAAACAATCATTCAAATACTCGTATATTCATGATTTTATAAAGTTAAATCTCTATTCAAAAATCAAAATTTAATAGTAATTCACTTATTAAATTCCAACATTAAATTTTAAATTCATTAAATTAAATTTAACTTAACACTTAAGCTTAAATTTTCAAATATAACTTAATTTCATTTTTATTTACTTAACTAAAAATTCAATTTTAAGCCAAATCCACAAATTTCCAATTTTAGTTACATTTCAAAATTTCAACTTAAATATTCATTCATTTCACATTTTAACTTAATTCAAAAATCATTAATATATTATAAAATCATTTTAAATTCATTTAATTCAAAATAACATAAATTTATCATATTTTCATATTTAATTTAAATTCCATTTATCACAAAATTATACTTTCCAAAAAAACTTACATTTCAGATTTTCTTACTTTACCATTAATTTATTTCACTTATAAATTTTCAGAGTGTAACGACCCGTAAATTTCGATAATTTAATTTGTGTATTTAATAGGATTTCTAATTTAAATTCAAGAAGAAATAGAAATCTTATTTATTTATAGGAAAGAGAATGTTGAAATTAGATGTATCAAGGGTAATTAAAACTTACAAATTGAATTATATATTGCAATTAATTGTAATGGTGGAAAATTTTTCAATTGGCTATAAGGTTAGAAATAAGTAAATAAAGGCAAGTACTGAATTTATCAATGAAAATAAATTTTTATTTAGTACAATCTCTTTTTATTAACTATTGTAAGGTGTTAATTTTTTTGAAATGGAAAATTTGACAATAGATTCAATTTATATGTTGGATAATAAATTGCAATAACTAAAGTTAGTAATTAATGGGTTGCATTGCGTAGTATTCGTCAATACGAAGCCAACGCACTTCGTCTCATTAGTTTTCGACCTCGTATGACAAAGATACGATATTTTAAAGTTTTCATGATTTATAATATAATTTTATTTACAAATTTTTTCTAACTTTAAACCCAACTAACCAGGGCCGCACCTTGCTTCCTCCTCTCTCCCGTTTTACGTTCGTCTCCAGAACCCATCACGCACGAAGAACCCATCTTCCAAAACCTAGGGCTTAAGGCCGCGCCTTCCACGTCGCACGAAACTCCATTACTCCACCACCACACTGAAGACCATCACCAACTCCACCTTCGCCCAGAGCCACGGCGAGCTCGGTCAACTCCACCACCCTAGAAATGCGTGCGAAACTCGGCCATTCAAACGAGGATTGCAGACGATCCGTGGCCCCGATTCAGATCATAGCCGTTGGATGCGGAGTACTCGATGTGCTCTACAACTTTCGTGTTGATAAGTTTTTGAATTAACGCATGGATTTGAAGAAAAACGAGGGAGAAAGAAGGGTGTTTTCAGGCCTTAGAACTGTAGGAGACGGCGGCTGATGATAGATTAGGGTTCTGGACAAATGAAATGAATTAAGGGTCCTTTTATAGAAAACTTACGAACCCTATTCATTCCCAATTTTTCGAACTCCGATTTACGCGCGGTGACCGGCGTTTCAAGGGTTTACCCCGCGTTTCAGACACAATGGAATAGGTTTCGAAAGCTAATTCGATCATTTGTGCGAGTTACGGCAATAAACGATCGATTTTAAATTAAACCGATTAAACGATTTTCTAGGCGTTTTGGCTTGCTCTGGACAACCGGTAAATCAGATTGACTTGAAATTTGAAATATTACAATAATATCACATTACGGATCCGATGAAACTGGTTTCGTCGAAATCCGAAACCGTTTGAAAAATGACTATTTTAACTCGCCAAATTAATATTAAAACAATTTCAACGCGTTTCGAGCTGCCACGGTCAAACGACAACTCCGATTGCTACGAATATTGAAATCCAATAATAACTAACTATTACGGATCCAATGGAACTGGTTTCGTCCAATTTTGAGGCTGTTCGAAAATTGGCTATTTTTCAGTTGCTAATTAAATATTAAAATATTCAATTTTCACAAATAAATTTTAAATTCAGTTTTAAAAGTTCTATAACATCACTATAACTCTAATATGATAAAATAAAATTTTACAAATCATTTTTAATCATATTAAACCCGTTATTCAATTTATCCAATAAATTCCAATTTTCAAATCTTATTAACTCTATTAAAATCCAAATATAACTTACATTCACTTTGGAAACCAACTTGAATCATATTAAATCAAATTTCAAATATTCACTCTATTTTCATATATTAAATTTCAATATCAAATTATTCATATCAAATTCGAAATTTAATTTATTCAAACATTCGTAATATTAAATTTAACAAATTTGATTATTCTTAAATCACTATCTTTTGAAATATTCAAAACTAACTTATAAAATTTAACTTTTGAAACGAATTAAAATTATAAAAAAACTATTTCCATTATACGGTTATTCAATTCCCATTATTATATTATTATATAAGTTTTAAATATTAAATTTAAACAATTTACCTGTTCAATATTCAATATTTGATTTTAAATCGATTTTACTTATCAATCAATTACTCTATTTTACGCAATGAATTCAACATTTATTATCCTATTCAACTTTTGATTTCAAAGTCATTCACTAAGTAGCTTTTATTTTTCATTACTTGGATAATTATTGTTGCAATTCATTCCAGTTATAATTATTCTAAACGAATTACAAATTTTTTTCTAACACTAAATCACGAAATCTTATTAAATTAGCTATTTTAATTATCGAAAATTTACGGGTCGTTACACTCTCCCCCACTCAAAACTTTTCATCCCCGAAAAGGAAAAAGAAGGGAAAAGGAACTAAGTATAGAATTCAACATTAGAGGTATTTTATCCAAAGTTACCAACTTAAAATATAATAAAATTCCATTTATAAAGTCATAACTACGCTTCCACTAAGTTACTCCGAACGGCTTTCTAACTTTAAAAGTTAGTTATCAAAACAAGTTATAAATTTTTTTTTAAAACTTGAACATTTTTCTAACACCCGGATTTTACGCAAAATTTCGGCAGAGTCTCCTTTGCGCGGCTTGATCGGTACAACTACAAAAAGCCTCTACGGGCCCCAAACCAACAAAAGAAAATCCAAAAGCCAAGTGGCTCATCAAAAATCACCAAATCCAATGATAAAATAAAAATGTACCTTATATTTTTATTAGCGAGCATATACGAATAATATAGCGCCAAAGCGAGCTCCAAATGCGAAGCAAGCGCAATCCGCACCTACTAAACACTCAACAAACTATGAGAAACATGCATATACGAAAATAATATCAATATACATCATATAGCAACATAACAACTACATGTGCCAACATAGAAAATGCTATAAAACAACAATTGCAACCATCAATCAACTATCATCCAACTACCATCCAACAAATCCATAACCAATCAATATAAATTCACTTCTCATTAATATTTATTGACTTGGTTTTCAATTTTAATCACAGTTGATTCATTAACGTTGGATTTTACTAACATTCATTCTCAATTCAATTAGTTAACATTCACTAATTTATATTTACATTAGTTCACTTCCAATTTAAATCAAATTAAATTCTATTTAAATTCATTTAACTTTCAGTTTGATTTCAGTGATTTATAGCTTTCAATTTCAATAACACATAATGAATTATATGCAATCCACTAACAATCATATAACAGCCAAATCATACCCAACATAACCAAATTATTAATTTTACATTCAATTTGGTTTATCTCCTTCAATTCCAATTATACAATTTAAAATAATCATTTTATATTTGGCATCTTAAATTTTCAATATTAGCTTAATTAATTCTGTAAGCCGTACATATATCATCCGTGAGCAATATCAATCTAATCCCTTATTCGATCACACAATTTCACTTCCAAACTAGTATCGTTCACCTGACTCTCTAGTGCGGACTCAGATTTGCTTCCTTGATTGGAAATTGTTACTCTCCTTGTATAGCCATATACTATGATAGAAAATTCCAGAATCAAACCAAAAAATCCATATCCAGGGTTCGCCGTCGAAAATCGAGTGGAAAATCCTAACTTGGATCGATATAAATCATCTCAAATTTTATGCTCGAATTTGGATCAAATCGTTATGCGAATAAAATAATATACGTACAATCTCACGTATTACCTTCCAATAGATTTCTATACAATTTATCTACATTAAATTATTTTATTAACTTTCATTTTATTTACAATTAATTATTCACAATCCATTATTCAGTTAATATATCCATTTCTTTACATAGCATATTCTCCAACATATTTTTCCTTAAACATCATATCATAGAATTTGCTTACTCAAGTTCATTTTAAACTTTCTATATAATTTAATTAAGTTCAATTTCATTTCCCAGTTGATTCTTAGCTATAAGAAATTTCTTTGTTTACATTTATTTCATTTTCATAATTTCAGTTAATAACGAATTCATTTGTGGAACATTTTATAAATCAACACTTTAGTTTATAGTCATTTCATAAAAGTCTAACTTCTCATATATGACTTTTCTTAATTTGCAGTTATCTTAAAGGTTACAAATTCAATTATTTTTTCAATCCCTTTGCAATTTATATTTTTTTTCTATAACCAATTTACAAAGGTATAATACGATTCATTTCTTAAGTTCACTTACTTGTTCCATTTATCCATTCATCATTTCACGTTATATTTAAGTATATGTAATTTTTATCACAACCAAATTTTTATTTATATACATTTTAATTCCGTTTGAGTTTTCCTTATTTGTATACTTCAATTATTTTCAAGTTCTGTTTATTTGCACAACAACTCATTACATATCCAAAACATCATTTTAACTTTTAACATTTGGTAAGTCTTGTTATATGTTATCAGAATGTAATTTTGGTATTATACAAATTTATAGAATTTCATTTTACTTAACTAGAATGTTCACAAATTTAATTTGTTTAAATCCTCTTTACCTTTCAACTTTAAAGCTTTCCCAAAACAATAGCTTAGATATCTTAATCCTCTTATTTTATAAATTTCGGTTATTCACAATTTATTCAAATAATTTGAAAATTATTAATTAACAGAACTTAGAAATTTAAATGCCCGGTTCTTTTCAAATTGTTTGAAATAAATATATACACTTATATCTTTAATATATGAAATCATACCTTTGGAGTTTAAACCAAAACCCATTTACCCAAAATAATTTTGAAGATAAGCAAAGCTTCTTAGAAGTCTCCCCCACTTTGAGACTCGAAAATGAACGTCGATGATGCTGCGCAGTCATCACCGAAATTATTTTCCAGCGACATAAGAGAGGAGTACTAAATTCATTCCTTTCTTTAAAAATCCTTTCAAAATATTTCCATAAACAATTTCCAATTAATATCACTATATATTTCTTCAAAACTTTGAAAACCATTTTTCAAAATCTCTGGGTCTTAAATTCAATATTTTCAATTTAAATCTATTTTAAATTTATAAGTCACCTTTATAAAATATCTTATAGGATTTTTTCTTAAAACATTCTACAAGTTGTTTCATTACCGTTCATTCTGTAATTCATCTCATTTATTAAATTACAATATCCAATTAATGATAATCCAATATTTTCATTCCTAACAACCAGGTAAGCTAGGTAAGTCACAAAATTTCTGAAAATTAATCCTTTATATACAAAATATAATTAGGGAAAAATTATTTCATTTACCCCATTTTAAAACAATACTATGTCGAATTGTTCTGTTCGAGTGTTTAGAGATCCCTATCAATGACGTTAGTTACTCGTATTGACCAGAATCCATAAGCCACTCAACAAATCAACCGACACAATATAAAACATTTTATATCACTAACAAATACGCTCTCTCATATATATATTCACTCAGCGACTCATCATAGGGTATAACTATCCTATTTATAAAGAGTCAGACCCCACAGAGCTAAGGTTATCGCTAAACCAAAGCTCTGATACCAACTGTAATGACCCACCTTTTTGGACAGTTTAAACCGACAATCAAATCCACATGTCGATTCCAAACCGTTCAAAAGGGCAGATGGTTATTGGGGTAAATAAGAAAAGAAAAGAAAAGAAATAAAGGAAATGAAACAACACAGAATCTCATAGCGGAGCGATAAAATATAATAGTCAAATAAGCAGTTCATGAAGCTGTCTACTATACTTTGACAATAATTTATACAACATTTATCAGAGTTTATACATATACAACAGAACAATTAAATAATGCAGCAGATAGCATGATGCAAGGGTAATAATAGTAATAGTATACCAAATCTTCGTCTTCGTCCTCTAGAATAGATCTTCAAAATCTGAAAACTCAGGACTGACCCGAGCGTAATAAAAAGACAAAACACTCGAGTCAGGACTAAAATATCCTTATGAAAGTGAAATCAATCGTAAATAAATATGAGTGTAACGGCGTCAGAGATGTTTACGGGGTTTGACATCTCCTATCCAGTGTCAATCGTGCGTGCAATAACTCAAGAGATGTTACGGGATTTTCCATCTCTCAAGGATCCGTGAAACTATCTACTATGTAGTAATATATGCTAAGTAGATAATGCCTATCAGTAATATAAAGTATCAAAATAGCGTTAAGGCGTTACCATAATCTCCCTTAACACATTTTATATTCCCAAAAGCATATACAAGACCGTAGTTTCCCCAAAACCGGATGTCACCAAAGGGCAATCCATATACTCAAGGTACAAATCAAAACGTAGTGGTCGCGAATAGGATAATCAGTATGACAAGGTACATGAGGCGATACCAACTAGGATACTAGTAGTTGCGTGATCCGGACTGATGTTGGGCATAGCCAGCAGCCACCCCAACACCACGAAACAACACTCCGAAATCAAGGGGTGCACCCAAATCGCATCACAAATGTAATAGATATGGTATCGAAGAAGCGTGCCCGCTAGAGGTGGCGAACCTCAATGGCCCGGCGCGGCTCCTGTTTTAGTCATGTCAGGGGTCATCCAATATCGTTCTCTTTCTTCAGTCAACGCGTTCACCAAACCATCCACTTCATTCTGGATCAACACTTCGCGTATAATGGTTATTAAAGTGTTTTCGGTATCTACAGAGAGTATGTCCATATCTGATCCCGGTCTCTTTAATAACTACGTATTATTACACCGTTGGCTCTTTTACACTTCAAATCGATTCATAATTTATATCAAAATATCATATTCGCTTCAAAAATCAAATCTATTTCAAATATCATCGCACCTATTCAAATGTAAGATTCCGTTTCAAAAATCGTTTTTCGCATCAATATCTCATTTCGATTTCAAAATCATTTCGAATTTCAATTTAGGCTGCAACTTCGTTTAACTCAATTCGTATTTAATTCAAGATTTAAATATACACATTTCACCTTATTGACCAGCTTAGGATTTTAGAAAAATAGTTTTAAGTAGTTTAAAAGTAATTTTTAAATAATTAAAATAGTTAAAATACTTGAACCTTTAAAATGGATTTAAAATAGATAAAATAGTTTAAAATAATTTAAATTGGGTTAAGTAGATTAAAATAGTTTAAGTATTCAAAATGGTTTATATAACTGAGAAATTTGGAAAACAAAATAAAACAGCTTCAAAACCAAACCGTTCAATTATAGCTTCCCAATTCAAATCAATTCCAATTCCCATTTTACCGATTCGATTTCGATTTCAATTCAATCGACGTCAATTTTTACTTCGAATTAATTCAAATTTCCATTTACCTTTAATTTACTCAATTTCAATTTATATCGATTTGGAGCTTGATTTCTCAAAATATCAACTTATAACACTTAACAAAATTTCCAAAATATTCAAGTTTAAATCCAAATTCCAAATATGATTCAATTCCAAACTCGATTTCAAAATATCATTTTTATTTATTTATTTTTTTTCAATCACTTTTACTTAGTAATATTCAAAGCTCGAATTAAGGTTAAATCTTTAAACAAATCAATTTTCGACATTCAATCATATCCAATTTCAAATTTCAAAGTCTCAACTTAATTATTTAACAAATTTCCTTTAACCAAAATTTATTTCAACATTCCAACTCAATTTTTCGGTGAATTCAATTTCTATGAATCGATTTCTATTTATAACTTTTAAATCAAAACATTTAAATAAATTTCAAATCGACGATTTCAAAAATTATTAATTCAGCCAATTCGGTGCCATATATAATTTTCTATCCTATGGCCAAGTAATTATTTATTTCAATTAAATGTCAGGGATGAGTATATATTACTTAAATTAAATCACAGTATCATATGTATGCATAACAGGATATATATAAGCAAATAAACATCCAAACATTCAAACATCAACCAATAACGTCCATCGAAATACATCATCCAATAGGCAATACAATTCATGGCAATTTCATAGTTATCGATGTCAAGTAAGTAAATCGCAATTCAATTTCAATTTCAATTTAACTGTCAATTTAATTTTTCAACGGTTAATTCAAATAACAAGCTATACGACAATTAAATTTATATCAAACAATGACAAATAAAATTCATATCACTTCATAATGTCAATTTAACTAGCATGAAGATATTTAGTACGGTGTGAGCGTTATAAAACACTCACCTTGATTTTTACGATTTTAAATCAAATCGAACGACGTTCGATTTAACTCAAAATTTTCTCTAGCTCCAAACGATTCCAATCTAGTTGCATTGCGTAGTATTCGTCAATACGAACCCAACGCACTTCGTCTCATCAGTTTTCGACCTCGTATGACAAAGATACGATATTTTAAAGTTTTCATGATTTATAATATAATTTTATTTACAAATTTTTTCTAACTTTAAACCCAACTAACCAGGGCCGCACCTTGCTTCCTCCTCTCTCCCGTTTTATGTTCGTCTCCAGAACCCATCACGCACGAAGAACCCATCTTCCAAAACCTAGGGCTTAAGGCCGCGCCTTCCACGTCGCACGAAACTCCATCACTCCACCACCACACTGAAGACCATCACCAACTCCACCTTCGCCCAGAGCCATGGTGAGCTCGGTCAACTCCACCACCCTAGAAATGCGTGCGAAACTCGACCTTTCAAACGAGGATTGCAGACGATCCGTGGCCCCGATTCAGATCATAGCCGTTGGATGCGGAGTACTCGATGTGCTCTACAACTTTCGTGTTGATAAGTTTTTGAATTAACGCATGGATTTGAAGAAGAAGAGGGAGAATGAAGGGTGTTTTCAGGCCTTAGAACTGTAGGAGATGGCGGCTGATGATAGATTAGGGTTCTGGACAAATGAAATGAATTAAGGGTCCTTTTATAGAAAACTGACGAACCCTATTCATTCCCAATTTTTCGAACTCCGATTTACGCGCGGTGATCGGCGTTTCTAGGGTGTACGCCGCATTCCGGACACAATGGAATAGGTTTCGAAATCTAATTCGATCATTTGTGCGAGTTACGGCAATAAACGATTGGTTTTAAATTAAATCAATTAAACGATTTTCTAGGCGTTTTGGCTTGCTCCGGACAACCGGTAAATTAGATTGACTTGAAATTTGAAATCTTACAATAATATCACATTACGGATCCGATCAAACTAGTTTCGTCGAAATCCGAGACCGTTTGAAAAATGACTATTTTAACTCACCAAATTAATATTAAAACAATTTCAACGCGTTTCGAGCTGCCACGGTCAAACGACAACTCCGATTGCTACGAAAATTAAAATCCTATAATAACTAACTATTACGGATCCAATGGAACTGGTTTCGTCCAATTCTGAGACTATTCGAAAATTGGCTATTTTTCAGTCGCTAATTAAATATTAAAATATTCAATTTTCACAAATAAATTTTAAATTCAGTTTTAAAAGTTCTATAACATCACTATAACTCTAATATGATAAAATAAAATTTTACAAATCATTTTTAATCATATTAAACCCGTTATTCAATTTATCCAATAAATTCCAATTTTAAAATCTTATTAACTCTATTAAAATCCAAATATAACTTACATTCACTTTGGAAACCAACTTGAATCATATTAAATCAAATTTCAAATATTCACTCTATTTTCATATATTAAATTTCAATATCAAATTATTCATATCAAATTCGAAATTTAATTTATTCAAACATTCGTAATATTAAATTTAACAAATTTGATTATTCTTAAATCACTATCTTTTGAAATATTCAAAACTAACTTATAAAATTTAACTTTTGAAACGAATTAAAATTATAAAACAACTATTTCCATTATACGGTTATTCAATTCCCATTATTAAATTATTATATAAGTTTTAAATATTAAATTTAAACAATTTACCTGTTCAATATTCAATATTTGATTTTAAATCGATTTTACTTATCAATCAATTACTCTATTTTACCCAATGAATTCAACATTTATTATCCTATTTAACTTTTGATTTCAAAGGCATTCACTAAGTAGCTTTTATTTTTAATTACTTGGATAATTATTGTTGCAATTCACTCCAGTTATAATTATTCTAAACGAATTACAAATTTTTTTCTAACACTAAATCACGAAATCTTATTAAATTAGCTATTTTAATTATCGAAAATTTACAGGTCGTTACATGAAGATATTATATTTAATAATTAAATTATTAAATTTCCAAAATTTTAATCTTTCAAAGTTCATTCATCCACTTAAATTTATTAAAACAATGAAAATTCAACTTTCGCAGCATTTAGAAAATGCTACCGAAAGTCACACTTCAAACAGTTCAATTTAACAAAAGATAACATTTAAAATGCTGTAATAGGGTTGCATTAGTTTCAAATAAACTTAGTTAAATTCAACCAGTATAACATTCACAAAAAATGCTATAATAGCCTTTAATTAAATTGAGCCATTTGGTTCATTATTATCAACTACAGCATTACAAATGCTGTATTATCCTTTACATTAGAATTAATAGCATTTTAGAAATGCAGTAAATTAACTTCAAATATTCAGTATAATTTCACAAACAATTATATTTTTTATTTAAACCATTTTTAACTTATAAAATCTTATAATTTCACTTTTAAAACAATCATTCAAATACTCGTATATTCATGATTTTATAAAGTTAAATCTCTATTCAAAAATCAAAATTTAATAGTAATTCACTTATTAAATTCCAACATTAAATTTTAAATTCATTAAATTAAATTTAACTTAACACTTAAGCTTAAATTTTCAAATATAACTTAATTTCATTTTTATTTACTTAACTAAAAATTCAATTTTAAGCCAAATCCACAAATTTCCAATTTTAGTTACATTTCAAAATTTCAACTTAAATATTCATTCATTTCACATTTTAACTTAATTCAAAAATCATTAATATATTATAAAATCATTTTAAATTCATTTAATTCAAAATAACATAAATTTATCATATTTTCATATTTAATTTAAATTCCATTTATCACAAAATTATACTTTCCAAAAAAACTTACATTTCAGATTTTCTTACTTTACCATTAATTTATTTCACTTATAAATTTTCAGAGTGTAACGACCCGTAAATTTCGATAATTTAATTTGTGTATTTAGTAGGATTTCTAATTTAAATTCAAGAAGAAATAGAAATCTTATTTATTTATAGGAAAGAGAATGTTGAAATTAGATGTATCAAGGGTAATTAAAACTTACAAATTGAATTATATATTGCAATTAATTGTAATAGTGGAAAAAATTTCAATTGGCTATAAGGTTAGAAATAAGTAAATAAAGGCAAGTACTGAATTTATCAATGAAAATAAATTTTTATTTAGTACAATCTCTTTTTATTAACTATTGTAAGGTGTTAATTTTTTTGAAATGGAAAATTTGACAATAGATTCAATTTATATGTTGGATAATAAATTGCAATAACTAAAGTTAGTAATTAATGGGTTAAAGGGAATACCAATTTACTCATAAAGTGAATATAAGTGAATGTAACAAAATAAATAGGAAATGATAATTATTCATAAGTGATGTTTGATGTAAAAGGAATAACTAATTGGATTTAGAATCTTAATTTGTATGTGTGCATATATTTAATGGAATATGAGAAAAACAAATGTAAGGATTTGATTAATATATATGTTATTTATTTAGGGTATTGAATAAAATTGGGAATCCAATTGTAATTAATGGTAATAATGTTGGTATTAGCTAATAAATTTAATTTCAATACAATACCCATAAATGAATGAGATGAAATGAATGTATGTAAACGTATACTAGGTTATTTATCAAATAAAAGGAAATAAAAGTAAATATCGAATTTGAGTGATGAATAAATATGCGTTGAATAGTAATTGAATGTAAAGTTAATGGTAATTGTATAAAACCAAAATAAGATAATGAATTGCAATAATTGTGGGTTGATAATAAGGTGTGAATGGGAAAGTGATTGTATGGTAAATAAATGGAATTCAAATTTATGGGGAAAAAAAGTAAATGGGTACTTAGTAATAAATTTAAACGGACTTAAAAATGGAATTGATTTAATTAGTAGATATAACGGATAAGGATATACTTAAAATTGTGGGATTGAGAGTTTTACCACAACTATTATGAGTTATATACTTAGCTCGTTCAATTAAATCAGAAAACCATTGCAATAAATATAAATTTAATATAACCTAAACTTAAGTGTAAGTAAAAGATTGAAATTGAATCTAATCCATTTGAAACATATTAAAATAAATTGGATTCAAATTTATAATAAAAGGGGTTATTTAAAGAAATTGAAATAACTACTATAATTGGCAAATTTAGTTACTTTAAAGTGAAACGGAAAATATTAATGCAATAGTTTGAATCCAATATTTAATTCATTTAATTGATAATAAAGATTCGTTAAATTTATTTAATAGAAATCTTGGACATTAATAGATAATTTTTGAATTTGAATGAAATTAAAGGAATTACTGAAATCGATAAATTTAGCACTTTCAATTTGTTAAACCATTGTAATTGATTTAGAATATAAAGAGTTGTTTATTTAATTAAGTTAAAATTTTTGAAATTTCGTTATTGCAATTAAATGGGAATTAAATATTAAATATTACGTTAATGGAGTTTAAGTTGAAATTTTAGAATAACAATAACAGTAGACCATGAACCAATGCTAATTTATCTACTTGGTGATAAATGAATTTCATGGGCAATTAAGTTTAATTTCTGGATAAATTAAAATTTATACTTAGTATTGAAAATTGGAAATTTTCAATGATAAATTGATTTATCTTTAATAAATTGACATTTAAAAATTTGTTAAATCATTATAAATATTTGAGAATTTTAAAGTGAAAATGATTGCAAATTTCAGAAGTTAAATTTTGAAACTCGATTTTTTTTATTTACTTTAAATTTATTTAATTAATATAAAAATAGACATTTTGGTCACGGACTCGGATTTCGACAAAACCAGTTTCATCGAATCCGTAACAGTGAATTATTGTAAGGTTACAAGTTTCGTAGCGATCGGACTTGTCGTTTGATCGTACGAACGCGAAACGCCTTGAAATCGATTTAATTGAAATCAATTTGGAAAATTTGATTTCAGCATTACTTCTTCATACGATCGAATTTGGACGTGAAACTTTTTCCATCGCATCCAGAATATATTAAAATACCTATTTCGATATATGGGTTTACCCAATTTCGTTCCGGGGTCAAAACGGGCTTTTTGGGCCAATTATCGTTTAGCACGTTTGTAAGTTTGTGTCCATCTATTCTATTGCAGTTTGTCTATAAATAGGCTGCTATAAACCCTAGCCTCTATCTTTTATCATTGGGTTGTGCGTTCATTTTCTCAACTCCTCCTCTTTCAAATGGCTGTAAACCTAGCTCCAATTTCAAATTCAAATCAAAAGTCAAAAAAATCAAAATCCTCAAAAAAATCTCAAAAATTTATGTGTTGTAAATTTCATCGATACGAATCTACATGTGGCAGCTGTTTCTGTAATTGATGCTCGGATCGTCCTGAAAACTCGGTCAAAGCTCAAATTCGCGAACCCTACATGGCAAATTGGGGGTTTTTGATTTCGGCCTCAATCAGAGAAATTGAGATATGGGTTTTGTGGAGAGTGTTGTTGGAAGTCAATCTGAAGTGGTCGCATCGCCTATAGGGGCTGGGGATGGCCGGAATTCGAAAAATAGGGTTGCAAAACCCAATCGGCGGCGGTGAGAACCGTGGGTCGCACGGGTACCAGGGGAGGCGGCTCGACGTGGCATGCTCGATGGAGTGGGTTTCGAGGTTAGAGGCGGAGCGTAGGGGAAGCTCAGGCCGGTCAAAGGAGGAACACGGTCGTGTAAGGGCTGTTATTTGCGTTCGTCCTGCAGGTTATACATGTGCGTGCTCCTGGAGAACATGTGAGTGACGTGGAGTGAAAGCTATTTATTTTTATTTTTATATAAGTTTAATCTCTAACTCGTTTAACTCAAGTAATTTTCTCATATGAACTCCGTTTCACGCGAATTTTTTTTGTTAGGATCGTAACTAAACTCCAGATCTTTTAACGCTGGTTTGGATAGATTTGGAGACCTTCAAATTTTTGGGTTTAAATCGAATTTAAATTCGATTTAAATTCAAAAGGTGAGTGTTTTAACCCACTCACAATTTCTAAAACTTCTTATGTTTGTTAAATTGATTTTAGATATGAGTAGAAATTTATTTATGACTGTTTGGCATGTTTTATTCATTACCTCTGTTAAATCGCGTTTATTTAATTTAACTGTTAATTAATTTTATTTATTGCATATAAATTTGACAGCTAGAATTTATTTATTTGCATATTAACTGCCAGTCATAGTTATGCTAAATTTTTATTTCATATTAACTGCCAGTTAAATTTACATTTATTTTTTCATATAAACTGCTAGTTTAACAGTTGTAAAATTTATTATTGAATATAAACTGTTAGTTAATACATGTTATTTATTACCTGTATAATTTATATGCTCTATATCAAGGATATTTTGAATTGGATGATGATTGCAAATAAATGGTTGATGAGTGATATTTGGATGAATGGATGCTATATTTATATTGTATAAATTGCAAGTCATTATGCATTTTCATTTCATTCGGGATTGCGATTCGAAATGATATACAACCGCATTTTTATTTTAAATTGCGGATTGAAATGATAAACATCAGTATCACTTGACCATAGGGTAGAAAATTTTATACAGGCACCGCGGTATATATATAAAATTATTTTTGAAATGATTTTCTATGGTTTTGTAAAGCTGTATATATGTTTTATGGGATATTGATTTGGTTATTGATAAAGGTTATTTATATATAGTAATTTCCAGTTCTTAAGCTTTGTATAAATTTCATTTGAAGTATAAAATAAAGTTTGATTTTTAAGATCAACTACGATTAAGCCTTTATTTAAAATCTAATTGGAACGACCCGAAAATTTCGTTAACTAAATTTGTCATATTTTCCATAATTTTTAATAAAATGAATGTTAGGAATTTAGTGTTGCCATTTGTTCTTATTAAAAGTTAACAATTTAAAATGAGATTTCCAATTCAATAAAATAATGTAATTATTGTGGTTTAATTTTTGAATGGAATATGTGAAAACAAGAGTAATTATGGAATAATATGTTATTTATTTAGAGTATTGAATAAAAAAAATTTGTAAGCCAATTTTAATTAATGGTAATAATGCAATATAAGCTAATAAATTTGATCTCAATGCGATAACCATTTAATGAAGGTAATCAAACAGGATTAAGGAAAATGTATACTAGGTATAAATCAAATAGAAGGAAACAAACGTATATATCGAATTGATTTATGAATAAATACTTTGGATAGTAATTGAATGTACAGTAATGGTAATGTAAAACTTATTTATAGTAAGACTGCATAAGATTCAGTAAATTAAGCGGTGGGAAGATTTTTCCTAGATATACTTTGAAGATGTTGAAAAAGAGGTGAAACCATAGAAATTTAAGCTAAGTATTACTAGTTGATATAAATTACTAGGCTAAGAAGAGAATGTAGGAAAACAAAGGGTAAGTTGTGAATTTATTTAGTGGATTAATAATATTAGATAGTACATTGAATTAAATCAATGTCCTGTAGAGGTTGGAGTATGGTTAGTAATAAAAGCTTTTAAAGGAAAACCTTTAATTTATAAATGAAAATCAATGCATTAAATTAGGTGTAACTGAATGCATGTAAATAATTTTGTAAGAATAAGTTAATAAACAATTTATTTGCGCATACCCGATTTAATTGAAATAACAGAAAAGACAAGAATTTGATTTGACTAGGTATATATATATTGATAAACTATAACTAAATAGAAAGCTTGGAAGTAAATAGGATATAAGAAGACAAGGCCAACTAGTAAATTAATAAATGAATTCATAATAATAAGTAGTAATTAATGCATATATATTTAGCATTTGTGATAATTTCAAAATTTTACCCATTCATCTAATTTATTTAACTAAAATCTAAATCTATGGCAACATTGTTGTTATTGATGGTTGTAAGTAAATTGAATGTAAAAGGGTAACAATTATCTAGGTTAACCATTTATTGAGTATATTAGGTTAAGAATGGCAATCGATTGAAATAAATCTAAATTAATTATTTTGTTTTGTTAATGTGTTCTAGTTAATAAAGGGGAATTTATAAGAAATGAAGCATGCACTAATGAAATGTATTATAATTCAAATGTTATTTATACCCATAAAATGTCTATTTACTGAATAGTAAGATTTTTAAATCAATAAACGAATTTATTAAGGTTCCAATTAATAATTTATAACATTTAATGTTGACTCAATTACAATTAATTGAATTAGATTGTGCAGCAGCATAGATTTGGTTTGTGATTGAAGAGGGTTAACTTTATAAGACGAAATTTATGCTAATTCTTTTTATAATACGACCATTGGTTGATTTAAACTATAGAAAGCAGGATTTATAAAATTTAATTAGAGTATCAAATTCAACAATTGCTTTTATTGCATAATAAAATGGAATTTAACGGTTAAATATTACGTTATTGAAATTAAAATGGACTTTAAGGATAATAATGTGAAATCATGAACCAATGTTAGTGGCATCCTTATTTTGGATAAAAGGTGAGGATATAAAAGTTGAAAATCTAATAAATGGGTTTTTGAGAATTTAATTTTTAATTCCTAAATATAAGGAAGTGGAGAAATTAACACTGCAATTGATAGACTTATCAACTTTTAATTCACATCTAAACTTGTTAAATCATTGAAATTGATTAAGAAATATATAAGCGATAAAATTTGGTAAATTTTAGGATTTGAATATAAAATTTGATTTTATAATTTATTGTAATTTATTTAATTAATATAGAAATAGCCATTTTGGCCACGGACTCGGATTTCGACGAAACCAGTTTCATCGGATCCGTATCGATGAATTATTGTAGAGTTTCAAGTTTAGTAACGATCGGACCCGTCGTTCGATCGTACGGACGCGAAACGCCTTGAAATCGATTTAATTAAAAATCAATTTGAAATCAATTTGGAAATTTTATTTTCGGCATAACTTCTTCATACGATCGAATTTGGACGCGAAACTTTTTCCATCGCGTTCAGAATATTTTAAAATACCTATTTGGATATATGGGTTTAATAAATTTCGTTTCGGGGTCAGAACGGGCTTTTCGGGCCAACTACCGTTTAGCACGTTCGTAAATTCGTACCCACCTAGCCTACTACAGTTTGTCTATAAATAGACAATTATAAACCCTAGCCTCCATCTTCTATCATTTGTCTGTACGTTCTTTTCTTCAGCTCCTTCTCCTCCTCAAATGGATGCAAACCTAGATCTATTTCGATTAAAAAAATTCAAATGAATTTCAAATTCTCCGGAAAAATTCCAAAAAAATATATGTTAATGCTCTCGACAAGCGTAATTCAATGGTGAAATTCGTTTGCCGATCCGAGTTGCTGTTCTTCCAGAATTTAGGATATTAGTCTCGGCCGTCCATAGAGCAAGGCTTCGATTGACGGTAGATCTGCAATGAGGGTTCGATCAGAAAGTCTAGGTGCGTAGAGGAGGCTGAGGGCTTCCAATCCATACGGCTACATTTGGCAATTGGCGTCTCGATATGCCTGGAATCAATGATGAAGAGGCCGATCTCGAGCTCGGCCTGTAGCAGGAAAGGCGTGCGCGACCTCAAGGTGGGGTCGGCCTGGGGAGCACATCTCATTCCCCTCCTCTGATCACGGCCAGGATGAGTGTCGATGGCGAGCGGTGGCTTTTGGTGGCGGCGGCTTCAATACTGGGGGCGATGTTTTCTGCACGGCTAGGGTTTCTGGGATGTAACGAACGCGATTAGTGATGACGTGGCTTTGACTATGGGTTTGTTTTATTTAGTTTTAATTTTCGTTTTCAATCGTTTTATCGCCATAATTTTCTCATATGTTATCCGTTTCACGCGAGTTTTTTTTGTTAGGATCGTATTAAAATTCCGGATCTGTTGACGCTTGTTTGGACCAATTTGGAGACCGTCAAATTTTTGGGTTTAAATTGGGTTTGAATCCAATTTAAATTCAAAAGGGGGAGTGTTTTAACCCACTCACAACTTCTAAAAGTTTTTATGTTGTTAAATTTATTTTAGATATGAGTAGAAATTTATTTATGACTGTTTGGCATGTTTTATTCATTATTTCTGTTAAATTGCATTTATTTAATTTAACCGTTGATTTATTTAATTTATTGCATAAATTTGATAGTGAATTTATTTATTTGCATATTAACTGCCAGTCATAGTTATGTTAAATTTTTACTTTAACTGCCAGTTAAATTTACGTTTATTTTTGCATATAAACTGCCAATTAACAATTATTAAATTTATTTTGAGTATAAAACTGATAATTGATACCATTATTTATCACCTGTTATGTATTTATGATTGTTTGAAATTGGATGATGACTGTGATAAATGGATGTATAATTTGATGGATGAATGGATGATTAATTTTATTAATTGCAAGTTGCTATGCATTTTTTCGGCATTGCGGTTTGAAATGATATACAACCGCATTTTTATTTTAAATTGCGGATTGAAATGATAAACATCCGTATCACTTGACCATAGGGTAGAAAATTTTATACAGGCACCGCGGTATATATATAAAATTATTTTTGAAATGTTTTCTATGGTTTGTAAAGCTATATATATATGGTTTATGGGTTTTGATTTGCTTATTAATAAGGGTTATTTATATAAAGTAGATTCCAGGTTTTAAACTTTGTATAAAATGGATTTGAAGTATAAAATAAAGTTTGATTTTTTTTGAGATCAAGCATTTATTTGAAATTTAAATTCAATGACTTAAAAGAGAATAAGGTTGAAGATGAATATTAAGTTAAATTGGAGTTTAATAAAAAGTTAGAATTTTTAAAGGATACGATTTACAACTTGATTTTGTGTAGAGTGATTTAAATGGATATCATGTTGATTTAAATGAATATATAAAAAATTGAAAGAATATCCAGTTATGTGAAGGTAAAAGTTTTACTTAAATTATATTGAATTCATTAAGTAAACATTTCAAGTCTAAATAATAAGTAATTGAATTTGATCTATATAGGTTTGTCAAATGAGTTGTTTTTGAAATGGTGAAATATTTAAAGCTTTGAAACATAAGAATTAAAATGGTATTTGGAAGTTTAAATCGATATTTGGAATTGATTTGTAAAATGTAAAGAAGCTATTTTTTTTTATAAAAGTAATCTAATATTTGACCAATTGAGGGATGGAAACTTGTTTCAAAGTTATGATTTTCAAGGTAGTATAATTTGAAATTTTAAGTTCAAGAGTTTTGACCTCTAAATATTTACTTTGAAAACCCTATGATTTTGGAAAGTATATATATTGGAATAAAATGATATCGTATTAATTCTGGTTTTAAAAGGAAATGATATCATATTTTTATGGTTTTGAAACGGATATTTTATTCTGGTTTTAAAGTATAATTATTTTAAATGACCGCGGTGTTATAATAACGTTTGGCTGTTGAAGAGACCGGGATCGGAAGTTGTCATACTCTCTGCCAACCCTGAAAACCACTTTAACAACTGTGTACGCGGTGGAGATTCCAGAATGAAGTAGGATGGTGGTGGCGTTTCCTTTAAGGTAAATACGTAGACCCGACTCCCGTGAGTTGGCATAAGGTGGCTAAAATAGGAGCGATTGACGGGTTAATAAGGTAGCACCTTTGATCGGACACATCCCTTCGATATTATACTTTGACTTTTGGATTGATTCAGTGGCCACTTTTGATTTCTTTGATTTGGGGGTGTGGCTCGAGGTGGGCGGTAGCTGCGGCTATGCGTTACTACCGACCCGGAAGCGTAATTGGTATATCTACCCTGGCATTGCCTAGTTGTGCCGTGTCACCTACCCTATCGCGCCTTATACGATTTTGGTTTTGTACCATACCTATGGAGTGCCCTCTGACGACGCCCAGTACGGGGGAGATTACGGTACTGTATAGACTATGGGAATATATTCTGTGTTAAGGGCTATATGGGTAACCCCTTAACGCTATTTAAAAGTAAGTTTATTTTACAATTAGACACTATTATAATATCGCAATATACTACATAGTAAATAGTTTAACGGATCCTTAGGAGATGTAAATCCCGAGCATCTTTTGAGTTACTGCACTCATATTTATTTCTGTTAATTTAACTCACATAAGTTCTTTTAGTTCTGACTCGAGTGTTTTGTCTTTTCAAATCGCTCGGGTCAGTCCGAACGTTTCAGGATTTAAAGTTTTAGCTCTGGAGGACGAAGACGAAGATTTGTAGTATTACTATTATTATTTATACTAGTGCACTACACACTGTTCCGATGCATTGTTATTGGTATGTGTAACTCTGATATGTATAATATAAATGTTTGTAAACAGTTTTATAAACTGTATATTTTATTATTATATTTTATTCTTCCGCTGTGAGATTTTATTTTGTTTATTTCTTCTCTGTTTTTCTTATTTACCCCATAACAATCCGCCCTTCCGTATGGTTTAAATCGGCATGTGTGTCGATTTGAAGCGTGCGAAAAGGCGGGACGTTACAGTTGGTATCAGAGCTTTGGTTTAGCGATAAACCTTAGCTTTGTGGGGTTTGACTCTTGTTAATAGGGTAGTAATACCCTATGGGAGTCGCTGAGTGTATATATATGAGAGAGCGTACTTGTTAGTGTTCTAAAAAGGTTTTGATATTGTGTTAATCTGTTCCGTTTTGTATTTATAAATTCTGGTTGGTGCATGGGACGCTATGATCAATAGGGATTTCTAAACACTTAATAGGACAGACCGACATAATATTTGTTTTAAATATAGGTAAATGAAATAATTTTGCCTATTATATTTTCTATATATATAAAGTAAATTTTCCAAAAGATATATATATCTGGTTGCAATAGATTGGTTGTTAGGAATAAAATTTATATATAATAGGTAAAATAAGATTGAAATTAAAATCAATGAAATTTGGAAATTTTAGGACTTAAGTCCGGGATTTTTGAAAATTTGCTTTCAAAGGATTTATGAAATATAATGATTTGGCTTATAAGTACTTTTCTTATATAAATATTTAGTATAATTCGGAAGAATTGTTTTAAAGAAGATTTTGGAGAAAATAAGTTATGAACTTTCCTCTCTGTCGTTGGAAAATAATTTCGGTGATGGCGGCCGCATCATCGACTTCTATTTTCGAGTTTCGAAGGGGAAAGGCCACTGTAGCAATTCTACTGCAGCTTTATTTTGGAAATATCTAAATTTTTACTTGTTTTAAATAAAACTAGAGGTATATAAGTTATAAGAATATATTTATCTATTAAAATTTAACCCGGTATTTAATTCTTAATTTCCATTAATTAATTGTTTCAATTATGGTAGTGAAACATAATTTAATTAATAATTGAAACCCTAAATAAAATAAGAGACTTAAATGCTAAGTTATAAAGGAAGTTAAAATTTTTACTTATAAGAAAATGGTAAAGATCTATTGAACAATGAATGAATTAAAGAATTGACATAACTTGTATAAGTACAATTGCATTTTCTTTAACATATATAACTTACCAAATATGAAAAGTTGAAATGTTAAATAAGAAGATTGAAATAGAATATTGTACAAGTAGAAAATTTGAAAATATTGAAGTATTCAATGAATTGCTATTATAAATAAGAATTTAATGGTATAAACTTAAGTTATAATTGAAATTTTACTAAAATTAAAGGTAAGTATTATTAATAGGTGATTTTAAGCTTAAGTAAATAAAATGAAATTCTTTAATAAATAAGTATTGATGTGTAGGATTTTAAACTTAAGCATGATTTAGTGCTACTAGTTTAATATAATAGGAAGTAGGTAATATAAATAAATGACTGTAAACCCTAGGTAATGAATAAATAAAATCCTTTACTTATAAGAATGAATGTTATAAGGTTAAGAATTTAAGTGTAATTAAAAATGATTACTATAATTAAATATAATCGAATGTAAGCATTTAATAAATGATTGGATTTGAGAAGTGAATTAAATGTAATACAAATAAAAGAGACTTACATAACCTAAATAAAATAAAAATGAATAATGGTAAGTAATAAGTAGAAATGAGGAAACAATCATTGAATGAGAAATAAAATTTGAAGTTTGTTAGAAATAAATGTAAATTTATAAAAAGGAAAATTTATGTGGTTTAAATCGATATTGTTTGCTTTATAGTTGGCTGGGTAAGGAAATTTGAAGTTGTTGGATGAATAAATAATCTATTTCTGTCACATCCAAGACTGTTGAGTAAATGATGCACTGGATAGTTATTTTTCATTCCGTACCATTTCAAGTTTAGAACCCGAACAACTATTTGTTTGTTTGATTGAATGATTGTTTGTTTTGTTGTGTGTGCTGTTTGTTAAAATTGATGGTTGTTGTATTGATTTGTTGTTAGCAATTGAAACCACTTAAATATTTCACTATACATAAATAGTTAATCTTTTGGATTTTTATAAGAGAAATGCAGGTTATGGAAGCAACTGTTACTGCTTTTGGTTCCATAATAATAAGCGTAAATTGCCCGACAAATAGGTCCGTTTCAAATTTCAGTTTATAGCGCTATTTTGTATATTTTCCCGTGTTGGGATATACTATTTTGAATATTCTATATGATATTTTGTGATATTTTAATATTATATTTTCTTTCGAACCTCTCCGTACAAAGGAGACTCTGCCAAAATTTCCGTAAATTTTGGACTTAGAATTATGTTGAAAATGTTTTTCAAACTTTAATTATTTAAGTATAAAAGGATATAATGATTATAAAACGGGTATATTTTATTTAAGGTAAGAAATTTAGTAAATTACTGTTTATAAGTTAAATATTTTGAATAAGATGTATTGTTATTTAATTCTTTCTTCTCCCTTCTTTTCCTTTTCGGGGACAAAAAGTTTTGAGTGGGGGAGAGTGTAACGACCCGAAAATTTCGTTAACTAAATTTGTCATATTTTCCACAATTTTTAATAAAATGAATGTTAGGAATTTGGTGTTGCCATTTGTTCTTATTAAAAGTTAACAATTTAAAATGAGATTTCCAATTCAATAAAATAATGTAATTATTGTGGTTTAATTTTTGAATGGAATATGTGAAAACAAGAGTAATTATGGAATAATATGTTATTTATTTAGAGTATTGAATAAAAAAAATTTGTAAGCCAATTTTAATTAATGGTAATAATGAGATATAAGCTAATAAATTTGATCTCAATGCGATAACCATTTAATGAAGGTAATAAAACAGGATTTAGGAAAATGTATACTAGGTATAAATCAAATAGAAGGAAACAAACGTATATATCGAATTGATTTATGAATAAATACTTTGGATAGTAATTGAATGTACAGTAATGGTAATTTTAAAACTTATTTATAGTAAGACTGCATAAGATTCAGTAAATTAAGCGGCGGAAAGATTTTTCCTAGATATACTTTGAAGATGTTGAAAAAGAGGTGAAACCATAGAAATTTAATCTAAGTATTAATAGTTGATATAAATTGACGAATAAATTGAAATGATGTAAATGGTTATACTAGGCTAAGAAGAGAATGTAGGAAAACAAAGGGTAAGTTGTGAATTTATTTATTGGATTAATAATATTAGATAGTACATTGAATTAAATCAATGTCCTGTAGAGGTTGGAGTATGGTTAGTAATAAAAGCTTTTAAAGGAAAACCTTTAATTATAAATGAAAGTCAATGCATTAAATTAGGTGTAACTGAATGCATGTAAATAATTTTGTAAGAATAAGTTAATAAACAATTTATTTGCGCATACCCGATTTAATTGAAATAACAGAAAAGACAAGAATTTGATTTGCCTAGGTATATATATATTGATAATCTATAACTAAATAGAAAGCTTGGAAGTAAATAGGATATAAGAAGACAAGGGCAACTAGTAAATTAATAAATGAATTCATAATAATAAGAAGTAATTAATGCATATATATTTAGCATTTGTGATAATTTCAAAATTTTACCCATTCATCTAATTTATTTAATTAAAATCTAAATCTATGGCAACATTGTTGTTATTGATGGTTGTAAGTAAATTGAATGTAAAAGGGTAACAATTATCTAGGTTAACCATTTATTGAGTATATTAGGTTAAGAATGGCAATCGATTGAAATAAATCTAAATTAATTATTTTGTTTTGTTAATGTGTTCTAGTTAATAAAGGAGAATTTATAAGAAATGAAGCATGCACTAATGAAATGTATTATAATTCAAATGTTATTTATACCCATAAAATGTCTATTTACTGAATAGTAAGATTTTTAAATCAATAAACGAATTTATTAAGGTTCCAATTAATAATTTATAACATTTAATGTTGACTCAATTACAATTAATTGATTTAGATTGTGCAGTAGCATAGATTTGGTTTGTGATTGAAGAGGGTTAACTTTTTAAGACGAAATTTATGCTAATTCTTTTTATAATAGGACCATTGGTTGGTTTAAACTATAGAAAGCAGGATTTATAAAATTTAATTAGAGTATCAAATTCAACAATTGCATTTATTGCATAATAAAATGGAATTTAACGGTTAAATATTTCGTTATTGAAATTAAAATGGACTTTGAGGATAATAATGTGAAATCATGGACCAATGTTAGTGGCATCCTTATTTTGGATAAAAGGTGAGGATATAAAAGTTGAAAATCTGATAAATGGGTTTTTGAGAATTTAATTTTTAATTCCTAAATATAAGGAAGAGGAGAAATTAACACTGCAATTGATAGACTTATCAACTTTTAATTCACATCTAAACTTGTTAAAAAAATTAAATTGATTAAGAAATATATAAGCGATAAAATTTGGTAAATTTTAGGATTTGAATATAAAATTTGATTTTATAATTTATTGTAATTTATTTAATTAATATAGAAATAGCCATTTTGGCCGCGGACTCGGATTTCGACGAAACTAGTTTCATCGGATTCGTATCGATGAATTATTGTAGGGTTTCAAGTTTCGTAATGATCGGACCTGTCGTTTGATCGTACGGACGCGAAACGCCTTGAAATCGATTTAATTAAAAATCAATTTGAAATCAATTTGGAAATTTTGTTTTCGGCATAACTTCTTCATATGATCGAATTTGGATGCGAAACTTTTTCCATCACGTTCAGAATATTTTAAAATATCTATTTGGATATATGGGTTTAATAAATTTCGTTCCGGGGTCAGAATGGGCTTTTTGGGCCAACTACCGTTTAGCACGTTCGTAAATTTGTATCCACCTAGCCTACTACAGTTTGTCTATAAATAGACAATTATAAACCCTAGCCTCCATCTTCTATCATTTGTCTGTACGTTCTTTTCTTCAGCTCCTTCTCCTCCTTAAATGGATGCAAACCTAGATCTATTTCAATTAAAAAAATTCAAATGAATTTCAAAATCTCCAGAAAAATTCCAAAAAAATATATGTTAATGCTCTCGACAAGCGTAATTCAATGGTGAAATTCGTTTGTCGATCCGAGTTGATGTTCTTCCAGAATTTAGGATATTAGTCTCGGTCGTCCATAGAGCAAGGCTTCGATTGACGGTAGATCTGCAACGAGGGTTCGATCAGAAAGTCTAGGTGCGTAGAGGAGGCTGAGGGCTTCCAATCCGTACGGCTACATCTGGCAATTGGCGTCTCGATCTGCCTGGAATCAATGATGAAGAGGCCGATCTCGAGCTCGGCCTGTAGAAGGAATGGCGTGCGCGACTTCAAGGTGGGGTCGGCCTGGGGAGCACATCTCATTCCCCTCCTCTGATCACGGCCAGGATGAGTGTCGATGGCGAGCGGTGGCTTTTGGTGGCGGCGGCTTCAATACTGTGGGCAATGTTTTCTGCACGGCTAGGGTTTCTGGGATGTAACGGACGCGATTAGTGATGACGTGGCTTTGACTATGGGTTTGTTTTATTTAGTTTTAATTTTCGTTTTCAATCGTTTTATCACCATAATTTTCTCATACGTTACCCGTTTCACGCGAGTTTTTTTTTGTTAGGATCGTATTAAAATTCCGGATCTGTTGACGCTAGTTTGGACCAATTTGGAGACCGTCAAATTTTTGGGTTTAAATTGGGTTTGAATCCAATTTAAATTCAAAAGGGTGAGTGTTTTAACCTACTCACAACTTCTAAAAGTTTTTATGTTGTTAAATTTATTTTATATACGAGTAGAAATTTATTTATGACTGTTTGGCATGTTTTATTCATTATCTCTGTTAAATTGCATTTATTTAATTTAACTGTTGATTTATTTAATTTATTGCATAAATTTGACAGTGAATTTATTTATTTGCATATTAACTGCCAGTCATAGTTATGTTAAATTTTTATTTTAACTGCCAGTTAAATTTACGTTTATTTTTGCATATAAACTGCCAATTAACAATTATTAAATTTATTTTGAGTATAAAACTGATAATTGATACCATTATTTATCACCTGTTATGTATTTATGATTGTTTGAAATTGGATGATGGCTGTGATAAATGAATGTATAATTTGATGGATGAATGGATGATTAATTTTATTAATTGCAAGTTGTTATGCATTTTTTCAGGATTGCGGTTTGAAATGATATACAACCGCATTTTTATTTTAAAATGCGGATTGAAATGATAAACATCCGTATCACTTGATCATAGGGTAGAAAATTTTATACAAGCACCGCGGTATATATATAAAATTATTTTTGAAATGTTTTCTATGGTTTGTAAAGCTATATATATATATATGGTTTATGGGTTTTGATTTGGTTATTAATAAAGGTTATTTATATATAGTAGATTCCAAGTTTTAAACTTTGTATAAAATGGATTGGAAGTATAAAATAAAGTTTGATTTTTTTTGAGATCAAGCATTTATTTGAAATTTAAATTCAATGACTTAAAAGAGAATAAGGTTGAAGATGAATATTAAGTTAAATTGGAGTTTAATAAAAAGTTAGAATTTTTAAAGGATACGATTTACAACTTGATTTTGTATAGAGTGATTTAAATGGATATCAGGTTGATTTAAATTAATATATAATAAATTGAAAGAATATCCAGTTATGTGAAGATAAAGGTTTTACTTAGATTATATTGAATTCATTAAGTAAACATTTCAAGTCTAAATAATAAGTAATTGAATTTGATCTATATAGGTTTGTCAAATGAGTTGTTTTTGAAATGGTGAAATATTTAAAGCTTTGAAACATAAGAATTAAAATGGTATTTGGAAGTTTAAATCGATATTTGGAATTGATTTGTAAAATGTAAAGAAGCTATTTTGTTTTATAAAAGTAATTTAATATTTGACCAATTGAGAGATGGAAACTTGTTTCAAAGTTATGATTTTCAAGGTAGTATAATTTGAAATTTTATGTTCAAGAGTTTTGCCCTCTAAATATTTACTTTGAAAACCCTATGATTTTGGAAAGTATATACATTGGAATAAAATGATATCGTACTAATTCGGGTTTTAAAAGGAAATGATATCATATTTTTATGGTTTTGAAACGGATATTTTATTCTGGTTTTAAAGTATAATTATTTTAAATGACCGCGGTGTTATAATAACGTTTGGTTGTTGAAGAGACCGGGATCGGAAGTTGTCATACTCTCTGCCAACCCCGAAAACCACTTTAACCACTGTGTACGCGGTGGAGATTCCAGAATGAAGTAGGATGGTGGTGGCGTTTCCTTTAAGGTAAATACGTGGACCCGACTCCCGTGAGTTGGCATAAGGTGGCTAAAACAGGAGCGACTGACGGGTTAAGAAGGTAGCACCTTTGATCGGACACATCCCTTCGATATTATACTTTGACTTTTGGATTGATTCAGTGGCCACTTTTGATTTCTTTGATTTGGGGGTGTGGCTTGAGGTGGGCAGTAGCTGCGGCTATGCGTTACCACCGACCCGGAAGCGTAATTGGTATATCTACCCTGGCATTGCCTAGTTGTACCGTGTCACCTACCCTATCGCGTGTAACATCCCGCCTTTTCGCACGATTTAAACCGACACACGTGCCAATTCAAACCATACGGAAGGGCGGATTGTTATGGGGTAAATAAGAAAAACAGAGAAGAAATAAACAAAACAGAATCTCACAGCGGAAGGATAAAATATAATAATCAAATATGCAGTTCATGAAGCTGTTTTACAAAATATTTTATTTTACTTGTACAATAAATATCAGAGTTACACATACCAATACAATCAATGCAGCGGAATTAAATGGTGTAGTGGAATAATATAGTAGATACTAGTGATACAAATCTTCGTCTTCATCCTCCAGAGCTAAATCCTCAAATCCTTAAACGCTCGGACTGACCCGAGCGAATTGAAAAGACAAAACACTCGAGTCAGAACTAAAAGATCTTATGTAAGTTAAATCAACAGAATAAATATGAGTATAATAACTCAAAAGATGTTCGGGATTTACATCTCTTAAGGATCCGTTAAACTATTTACTATGTAGTATATTGCGCTACTATAGTAGTGTCTATTCATAAAATAAACTTACTTTTAAATAGCGTTAAGGGGTTACCCATATAGCCCTTAACACAGAATATATTCCCATAGTCTGTACAGTACCGTAATCTCCCCCGTACTGGGCGTCGTCAGAGGGCACTCGATAGGTATGGTACAAAACAAAACTCGTAGTAAAGGCTCGGTATGGTAGGTGACACGGCACAACTAGGCAATGCCAGGGTAGATATACCAATTGCTATCCGGGCTGGTGGAAACGCGTAGCCGCAGTTACCGCCCACCTCGAACAAACTCCCCAAAATCAATAATAGAAGTGGCCACTGAATCAATCCAAAGTCAAAGTATAATATCGAAGAGGAGCGTCCAATCAGAGGTATGACCTCATTGGCCCGAGAATCACTCCTGTTTTAGCCACCTTATGCCAACTCACGGGAGTCGGGTCCACGTATTTACCTTACAGGAAACGTCGCCACCACCTACTTCATTCTGGAATCTCCACCGCATACACGGTTAGTCAAAGTGGTTTTCGGTATCGACAGAGAGTATGTCCATATCCGATCCCGGTCTCTTTGCCAACCCATCGTTATTATAACACCGCGATTATTTAAAATAGTTTATACTTTAAAACCAGAATAAAAATTCCATTTCAAAACTATGAATACGATATCATTCATCTTAAAACCCAAAAAAATATGATATCATTTTATCCAAATATATTTCTTTTCCAAAATCATACTGTTTTAAAATTTAAAATATCTGGAAACCAAATATTTGACTTATACTTTCAAAGCATAAAATTTCGAAATTCATCTATTTTAAAACCATAACTTCTAAAACTTGTATGGTTTGGATATTCAACGGTATATGAAATAAATGGTTTAACTTTAAGGTTACTTTGTAAAGAAAATAATTTCCATGGCTTTACAAATATATTTCTTTATTTAAAGTCTAAACAAAAATTTAAATACCACTTTCAAGTTCCAAAACCACTTCAATTTCTATATATATATATATATATATATATATATATATATATATATCCATTTGGAGTATTAATATTTCAAAACTAAAGTTGGAATTCATTCCTTCAACCGAATTAAATGTTCTATTATTTAGCCTTGAGTATTTACATAAAATCCGTAAATAAAACTCCAATTTCTAGCAATTAAATATTTTCTTCAATTAAATTATACTAGAATATTCATTTTAAATTTATCTTGGAAAAATCTAGTTATAAATATCATACCTTAAAATTTTCCAAACTTAAACATAAAATATGAATTATCAAATTCCATTTCTCAAATTTCCCATTTTTATTTAATAGATTTATACACAGCTTAAATTCAAAAATTTTAACTTCATATGTATATATATAGAAGAATAACATTTATAAAATATCAAAATTAAAAATTTTTATAAAACGTATCCCATCCAAACCATAAAAATCACTTTAAAATAATTTATATATAGACCACGGTGCCTGTATAAAATTTTCTATCCTATGGTCAAGTGATACGGATATTTATCATTTCAATCCGCAATTCAAAAATAAAATTTTGCGGTTGTATATCATTTCAAACCACAACTCCGAATGAAATGAAAATGCATGATGACTTGCAGTTTATACAATATAATTATATTATTCATTCATCCAAATATCAATCATCAATCATCAATTGCAATCATCATCCAATTTTAAACAATCATTGATACATAGCATATGAATTATACAGGAATTAATAACAGATTATTAACTAACAGTTTCTATTCCATAATAAATTTATTGACTGTTAACTAACAGTTTATGTGCAAATATAAATTCTACCTGTCAAATTTTATGCAATAAATAAACTAAATTAACAGTTAAGTCAAATAAATGCGATTTAACAGATATGCTGAATTAAACACGCCAACAGTCATAAATAAATTTCTACTCATATTTAAAATAAATTTAACAAACATAACAACTTTTAGAAGTTGTGAGTGGGTTAAAACACTCACCTTTTGAATTTAAATCGAATTTAAATCCGATTTAAACCCAAAAATTGCGCAGTCTCCAAATCCAACCAAATCAGCGTCAATAGATCCAAAATTTAATTACGATCCTAACAAAAAATTTTTTTTGCGTGAAACGAATAACGTATGAAAAAGATATTCGACTAAATCGAGTTGAAATCAAGAAAAATTTTATTAAAAACAAAAGAAAAACTCACCCCTTCTCTCTGAGCCACGTCATCACGTGAGGCGTCATGTTTCTCTTCTCGTACAGAACGAAACACGCATCTTCTCTTCCTGGAAACCAACGCACCCAATCTCCAAACTTTGACCGCCGTTCCACCACTATTTCGGCCACCGTTCACCAAGCTACCACCACCATCGACCTCGCCTTCATGAGCCGCCCCCCATTGGACACGTGCGCACGCCACTGGTGGCCGCCGCCGCCGCCTCTAAGCCTAGGGCCGAAACCCTAATTCAATTTTTGCCGCAAATCCCACCGTTGATTCGACCCAAAAACTATACTGATGCAAACCCCTCGGTTATCTCCACAATACCCAGAAACAGTTTTTCGATCGGGCGAGTTTTGTTGCGACGATGATGATTGGCCGAAAATGGTTTGAATTTTACTGGACGAACGAACAACTGAATCGAGAAACGAATCACGGATTTGTGACGTATACATCGACAGCTACAACATATATTTTTTAGAGAATTTTCTAGAGAGTTTGAATTTTCATTTTTGATTTTGAACTGTAGATAGATTTAGGTTTTGCAACCATTGAGGAAGAGAAAGAGATGAAGAAAATGAACGTATAGACAAATGATAGAAGATGGAGGCTAGGGTTTATAATCGTATATTTATAAGTAGGGTTGCATTGGAGTAGATAGACCAGACAGATGAACGTACGGAACAACTGTGGCCCAAAAAGCCCATTCTAACCCCGGAACGAAATATGTTAAACTCATATATCCAATAGGTATTTTAAAATATTCTGAACGCGATGGAAAAAGTTTCACGTCCAAATTTGATCGTATGAAGAAGTTATGCTGAAAACAAAATTTTCAAATCGATTTCAAATTGATTTCAATTAACTCGATTTCAAGGCGTTTCGCGTTCGTACGACCAAACGACAAGTCCGATTGATACGAAACTTGAAACCCTATAATAATTCACCGATACGGATCCGATGAAACTGGTTTCGTTGAAATCCAAGTCCATGGACAAAATGGCTATTTTTATATTCATTTAAATTAAAATAAATCATAAAATCCAATTTTTATATTTAAATTCTAAAATTTGACCAAATTTTATTGCTTATATATTCCTTAATCAGTTTAAATGATTTAACAAGTTTAGATGTGAATTAAAAGTTGATAAGTCTATCAATTGCAGAGTCAATTTCTCCACTTCCTTATATTTAGAATTTATTAATTAAATTCTCAAAAACCCATTTATTAGATTTTCCGCTTTTATATTCTCACCTTTTATCCAAAATAAGGATACCACTAACATTGGTTCATGATTTCACATCATTATCCTCAAAGTCCATTTAAATTTCAATAACGAAAAATTTAACCGTTAAATTCCTTTTTATTATGCAATAAATGCAATGGTTGAATTTGATACTCTAATTAAGTTTATAAATCTTGCTTCCTATACATTAAAACAACCCATGGTCCTATTATAAATAGAATTAGCATAAATTTTGTCTTATAAAATTAACCCTCTACAAATACAAACAAAAATCTACGCTAACTGCACCATTTAAATCAATTAATTGTAATTGAGTCTACATTAAATGTTATAAATTGGAACCTCCATTAATTTGTTTATTGATTTAAAATCTTTCTATTCAGTAAATAGACATTTTATGGGTATAAATAACATTTGAATTATAATACACTTCATTATTGCAAGCTTCATTTCTTATAAATTCCCTTTTATTAACTAGAACATATTAACAAAACAAAATAAATAAATTTAGATTTATTTCAATCTATTTCCATTCTTAACTTAATATACTTAATGAATGGATAACCTAAATAATTGTTACCCTTTTACATTCAAAAATCACTTACAACCATTAATAACAAAAATGTTGCCATAGATTTAGATTCAATTAATAAATTAGATGAATGGGTAAAACTTTGTAATTATCCCAAATGCCAAATATATTTATGCATTAATTACTACTTATTATTATGAATTCATTTATTAATTTATTAGTTGCCTTTGTCTTCTTATATCCTATTTACTACCAAACTTCCTACTTAGTTATAGTTTATCAATATATAAATACCTAGGCAAAATCAAGTTCTTGTCTTACCTGTTATTTCAATTAAATCGGGTATGCGCAAATAAATTGTTTATTAACTTATTCCTACAAAATTATTTACATACATTCAGTTCCAAATTTTATAGAATTAAATTCTAATTATTTACCACTTCTTAATTCATCAATTATATATTCTATCCAAACATGCATTTAAATCCTTTTTATTTAAATAAATTTATTCAATGTTGACATCCACTAAATAAAATTTACTTTCATTTATATAGTTGAAATTCAATTCAGTTATTATTTCATTAATACTATTTCCGATTTATATCTTCCAGTATTAATTTCACAAACCAATTAAATCAACAAATTATAAATTATAACCACAAACGCCAATTTACATTATTTCAATCTATTGCCATATAAACATTTAAAATTGTTAACCTTAAATGACAGTTACTATATCTAATTCCTGCATTTACTCAAAAAAAAAATCTTAAGACCTTTATTTCATTCTAAATTAGATTAGAAATCATATTAAATTAACTCATTTAATATCATCAAATTTAACGGGTTGTTACACTCTCCCCCACTCAAAACTTTTCGTCCCCGAAAAGGAAAAAGGGAAAAGAAGGAAGAAAATAATAAACAGTACGTCTTATTTCAAATATTAACTTATAAACCATAATTTACTAAATTAATTTCCTTAAATAAAATATACCCGTTTTATAATCATTATATCCTTTTATACTTAAATAATTAAAGTTTGAAAAACATTTTCAACAAAATTCTAAGTCCAAAATTTACAGAAAATTTTGGCAGAGTCCCCTTTGTACGGAGAGATTCGGAAGAAAGTATAATATTACATATAACAAAATATCATATATAATATTCAAACTTATTATATCCCAACTCGGGAAAAAATATACAAAATAGCGCTAAAAACCGAAATCCGAAACGTATCTATTTGTCGGGCAATTTACGCTTATTATTATGGAACCAAAAGAAGTAGCAGTTGCTTCCACAACCTGCATTTCTCTTATAAAAATCCAAAAGATTAACTATTTATGTATAGTGAAATATTTAAGTGGCTTCAATCGCTAACAACAGATCAATACAACAGCCATCAATTTTAACAAACAGCACACACAACAAAACAAACAATCATTCAATCAAACAAACAAATAGTTGTTCGGGTTCAAAACTTGGAATGGTACGGAATGAAAAATAACTATCCAGTGCATCATTTACTCAACAGTCTTAGATGGGACATAAATAGATTATTTATTCATCCAACAACTTCAAATTTCCTTACCCAGCCAACTACAAAGCAAACAATATCGATTTAAACAAACAAATCAATTCAACTTATATAAATTCATTACATACTTTAATTGTTTGATTTCCTTTCTTTTATTCAAACCACATAAATTTTCCTTTTTTTTTATAATTTACATTTATTTCTAACAAACTTCAAATTTTATTTCTCATTCAATGGTTGTTTCCTCATTTCTACTTATTACTTACCATTATTCATTTTTATTTTATTTAGGTTATGTAAGTCTCTTTTATTTGTACTACATTTAATTCACTTCTCAAATTCAATCATTTATTAAATGCTTACATTCTATTATATTTAATTACAGTAGCCCCCTTTTTTTAATTACACTTAAATTCTTAACCTTATAACCTCCATTCTTATAAATAAAGGATTTTATTAATTTATTACCTAGGGTTTACATTCATTTATTCATAACCTATTATATTAAACCAGTAGCATTTAAATCATACTAAATTTTATAACCATACACATCAATCCTTATTTTATTAAAGAGTTTCGTTTTATTTACTTAAGTTTAAAATCACCTATTTATAATATTTACCTTTAATTTTAGTAAAATTTCAATTATAACTTAAGCTTATACCATTTAATTCTTATTTATAATAGCAATTCATTGAATACTTCATTATTTCCAAAATTTTTACTTGTATAATATTCTATTCCAATCACTTATTTAACATTTCAACTTTTCATATTTGGTAAGTTATATATGTCAAAGAAAATGCAAAAGAACTTATACAAATTTTATCTCTTCTTTTAATTAAATTTAATATTCAACGATATTACTTTTTGTCTCATATGTTAAAAATTTCAAATTTCCCTTTATAACTTTGCATAAATTTTCTTACCTAAATTAGAGGTTTAAATTCATTAATTACCTACCTTTTATTTCACTAAAATAATTTAAACTATTAATTAATGGAAATTTAAGAATTAAATACCGGGTCAAATTTCAAATTATTTAAAAATAATAGATAAATAATTTCTTACAATTTTTATATCTCTAATTATATTTAAAACAATTAAAATTTTAAATAATTTCAAAATAAATCTGCAGTTGAATTTACCACAGCGGCCTTTCCCCTTCGAAACTCGAAAATGAAAGTCGATGATGCGGCCGCCATCACCGAAATCATTTTCTAGCGACAGAGAGGAAAGTACGAAACTTATTTTCTCCAAAATCTTCTTTAAAACAATTCTTCCGAATTATACTAAATATTTATATAAGAAAATACTTATAAGCCAAATCATTATATTTCATACATCCTTTGAAAGCAAATTTTCAAAAATCCTGGACTTAAGTCCTAAAATTTCCAAATTTCATTGATTTTAATTTCAATCTTATTTTACCCATTATTTATAAATTTTATTCCTAACAACCCATCTATTGCAACCAAATATAGATATCATTTGAAAATTTTATTTTTTATATAGAAAATATAATAGGCAAAGTGATTTCACCTATATTAAAACAGATATTATGTCAGTCTGTCCTATTAAGTGTTTAGAAATCCCTATTGACGTCATAGCGTCCCATGTACCAACCAAAATTTATAAATACAAAACGGAACAGATTAACACAATATCAAAATCTTTTTATAACACTAACAAATATGCTCTCTCATATATATATACTCAGCGACTCCCATAGGGTATTACTACCCTATTAACAAAGAGTCAAACCCCACAAAGCCAAGGTTTATCGCTAAACCAAAGCTCTGATACCAACTGTAACATCCCGCCTTTTCGCACGATTTAAACCGACACACGTGCCAATTCAAACCATAGGGAAGGGCGGATTGTTATGGGGTAAATAAGAAAAACAGAGAAGAAATAAACAAAACAGAATCTCACAACGGAAGGATAAAATATAATAATCAAATATATAGTTCATGAAGCTGTTTTACAAAATATTTTATTTTACTTGTACAATAAATATCAGAGTTACACATAACAATAAAATCAATGCAGCGGAATTAAATGGTGTAGTGGAATAATATAGTAGATACTAGTAATACAAATCTTCGTCTTCGTCCTCCAGAGCTAAATCCTCAAATCCTGAAACGCTCGGACTGACCCGACCGAATTGAGAAGACAAAACACTCGAGTCAGAACTAAAAGATCTAATGTAAGTTAAATCAACAGAATAAATATGAGTACAATAACTCAAAAGATGTTCGGGATTTACATCTCTTAAGGATCCGTTAAACTATTTACTATGTAGTATATTGCGCTACTATAGTAGTGTCTATTCATAAAATAAACTTACTTTTAAATAGCGTTAAGGGGTTACCCATATAGCCCTTAACACAAAATATATTCCCATAGTCTATACAGTACCGTAATCTCCCCCGCACTGGGCGTCGTCAGAGGGTACTCCATAGGTATGGTAAAAAACAAAACTCGTAGTAAAGGCTCGGTATAGTAGGTGACACGGCACAACTAGGCAATGCCAGGGTAGATATAACAATTGCTATCCGGGCTGGTGGAAACGCGTAGCCGCAGTTACCGCCCACCTCGAACAAACTCCCCAAAATCAAAAATAGAAGTGGCCACTGAATCAATCCAAAGTCAAAGTATAATATCGAAGAGGAGCGTCCGATCAGAGGTATAACCTCATTGGCCCGAGAATCACTCATGTTTTAGCCACCTTATGCCAACTCACGGGAGTCGGGTCCACGTATTTACCTTACAGGAAACATCGCCACCACCTACTTCATTCTGGAATCTCCACCGCGTACACGGTTAGTCAAAGTGGTTTTCGGTATCGACAGAAAGTATGTCCATATCCGATCCCGATCTCTTTGCCAACCCATCGTTATTATAACACCGCGGTTATTTAAAATAGTTTATACTTTAAAACCAGAATAAAAATTCCATTTCAAAACTATGAATACGATATCATCTTAAAACCCAAAAAAATATGATATCATTTTATCCAAATATATTTCTTTTCCAAAATCATACTGCTTTAAAATTTAAAATATCTGGAAACCAAATATTTGACTTATACTTTCAAAGCATAATATTTCGAAATTCATGTATTTTAAAACCATAACTTCTAAAACTTGTATGGTTTGGATATTCAACGGTATACGAAATAAATGGTTTAACTTTAAGGTTACTTTGTAAAGAGAATAATTTCCATGGCTTTACAAATATATTTCTTTATTTAAAGTCTAAAACAAAATTTAAATACCACTTTCAAGTTCCAAAACCACTTCAATTTATATATATATATATATATATATATATATATATATATATATATCCATTTGGAGTATTAATATTTCAAAACTAAAGTTGAAATTCATTCCTTCAACCAAATTAAATGTTCTATTATTCAGTCTTGAGTATTTACATTAAATCCATAAATAAAACTCCAATTTCTAGCAATTATATATTTTCTTCAATTAAATTATACTAGAATGTTCATTTTAAATTTATCTTGGAAAAATCCAGTTATAAATATCATACCTTAAAATTTTCCAAACTTAAACATAAAATATGAATTATCAAATTCCATTTCTCAATTTTCCCATTTTTATTTAATAGATTTATACACAGCTTAAATTCAAAAATTTTAACTTCATATGTATATATATAGAAGAATAACATTTATAAAATATCAAAACTAAAATTTTTTATAAACCGTATCCCATCCAAACCATAGAAATCACTTTAAAATAATTTATATATAGACCACGGTGCCTGTATAAAATTTTCTATCCTATGGTCAAGTGATACGGATATTTATCATTTCAATCCGCAATTTAAAAATAAAATTTTGCAGTTGTATATCATTTCAAACCACAACCCCGAATGAAATGAAAATGCATGATGACTTGCAGTTTATACAATATAACTATAGCATTCATTCATCCAAATATCATTCATTAATCATCAATTGCAATCATCATCCAATTTTAAACAATCATTGATACATAGCATATGAATTATACAGGAATTAATAACAGATTATTAACTAACAGTTTCTATTCGATAATAAATTTAATGACTGTTAGCTAACAGTTTATGTGCAAAAATAAATTCTACCTATCAAAATTTATGCAATAAATAAACTAAATTAACAGTTAAGTTAAATAAATGCGACTTAACAGATATGCTGAATAAAACACGCCAACAGTCATAAATAAATTTCTACTCATATTTAAAATAAATTTAACAAACATAAAAACTTTTAGAAGTTGTGAGTGGGTTAAAACACTCACCTTTTGAATTTAAATCGAATTTAAATCCGATTTAAACCCAAAAATTGCACAGTCTCCAAATCTAACCAAATCAGCGTCAACAGATCCAAAATTTAATTACGATCCTAACAAATTTTTTTTTGCGTGAAACGAATAACGTATGAAAAAGATATTCGACTAAATCGAGTTGAGATCAAGAAAATTTTTATTAAAAACAAAAGCAAAACTCACCCCTTCTCTCTGAGCCACGTCATCACGTGAGGCATCATGTTTCTCTTCTCGTACAGAACGAAACACGCATCTTCTCTCCCTGGAAACCAACGCACCCAATCTCCAAACTTTGACCGCCGTTCCACCACTATTCCGGCCACCGTTCACCAAGCTACCACCACCATCGACCTTGCCTTGATGAGCCGCCCCCTACTGGACACGTGCGCACGCCCCTGGTGGCCGCCGCCGCCGCCTCTAAGCCTAGGGCTGAAACCCTAATTCAATTTTTGCCGCAAATCCCACCGTTGATTCGACCCAAAAACTATACTGATGCAAACCCCTCGGTTATCTCCACAATACCCAGAAACAGTTTTCCGATCGGGCGAGTTTTGTTGCGACGATGATGAGTGGCCGAAAATGGTTTGAATTTTACTGGACGAACGAACAACTGAATCGAGAAACGAATCACGGATCTGTGACATATGCATCGACAGCTACAACATATATTTTTTTGAGAATTTTCTAGAGAGTTTGAATTTTCACTTTTGATTTTCAACTGTAGATAGATCTAGGTTTTGCAACCATTGAGGAAGAGAAAGAGATGAAGAAAATGAACGTATAGATAAATGATAGAAGATGGAGGCTAGGGTTTATAATCGTCTATTTATAAGTATGGTTGGATTGGAGCAGATAGACCAGACAAATGAACGTACGGAACAACTATGGCCCAAAAAGCCCGTTCTAACCCCGGAACGAAATATGTTAAACCCATATATCCAAATAGGTATTTTAAAATATTCTAAACGCGATGGAAAAAGTTTCATGTCCAAATTTGATCGTATGAACAAGTTATGCTGAAAACAAAATTTTCAAATCGATTTCAAATTGATTTCAATTAACTCGATTTCAAGGCGTTTCACGTTCGTACGATCAAACGACAAGTCTGATTGATACGAAACATGAAAACCTACAATAATTCATCGATACGGATCCGATGAAACTGGTTTCGTCGAAATCGGAGTCCGTGGCCAAAATGGCTATTTTTATATTCATTAAATAAATTAAAATAAATCATAAAATCCAATTTTTATATTTAAATTCTAAAATTTGACCAAATTTTATTGCTTATATATTCCTTAACCAGTTTAAATGATTTAACAAGTTTAGATGTGAATTAATAGTTGATAAGTCTATCAATTGCAGAGTCAATTTCTCCACTTCCTTATATTTAGAATTTATAAATTAAATTCTCAAAAACCCATTTATTAGATTTTCAGCTTTTATATTCTCACCTTTTATCCAAAATAAGGATACCACTAACATTGGTTCATGATTTCACATAATTATCCTCAAAGTCCATTTAAATTTCAATAACGAAAAATTTAACCGTTAAATTCCTTTTTATTATGCAATAAATGCAATGGTTGAATTTGATACTCTAATTAAGTTTATAAATCCTGCTTCCTATACTTTAAAACAACCCATGGTCCTATTATAAATAGAATTAGCATAAATTTTGTCTTATAAAATTAACCCTTTACAAATACAAACAAAAATCTACGCTAACTGCACCATTTAAATCAATTAATTGTAATTGAGTCTACATTAAATGTTATAAATTATAAATTGGAACCTCCAAAAATTTGTTTATTGATTTAAAATCTTTCTATTCAGTAAATAGACATTTTATGGGTATAAATAACATTTGAATTATAATACACTTCATTAGTGCAAGCTTCATTTCTTATAAATTCCCTTTTATTAACTAGAACATATTAACAAAACAAAATAAATAAATTTAGATTTATTTCAATCTATTTCCATTCTTAACTTAATATACTTAATGAATGGTTAACCCAAATAATTGTTACCCTTTTACATTCAAAAATCACTTACAACCATTAATAACAAAAATGTTGCCATAGATTTAGATTCAATTTAATAAATTAGATGAATGGGTAAAACTTTGTAATTATCCCAAATGCCAAATATATTTATGCATTAATTACTACTTATTATTATGAATTCATTTATTAATTTATTAGTTGCCTTTGTCTTCTTATATCCGATTTACTACCAAACTTCCTACTTAGTTATAGTTTATCAATATATAAATACTTAGGCAAAATCAAGTTCTTGTCTTACCTGTTATTTCAATTAAATCGGGTATGCGCAAATAAATTGTTTATTAACTTATTCCTACAAAATTATTTACATACATTCAGTTCCAAATTTTATTGTCAAGACACGATTCTTCGTCTTCCGAAAATTCAACATCAATACTCACTTTATCGACTGCCGAGCTATCGAACGACGGAAAACCGAACACTGAGGGTTTAAGAAAAATAAAGAGGCAGGAGAAGAGAGGAAGAAGATAGAAAATAGAGGGAAAGGAAATAGAAAATAGAACGGAACAGAAAACAACAGAACAACATCAGAATCTCACAATTCGCAGCGGAACAACATATAATAGATAAATGAATAATCGTTAAACAAAGAACTATATCAGTTATTACATTACATCACATTTCATTTCATTACATCAGAGTGTACAACAACAACAGCAAACAGCGAAAAAGAAATACTATATACTAATAATACGCCATGCCATCCAGCTTGCCTCCAGCAATTCCTGAATTTCCAGAATATCCTGATAAACCCTAACTCTTGATTGCCCGTGTGGAAATTGGTGGGCACCCAGAGTTTAGGAAGGAAAACAATAAACTCCGAGTCAGTCATGTGACTGGTGTGAGAACTCGAAACAGTTTATTTATCTTTGAAAACAAAATAGAGGAATATTTTTAAAGTCAATTCGCAATGCTTTTTAAAAATGAGACTACCATAAGGCCTCCCGCACACACACACAATGCAAACACAGAATCGGAGGAGATTTCTCCTTATGATAGTCAAAGATGCTTGATACGCATTTAAAAGAACATTTTATATTATTACTAGTGCATAGTGTAGGAAAAATTCATTTCGAAAGTAGAATATAAATCTTAGCCAACATACGACCATTATCGTATGCCTACTATAGCTACCATCCAAACAGTGGGGCGCCACCATAAGTGAATGATAGGTTCTACAACTAATACCGTACAAGATCGTATTGTTTCTTTGGATTTCCAACGAATGATCAGGCCAAGGAACTTCCCATTGCCACATGAGAATGCCTCTGGATGGACATCCCCGAGAACCAAACCGGACCTCTACCAACACAAGGCCGGGTTACCCCTAACTGAGTAACAACTGACCGAATATGCCATCCCCCGGTCCTTTGGGACCTTTCAACCGAGCGCTCGTAATCAATTCACACAATCATAAAGTGTTTTCAACATGAGTAAGTATCTGGGCTCCATACCATGATACCACCCTTTTCCAGAAGGAAATGCACATATCCTAAAGGGCGCTACCCCTCATAACCTTGCCGCATCTTTCCTGTTTTGACCATTCCCGAGGTGTGAGGCTCGACGAAGTCACGTCCACAAAAACATACTTTATACAAAAGCCATGCTTTGGGTCAACAAATGATCATAGAAATGATCACCAGGATAGACGATCAAACAAATGATCCTATCACAAATAATCAACACAATGATCATTTAACAGCAACACTCAGCATGTCACATTACCAAATTGGGAATATATCGCTGATAACCTTCAACTACATAACCTCTGAGCTCGTACGTATCAGAGAAGGGTGTTAAGCTAAAAGAATAAATTCTCCGCCACCAACAGAAATATATTTGAAAGAAATCTGCTTTATATCTCAATTTGTAATGTCAGACATACAATCCATACAAGTCTGTTTCGGGCTCGAACAAAACCGAAGGCACTTCTCATGAAGCCCTTGCAAATCCGGTATTCACAATCCCGATCGAATTTCCCACCACTTAGGGAATCTCTATACCAGGAGCTACCCAGTGCAGAGACAATTGATAGGTCATCCTATCGCTTTCGCAAATACCCGGTCTTCAACACCGGTCATCAAATGCAATTCATAACGACGTATCACATATTCGGAATGGGTTATACGACCCCATGGTCCTTTCCCGGTTAACCCGAATAGTGAGCGCTTATTCAAAAATAAGTGTGGCATTCAAATTCAAACAAATCACATCAATTACCCATTCAAAGGGAAATATTGATAGTCGGTTATTGAACTATCAATGGATATGCACAACATCACCAGTTTCCAAATAATTTTCCGAATTATTTATTTCCCAAAGATATGTTTACAAGATAAATAATTTTCACACTTCAAAAATAAATCAATATTTATTTTTAAACAAATTCCCCTTTCTTTTATAAATTCCATAGTGAATTTACATTCCAAAATATCCATGCATATGCGAATTCAATTATTCATTTCAATTTATCTTCAAAAAGATAAATTCTCTAATATTCACTTTATATTAGAAAACATTTCCATACTTATTTATTCATAAGTAATTTACAAATTTTATTTATTTTCAACACTTGGAAAATATTCAATATACTTAAATCGAAATTAGGTATATGTTTCATTCTTTAAGGAAATCATTCTCTTAAACATATTTATTTGGGCCAAAACGAATGTTGCGTAAAACATCGTTACGACAACCCAAAATCACTAGTATAGGGATTCGAAATTAAAATAGATATATAAATCCCAATACTATACAAAACATTTCCTTTCTTAAATCATTTACTATAACAACAGTGTTATAGTCCATTATTTCCTTCTATTTCTCAAAAACGTCTATTTCAACAATGAATGTTGAAATCTATGGTTTCGAATCTCAACACATTTTAAAACATCGTTAGATCGTTTTAATTCGATTTAAAACATCACATTCAAAACAATTTCTATAACATATTATTCACTATTCAAAAACGTGAATATACTACGTTAACTACTTTCATCCTTTTATTCATTTTATTTCAAAGGATTATTCACAGTCAAAAATGTGAATATAACACCATTAATAGGTTCCAACAATTTACTTACCAAAATAAGTTGTTTACGAATTTATAAAACAATGTTTATAAATTCCATTTCTATTTATTTTATAACTCCTTTTTATAAATCTCCTTTATTAATCTATTCGATTTATAACTCAATTATAAACCAAAAGTTCACATTATAAGTTAAACACTTATAATTTATTTGTTTACAAGAATCGTTCTTTTAAACATCCCAATTCATAAATCTTATAACTTATAAGATTCATTTAATCAAAAATCCATTCTTCGATTAACTTTTCAAATTTTATAAACCTACTTCTTATAAAATTCCATTTATAACTTCACCGTTTATAATTCTATGAATTTCATTCATTTATGAAATTCATTCACAATTTATTCTAACACTTATAAAAACTCGTTTTATAATTCAAAATATTCTAATTTATAGATATCCATTTTATAAATCTTTTATGTAAATCAATTTATATTATTCTTTTAAAACGTCTTTAAACTCCTATATAATTTCCTCATTTTGATTTATAAAATAATCAAATTTTATAAATCATATATTTAAACTTTTTATAATAAATTCAAAAATCCCGATTAAACTCTTTTATAAAATCAATAATCTCATATTTTCTAAAATCAACCTTTAACTATATTTCTCAAAAATATCATAATTTTTATAACATTAAAATTATAACGTTTATTTATTTAAAATGAATCTATTCCAAAAATATTTTATAAACGTATACTTTCAAAAATCACTTTGAAATCCTTTTAAAATTCCAAAATTTGGTCCAATGATGCTACATACCAAATAGTAAATCACGACTACAACGATATCATATATCAATATGATAATCCATCAAATATCAAAATATCTGAAATCAAATAAATACCGTTGAGGAATCCAGTTGGATCCCTCCAACCTGTTTTCCTGCATCCACAAACATTAGCACAATACCAATTCCGCTCCAGTACGGAATTATCGCGGTATATGGGATTTAAAATATTATCCACTTAATAGACGGCGCAATAGGGTCTCATCCGCTAAAAAATGCGGGGAATCAATAACTGCAATATATACATATGCCAATATATATATATATATATATTGCTATTATATATAATACCAATTTCACTGTTTATGAAATATTCGCGGTATATGTTTTTAATAAATAACATCCGCTTACTAACGACGCATAATGTCTATTTTAACAATCAATAGATATCAATCATCATTCAAACATGCATTCAAATATTTTAAATCTAACTATTTAAAATAAAATCGAAACTGATTCGATTGAGTGAGAAGTTCTCACCTTGATTTCAATTTCGTTTTAGCGATTTATTTCCAATAAAATTAAACGGACGTTTAATTTTACCCAAAATTCTCACTAACTCCAAACGACTCCAATCCAATTTCATCGCGTAGTGCTCGTCCATACGATTCTAACGCAACTAGTTTCGCGCGTTTTCGACCTCGTATGAAAAAGATATGAATTTTTGAAGTTTTGCACGATTTAAACTAATATTTACAACATAAATATAAAATTTTAAAACCCTACACAATCCATAGCCGTCCATCTCAGATCCAAGGCCTCACGTTCATCTTCCCAACTCCCTCACTCATGCACGTTACAGCACGAACGAGAAACCCATGAGCTCCAAATTAGGTTTTAATTTATCGATCACCACGATGCTCCTGGAGACGATCGACCAACGTCACTTTGAAGCTCGCAACCAACACTACGCTCGCCTGGAGTAGCATGCAACTCGGTCACCTCTACGTGCGCGCGACCCGAGGACACACGGCCACGAACGCGGCAACCTTCCCACCTCCACGCAACGCCAAACGCCATCTCGACCGTATGGATCTGAAGCCCTCTCTATCCTCTACAACTTTGTTGTTGAACACTTCGTGAATCGATTGATGGATTGAGAAATATTAAGGGGAAAAGATGAACAAATTTCGGCCTTTGGTTTATGATACTGGCGGCTAGGGTTTAGATTCATATATTTTTTATTTAATTTATGAGAGAGAGGGCTATTTATAGGGAAATCGATCGACACTATTCATCCCGCAAATTCCGAACTCCGATTTACGCGCCGTAACCAGCGTTTCTAAGGTTTACCCCGCGTTCCGGACACAATGGAACAGGTTTCGGAAGCTAATTCGGACATCTGTGCGAGTTATGGCTATAAACGTTCAATTTGAATTAAACCGATTCAATCGATTTTCTAGGCGTTTTAATTTGTACCGGACAAACGGTAAATCCAATCAACACGAAATTTGAAACCTTACAATAATATCACATTACGGTTCCGATGAAACTGGTTTCGTTGAAATCCGAGACTGTTTGAAAAATGGCTATTTTAACTAGCCAAATTAATATTAAAAATAATTCGATGCGTTTCAAGCTGCCACGATCAAACGACAACTCCGATTGACACGAAAATTGAAATCCGGTAATAACTAACTATTACGGATCCAATGGAACTAGTTTCGTCCAATTCTGAGACTGTTCAAAAATTGACTATTTTCACTAGTCGATTTAATATTAAAATATTCAATTTTCACAAAATAACTCTTAATTCGATTTTAGAAGTTCTAAAATATCATTCTAACTTCAATATGATAAAATAAAATTTTACAAATCATTTTCAATCATATTTAACTCAATTTTCAATTATTTCCATAATTTAACGTATTAAATTATCGATTTAATTATCCAATTAAATCCAATTATTCAAATAAAAATTATTCGACTTATAAATTCACTTATTAATATTTAAAATTAATTAAATATTCAAATTTTAATTAATAAAAATTCTGGGCCGTTACAATCTTCCCCCTTAAAAGAATTTCGTCCTCGAAATTAACAAGTAAGAAAAGTTACAGAATTTATTAACTTTCCCAAAATCTATAGTTAAATTTCTTACAATACTTTACTAAGTTTCCAAATCATACTTAGTTATCTTTTCAAAAACAACTACTATTGTTTAACTTTCAATTCCAAATCAAAGTTAAAGTTTTCAAAATTTTCCAATTTTCTCAAATTTTCTAACGCCTTAAATTTCCGGAAAAATTCGCCATAGTCTCCTTTGCGCGGCTCGATCCGAAAAAAAAAAATGATAGTATATATATCACAAATATACATCTCATCAAGTAATGAGGCATCCCGTAGGGAAAAAAATGTAAAAGTACGATATTTAATCCGAGATATGTACCTTATATTTTATTAGCGAGCATATACGGCTAATATAGCGCGAAAGCGAGCTCCAAATGCGAAGCAAACGCGATCCGCACCTACTAATCACTCAACAAACAACATGAGAACCATGCATATAGACAATAGTATCAATATACAACATATAGCAACATAATAACTATATATGCCAACATAGCAATTGAAACAAAAGCAACAAATGCAAACATCAACCAACTATCATCCATAACCAATAAATATTCATTCATATTCTCATTAATATTCAATGAAATGGTTTTCAATTTAATCACATTTGATTCATTAACAGTGGATGTTCTTACTAACATTTATTTTCAATTAGTTTATATTCACTAATTCATATTCAAGTTGGTTCACTTCCAAATCAAATTCAATTCCATTTAAGATTCACTTAACTTCCAATTGAATTTCAATTACTTTGGCTTCCAATTTCATTAATTCTTAATGAATTATATACAATCAACTAACAATTATATAACAACCAATGTATATTCACTTTACATTCAATTTCATTGGTTTAATTATTTGATTTTCATTCAACATCACTTGGTTTTACATAACTTAAATTCCCACTTATAAATCAATTCAGATTCCAAATTCTAAAGTAAATTTTCCACTTAACTTTAAATTCATTTTCTTTTATAACTCATATTCATAAATATATTCGTATAGTTTCACTTCTCATATATATAAGTTTATTTCACAATTGTAAATCACATTAATTATAATTCAATTCTTATAATTCATTTGCTTATACAATTATTCTTCAATTTAGATTATTCAAACAACTAAACAATCAACTTATATACTTTAATAATTCTGAAAAATTATTTTCTTTATATATAAAAATATAATCAAGTAAAATTATTTCATTTACCCAATTTTAAAACAATATCGTGTCGAATTGTTCTGTACAAGTGTTTAGAGATCCCTATCAACAACGTTAATTACTCGTATTAACCAGAATCTATATACCACTCAACAAACCAATCATCACAATATAAAACAATTTATATTCACTAACAAATACGCTCTCATATTTATTATTACACTCAAACTCAATCTAGAGTACTACTGACTCTATCTCTAATGAGTAATACCCAACAGAACCATGGTTGTCGCTTAACCATATGCTCCGATACCACATTGTCAAGACCCGATTCTTCGTCTTCCGAAAATTCAACATCGATACTCACTTTATCGACTGCCGAGCAATCGAACGACGGAAAACCGAACACTGAGGGTTTAAGAAAAATAAAGAGGCAGGAGAAGAGAGGAAGAAGATAGAAAATAGAGGGAAAGGAAACAGAAAATAGAACGGAACAGAAAACAACAGAACAACATCAGAATCTCACAATTCGCAGCGGAACAACATATAATAGATAAATGAATAATCTTTAAACAAAGAACTATATCAGTTATTACATTACATCACATTTCATTTCATTACATCAGAGTGTACAACAACAACAACAACAAACAGCGGAAAAGAAATACTATATACTAATAATACGCCATGCCATCCTGCTTGCCTCCAGCAATTCCTGAATTTCCAGAATATCCTGATAAACCCTAACGCTTGACTGCCCGTGTGGAAATTGGTGGGCACCCAGAGTTTAGGAAGGAAAACAATAAACTCCGAGTCAGTCATGTGACTGGTGTGAGAACTCAAAACAGTTTATTTATCTTTGAAAACAAAATAGAGGAATATTTTTAAGTCAATTCGCAATGCTTTTTAAAAACGAGACTACCATATGGCCTCCCGCACACACACACAATGCAAACGCAGAATTGGAGGAGATTTCTCCTTATGATAGTCAAAGATGCTTGATACGCATTTAAAAGAACATTTTATATTATTACTAGTGCATAGTGTAGGAAAAATTCATTTCGAAAGTAGAATATAAATCTTAGCCAACATACGACCATTATCGTGTGCCTACTATAGCTACCATCCAAACAGTGGGGCGCCACCATAAGTGAATGATAGGTTCTACAACTAATACCGTACAAGATCGTATTGTTTCTTTGGATTTCCAACGAATGATCAGGCCAAGGAACTTCCCATTGCCACATGAGAATGCCTCTTGATGGACATCCCCGAGAACCAAACCGGATCTCTACCAACACAAGGCCGGGTTACCCCTAACTGAGTAACAACTGACCGAATATGCCATCCCCCAGTCCTTTGGGACCTTTCAACCGAGCGCTCGTAATCAATTCACACAATCATAAAGTGTTTTCAACATGAGTAAGTATCTGGGCTCCATACCATGATACCACCCTTTTCCAAAAGGAAATGCACATATCCTAAAGGGCGCTACCCCTCATAACCTTGCCGCATCTTTCCTGTTTTGACCATTCCCGAGGTGTGAGGCTCGACGAAGTCACGTCCACAAAAGCATACTTTATACAAAAGCCATGCTTTGGGTCAACAAATGATCATAGAAATGATCACCAGGATAGACGATCAAACAAATGATCCTATCACAAATAATCAACACAATAATCATTTAACAGCAACACTCAGCATGTCACATTACCAAATTGGGAATATATCGCTGATAACCTTCAACTACATAACCTCTGAGCTCGTACGTCTCAGAGAAGGGTGTTAAGCTAAAAGAATAAATTCTCCGCCACCAACAGAAATATATATGAAAGAAATCTGCTTTATATCTCAATTTGTAATGTCAGACATACAATCCATACAAGTCCGTTCCGGGCTCGAACAAAACCGAAGGCACTTCTCACGAAGCCCTTGCAAATCCGGGTATTCACAATCCCGATCGAATTTCCCATCACTTAGGGAACCTCTATACCAGGAGCTACCCAGTGCAGAGACAATCGATTGGTCATCCTATCGCTTTTGCAAATACCCAGTCTTCAACACCGGTCATCAAATGCAATTCATAACGACGTATCACATATTCGGAATGGGTTATACGACCCCATGGTCCTTTCCCGGTTAACCCGAATAGTGAGCGCTTATTCAAAAATAAGTGTGGCATTCAAATTCAAACAAATCACATCAATTACCCGTTCAAAGGGAAATATTGATAATCGGTTATTGAACTATCAATGGATATGCACAACATCACCAGTTTCCAAATAATTTTCCAAATAATTTATTTCCCAAAGATATCTTTACAAGATAAATAATTTTCACACTTCAAAAATAAATCAATATTTATTTTTAAACAAATTCCCCTTTCTTTTATAAATTCCATAGTGAATTTACATTCCAAAATATCCATGCATATACAATTTCAATTATTCATTTCAATTTATCTTCAAAAAGATAAATTCTCTAATATTCACTTTATATTAGAAAACATTTCCATACTTATTTATTCATAAGTAATTCACAAATTTTATTTATTTTCAACACTTGGAAAATATTCAATATACTTAAATCGAAATTAGGTATATATTTCATTCTTTAAGGAAATCATTCTCTTAAACATATTTATTTGGGCCAAAATGAATGTTGCGTAAAACATCGTTACGACAACCCAAAATCACTAGTATAGGGATTCAAAATTAAAATAGATATATAAATCCCAATACTATACAAAACATTTCCTTTCGGAAATCATTTACTATAACAACAGTGTTATAGTCCATTATTTCCTTCTATTTCTCGAAAACGTCTATTTCAACAATGAATGTTGAAATCTATGGTTTCGAATCTCAACACATTTTAAAACATCGTTAGATCGTTTTAATTCGATTTAAAACATCACATTCAAAACAATTTCTTTAACATATTATTCACTATTCAAAAACGTGAATATACTACGTTAACAACTTTCATCCTTTTATTCATTTTATTTCAAAGGATTATTCACAGTCAAAAATGTGAATATAACACCATTAATAGGTTCCACCAATTTACTTATCAAAATAAGTTATTTACGAATTTATAAAACAATGTTTATAAATTCCATTTCTATTTATTTTATAACTCCTTTTTATAAATCTCCTTTATTAATCTATTCGATTTATAACTCAATTATAAACCAAAAGTTCACATTACAAGTTAAACACTTATAATTTATTTGTTTACAAGAATCGTTCTTTTAAACATCCCAATTCATAAATCTTATAACTTATAAGATTCATTTAATCAAAAATCCGTTCTTCAATTAACTTTTCAAATTTTATAAACCTACTGCTTATAAAATTCCATTTATAACTTCACCGTTTATAATTCTATGAATTTCATTCATTTATGAAATTCATTCACAGTTTATTCTAACACTTATAAAAACTCGTTTTATAATTCAAAATATTCTAATTTATAGATATCCATTTTATAAATCTTTTATATAAATCAATTTATATTATTCTTTTAAAACTTCTTTAAACTCCTTTATAATTTCCTCATTTTGATTTATAAAATAGTCAAATTTTATTAATCATATATTTAAACTTTTTATAATAAATTCAAAAATCCCGATTAAACTCTTTTATAAAATCATTAATCCCATATTTTCTAAAATCAACCTTTAACTATATTTCTCAAAAATATCATAATTTTTATAACATTAAAATTATAACGTTTATTTATTTAAAATGAATCAACTCCAAAAATATTTTATAAACGTATACTTTCAAAAATCACTTTGAAATCCTTTTAAAATTCCAAAATTTGGTCCAATGATGCTACATACCAAATAGTAAATCACGACTACAACGATATCATATATCGATATGATAATCCATCAAATATCAAAATATCTGAAATCAAATAAATACTGTTGAGGAATCCAGTTGGATCCCTCCAACCTGTTTTCCTGCATCCACAAACATTAGCACAATACCAATTCCGCTCCAGTACGGAATTATCGCGGTATATGGGATTTAAAATATTATCCGCTTAATAGACGGAGCAATAGGGTCTCATCCGCTAAAAAATGCGGGGAATCAATAACTGCAATATATACATATGCCAATATATATATTGCTATTATATATAATACCAATTTCACTGTTTATGAAATATTCGCGGTATATGTTTTTAATAAATAACATCCGCTTACTAACGGCGCATAATGTCTATTTTAACAATCAATAGATATCAATCATCATTCAAACATGCATTCAAATATTTTAAATCTAACTATTTAAAATAAAATCGAAACTGATTCGATTGAGTGAGAAGTTCTCACCTTGATTTCAATTTCGTTTTAGCGATTTATTTCGAATAAAATTAAACGGACGTTTAATTTTACCCAAAATTCTCACTAACTCCAAACGACTCCAATCCAATTTCATCGCGTTGTGCTCGTCCATACGATTCCAACGCAACTGGTTTCGCGCGTTTTCGACCTCGTATGAAAAAGATATGAATTTTTGAAGTTTTGCACGATTTAAACTAATATTTACAACATAAATATAAAATTTTAAAACCCTACACAATCCATAGCCGTCCATCTCAGATCCAAGGCCTCACGTTCATCTTCCCAACTCCCTCACTCACGCACGTTACAGCACGAACGAGAAACCCATGAGCTCCAAATTAGGTTTTAATTTATCGATCACCACGATGCTCCTGGAGACGATCGGCCAACGTCACTTTGAAGCTCGCAACCAACACTACGCTCGCCTGGAGTAGCATGCAACTCGGTCACCTCTACGTGCGCGCGACCCGAGGACACACGGCCACGTACGCGGCAACCTTCCCACCTCCACGCAACGCCAAACGCCATCTCGACCGTATGGATCTGAAGCCCTCTCTATCCTCTACAACTTTGCTGTTGAACACTTGTGAATCGATTGATGAATTGAGAAATATTAAGGGGAAAAGATGAACAAATTTCGGCCTTTGGTTTATGATACTGGCGGCTAGGGTTTAGGTTTGTATTTTTTTTAATTTATGAGAGAGAGAGGGCTATTTATAGGGAAATCGATCGACACTATTCATTCCGGAAATTCCGAACTCCGATTTACGCGCCGTAATCAGCGTTTCTAAGGTTTACCCCGCGTTCGGGACACAATGGAACAGGTTTCGGAAGCTAATTCGGACATTTGTGCGAGTTATGGCTATAAACGTTCAATTTGAATTAAACCGATTCAATCGATTTTCTAGGCGTTTTAATTTGTACCGGACAAACAGTAAATCCAATTGACACGAAATTTGAAACCTTACAATAATATCACATTACGGATCCGATGAAACTGGTTTTGTCGAAATCCGAGACTGTTTGAAAAATGGCTATTTTAACTCGCCAAATTAATATTAAAAATAATTCGATGCGTTTCGAGCTGCCACGATCAAACGAAAACTCCGATTGACACGAAAATTGAAATCCGGTAATAACTAACTATTATGGATCCAATGGAATTAGTTTCGTCCAATTCTGAGTCTGTTCAAAAATTGACTATTTTCACTAGTCGATTTAATATTAAAATATTCAATTTTCACAAAATAACTCTTAATTCGATTTTAAAAGTTCTAAAATATCATTCTAACTTCAATATGATAAAATAAAATTTTACAAATCATTTTCAATCATATTTAACTCAATTTTCAATTATTTCCATAATTTAACGTATTAAATTATCGATTTAATTATCCAATTAAATTCAATTATTCAAATAAAAATTATTTGACTTATAAATTCACTTATTAATATTTAAAATTAATTAAATATTCAAATTTTAATTAATAAAAATTCTGGGTCGTTACATTTATAGAATTAAATTCTAATTATTTACCAATTCTTAATTCATCAATTATATATTCTATCCAAACATGCATTTAAATCCTTTTTATTTAAATTAATTTATTAAATGTTGACATCCACTAAATAAAATTTACTTTCATTTATATAGTTGAAATTCAATTCAGTTATTATTTCATTAATACTATTTCCGATTTATATCTTCCAATATTAATTTCACAAACCAATTAAATCAACAAATTATAACTTATAACCACAAACGCCAATTTACATTATTTCAATCTATTTCCATATAAACATTTAAAATTGTTAACCTTCAATTACAGTTACTATATCTAATTCCTACATTTACTCCAAAAAAAATCTTAAGACCTTTATTTCATTTTAAATTAGATTAGAAATCATATTAAATTAACTCATTTAATATCATCAAATTTAACGGGTCGTTACATCGCGCCTTATACGATTTTGGTTTTGTTTCATACCTATGGAGTGCCCTCTGACAACGCCCAGTATGGGGAAGATTACGGTACTGTATAGACTATGGGAATATATTCTGTGTTAAGGGCTATATGGGTAACCCGTTAACGCTATTTAAAAGTAAGTTTATTTTACAATTAGACACTATTATAATAGCGCAATACAATACATAGTAAATAGTTTAACGGATCCTTAGGAGATGTAAATCCCGAGCATCTTTTGAGTTACTGCACTCATATTTATTTCTCATAATTTAGCTCGCATAAGATCTTTTAATTCTTACTCGAGTGTTTTGTCTTTTCAAATCGCTCGGGTCAGTTCGAGCATTTCAGGATTTGAAGTTTTAGCTCTGGAGGATGAAGACGAAGATTTGTAGTATTACTATTATTATTTATACTAGTGCACTACACACTGTTCCGCTGCATTGTTATTGGTATGTGTAACTCTGATATGTATAATATAAATGTTTGTAAACAGTTTTATAAACTGTATAATTTATTATTATATTTTATTCTTCCGCTGTGAGATTTTATTTTGTTTATTTCTTCTCTGTTTTTCTTATTTACCCCATAACAATCCGCCCTTCCGTATAGTTTAAATCGGCATGTGTGTCGATTTGAAGCGTGCGAAAAGGCGGGACGTTACACTAATTTCTGGAGTTTTTATGACTTAAATGAGAATAAGATTTGGAAGATGAATATTAAGTTGAATTGAAATTAAATAAAAATTAATTTTTTTAAAGGATATGATTTTTATAACTTGATTTTTGTAAAGTGATTTAAATGAAAATCAGGTTGATTTAAATGAATATATCATGTTTAATAAATTGAAAGATTTTCCAATTATGTGAAGTTAAAGGTTTTTCTTAAGTTATATTGAATTCATTAAGTAAACATTTCAAGTCTAAATAATAAGTAATTGAATTTGATATATATGGGTTTGTCAAATGAGTTGTTTTTGAAATGTGAGATATTTAAAGCTTTGAAACATAAGAATTAAAAATGGTATTTGTAAGTTTAAATCGATATTTAGAATTGATTTGTGAAATGTAAAGAAGCTATTTTGTTTTATAAAAGAAATTTAATATTAAACCATTTGAGAGATGGAAATTTGTTTCAAAGTTATGATTTTCAAGGTAGTATGTTTTGAAAATATTATATTCAAGAGTTTTGATTTCTAAATATTTTACTTTGAAACCCTATGAGTTTGGAAAGAATATATATATATTGGAAAATAAAATGACCTTCTATTGGTTTGGGCCTAAATGATATCGTATTGATATGGGGTTTTAAAAATATAAACGATATCGTATTTATACGGGTTTAAAATGGATATTTTATTCTGGTTTTAAAGAATAATTATTTTAAATGACCGCGGTGTTATAATAACGTTTGGTTGTTGAAGAGACCGAGAACGGAAGTTGTCATACTCTCTGCCAACTCCGAAAACCACTTTAACAACCGTGTACGCGGTGGAGATTCCAGAATGAAGTAGGTTGGTGGAGGCGTTTCCTGCAAGGTAAATACATGGACCCGACTCCCGTGAGTTGGCATAAGGTGGCTATAACAGGAGCGATTCTCGGGCCAATGAGGTCATTCCTCTGATCGGACACTCCTCTTCGATATTATACTTTGACTTTGGATTGATTCAGTGGCCACTTTTACTTTGATTTTTGGGGGAGTTTGTTTCGAGGTGGGCGGTAGCTGCGGCTACATCAGCCCGGATAGCAATTGGTATATCTACCCCGGCATTGCCTAGTTGTGCCGTGTCACCTACCCTATCGTGCCTTGTACTAGTTTGGATTTCTCCCGTAGCCCGTGTGGTATCCTCTGGTGGCTTGCCGATCAGGAGGGACTATGATATTGGATGGACTACGGGGACTATTACGTGTTAAGGGCTATATGGGTAACCCCTTAATGCTAAGAAAAAAGTAAGTTTATTTTATAAATAGACACTATTATAATAGCGCAATATACCATATAGTAAATAGTTTAACGGATCCTTAGGAGATGTAAATCCCGATCATCTCTTGAGTTACTGCACTCATATTTATTTCTGTTAATTTAACTCACATAAGATCTTTTAGTTCTGACTCGAGTGTTTTTGTCTTTTCAAATTCGCTCGAGTCAGTCCGAGCATTTCAGGATTTGAAGACTTTATTTCTAGAGGACGAAGACGAAGATTTCATTATTATTATTAGTATATTATATGGTTCCACTACATGTGACGCCCCACCTCTATACCCACGCGAGCCAAGAACACTCCGGAGAAGTGCTGTCAACTAGCACGGAGAATAAGGCTGTTGAGGAGCGACCATCCATGTAATTGCTTATCACACGGTGGCTATAAATAATCTTCGGAAACAAACATAGAAATAATCATATCACAAATCAGTCACAGATATCCATATCATAAAGGCGGAAGAAGATATGAATATATAACTAACACATGAAAGTGTACATCAGAGTAGTGGTCAATAAGATCCACGATAATACAAAAGAATAGCAACACGTGCTATACAAAAGAATACAACTATGAGTCTATATCTCAAGTGTATACAACAAAAACTGCTAATCTAAACAGTTAGCCAAAAGTCAGAGTGATGAATCCCTGGGAAGAAGTCAAGCAGAAGCACCTGTAACATCTCGGTCTGATCCGAGTATTATTTAAGAAAATAATAAACGGATCAGTCTAGCTATAAATATCAGATGACATGATATAACATAAAAGATATGGCATAAACATAAACATCCATAACGACATACCACTATAAGTATGTAAATAATGATCAACAGAAGATCAATCAATAAGAGATAATCAATATCACAAGAATCTTCTCAAAGATTCGAAGGGGGCATCATACCCTAAACTTGTACTCATAACAAGTCAATGACATAAATTCCAGAAATCAACACGAGAAATCCAGAAATCATAAAAAGGGAAAGAGGCCTATCACATGATGGTCCGAAGACCATGGGGAGCTACCCCACATGTGTGAGTGGAATCACACAGAATGAGGTCAAGACTAACCAAAAAGCAGAAAGGTATGTGTGAATGGAATCACACAAGTGGTGTCTAGTCTAACCTTGCAATGAAAGAGACATCGCGCAATTGCTAGTCTAATTCATAAAGCGATCATCAAGATCAACGAGAAGTGTCAATTACACTAAGCTAGTAAATATAGAAGTTTAGCTTCATGTCCCATAACCACTTGCTTAACTTAAATATTTACGAACAAACTGTAAATCTTCACTAATAAAATTGTCACAAGAGGTTCAATTGAACAAGTCCAAGAATTAACCGACGAAGTGAACGCAAGCGTTTCATACCACTTGTTTTACTAAGTCGTTTAATTAGATTTCTCATCCGAGTGAGGTAAAGGCTTGTATATACTAATAGATTGGAAAACGGTTTAAGAAAAGAGCTTTGTTATTAAAAATAGAGTTGAAATTATTTGTTAAAAGAGTTTTGATATTTACTACTAGTATTGAAACCTTTATATTATAAAGTGACAAAACACATAAGCAAGTGTAGAAACAATCAGTCACAAAGATCACATACGGAGATGCGAATAAAATCCAAGGAAATCAGCTCAATATTTTTCAGATAAGATCCCCTACGGAGGGGGGGTCCAGGGGGGGTGGCAACCCCCCCAAGGTGGGGGTGCGGGGGCAACGCCACCGCTTACGGGGTTCGACCTACCCGGTCAGGTCGCGGGGGTCCAGGGAGCAGCGCCCCCGGCGGGGTGCGGGGCAGCGCCCCGACCAAAACGGTACGACCTAGTGAAGACAAAATGAGGTCTAACGACCTAAGGGGAATAGGGTCGAGCGACCTAATGGTTGCGACCTAGGGGTCTAAGGAGTCAAGCGACCTAACTGGAGCAACTCTATGGTCATGCGACCTAACTGAAATGGCCAAGCGACCTAACAATAGCACAGGTCAAGCGACCTAACGTTTTAAGGCCGAGCGACCTAATTAAACTCACGACTTAATGGTGTGAAAGGCGTGCGACCTAATGTGTTACGACCTAAGGGTCGAGCGACTTAGTGGAACAAGGTCATACGACCTAATACTTGTAGTAGGGTTGGGCGACCTAATGGAGTAAACGGTCGAGCGACCTAACAGGTTATAGGTCATGCGACTTAGTGGGTTAACGGCCTAACGACCTAACGACCTAAAAACCCGCGACCTAAGGGTCGAATGACCTAAATGGCCCAGCGACCTAGCACTAAACAAGGCCGAGCGACCTACGACCCACCTACCCACGACCTACGACCTAAGCTCAAACGCGAGCTGCGAGCTACGAGCTAGCGACCTAGCGAAGTGAGAGAGACCGAGCGACCTACGACCTAAGGTCCATACGACCTATGGCCTAACACCGAACAAGCATTTAGATGGCCCAGCGACCTATGGTACTAACTCGCGAGCGACCTAAGTCCTAGGTCGTGAGCGACCTAACTGCGAGTGAGCAAAAATGGCCAGAGCCAAAGCAGAGCGACCTAACGAGCATACGACCTAAGGTCCTGAGCGACCTAACTCCGAAAACACGAAAATGGCCAGAACGACCTAGGGGTTAACTCGTACGCGACCTACGACCTAAGGTCCACACGACCTAACTCCGAGCGAGCTAAAAACGGCCAGAACGACCTAAATGCAGAAATTTCTCCCAAACACCAAAAATCGGAGTTTTTCGCCAATCCAATCCAAACCAAAAGAAAATATGCATGCTAAAGTGATAGGGAATCATTCCCAACAGTCCAATATAGTTATAGACTAGAATTGCGAGATAAAAATCTCACCTTTGCACTAAAATTTATGAAGATGAAGCTTGAAAGCAAGGAGAAGCAATCCAAAGCTTGAATCCAATATCTTCTACTTGAATTTGGAGTTGAATGATGGAGTTGCAATTGAATTTGAGCTTGGAGTTTTAATTTCCCATTCTCTTCACCATTAATGCTAAAGCTTGAGTTAGTTAGGAAATTTATGAAGAGTGAGGAGAAGAGGGTTGGAACTTGGGCTTAATAGGCTAAACTAACCCAAAGTCCAAAGCGGGAAAAGTTAGTGAAATTTCACTAACTCCAAACCTATCGATGTTTATACTTAAAAAGTTGTAAACGACATTTCGAACTCAATGGAAGTGGTCTCGAGTCCTAATTTGACCGTTTGCAAAAAGTAGTTTTTCGGACCAAAATCCGATTAACGGTTTAATATTTAAATAAAAATATTTAAATGTAAACTCGATAAATATGCGGGTTGTTACACTACAGCACTGTATTCTGCTGCATTGATATTATTGGTATGTGAACTCTGATATTTAATTATATAAAGAAGAATCAAATGTTTTGTAAACAGTTTTATAAACTGTATATTTTATTATTATATTTTATCCTTCCGCTGTGAGATTCTGTTTTCTTTTTATTTCTTTCTTGTTTTTCTTATTTACCCCATAACAATCCGCCCTTCCGTATTGTTTGAACTGGCACGTGTATCAAATTTATAGCATGCGAAAAGGCGGGACGTTACATCTGGTATCAGAGCTTTGGTTTAGCAATAAACCTTAGCTTTGTGGGGTTTGACTCCTTACTAATAGGGTAGTAATACCCTATGGGAGTCGCAGAGAGCATATATATGACTATATGAGAGAGCGTATTTGTTAGTGTTATAAAAAGGTTTTTATATTGTGTTAATCTGTTCCGTTTTGTATTTATAAATTCTGGTTGGTGCATGGGAAACTATGACATCAATAGGGATTTCTGAACACTTAATAGGACGGACCGACATAATATTTGTTTTTAATATAGGTGAATGAAATAATTTTGCCTATTATATTTTCTATATAAAATAAAGATTTCAAATGATATCTATATTGGCTGAAATAGATTGGTTGTTGGGAAATAAAGTGTATAAATAATAACAGAAATAAGATTGAAAAATAAAATAAATGAAATTTGGATATTTAGAACTTAAATCCGGGGTTTTAAAATTTTCTCGAATAAATTTTTGGAATATAATAATATTGGTTATAAGTATTTTCTGATATAAATATTTAATATAATTCGAAAAAAATTGTTTTCAAGAGGATTTTGGAGAAAATAAATTTTGTACTTTCCTCTCTGTCGATGGAAAATAATTTCGGTGATGGCGGCCGCATCATCGACTTTCATTTTCGAGTTTCGAAGGGGAAAGGCCACTGTAGTAGTTCTACTACAGATTCAATTTTTGAAAATATATAAATTTTGAATTGTTTTAATATAATTAGAAATATATACGTTATAAGAATATATTTATCTATTGTTTTAAAATAATTGGAAATTTAACCTAGTATTAAATTCTTAAATTTCCATTAATAAATTATTTCAATTATTGTAGTCAATTGAAACGTAGGTAATTAATAAATTAAAACCTCTAAAGGAAATAAGAGACTTAATGATAGGTTATAAATGGTATTAAATGAAAGTTGAAATTATAACCTATGAAATAAAGAATATTATTATTGAACGTTAAATTAATTATAGGTAAAGAGAAAACTTGTATTACTTTCAAGTACATTCTTTAAAAACATATATAACTTACCAAAAATAAAAAGTTGAAATGTTTAATAGGAAATGTAATGAAAATTGTACAAGTAAAGCTTGAGGTAATGAAAGTATTCAATGAATTTGCTGTTATAAATAGGAATTTAATGTTATAAACTTAAGTTGCAAATTGAAATTTTACCATAATTAAAGGTAAGTATTATAATTAGGTGATTTTAAAACTTAAGTAAATAGAATGAAATTTTATAATAAATGAAACCGTGAGAAATAAATAAATAAAATTTAGAAATGCATAAATGGAATGCAATAAAAAGAAACTTCCATGACATTATAAAAAAAAATGAATATTGTAAGTAATAAATGGAAATAAATGAGGTAATCACCCAATGAATGAAAGAAAGGAAATCAAACAACTAAAGTATGAAATAAAATTATAATAAGTTAATTTGATTTGTTGGGTTGAATTGTTATTGTTTGATTTATGGTTGGTCAGGTAAGGAAATTCGAAATTGTTGGATGAATAAATAAATTATTTTGTTCCATCTAAGACTGTTGAGTAAATAATGCACTTGATAGTTATTTTTCACTCCGTACAATTCCAAGTTTTGAACCTGAACAACTATTTGCTTGTTGATTGAATGGTTGTTTTGTTTCTTGTGTATTGATTTGTTGTTAGGGATTGAAACCACTCAAATATTTCACTTTATATAAACTGTTAACCCTTAGATTTTATAAGTGAAATGCAGGTTATGGAAGCAATTGTTACTGCTTTTGGTTCCATAAATTTAGCGTAAATTGCCCGACAAATAGGTACATTTTCGGATTACGGTTTATAGCGCTATTTTATGTATAAAAGATTTAAATGGGTATAAATTGGTATATTTTATGTTAAATTATTATTTTTTGTAAACTTATTTGTTATAAATTTAATTAAGAAAGATATATTGTTTTCTTATTTCTTCTTTTCGCGGGGGAGAGTGTAATGACCCGTAAATTTCGATAATTTAATTTGTGTATTTGATAGTATTTCTAATTTAAATTTAGGAAGAAACAAAAATCTTATTTATTTATAGGAAAGAGAATGTTGAAATTAGATGTATCAAGGGTAATTAAAATGTAACAACCCTAGATTTTTATGTATATTTTAATTTTGACTTTTTTCATTTTTAAATTTTTTAACTGGTTCCATTTCAAACTTTTCATTTTTAAATATAAACATTGATTATTATGTGATTTATAATTCCAAAACGGTATAAATTGAATATTTTCCTAAAATGTTGATTTCGGTAAATTTGGGTCAAACTTTGATTTTCAAATTTCAAATTTAAATTCTTAAATTTTATCTTTTATTATGAAAATCGATTTAATAACTTGAATACTGCTTTTCGTTTCGTCGAAAACGGATTTAAATTGTAAAAGTTATGTACATTTCAATTTTGGGTATAATTTGTTTTATTTCGCAATTTTGTCTATTTTAATTTTTTTTAAATAATATTTTCTTTGCTATATTTTATTTTAATATGTGTTAATATGTTATTTTATATATATTTTGTCTTTTAATATTTTTTAAAGTGATAACAAAATTTTTCCAAAATTTACTGTACTTATTTTCTATTTTTAAAAGGCTGTTTTCTATTTTTCTGCTATTTTCTTCATTTAAATTATATTCAATTAAAATTTATATATTTATTTTGTGAATGAATTTTTATTTTATGTTCTTATCTCTACTTATAAATATTTTTCATGTACATAAATTTTTTTTCCAAAGTCATTACATTTATTTTCAGATTTTCTAAACTAGTTTTCATTTTCTGTGCTATTTTCCTAATTTAATCATATATAATTAATATTTATTTATTTATATTTTATTTATTTGTGATATTTTCGTATTTTAACTGAATTTATATATATATTTCAGTTATTTAAATTTGCAAAAAGAAATAAGGAAATTTGAAGAGTTTTGAAAGCTTTCACTTGCCTTTGACTTTTCACCTCCTTACCTTTTCATTTTTCCAACCACCACTTGCCATCAATTTGTGCCGACCTTATCTTTTCTTCCGCTGCATTACATTTCTCATTTTTCACGTAAAAATAAGGTTTCTCATCTCAAAAGTTCGGCCTCCATCTGCTGAAGCAAATTTTGGTAAATTTTCTTCTTCTTTCTACTCAAACTTTCTTGTTTTTCTTATCTCTTTGCACTTGCCTTCACCTTTATAGCTCAGCCCTCACTCCTCCTTCACCATGGACTCCTCCACCACCACCACATCAGGCTGCCATCCCCTCCTTCCCACTGATCAAGCCATGGCCATGCACTAAAGTTTATTAGATCCACAAAAACTTGAGCAAAACTTCACCTAATCATACATAGCCGACCACCAAAGTACTTCACCACTCAAACCACCACCTTGGCCGCCCCATACACCCCATCTCCAGCCCCTACAAGACCTGACACCACTGCCACACTATCCTCCTGACCCCACCAGGTCTGGCCATGCCTAGAATTGCATAGGGCCTAACTTGTAGTTGCATAAAACCATGTTTGTTGCCTTAGCTTGTAGTTTCATGTGTCACAACATTTGCACCATCATCTTCCATGCTATAGCCACCTTATTGACCCAAGACCAGATCCAAACTCTCACTTTAGCCGTGTATTCTAACCTATGGCTGAGCCTAGGGGTGGTTGAAGGCAAGTGCAAGTGATTTGGTGACTTGTTGTGCATGTATCTTTTGTGTTGTTTAAAATTGTGTTAAGTGTTTATTCATGTATATTTGCATTGTTTTGTCTCATGTACTCAAGGCAATTAGCCTTGGCTCTCCCACTCTCAAATCATTGTTGTGTTATCGTGCTTTTGAAGTTCCTTGTTTGTGCATTTGGTTGTCATCTCCATCTTATACAGGTGAGTTATTCTCACCAGACAATATGTACATATATAAATAGTAAATTGACCCATTTTGAATCTGTAAATTGCATATCATCCTGTTATAACTGCTATATTATGTTCATATGATGTTCACACCTATATTTACACCTTTTATATAATATGTTACTATTATTTCATGCTATTCTGTTACTTTCATCAGTTTATCACATTGCAAGTTCCCTGTAGACTAGAATCACTATGGGTTGAAATGATACATACCCGAACGGACTTTAGAATAGGTGAAAATCGTTATGGGCTGAAATGATAGGCCTGAATGATTTTCAATTATTTTCTTTTACTTGGGATTGCGGGTTTGAAATGATCAAACCCGGGTTTTCTTTGTAAATTACGGGTTGAAATGATATATTACCCGTATCACTTTACCTAGGCTAGAAAATGAAATACAGACCCATTGTTAAAATATGTTTTTCTAAAAAAATTTAAAATATTTTAGAAATGTAAATATTATAATATTTTGATTATATTTGATCAAAAATGATTTTTGTAAAGCATTATTGATTTTTTGAAAATTTATAAGTGAAATAAATAAAGGGTAAAGTTAGAAATCTGAAATGTTAGTTATTTTGGAAATTATAATTTGGTGATAAATGGAATTTAAATTAAATATGAAAGTATGATAAATTTATGATATTTTGAATCAAATGAATTTAAAATGATTTTGTAATACATTAATGATTTTTTGAATAAAGTTAAATGTGAAATGAATGAATATTTATGTTGAAATTTTGAAATATAACTAAAATTGAAAATTTGTGAATTTGGCTTAAAAGTGAATTTTAAGTTAAGTAAATAAAAATGAAATTAAGTTATATTTGAAAATTTTAAACTTAAGTGTTAATTTAAATTTAATTTAATGAATTTGGAATTTTATGTTGGAATATAATAAGTGAATTATTATTAAATTTTGATTTTTGAATGGAGATTTAACTTTATAAAATCATGAATATAAGGGTATTTGAATGATTGTTTTAAAAGTGGAATTATATGATTTTATAAGTTAAAAATGATTTAAATTAAAATATAATTATTTGTGAAATTATACTGAATATTTGAAGTTAATTAACTGCATTTCAGAAATGCTATTAATTCTAATGTAAATGATAACACAACATTTGTAAATGATGTTAATAATAATGAACCAAATGGCTAAGTTTAATTAAAGGCTACCATAGCATTTTTGTAAATGTTATAATTGTTGAATTTAACTAAGTTTTATTTGAAACTAATGTAATCCTATCACAGCATTTTTTTATGCTATCTTTTGTTAAATTGAACTGTTTTGAATGTAACTTTCCGTAGCAATTTCTAAATGCTGCGAAAGTTGAATTTTCATCTGTTTTAATAAATTAAGTGGATAAATGAATTTTGAAAGACTAAAATTTTGTAAATTTAATAATTTAATTATTAACTATAATAATTTCATTTTTATGATTTAAAATGAAGTTATTTGTTTTGAAATATAAACTATTTTGAAATATGTTTTGTAATGGTATTTAAATTAAATAAAAATGAATGTGGTTTGGAAGATATTATATTTTTGATATTATGAAATGGATTTTGAATGATATTGAATTTTGAAATGATATTTGATTTTGAAGTATAAAATACCATTTTGAAATTTTAACCACGGGATGTATTTAATTTATAGTTTAACTGATTCTTAAAGGATGGGCGATCCCAAGCATCCTTTAAGTTATTGTGTACTTCTACTACAGTTCACTTGAGTTGGTTTACATTATATAAGTATATATTGTCCTGACTCGAGTGTTTTGTGTTTTACTCTACGATCGGGTCTGCCTGAGTATTCACAGCTTTGGATTCTCTTTCCGGAGCTGGTCTTTGCTGGAGTTTCTGCTTATCTACATTTATATCTACTCTCTGTTTCAGCTGTTCTAGTTTATCTGATGTATTAGTGAACTTCTAAGTATTTGGGATTTCTATTATGATATTTTCAGACTGTATCATGTATTTGGTTTGAGACTCTGCCGTAGTAGCTTCATGAACTACTGTATTTTATTTCCGCTGCGAGTTATTCTGATATTTCTGTATCTGTGATTCTGTGATTTTATTTTATTTGCTCCAAATTTATTTACAACGCGGTATTTTGAGCAATTCAAGTCCGACATGTGTGGATGCGAATGGCTGAAAATATCGGGTTGTTACAGTTGGTATCGGAGCTTTGGTTTTTAGGCAAACCATAGCATGCGGAGCAAAAACTCATTAGAGATAGGGTAGAAATACCCTAGAATGAGTGAAATCAATCTTTGAATCCTTTCTTTTTGAGAGAACGTATTTTCGAAGTATAAAATGATTTCCAAATGATTTTTAAAGGGTTTTCAAAGATTATTTTGGTATAAAAATGTTCTTATTTCGAAATCAAGATTTTCTAAACTTCATCTCTTCAGTATCCACCTTGTTAGAAATCTCTTGGCTAAGATTCGTATCGACTAGGATTCCTTGAACTTTGGAACACTCCCACTTGTTCTGGAATCCAGTCTTGTTTTCCCCATTTTTCCTTTTAATTTTGGAGCATTCCGTAACTCTACTTTGGAATGACCTCTTTAAAGAGCGGTGATTCCGTAAATCTTTGAATGATTGGTAAAGGGGTGAAACTCCTTTACAATTGGCATTGATTCACTGAAGATTTTTGTATCCTCCGACGTCGATGCTATCTATCTCCTGCTCTACCGGGATTCTATCTTCGGCGATCGAATGTCGATTTGCCTTAGATTTCTACATCGATCATATTCCTGAAGTCACGGTTGACCGGTTAAGGTCGCCCGCGATTTATATAGGCTTATCCATCTTCTATTTGGTAATTAAATTATCTCATCTTCGTTTAAGTTTATCTTCGAACTAGAATTCTATTTGATTAGAGTTCCTCTAATTTTGAATCTTTGTTTGTTTGAAATCCTTCCTTGAATCATCCTTTGGAAATTTGTGTTTGGTTGTATTTTGAAATTGTGCATACATCAAAATTATTAAGGATGACCATATTTTGTATATAAAAAGGGAAATGTTTCCAATAAGGATTATATACCTTTTAAAATGAAAATTGGAAGCTTTGAAAGGATTTGAAATTTTGAAATTTATAAGAAATGTGATTTATACAAAATTGATTTATTACTGAAGGGTTTTGAATTTGAATTTCGAGGAATCGAACTCCGGTGTTTTGAAATCGGATTTAAGATTTTGGAAAATATATAATAATAATATGATTTAAAGATATTTTTTCAAATAAAAAAATGTTTCAAATGTATTCGAATGAATTTCAATGATTTCTAAGGAATTTCAAAGAAGTTTTTCAAAGTTAATTGAAGTCCAAAACTCACTTGTGTCGCTGGAAAATAATTTCGATGATGAATGCATGCATCATCGACATTGATTTTCGAGTTTCTGAGTGGGGGAGAGGCCACTCTAGTAGTTTTGTTATGCGAGTGATTTTGTGAAACCAATTTTGATTTTCAGATTTTGAAATATGGTTTGATATTCGAAAGATATATGTATATGTATATATATATTTGAAATGATTTAAAGTAAGTTGGTGTTCAGTCCTCGAGATTCAGATTTGTTTTGATATAACCTTTTCTATTGGAATTGATTTACTGATTTGTTAGTGATTTCCCACTCTTGGATTTGAAATTATGATTTCTTCGACTATTTTGAAGGTTCGAGCACTTCCAAATCAACTTTAACTTTTCAAAGCTAAGAAATTTTGAAAGGTATAAGGTATTTGATAAAGAATATAAGTTTAGTTTGTATGTTTCAAGTATGAAATAATATGATTTTTATAAGTTGAAACTATTTTGTTAAGTAAATAAATGAGACTATTTTGAATTATACTAATATGAAATTTAGTTTGAAATGTTTTGGATAAAAATTAGTCTGCAAATAATTGATAAAAATTTGGTTTTAAATGTTTTAACTTAGTAGCATCTTTACGAAACTATTTATTTAACAAGTTGGAATAGATACATAAGTTGTACGTATGCTGTTTTATCCGCATAATTAATTGGATCCAAGTTTGAGTACACAAGTTCGAGGTGAATTACACCATTTTGTGTTAGGATTTTTCATTTGATTCTTGATGGCGAATATTTGATATGGATTTTGGGCTTGATTCTATAATTCTCTATCATAGTATATAGCTATGCAAGGAGACTGATGGCTTCTAGTCAAGAAACCATATCGAAGTCCTTATTAGGGAAGTCGAATGGACAATACTAGTTCGAAAGCGAACTTGTGTGATCGAGCGAGCGATCGAATGTAATGTTGCAAAATGATGACATATGCACATCTTATATCCTAATATCATTGGTATACTTGACGCTGAAATTGAAAGTTGTTGGGTTGGATATTTTTGTAATTTAATTGGAATTTTTCTTTTATGAAAAACCACTATCAAATTTAAAATCATTTTTCAAAACTATTTTTCTTTTTCTTAAACTAACTGTTTTATTCTATTTTTCATAAAAATTATTTTATATACAAAACTATTCTTAATTAAAAATCTTTTAGTAAGCAAAGATGTTCAATCCCATATGGCTTTTCATGCAGCGAAATTTATTTTTTTTTGAAAATTTTGATCCTTATATAAGATAAACTTTACGTAAGTATAAAATGATTTTGAAAACCATTGATTTTGATAAATCAATAATTGAAGCTTGTATTAGTATGAAAGGATATTTGGTTTACCTGTAATTTGAGTTTATTTAAAAATAATGGATTTATGAAATAAATATCTCAACACTAAGTAATAATGAAGTAAAATTTGAGATATATGAAATTATGAAATTTAGTTTTGAAATATGGTATATTTAAGCCTTGAAACATATTTAAGATTTAATAGTTCATTTTGTAAATCAAATCTATATTTGAAATTTGATAATATTTGAAATGGTTTTGTTGGAAAACTAAATTGAAACTGATGGTTTGAATTGAATTAAAATTGGAAATTTTAAATTTTGGTTTAATTGAATAAATTTTTGAAATGTAAAGAATTAAGGGCATGTTTTATGATTTCAAATGTATGATTTCAAAATGTTATGATTTTCAAAGTGAAATGATTTCAAGTATTTGGTTTCGAAAGATTTATAACTTTGAAAGTATGATGATTATTGAAGTGAATACATGTTTGAAATGGAAATGAATTTATTTGACCTAAATTTTGTTGATTTGGAAATTTGGATTATTTTCTAAACCTATTGTTTTAAGAAATTTTGAAACTGAATATGTAATTTGGAAGAAATGATTTGGTGAAGTCATATATGATTTTGAAGCTGAATTGATATTGAAATGGTTTGAAATTGAGAACCTTGTTTATTTAAATACTTTGATTTGGGAGTTATCGAACTTATATAAAAAAATTAATTTGTGTAAGCATGTAGTTGATTTGAAAACTATTGATTTGAAAACTGTTAATTTGAAAAGGTACTCAATTTTGAAAAATGAAATCTTATATAATCGAAATTTATATAAGCGTGATTTGATATACTACTATTTTGGAAAGTATTTGATTTGAAATCAAATCTTATATATAATGGACTTTATATAATATGATATTTGAAAGTGATTGAAAGGTACTATATGATACATATTTTCGAAGTAAAATATGGAAAGTGCCTTCTGCTTGATATCGGCTTTGTGGCCACACTGTGGATTCATTCTATCGATATTATTCTCTCTCTTTGATTTGGGTTTTCCGGATATGATACTCGAGTGTCCATCGAATTCCATGGCGATCTCCATGGTCTTATGATCGCGACTGCATAGCGCAACTGCCTGGCTGAGTTGGCCTAGGGGTACGGATTGTTTCCTGGGGGATCCAGGCGTAACCATTGTGTATCCTGCACTCTATGTAGGTCGCATTAGTAGCGTAAATGCCTGGCTGAGCTGGCCTGGGGGTACGGATTGTTTCCTGGGGGATCCAGGCGTAACCATTGTGTATCCTGCATTCTACTCGTCATCATGGCGTAACTCGCAGGGCTGAGAAAGCTTACGGATACGGATTGTTTCCTGGGGGATCCAGGCATAACCATTGTGTATCTGCGATCTATGGTTAGACAACTGTTTCGATTTGGTTGATTTGTTTGGATTGTATTTTCCATATCTGTTTTTAAAAGTGTTTTCATTATTTTCACTGGGTGTTGGAACAAGTCTACTAAGTACTTGGGGAATTCTAGCTTTGCGCCTGATCAACGCATAGCCAGAGTTTGCAGGAACGAAAGTGAACTTGTTAAGACATCAAGTTATAAAAGTATTTTGATAAAAGTATCTTGATAAAGTACTATATAGATAATATTTTGATCGGTTATTTTCCCTTCTAAAGATTTTAAAATGTTTAAAAATTGTTTACTTTGAACCATCATATTTGAACTAAATGACTACTCATCATATTATAAAATGTTTAAAATATTATGAAATTTTCATTGAAATGTATAATGGTTTAAATAATGGTTCATCCTTGTCTTTCAACCTGCTTTTCCCCCTATCTACTTTCTCCCTACCTTCTTTCGAATGTCTTCCAACCTATTTCTCTTTCTAGTTGTTTCTCCACTTCCTTCCTTTTCGAGGACGAAAAGATTTGAGTGGTGGAGAGTGTAACAACCCTAGATTTTTATGTATATTTTAATTTTGACTTTATTTCATTTTTAAATTTTTTAACTGGTTCCATTTCAAACTTTTCATTTTTAAATATAAACTTTGATTATTATGTGATTTATAATTCCAAAATGGTATAAATTGAATATTTTCCTTAAATGTTGATTTCGGTAAATTTGGGTCAAACTTTGATTTTCAAATTTCAAATTTAAATATTTAAATTCTTAAATTTTATCTTTTATTATGAAAATAGATTTAATAACTTGAATACTGCTTTTCGTTTCGTTGAAAACGGATTTAAATTGTAAAAGTTATGTACATTTCAATTTTGGGTATAATTTGTTTTATTTCGCAATTTTGTCTATTTTAAATTTTTTTAAATAATATTTTCTTTGCTATATTTTATTTTAATATGTGTTAATATGTTATTTTATATATATTTAGTCTTTTAATATTTTTTAAAGTGATAACAAAATTTTTCCAAAATTTATTGTATTTATTTTCTATTTTTAAAAGGTTGTTTTCTATTTTTCTGCTATTTTCTTCATTTAAATTATATTCAATTAAAATTTATATATTTATTTTGTGAATGAATTTTTATTTTATGTTCTTATCTCTATTTATAAATATTTTTCATGTACATAATTTTTTTTTCCAAAGTCATTGCATTTATTTTCAAATTTTCTAAACTAGTTTTCATTTTCTGTGCTATTTAACTAATTTAATCATATATAATTAATATTTATTTATTTATATTTTATTTATTTGTGATATTTTCGTATTTTAACTGAATTTATATATATATTTCAGTTATTTCAATTTACAAAAATAAATAAGAAAATTTGAAGAGTTTTGAAACCTTTCACTTGCCTTTGACTTTTCACCTCCTTACCTTTTCATTTTTCCAACCACCACTTGCCATCAATTTGTGCCGACCTTATCTCTTCTTCAGCTGCATCACATTTTTCATTTTTCACATAAAAATAAAGTTTCTCATCTCAAAAGTTCTTCCTCCATCCGCTGAAGCAAAGTTTGGTAAATTTTATTCTTCTTTCTACTCAAACTTTCTTGTTTTTCTTATCTCTTTGCACTTGCCTTCACTTTTATAGCTCAGCCCTCACTCCTCCTTCACCATGGACTCCTCCACCGCCACCACATCAGGCTGCCATCCCCTCCTTCCCACTGATCAAGCCATGGCCATGCACTAAAGTTGATTAGATCCACAAAAACTTGAGCAAAACTTCACCTAATCATACATAGCCGACCACCAAAGTACTTCACCACTCAAACCACCACCTTGGCCGCCCCATACACCCCATCTCTAGCCCCTACATGACCTGACACCACTGCCACACTATCCTCCTGACCCCACCAGGTCTGACCATACTTAGAATTGCATAGGGCCGAGCTTGTAGTTGCATAAAAACCATGTTTGTTGCCTTAGCTTGTAGTTTCATGTGTCACAACATTTGCACCATCATCTTCCATGCTATAGCCACCTTATTGACCCAAGACTAGATCCAAACTCTCACTTTATCCGTGTATTCTAACCTATGGCTGAGCCTAGGGGTGGTTGAAGGCAAGTGCAAGTGATTTGGTGACTTGTTGTGCATGTATCTTTTGTGTTGTTTAAAATTGTGTTAAGTGTTTATTCATGTATATTTGCATTGTTTTGTCTCATGTACTCAAGGCAATTAGCCTTGGCTCTCCCACTCTCAAATCATTGTTGTGTTATCGTGCTTTTGAAGTTCCTTGTTTGTGCATTTGGTTGTCATCTCCATCTTATACAGGTGAGTTATTCTCACCAGACAATATGTACATATATAAATAGTAAATTGACCAATTTTGAATCTGTAAATTGCATATCATCCTGTTATAACTGCTATATTATGTTCATATGATGTTCACACCTATATTTACACCTATTATATCATATGTTACTATTATTTCATGCTATTCTGTTACTTTCATCAGTTTATCACATTGCAAGTTCCCTGTAGACTAGAATCACTATGGGTTGAAATGATACATACCCGAACGGACTTTAGAATAGGAGAAAATCGTTATGGGCTGAAATGATAGGCCTGAATGATTTTCAATTATTTTCTTTTACTTGGTATTGCAGGTTTGAAATGATCAAACCCGGGTTTTCTTTGTAAATTACGGGTTGAAATGATATATTACCCGTATAACTTTACCTAGGCTAGAAAATGAAATACAGACCCGTTGTTAAAATATGTTTTTCTAAATTTTTTTAAGATACTTTAGAAATGTAAATATTATAATATTTTGATTAGATTTGATTAAAAATGATTTTTGTAAAGTATTATTGATTTTCTGAAAATTTATAAGTGAAATAAATAAAGGGTAAAGTTAGAAATCTTAAATGTAAGTTATTTTGGAAATTATAATTTGGTGACGAATGGAATTTAAATTAAATATGAAAATATGATAAATTTATGATATTTTGAATCAAATGAATTTAAAATGATTTTGTAATACATTAATGATTTTTTGAATAAAGTTAAATGTGAAATGAATGAATATTTATGTTGAAATTTTGAAATATAACTAAAATTGAAAATTTGTGAATTTGGCTTAAAAGTTAATTTTAAGTTAAGTAAATAAAAATGAAATTAAGTTATATTTGAAAATTTTAAACTTAAGTGTTAAGTTAAATTTAATTTAATGAATTCGAAATTTTATGTTGGAATTTAATAAGTGAATTATTATTAAATTTTGATTTTTGAATGGAGATTTAACTTTATAAAATCATGAATATAAGGGTATTTGAATGATTGTTTTAAAAGTGAAATTATATGATTTTATAAGTTAAAAATGATTTAAATAAAAATATATTTATTTGTGAAATTATACTGAATATTTGAAGTTAATTAACTGCATTTCAGAAATGCTATTAATTCTAATGTAAATGATAACACAACATTTGTAGAAGCTGTTGTTGATAATAATGAACCAAATGGCTAAGTTTAATTAAAGGCTATCATAGCATTTTTGTAAATATTATAATTGTTGAATTTAACTAAGTTTTATTTGAAACTAATGTAATCCTATCACAACATTTTTTTATGCTATCTTTTGTTAAATTGAACCGTTTTGAATGTAACTTTCCGTAGCAATTTCTAAATGCCGCGAAAGTTGAATTTTCATCTATTTTAATAAATTAAGTGGATAAATGAATTTTGAAAGACTAAAATTTTGTAAATTTAATAATTTAATTATTAAATATAATAACTTCATTTTTATGATTTAAAATGAAGTTATTTGTTTTGAAATATAAACTATTTTGAAATGAGTTTTGTAATGGTATTTAAATTAAATAAAAAATGAATGTGGTTTGGAAGATATTATATTTTTGATATTATGAAATGGATTTTGAATGATATTGAATTTTGAAATGATATTTGATTTTGAAGTATAAAATACCATTTTGAAATTTTAACCACGGGATGTATTTAATTTATATTTTAACTGATTCTTAAAGGATGGGCGATCCCAAGCATCCTTTAAGTTATTGTGTACTTCTACTACAGTTCACTTGAGTTGGTTTACATTATATTAGTATATATTGTCCTAACTCGAGTGTTTTGTGTTTTACTTTACGCTTGGGTCAGCCTGAGTATTCACAGCTTTGGATTCTCTTTCTGGAGCTGGTCTTTGCTGGAGTTTCTGCTTATCTACATTTATATCTACTCTCTGTTTCAGCTGTTCTAGTTTATCTCATGTATTAGTGAACTTCTATGTATTTGGGATTTCTATTATATTATTTTCAGACTGTATCATGTATTTGGTTTGAGACTCTGCCGTAGTAGCTTCATGAACTACTATGTATTTTATTTCCGCTGCGAGTTATTCTGATATTTCTGTGTCTGTGATTCTGTGATTGTATTTCATTTGCTCCAAATTTATTTACAACGTAATATTTTGAGCAATTCAATTCCGACATGTGACAAATTGAATTATATATTGCAATTAATTGTAATAGTGGAAATTTTTGCAATTGGCTATAAGGTTAGAAATAAGTAAATAAAGGCAAGTACTGAATTCATCAATGAAAATAAATTTTTGTTTAGTACAATCTGTTTTTATTAACTATTGTAAGGTGTTAATTTTTTTTGAAATGGAAAATTTGACAATAGATTCAATTTATATGTTGGATCATAAATTGCAATAACTAAAGTTAGTAATTAATGGGTTAAAGGGAATACCAATTTACTCATAAAGTGAATATAAGTGAATGTAACAAAATAAATAGGAAACGATAATTATTCATAAGTGATGGTTGATGTAAAAGGAATAACTAATTAGATTTAGAATCTTAATTTGTATGTGTGCATATATTTAATGGAATATGAGAAAAAAAATGTAAGGATTTGATTAATATATATGTTATTTATTCAGGGCATTGAATAAAATTGGGAATCCAATTGTAATTAATGGTAATAATGTTGGTATTAGCTAAGAAATTTAATTTCTATACAATACCCATAAATGAATGGGATGAAATGAATGTATGTAAATGTATACTAGGTTATTTATCAAATAAAAGGAAAGAAAAGTAAATATCGTATTTGAGTGATGAATAAATATGCGTTGAATAGTAATTGAATGTAAAGTTAATGGTAATTGTATAAAATCAAAATAAGATAATGAATTGCAATATTTGTGGGTTGATAATAAGGTGTGAATGGGAAAGTGATTGTATGGTAAATAAATGGAATTCGAATTTATGGGAAAAAAAAGTAAATGAGTACTTAGTAATAAATTTGAACGGACTTAAAAATGGAATTTATTTAATTAGCAGATATAACGGATAAGGATATACCTAAAATTTTGGGATTGAGAGTTTTACCACAACTATTATGAGTTATATACTTAGCTCGTTCAATTAAATCAGAAAACCATTGCAATAAATATAAATTTAATATAACCTAAACTTAAGTGTAAGTAAAAGATTGAAATTGAATCTAATCCATTTGAAACCTATTAAAATAAATTGGATTCAAATTTATAATAAAAGGGGTTATTTTAAGAAATTGAAATAACTACTATAATTGGCAAATTTAGTTACTTTAAAGTGAAACGGAAAATATTAACGCAATAGTTTGAATCCAATATTTAATTCATTTAATTGATAATAAAGATTCGTTAAATTTATTTAATAGAACTATTGGACATTAATAGATAATTTCTGAATTTGAATGAAATTAAAGGAATTACTGAAATCGATAAATTTAGCAACTTTCAATTTGTTAAACCATTGTAATTGATTTAGAATATAAAGAGTTGTTTATTTAATTGAGTTAAAATTATTGAAATTTCGTTATTGCAATTAAAAGGGAATTAAATGTTAAATATTACGTTAATGGAGTTTAAGTTGAAATTTTAGAATAACAATAATAGTAGACCATGAGCCAATGCTAATTTATCTACTTGGTGATAAATGAATTTCATGGGCAATTAAGTTTAATATCTGGATAAATTAAAATTTATACTTAGTATTGAAAATTGGAAATTTTCAATGATAAATTGATTTATCTTTAATAAATTGACATTTAAAAATTTGTTAAATCATTATAAATATTTGAGAATTTTAAAGTGAAAATGATTGCAAATTTCAGAAGTTAAATTTTGAAACTCGATTTTTTTTAATTTTTTCAAATTTATTTAATTAATATAAAAATAGCCATTTTGGTCACGTACTCGGATTTCGACGAAACCAGTTTCATCGAATCCGTAACAGTTAATTATTATAATGTTTCAAGTTTCATAGCGATCGGACTTGTCGTTTGATCGTACGAACGCGAAACACCTTGAAATCGATTTAACTGAAATCAATTTGGAAAATATGATTTCAGCATAACTTCTTCATACGATCGAATTTGGACGTGAAACTTTTTCCATCGCGTTTAGAATATTTTGAAATACCTATTTCGATATATGGGTTTACCCAATTTCGTTCCGTGGTCAGAACGGGCTTTTTGGGCCAATTATCGTTTAGCACGTTTGTAAGTTTGTGTCCATCTATTCTATTGCAGTTTGTCGATAAATAGGCTGTTATAAACCCAAGCATCAATCTTTTATCATTGGGTTGTGCATTCATTTTCTCAACTCCTCCTCTTCCAAATGGCTGTAAACCTAGGTCCAATTTCAAATTCAAATCAAAAGTCAAAAAAATCAAAATCCTCAAAAAAATCTCAAAAATTTATATGTTGTAGATTTCATCGATACGAATCTACACGTGGCGGCTGTTTCTGTAATTGATGCTCGGATCGTCCTGAAAACTCGGTCAAAGCTCAAATTCGCGAACCCTACATGGCAAATTAGGGGTTTTTTTTATTTCGGCCTCAATTAGAGAAATTGATATATGGGTTTTGTGGAGAGTGTTGTTGGAAGTCAATCTGAAGTGGTCGCATCGCCTATAGGGGCTGGGGATGGCCGGAATTCGAAAAATAGGGTTACAAAACCCAATCGGCGGTGGTGAGAACCGTGGGTCGCACGGGTATCAGGGGAGGCGGCTCGACGTGGCATGCTCGATGGAGTGGGTTTCGAGGTTAGAGGCGGCGCGTAGGGGAAGCTTAGGCCGGTCAAAGGAGGAACACGGTCGTGTAAGGGCTGTTATTTGCGTTCGCCTGCAGGTTATACATGTGCGTGCTCTTGGAGAACATGTGAGTGACGTGGAGTGAAAGCTGTTTATTTTTATTTTATATAAATTTAATCTCTAACTCGTTTAACTCAAGTAATTTTCTCATACGAACTCCGTTTCACGCGAATTTTTTTTGTCAGGATCGTAATTAAATTCCAGATCTTTTTACGCTGGTTTGGACAGATTTGAATACCGTCAAATTTTTGGGTTTGAATCGAATTTAAATTCGATTTAAATTCAAAAGGTGAGTGTTTTAACCCACTCACAATTTCTAAAACTTCTTATGTTTGTTAAATTGATTTTAGATATGAGAAGAAATTTATTTATGACTGTTTGGGATGTTTTATTCATTACCTCTGTTAAATCGCATTTATTTAATTTAACTGTTAATTAATTTTATTTATTGCATATAAATTTGACAGTTAGAATTTATTTTTTTGCATATTAACTGCCAGTCATAGTTATGCTAAATTTTTATTTCATATTAACTGCCAGTTAAATTTACATTTATTTTTGCATATAAACTGCTAGTTTAACAATTGTAAAATTTATTATTGAATATAAACTGTTAGTTAATACATGTTATTTATTACCTGTATAATTTATATGCTCCATATCGAGGATTGTTTGAATTGGATGATGATTGCAAATAAATTGTGACGACCGCCCATGACTCCCGCACCAAAACAAGAGAATAGAGCGCTGAAAGGTGTGCCAGGCAGCCATGGACGATAGTCAGGGTAAAATAAAATCGCAGAATCTCTATCGTAACTCACAGCGCATGGATAAAATACAATAGAGAAATATATAGTGAAGTCTCATAACAGAAAATCATCATATAAGCATCACAGAGGTTTTATACAATCATCTCAACAAACCCATACATCAAGACCTCACTACAAGCACTCATCAAATACAGCAGCGGATACCCAGTACATATAAGAAAATAATATGCATAGCCTCCTGCTCGTCTTCGCCATCATCAACGGAAAACTCTACTCTAAGCACAGCACCTGCCACCTGCTACCTAGTCTGCCCATCCCAAACATGGATGAACAGCCCAAGGTAATAAGAGGAGACATAAAACCTTGAGTCAGACAAAGTCTTAGTGAGCAGTAAATTAACAATCAAGCATACCAAAAGAGCATAAGGAAATAAAGGAATAGGAACCAAACCATCCCACTCCACCTCTTTCTACAGTGATAGCCCCCAGACACACACTAAGGAGAAGTAAGCATAACATAGCAGATAAGTAAGGTAAAGCAATAATCACTCGAGTCAAGGACGATGTTTTCCAAATACAAACCCCCAAGGCCTAAACCAAGATCAGATAAGCACCCAGAAAACACCGCTCTTGAAGCCGAATGATGATACAACCAAACATCCAAACATCCATGACTCTGCTATCACTGTTAACCTTGCTTCGAAATCACCGTTAATTGAATGACCGACTCCTTCCTGAGCCATCTGTCAAGGGCTAATGGTAACCCCGGTTCTAGACAAAACCCCGCACACTGCCTTGTGCCTAGGACTTATCTTCTTGGCCCAGAGTACTCGACTAACTACCTGTAGTCTTTTAGGCGTCCCTATGTACTCTTGCTTTAGGTTTGCTAGAACCTTCAATAACGATGAGATCCAAGCCTCCTTGTCATCCTTCTTGACGACTTCTATCAACTTAGCCCAAGCTTCCTCTTGAGCAATCCATTATCAACCAACTTGAACTACCCTTCAAGTTATCAACATGCTTGGAATGATCCCTGCCTGGATTAAGCCAAGACTCACATCATACTTCGCTTCATCGTACCAAAGCAAAGTCTCAACTCAACCATACTTTGCCTTTTCGCATCCTGACAAAGTCCCATCTCGATCTCATACTTCGCCTCTTCGCATCACGGCAAAGTCCCATCATCGAATCCATCCATATGAGCTTCCACATCCGCTTCATATACCATCGGCAGCTTTCACCATTCAAGAGCCTTTCCACTTAGCTTTTGAATCATCTTCAACCATCTTGTTCCAAATCAACTACAAGCTAACTTGGAGCAATCAAATCTAACATACATTCAAACATTCAAGCATTCAAACAAGATATATTAAGCAATATCAACTATAATGGCAATTTCGTAATTAAGTGAGCAAAAGTCCAACATATGTGAAATCATAGTTTTTAGCATAAATCTATCAAATCTAAAACATGGGTTTTGTCTCTAATACTTGTTAAATAGCTTCTATAGATAAACATTTTCAAATATGATGGATCTACATGCAGACTTAAGGAAAATGCGAGAAAACGCTAACTTTAACACATAAACATATCACCAATCCCATATACTCCTTTGGATCCGCGTGAGAGATAACTACCACTCACCAAATCACCCAAACACTACAAAAACTACACACTTCAGATCTGGACAGCGAAGATCAAGGTTTGATCCGGCAATATCCCGCTTCAATCGATGAAATCTAGCTCGAACGGATGAAGATCTTCAACTTTGGCACTTGAATCTTCAATCTAAATCTTCGATCTTGGATGGATGCTAACACTTGATTGGAATGGAGAAAAGAAGATGAAGAAATGTTGTAGTCGAGTCTTCAAAATGGCAGCACTTCGTCGCTTCAAAAACCGGTGCCAAAAAGTGAGCCAAACCCCTCTATTTATAGGCTGGAAACCCCTTAGGTCGTCGCCCCTTAGGTCGTCCCCGACCTAACTATGAGTCGTTGCCGACTCATCAGCCCCTACGACCTACGACCTAACCAACACAACATACAACCAAGGCCGACTTACGACTTAACCCAGACGCGACCTAAAACACAGGCCGACCTAACGACTCAACGCACTGCCGCATTTCCTAAGTCCTAAGTCGTATGACGACTTAACCACCATGCCGACTTACGACTTAATACCAGTGCCGACTCAAACCCCTGCCGACCTATGTCCCCAACGACCTAACAAACACACAATACAAAAGCCTCCGACCTAACTTAGGTCGTTGCCGACCTATCATGCTACGACCTAACAACATAGCCGACTCACGACTCAACCTATTTCCTTTAGGTCGCGCTAGCGACCTAACGACTCATCTACCAACGACTCAAGCATGCCTCTCTAAACCCTAAGTCGGCTACTTTCCTGGGTCGGTCCATCTCTAAGTCGCCTAACCTTTAGGTCGCTACCCCCTCTTAGGTCGCTCTCCACTAGGTCGGTCACTTTCTTAGGTCGTTCCTCTATCCTAGGTCGCTCAACCGACCTAACTCTCAACACATTAACATCCTAACCCGTTAGCTCCTTAACTCGGTAACTATTAAGTCGGCACTACCTATAAACCGTTGACCCTACTAACTCGGCTATCACGACTCAATTCACTAAGTCGCTCTTAACACTATAGGTCGGTCCATCCTTATCTCGGCCAATTCCATGAGTCGCCTAACTCTGCTATGCCTATGAGTCGGTCACGCCTCAAGCCTTAACTCGGTCATGCCCATGAGTCGGTCACGACTCATTACTTCACCCGGGTCAACTTCTAAACGACTCGAGCTAGAGACATCACAAACAACACTAACAACCTGCAAATTCTACGATTTATCGACACGTAAAATACGGGTCGTTACATTCTCTCCCCCTTAGGAATTTCGCCCCCGAAATTCCAAGTAAACAACAGCAATCAAAGATATTCCGCATGTCTACCATCCATAGAAATCAACAAACCATGCATCTAATTCTATCCTAGCATGCAGAATTCTAAGACTTAGAACAAGCTACAAATTCATGAGATGTCACGACACTTTAGGGCCATACCTCGAAGAGTCCTGGATGAGCTGCCTTCATCCTCTCTTCCTCCTCCCACGTACAGTCGTTAACATCGTCACTCCATTGTACCTTGAGCAACGTAATCGTCTTCCTCCTAAGCTGTTTCGTATCGGTTTCAACAATACGAAGCGGCTTACGAGGTCTCGAAACAACTGGATCAACCTCTAAGTCTTCACAGCTATCAGCAAAAACCACCGTAGTTGGGTCGTGCACATACTTCCGTAGATAGGATACATGAAAAACATTGTGCACACCCACCATCTTCTCCGGTAACTCCAATCTATAAGCGAGTTTTCCAATTCGCTTGATAATCGGGAATGGTCCAACAAATCTCGGAGTTAACTTTCCTTTGTTCCCGAATCTAATAACATTCTTCAATGGAGAAATCTTCACAAAAACCCTATCACCCACGTCGAATTCCAAATCCTTTCGACGATTATCTGCATAACTTTTCTGACGATCTTGGGCTGCCTTCATTCGTTGCCGAATGATCTCTATACAATCTGAAGTCTGTCGAATCATCTCTGGCCCAAGTATCAGCTTTTCTCCAGTTTCCAACCAACATGTCGGAGAGTTACACGGTCTTCCATATAATGCCTCATATGGTGCCATACCGATACTCGACTGATAACTGTTATTATAAGCAAACTCCACCAAATGAAGGTGATCTTCCCATGATCCTCCGAAGTCCAAAACACATGCTCTAAGAAGATCTTCCAAAACTCGGTTGACTCTCTCAGTCTGACCATCTGTTTGAGGGTGATAAGCTGTACTCAAACACAACTCAGTTCCCAAAACCTCCTGGAAGCTCTTCCAAAATCTACTAGTGAACAATGGATCTCGATCGCTCACTATACTCTTCGGAACACCATGGAAACGAACTATCCACTTCACATATAATTCAGCCAACTTCGATGCAGTCCTAGTCGATCGAACAGGAATGAACCTTGCACTCTTGGTCAAACGATCTACTATGACCCAAATCCCTTCATTCCCTGCTCTTGTCCTAGGTAGACCATCGATAAAGTCCATAGACACTTGCTCCCACTTCCATGTAGGAACCTCCAATGGCTGAAGCAATCCACTGGGCTTCTTCTGCTCAGCTTTTACCAACTGGCAATTCATACATTTGGAAGTAAAATTTCCAACATCTTTCTTCATACCTTCCCAGTAGTAGGTCCTCTTCATATCCCGATACATCTTATTTCCACCTGGATGAATTGTCAACTTCGAGTGGTGACTCTCCCTCAGAACTTCATCTCTCAATCCATCTACATCGGGAACAACTAGTCGCCCTTGCTTTCGAAGCCAACCCTCTCGATCGACTTCAAATCCTTTATCCTTCTCCGGGTCCAATCCAGATTCCAAATCACAGATAATCTTGACAAGCTTATCATCTCCCCTTTGCCTCTCACCAATTCTTTCCACAAGAGTAGGCCTTATCGATAAGTTTGCCAACATCTCAGGTTCCAATTCACATCTAGGCCTGAAATCAAATCCAGCCAAATACTCAAGACTCTTCCATTCCGAAAACATGGCTCCCAATCCTGCATGTCTTCGACTTAACGCATCAGCCACTGCGTTACCTTTCCCTGGAGTATAGGCTATACCAAAATCATACGATGCTAAGAACTCTAGCCACCGTTGCTGTCGAAGATTCAAATCCTTTTGGGAAAACAGATACTTCAACGACTTATGATCTGTAAACAGCTCAAATCTAACTCCCAATAGGTAATGTCTCCACATCTTCAAAGCAAACACTATTGCCGCTAACTCCAAATCATGAGTCGGATAATTCCTTTCATGCGGCTTTAGTTGTCGACTAGCATACGCAACAACTTTATCCTTCTGCATTAGCACCGCTCCTAGTCCAGTGCCACATGCATCGGTGTAAACCACCATCTCATCATTCCCACTCGGAATAGTCAAAACAGGAGCACTTGTCAGTCGTTCTTTCAGGATTACGAAAGCTTGCTCACACTTATCATCCCATCTGAACACTTGGTTCTTCTTCGTCAACCCTGTTAACGGTGCAGCTATCTTGGAAAAGTCTTTGATAAACCGTCGATAATATCCTGCTAATCCAAGAAAACTTCTCACATCAGATGCATTCTTAGGTCTAACCCAATCCTGGATCACTGCCACCTTAGCGGGATCAACCGCTATTCCATTTCCAGAGATAACATGGCCTAAGAACCTCACTTCACTCTTCCAGAAGTGACACTTCGAAAACTTAGCCTTCAGCTGATGTTTCCGTAAGATCCCCAAAACAATCCTCAAGTGTGTCTTGTGCTCTCCCTCAGTTCTGGAATAAATCAGAATATCATCCACGAACACAAGCACGAACCTATTCAACTGATCTCTGAACACTCTATTCATAAGATCCACAAAATATGCTGGTGCGTTAGTCAATCCAAACGGCATTACCAGCCACTCATAAAACCCGGATGGTGTCCTGAAAGCAGTCTTCGGCACACTATCCTTCGCCACTCTCAACTGGTGAAATCCCGTTGCCAAATCCATCTGAGAAAACACCTTAGCCTCGTGAAGCTGATCAAACAAGTCATCTATTCTCGGCAATGGATACTTGTTCTTCTTAGTCACCTTATTCAGCTCACGATAATCAACACACAACCTCAACGATCCATCCGTTTTGGTTGCGAACACAACTGGCGCACCCCATTCGGACACACTTCTCCGAATGAATCCTTTCTGCAAAAGGTCATCAACTTGCACCTTCAGCTCTTGCTGCTCCCTCGGTGCCATCCGCCTAAGAGGCATCACAACAGGTCTGGCTCCCTCAACTAGATCGATACGAAACTCGATCTCCCTATGCGGCGGCAACCCTTTGACTTCGTCAAAGACATCCTCAAATCCATTCACGATTGGCATCGATGACAGTCCATCCCGTGGAACAACCAGCGAATACATGAAGCTCATGAAGACGCCTTCTTCATGCTTACATCGTATCACAACCTTTCGCCCCTCCACATTCCCGACTGTCACCTCCAATCTCTCACAATCAATCCTTGCCGCATACTTCCTAAGCCAGTCCATACCCAAAATAATTCCGAACCCCGCAAAGTTCAGAACAAAGCAATCACAAACAAACGAGCAATCATGACTCGACACAACTAGACCACGGCATATCATACACAAACATGACGAACCCCCGACCGGATTAGTAACAACCAATGGCCTATCAACAATATCCGGTTTCATACCTAACCGGCTTACCAAATCATCACAAACAAAAGAATGCGACGCTCCAGTATCAAACAACACTCTAACTGGAACACCACAAATAGAAAGAGTACCTTGAACAACCACACTCTTCCCCTTCTCTTCAGCAGTAGGAGCTTTCGAAGACAATGGAACAGCCCCCAAAGCATAGGCTTGCACAACCTGCCTATCTTTCCTCGGTTCTGGACAGTCCTTCTTGATATGTCCCAGCTTATCACAGTTGTAACACTTTCCCGGCACCTTGGGATTCTTACAATCTTTGTAAAGATGGCCCTTCTGCTGGCAGTTATAGCAAGTCATTTCGCTCTTCGGCTTCTTCTGGCCATCCTTACCCTTCTGTTGCTGCTGCTTCCTCCTCTTATTGCCATTCTGGTGTGGTTTAGATCCTTCCCTGGTTACAGCAACAACAGAACTTTCCTTAGGAAACAAACTCTCATGCCTAAGGGCTTTCTCCACAAGCTTCTCAAATGGATCGTCCAAATGATCCACTAACTGCCTCCCAGGATAAGCATCCAGACCAGTCACAAACTTCTCATTCTTCTGATAGGGAGAATCAATGTACGATCTGGCATACTTGGACAAAGCTTCAAACTCAGAAATATACTCAAGAACAGGCCTCCCACCCTGCTTGAGCTCTACAAACCTCTTAAACAAGACAGATTTCTGAGCCGTAGAGATAAACTTAGCTTCAAATCTGACTTGGAATTGCTCCCAAGTAATCTCTTCTTCTGGAGTATCGATGGTGATAGAATTCCACCAATCAGCAGCTCTTCCCTGAAGCTGTCTCGATGCAAGCTTTCTCTTAGTTGCATCCTCAATCCCTAAGTCACCAAAGATCCTTCGACATGCATCAATCCATCTCTGCACCTCAATAGTCGACTCCGTCCCCAAGAAAGCTTTTCCTCCAAGAGAAGTATAATCCTTGCAAAGCTTAGCAAAATCCACCGGTCTTGGAGCTTGAACTTGAACTCCCACATCCACTGATGATCCTGAAGCTGGTATCCTTCTCATGATCGAAGTCATCATTGCTTCGAACATAGCCCCATAATCAACAGCTCCTTCATCAGCACGGCTTTCCCTTGCAGCTGGTCTCCCTCTTCGACTCATCCTTAATATCTGTAATAAGAATGATTAGAACACCTTAAGAAACAACTGCATAAGGAGTTCAAATCCTTCCAGGCTACTATATTATATATAGTAATCATTCATCAAAATACAATTACGCCTCTCATACGTCGTTACGTCAGCGAGCGTTGGCTGAAATCGATTAACCAAAGCTCTGATACCAAATGTGACGACCGCCCATGACTCCCGCACCAAAACAAGAGAATAGAGCGCTGAAAGGTGTGCCAGGCAGCCATGGACGATAGTCAGGGTAAAATAAAATCGCAGAATCTCTATCGTAACTCACAGCGCATGGATAAAATACAATAGAGAAATATATAGTGAAGTCTCATAACAGAAAATCATCATATAAGCATCACAGAGGTTTTATACAATCATCTCAACAAACCCATACATCAAGACCTCACTACAAGCACTCATCAAATACAGCAGCGGATACCCAGTACATATAAGAAAATAATATGCATAGCCTCCTGCTCGTCTTCGCCATCATCAACGGAAAACTCTACTCTAAGCACAGCACCTGCCACCTGCTACCTAGTCTGCCCATCCCAAACATGGATGAACAGCCCAAGGTAATAAGAGGAGACATAAAACCTTGAGTCAGACAAAGTCTTAGTGAGCAGTAAATTAACAATCAAGCATACCAAAAGAGCATAAGGAAATAAAGGAATAGGAACCAAACCATCCCACTCCACCTCTTTCTACAGTGATAGCCCCCAGACACACACTAAGGAGAAGTAAGCATAACATAGCAGATAAGTAAGGTAAAGCAATAATCACTCGAGTCAAGGACGATGTTTTCCAAATACAAACCCCCAAGGCCTAAACCAAGATCAGATAAGCACCCAGAAAACACCGCTCTTGAAGCCGAATGATGATACAACCAAACATCCAAACATCCATGACTCTGCTATCACTGTTAACCTTGCTTCGAAATCACCGTTAATTGAATGACCGACTCCTTCCTGAGCCATCTGTCAAGGGCTAATGGTAACCCCGGTTCTAGACAAAACCCCGCACACTGCCTTGTGCCTAGGACTTATCTTCTTGGCCCAGAGTACTCGACTAACTACCTGTAGTCTTTTAGGCGTCCCTATGTACTCTTGCTTTAGGTTTGCTAGAACCTTCAATAACGATGAGATCCAAGCCTCCTTGTCATCCTTCTTGACGACTTCTATCAACTTAGCCCAAGCTTCCTCTTGAGCAATCCATTATCAACCAACTTGAACTACCCTTCAAGTTATCAACATGCTTGGAATGATCCCTGCCTGGATTAAGCCAAGACTCACATCATACTTCGCTTCATCGTACCAAAGCAAAGTCTCAACTCAACCATACTTTGCCTTTTCGCATCCTGACAAAGTCCCATCTCGATCTCATACTTCGCCTCTTCGCATCACGGCAAAGTCCCATCATCGAATCCATCCATATGAGCTTCCACATCCGCTTCATATACCATCGGCAGCTTTCACCATTCAAGAGCCTTTCCACTTAGCTTTTGAATCATCTTCAACCATCTTGTTCCAAATCAACTACAAGCTAACTTGGAGCAATCAAATCTAACATACATTCAAACATTCAAGCATTCAAACAAGATATATTAAGCAATATCAACTATAATGGCAATTTCGTAATTAAGTGAGCAAAAGTCCAACATATGTGAAATCATAGTTTTTAGCATAAATCTATCAAATCTAAAACATGGGTTTTGTCTCTAATACTTGTTAAATAGCTTCTATAGATAAACATTTTCAAATATGATGGATCTACATGCAGACTTAAGGAAAATGCGAGAAAACGCTAACTTTAACACATAAACATATCACCAATCCCATATACTCCTTTGGATCCGCGTGAGAGATAACTACCACTCACCAAATCACCCAAACACTACAAAAACTACACACTTCAGATCTGGACAGCGAAGATCAAGGTTTGATCCGGCAATATCCCGCTTCAATCGATGAAATCTAGCTCGAACGGATGAAGATCTTCAACTTTGGCACTTGAATCTTCAATCTAAATCTTCGATCTTGGATGGATGCTAACACTTGATTGGAATGGAGAAAAGAAGATGAAGAAATGTTGTAGTCGAGTCTTCAAAATGGCAGCACTTCGTCGCTTCAAAAACCGGTGCCAAAAAGTGAGCCAAACCCCTCTATTTATAGGCTGGAAACCCCTTAGGTCGTCGCCCCTTAGGTCGTCCCCGACCTAACTATGAGTCGTTGCCGACTCATCAGCCCCTACGACCTACGACCTAACCAACACAACATACAACCAAGGCCGACTTACGACTTAACCCAGACGCGACCTAAAACACAGGCCGACCTAACGACTCAACGCACTGCCGCATTTCCTAAGTCCTAAGTCGTATGACGACTTAACCACCATGCCGACTTACGACTTAATACCAGTGCCGACTCAAACCCCTGCCGACCTATGTCCCCAACGACCTAACAAACACACAATACAAAAGCCTCCGACCTAACTTAGGTCGTTGCCGACCTATCATGCTACGACCTAACAACATAGCCGACTCACGACTCAACCTATTTCCTTTAGGTCGCGCTAGCGACCTAACGACTCATCTACCAACGACTCAAGCATGCCTCTCTAAACCCTAAGTCGGCTACTTTCCTGGGTCGGTCCATCTCTAAGTCGCCTAACCTTTAGGTCGCTACCCCCTCTTAGGTCGCTCTCCACTAGGTCGGTCACTTTCTTAGGTCGTTCCTCTATCCTAGGTCGCTCAACCGACCTAACTCTCAACACATTAACATCCTAACCCGTTAGCTCCTTAACTCGGTAACTATTAAGTCGGCACTACCTATAAACCGTTGACCCTACTAACTCGGCTATCACGACTCAATTCACTAAGTCGCTCTTAACACTATAGGTCGGTCCATCCTTATCTCGGCCAATTCCATGAGTCGCCTAACTCTGCTATGCCTATGAGTCGGTCACGCCTCAAGCCTTAACTCGGTCATGCCCATGAGTCGGTCACGACTCATTACTTCACCCGGGTCAACTTCTAAACGACTCGAGCTAGAGACATCACAAACAACACTAACAACCTGCAAATTCTACGATTTATCGACACGTAAAATACGGGTCGTTACATAAATGGTTGATGAGTGATATTTGGGTGAATGGATGTTATATTTATATTGTATAAATTGCAAGTCATTATGCATTTTCATTTCATTCAGGATTGCGGTTTGAAATGATATACAACCGCATTTTTATTTTAAATTGCGGATTGAAATGATAAACATCCGTATCACTTGACCATAGGGTAGAAAATTTTATACAGGCACCGCAATATATATATATATATATAAAATTATTTTTGAAATGATTTTCTATGGTTTTGTCAAGCTATATATATGGTTTATGGGATATTGATTTGGTTATTGATAAAGGTTATTTATATATAGTAATTTCCGATTTTTAAGCCTTGTATAAATTTGATTTTAAGTATAAAATAAAGTTTGATTTTTAAGATCAACTACGATTAAGCCTTTATTTAAAATCTAATTTGTTGAGTTTTTATGACTTAAATGAGAATAAGATTTGGAAGATGAATATTAAGTTAAATTGAAATTAAATAAAAATTAATTTTTTTAAAGGATATGATTTTTATAACTTGATTTTTGTAAAGTGATTTAAATGAATATCAGGTTGATTTAAATGAATATATCAAGTTTAATAAATTGAAAGATTTTCCAATTATGTGAAGTTAAAGGTTTTTCTTAAGTTATATTGAATTCATTAAGTAAACATTTCAAGTCTAAATAATAAGTAATTGAATTTTATATATATGGGTTTGTCAAATGAGTTTTTTTTGAAATGTTGAGATATTTAAAGCTTTGAAACATAAGAATTAAAAATGGTATTTGTAAGTTTAAATCGATATTTGGAATTGATTTGTGAAATGTAAAGAAGCTATTTTGTTTTATAAAAGAAGTTTAATATTTAACCATTTGAGAGATGGAAATTTGTTTCAAAGTTATGATTTTCAAGGTAGTATGTTTTGAAAATATTATATTCAAGAGTTTTGATTTCTAAATATTTTACTTTGGAACCCTATGAGTTTGGAAAGAATATATATATTGGAAAATAAAATGACCTTTTATTGGTTTGGGCCTAAATGATATCGTATTGATTTGGGTTTTAAAAATATAAACGATATCGTATTTATATGGGTTTAAAATGGATATTTTATTCTTGTTTTAAAGAATAATTATTTTAAATGACCGCGGTGTTATAGTAACTTTTGTTTGTTGAAGAGACTGGGATCGGAAGTTGTCATACTCTCTGCCAACTCCGAAAACCACTTTAGCAACCGTGTACGCGGTGGAGATTCCAGAATGAAGTAGGTTGGTGGAGGCGTTTCCTGCAAGGTAAATACGTGGACCCGGCTCCCGTGAGTTGGCATAAGGTGGCTAAAACAGGAGCGATTCTCGGGCCAATGAGGTCATTCCTCTGATCGGACACTCCTCTTCGATATTATACTTTGACTTTTGATTGATTCAGTGTCCACTTTTACTTTGATTTTTGGGGGAGTTTGTTTCGAGGTGGGCGGTAGCTGCGGCTACGCGTTTCCATCAGCCCGGATAGCAATTGGTATATCTACCCTACCATTGCCTAGTTGTGCCGTGTCACCTACTCTAACGCGCCTTGTACGAGTTTGGATTTCTCCCGTAGCCCGTGTGGTATCCTCTGGTGGCTTCCCGATCAGGAGGGACTATCATATTGGATGGACTACTGGGACTATTACGTGTTAAGGGCTATATGGGTAACCCCTTAATGCTAAGAAAATAGTAAGTTTATTTTATAAATAGACACTATTATAATAGCGCAATATACTACATAGTAAATAGTTTAACGGATCCTTAGGAGATGTAAATCCCGAGCTTCTCTTGAGTTACTGCACTCATATTTATTTCTGTTAATTTAACTCACATAAGATCTTTTAGTTTTGACTCGAGTGTTTTTGTCTTTTCAAATTCGCTCGGGTCAGTCCGAGCGTTTCTGGATTTGAAGACTTTATTTCTAGAGGACGAAGATGGAGATTTCATTATTATTATTATTATATTACATGGTTCCACTACAACACTGTATTCCGCTGCATTGATATTATTGGTGTGTGAACTCTGATATTTAATTGTATAAAGATGAATCAAATGTTTTGTAAACAGTTTTATGAACTGTATATTTTATTATTATATTTTATCCTTCCGTTGTGAGATTCTGTTTTCTTTTTATTTCTTTCTTGTTTTTCTTATTTACCCCATAACAATCCACCCTTCCGTATGGTTTGAATTGGCACGTGTGTCGATTTATAGCATGCGAAAAGGCGGGACGTTACATCTGGTATCAGAGCTTTGGTTTAGCGATAAACCTTAGCTTTGTGGGGTTTGACTCTTTACTAATAGGGTAGTAATACCCTATGGGAGTCGCTGAGAGTATATATATGACTATATGAGAGAGCGTATTTGTTAGTGTTATAAAAAGGTTTTTATATTGTGTTAATCTGCTCCGTTTTGTATTTATAAATTCTGGTTGGTGCATGGGACACTATGACATCAACAGGGATTTCTAAACACTTAATAGGACAGACCGACATAATGTTTTTAATATAGGTGAATGAAATAATTTTGCCTATTATATTTTTTATATAAAATAAAGATTTCAAATGATATCTATATTGGCTGAAATAGATTGGTTGTTAGGTAATAAAGTTTATAAATAATAATAGAAATAAGATTGAAAAATAAAATAAATGAAATTTGGATATTTAGAACTTAAATCCGGGGTTTTAAAATTTTCTCGAATAAATTTTTGGAATATAATAATATTGGTTATAAGTATTTTCTAATATAAATATTTAATATAATTTGAAAAAAATTGTTTTAAATAGGATTTTGGAGAAAATAAGTTTTGTACTTTCCTCTCTATCGCTGCAAAATAATTTCGATGATGGCGGCCGCATCATCGACTTTCATTTTCGAGTTTCGTAAGGGAAAGGCCACTGTAGTAGTTCTACTGCAGATTCAATTTTTGAAAATATATAAATTTTGAATTGTTTTAATATAGTTAGAAATATATACGTTATAAGAATATATTTATGTGTTGTTTTAAAATAATTTGAAATTTAACCTGGTATTAAATTCTTAAATTTCCATTAATAATTGTTTCAATTATTGTGGTGAATTGAAACGTAGGTAATTAATAAATTAAAACCTCTAAAGGAAATAAGAGATTTAATGATAGGTTATAAATGGTATTAAATGAAAGTTGAAATTATAACCTATGAAATAAAGAATATTATTATTGAACGTTAAATTAATCATAGGTAAAGAGAAAACTTGTATAACTTTCAAGTACATTCTTTAAAAACATATATAACTTACCAAAAATAAAAGGTTGAAATGTTTAATAGGAAATGTAATGAAAATTGTACAAGTAAAGCTTGAGGTAATGAAAGTATTCAATGAATTTGCTGTTATAAATGGGAATTTAATGTTATAAACTTAAGTTGTAAATTGAAATTTTACCATAATTAAAGGTAAGTATTATAATTAGGTGATTTTAAAACTTAAGTAAATAGAATGAAATTCTATAATAAACGAAACCGTGAGAAATAAATAAATAAAATTTGGAAATGCATAAATGGAATGCAATAAAAAGAAACTTCCATGACATTATAAAAAAAATGAATATTGTAAGTAATAAATGAAAATAAATGAGGTAATCACTCAATGAATGAAAGAAAGGAAATCAAACAACTAAAGTATGAAATAAAATTATAATAAGTTAATTTGATTTGTTGGGTTGAATTGTTATTGTTTGATTTATGGTTGATCAGGTAAGGAAATTCGAAATTGTTGGATGAATAAATAAATTATTTTGTTCCATCTAAGACTGTTGAGTAAATGATGCACTTGATAGTTATTTTTCACTCCGTACAATTCCAAGTTTTGAACCTGAACAACTATTTGCTTGTTGACTGAATGGTTGTTTTGTTTCTTGTGTATTGATTTGTTTTTAGGGATTGAAACCACCCAAATATTTCACTTTATATAAACTGTTAACCCTTAGATTTCATAAGTAAAATGCAGGTTATGGAAGCAATTGTTACTGCTTTTGGTTCCATAAATTTAGCGTAAATTGCCCGATAAATAGGTACGTTTTCGGATTACGGTTTATAGCGCTATTTTATGTATAAAAGATTTAAATGGGTATAAATTGGTATATTTTATGTTACTTTATTATTTTTTGTAAACTTATTTGTTATAAATTTAATTAAGAAAGATATATTGTTTTCTTATTTCTTCTTTTCCCTTCTTTTCCTTTTCGAGGATGTAAAGTTTTGAGCGGGGGAGAGTGCAACCCGTAAATTTCGATAATTTAATTTTTGTATTTAATAGGATTTGTAATTTAAATTTAGGAAGAAATAGAAATCTTATTTATTTATAGGAAAGAGAATGTTGAAATTAGATGTATCAAGGGTAATTAAAACTTACAAATTGAATTATATATTGCAATTAATAGTAATAGTGGAAATTTTTGCAATTGGCTATAAGGTTAGAAATAAGTAAATAAAGGCAAGTACTGAATTCATTAATGAAAATAAATTTTTATTTAGTACAATCTTTTTTTATTGACTATTGTAAGGTGTTAATTTTTTTGAAATGGAAAATTTGACAATAGATTCAATTTATATGTTGGATAATAAATTGCAATAACTAAAGTTAGTAATTAATGGGTTAAAGGGAATACCAATTTACTCATAAAGTGAATATAAGTGAATGTAACAAAATAAATAGAAAACGATGATTATTCATAAGTGATGGTTGATGTAAAAGGAATAACTAATTGGATTTAGAATCTTAATTTGTATGTGTGCATATATTTAATGGAATATGAGAAAAACAAATGTAAGGATTTGATTAATATATATGTTATTTATTCAAGGCATTGAATAAAATTGGGAATCCAATTGTAATTAATGGTAATAATGTTGGTATTAGCTAATAAATTTAATTTCAATACAATACCCATAAAAGAATGGGATGAAATGAATGTATGTAAATGTATACTAGGTTATTTATCAAATAAAAGGAAAGAAAAAGTAAATATCGAATTTGAGTGATGAATAAATATGCGTTGAATAGTAATTGAATGTAAAGTTAATGGTAATTGTATAAAATCAAAATATGATAATGAATTGCAATAACTATGGGTTGATAATAAGGTGTGAATGGGAAAGTGATTGTATGGCAAATAAATGGAATTCAAATTTATGGGAAAAAAAAGTAAATGGGTACTTAGTAATAAATTTAAACGGACTTAAAAATGGAATTTATTAAATTAGTAGATATAACGGATAAGGATATACTTAAAATTGTGGGATTGAGAGTTTTACCATAACTATTATGAGTTATATACTTAGCTCGTTCAATTAAATCAGAAAACCATTGCAATAAATATAAATTTAATATTACCTAAACTTAAGTGTAAGTAAAAGATTGAAATTGAATCTAATCCATTCGATACCTATTAAAATAAATTGGATTCAAATTTATAATAAAAGGGGTTATTTTAAGAAATTGAAATAACTACTATAATTGGCAAATTTAGTTACTTTAAAGTGAAACGGAAAATATTAACGCAATAGTTTGAATCCAATATTTAATTCATTTAATTGATAATAAAGATTCGTTAAATTTATTTAATAGAAATATTGGACATTAATAGATAATTTCTGAATTTGAATGAAATTAAAGAATTACTGAAATCGATAAATTTAGCAACTTTCAATTTTTTATACCATTGTAATTGATTCAGAGTATAAAGAGTTGTTTATTTAATTGAGTTAAAATTTTTGAAATTTCGTTATTGCAATTAAATGGGAATTAAATGTTAAATATTACGTTAATGGAGTTTAAGTTGAAATTTTAGAATAACAATAATAGTAGACCATGAACCAATGCTAATTTATCTACTTGGTGATAAATGAATTTCATGGGCAATTAAGTTTAATTTCTGGATAAATTAAAATTTATATTTAATATTGAAAATTGGGAATTTTCAATGATAAATTAATTTATCTTTAATAAATTGACATTTAAAAATTTGTTAAATCATTATAAATATTCGAGAATTTTAAAGTGAAAATGATTGCAAATTTCAGAAGTTAAATTTTGAAACTCGATTTTTTTTATTTATTTTAAATTTATTTAATTAATATAAAAATAGCCATTTTGGTCACGGACTCGGATTTCGACGAAACCAGTTTCACCGGATCCGTAACAGTGAATTATTGTAAGGTTTCAAGTTTCGTAGCGATCGGACTTGTCATTTGATCGTACGAACGCGAAACGCCTTGAAATCGATTTAATTGAAATCAATTTGAAATCAATTTGGAAAATTTGATTTCAGCATAACTTCTTCATACGATCGAATTTGGACGTGAAACTTTTTCCATCGCGCTTAGAATATTTTAAATTACCTTTTTCGATATATGGGTTTACCCAATTTTGTTCCAGGGTCAGAACGGGCTTTTTGGGCCAATTATCGTGTAGCACGTTTGTAAGTTTGTGTCCATCTATTCTATTGCAGTTTGTCTATAAATAGGCTGTTATAAACCCTAGCCTCCATCTTTTATCATTGGGTTGTGCGTTCATTTTCTTAACTCCTCCACTTCCAAATGGCTGTAAACCTAGGTCCAATTTCAAATTCAAATCAAAAGTCAAAAAAATCAAAATCCTCAGAAAAATCTCAAAAATTTATATGTTGTAGATTTCATCGATACGAATCTACACGTGGCGGCTGTTTCTGTAATTGATGCTCGGATTGTCCTGAAAACTCGGTCAAAGCTCAAATTCGCGAACCCTACATGGCAAATTGGGGGTTTTTGATTTCGGCCTCAATCAGAGAAATTGAGATATGGGTTTTGTGGAGAGTGTTGTTGGAAGTCAATCTGAAGTGGTCGCATCGCCTATAGGGGATGGGGATGGCCGGAATTCGAAAAATAGGGTTGCAAAACCCAATCGGCGGCGGTGAGAACCGTGGGTCGCACGGGTATCAGGGGAGGCGGCTCGACGTGGCATGCTAGATGGAGTGGGTTTCGAGGTTAGAGGCGGCGCGTAGGGGAAGCTCAGGCTGGTCAAAGGAGGAGCACGGTCGTGTTAGGGTTGTTATTTGCGTTCGCCTGCAGGTTATACATGTGCGTGCTCCTGGAGAACATGTGAGTGACGTGGAGTGAAAGCTGTTTATTTTTATTTTACATAAATTTAATCTCTAACTCGTTTAACTCAAGTAATTTTCTCATACGAACTCCGTTTCACGCGAATTTTTTTTGTTAGGATCATAATTAAATTCCAGATCTTTTGACACTGGTTTGGACAGATTTGGAGACCGTCAAATTTTTGGGTTTAAATCGAAATTAAATTCGATTTAAATTCAAAAGTTGAGTGTTTTAACCCACACACAATTTCTAAAACTTCTTATGTTTGTTAAATTGATTTTAGATATAAGTAGAAATTTATTTATGACTGTTTGGCATGTTTTATTCATTACCTCTGTTAAATCGCATTTATTTAATTTAACTTTTAATTAATTTTATTTATTGCATATAAATTTGACATTTAGAATTTATTTTTTTGCATATTAACTGCCAGTCATAGTTATGCTAAATTTTTATTTCATATTAACTGCCAGTTAAATTTACATTTATTTTTGCATATAGACTGCTAGTTTAAAAGTTGTAAAATTTATTATTGAATATAAACTGTTAGTTAAAACATGTTATTTATTACCTGTATAATTTATATGCTCTATATCGAGGATTGTTTGAATTAGATGATGATTGCAAATAAATGGTTGATGAGTGATATTTGGATGAATGGATGCTATATTTATATTGCATAAATTGCAAGTCATTATGCATTTTCATTTCATTCGGGATTGCGGTTTGAAATGATATACAAACGCATTTTTATTTTAAATTGCGGATTGAAATGATAAACATCCGTATCACTTGACCATAGGGTAGAAAATTTTATACAGGCACCGCAGTATATATATATATATATATATATATATATATATAATTATTTTTGAAATGATTTTCTATGGTTTTGTCAAGCTATATATATGGTTTATGGGATATTGATTTGGTTATTGATAAAGGTTATTTATATATAGTAATTTCCGGTTTTTAAGCCTTGTATAAATTTGATTTTAAGTATAAAATAAAGTTTGATTTTTAAGATCAACTACGATTAAGCCTTTATTTAAAATCTAATTTCTTGAGTTTTTATGACTTAAATGAGAATAAGATTTGGAAGATGAATATTAAGTTAAATTGAAATTAAATAAAAATTAATTTTTTTAAAGGATATGATTTTTATAACTTGATTTTTGTAAAGTGATTTAAATGAATATCAGGTTGATTTAAATGAATATATCAAGTTTAATAAATTGAAAGATTTTCCAATTATGTGAAGTTAAAGGTTTTTCTTAAGTTATATTGAATTCATTAAGTAAACATTTCAAGTCTAAATAATAAGTAATTGAATTTGATATATATGGGTTTGTCAAATGAGTTTTTTTTGAAATGGTGAGATATTTAAAGCTTTGAAACATAAGAATTAAAAATGGTATTTGTAAGTTCAAATCAATATTTGGAATTGATTTGTGAAATGTAAAGAAGCTATTTTGTTTTATAAAAGAAATTTAATATTTAACCATTTGAGAGATGGAAATTTGTTTCAAACTTATGATTTTCAAGGTAGTATGTTTTGAAAATATTATATTCAAGAGTTTTGATTTCTAAATATTTTACTTTGAAACCCTATGAGTTTGGAAAGAATATATATATTGGAAAATAAAATGACCTTTTATTGGATTGGGCCTAAATGATATCGTATTGATTTGGGGTTTTAAAAATATAAACGATATCGTATTTATATGGGTTTAAAATGGATATTTTATTCTGGTTTTAAAGAATAATTATTTTAAATGACCGCGGTGTTATAATAACGTTTGGTTGTTAAAGAGACCGGGATCGGAAGTTGTCATACTCTCTGCCAACTCCGAAAACCACTTTAACAACCGTGTACGCGGTGGAGATTCCAGAATGAAGTAGGTTGGTGGAGGCGTTTCCTGCAAGGTAAATACATGGACGCGACTCCAGTGAGTTGGCATAAGGTGGCTAAAACAGGAGCGATTCTCGGGCCAATGAGGTCATTCCTCTGATCGGACACTCCTCTTCGATATTATACTTTGACTTTGGATTGATTCAGTGGCCACTTTTACTTTGATTTTTGGGGGAGTTTGTTTCGAGGTGGGCGGTAGCTGCGGCTACGCGTTTCCATCAGCCCGGATAGCACTTGGTATATCTACCCTGGCATTGCCTAGTTGTGCCGTGTCACCTACTCTATCGCGCCTTGTACGAGTTTGAATTTCTCCCGTAGCCCGTGTGGTATCCTCTGGTGGCTTCCCGATCCGGAGGGACTATAATATTGGATGGACTACTGGGACTATTACGTGTTAAGGGCTATATGGGTAAACCCTTAATGCTAAGAAAAAAGTAAGTTTATTTTATAAATAGACACTATTATAATAGCGCAATGTACTACATAGTAAATAGTTTAACGGATCCTTAGGAGATGTAAATCCCGAGCATCTTTTGAGTTACTGCACTCATATTTATTTCTGTTAATTTAACTCACATGAGATCTTTTAGTTCCGACTCGAGTGTTTTTGTCTTTTCAAATTCGCTCGGGTCAGTCCGAGCGTTTCAGGATTTGAAGACTTTATTTCTGGAGGACAAAGACGAAGATTTCATTATTATTATTATTATATTATATGGTTCCACTACAACATTGTATTCCGCTGCATTGATATTATTGGTATGTGAACTCTGATATATAATTGTATAAAGAAGAATCAAATGTTTTGTAAACAGTTTTATGAGCTGTATATTTTATTATTATATTTTATCCTTCCGCTGTGAGATTCTTTTTATTTCTTTCTTGTTTTTCTTATTTACCCCATAACAATCCGCCCTTCCGTATGGTTTGAATTGGCACGTGTGTCGATTTATAGCATGCGAAAAGGCGGGACGTTACACAGAGAGTCAATAATTTAACGTCCGCCTTTTCGCATGCTTCAAATCGACACACGTGCCAATTTAAACCATACGGAAGGGCGGATTGTTATGGGGTAAATAAGAAAAACAGAGAAGAAATAAAATAAACAGAATCTCACAGCGGAAGGATAAAATATAATAATCAATATACAGTTCATAAAACTATTTACAAAACAATTGATTCTTCTTTATACAATAATTATCAGAGTTCACATACCAATAAATATCAATGCAGCGGAATTAAATAGTGTAGTGGAATAATAGTAGATGATAGTAATACAAATCTTCGTCTTCGTTCTCCTGAGCTAAAACTTCACATTCTGAAACGCTCGGAATGACCCGAGCGAATTGAAAAGAAAAACCACTCGAGTCAGAAGTAAAAGATCTTATGTAAGTTAAGTCAACAGGAATAAATATGAGTGCAGTAACTTAAAAGATGCTCAGGATTCACATCAAGGATCCATTAAACTATTTACTATGTAGTATACTTCGCTATTATAATAGTGTCTAATTGTAAAATAAACTTACTTTTAAATAGCGTTAAGGGGTTACCCACATAGCCCTTAACACAAAATATATTCCCATAGTTTATACAGCACCGTAATCTCCCTTGTAATGGGCGTCGTCAGAGGGCATTCCATAGGTATGGTACAAAAAAAAAATCGCATAAGGCGCGATTGGGTAGGTGACACGGCACAACTAGGCAATGCCAGGGTAGGTATACCTATTACGCTTCCGGGATGATGGTAACGCGTAGCCGCAGCTATCTCCCACCTCGGACAAACTCCCCCCTAAAATCAAAAATAAAAGTGGCCACCGAATCAATCCAAAGTCAGAGTATAGTATCGAAGAGGAGTATCCGACAAAGGGCGCTAACCCCCTTGGCCCGTCGATCGCTCCTGTTTTAGACACCTTTTGCCAACCTACTGGAGTTGGATCCACATATTTACCTTTAAGGAAACGCCGTCATCATCCTACTTCATTCTGGAATCTCCACCGCGTACATGGTTGTTAAAGTGGTTTTCGGAGTTGGCAGAGAGTATGACAACTTCCGATCCCGGTCTCTTTAACCACCAAACGTTATTATAACACCGCGGTCATTTAAAAATAATTTTACTTTCAAAACCTGTAACAGTACGGATTTTCGTTGCCGAAAAACCGAGCTGTTATGGGTTTTTAAAAAGAATTTAAGAAAAGAAAAGAAGAGAGAAAAAGAAGAAAGAAAAGAAAAAGAGAGAAAAGATAGAACATAGAGAGGAAAGAAGAGAATAGAGAACATTTTGAAAACATAGAAGAAAAGAGAATAGAGAATTTGAAAATAGAAGATAGAAGCATTTTAAAAATAGAACGGGACAAAAAGGAAACAACAGAACAACATCAGAATCTCACAATTCGCAGCGGAACAACATATAATAATAAATGAATAATCTTTAAACAAAGAACTATATTAGTTATTACATTACATTTCACTTCATCACATCATATCATATCATCAGAGTGTACAACAACATACAACATCAACAAACCGTGCAGCGGAAAAAGAAATACTATATACTAGTAATACGCCATGCCATCCAGCTTGCCTCCAGCAACTCCAGAATATCCAGAATATCCTGATAAACCTAACTCTTAACTGCCCGTGTGGAAATTGGTGGGCACCCAGAGTTTAGGAAGGAAAACAATAAACTCCGAGTCAGTCATGTGACTGGTGTGAGAACTCAAAACAGTTTATTTAACTTTAAAAATCAAAAAGAGGAATATTTTTAAATTCAATTCGCAATGCTTTTAAAAATGAGACTACCATAAGACCTCCTGCCACACACACAATGCAAACGCAGACTTGGAGGAGATTTCTTCTTATGTTAGTCAAACATGCTTGATACGCATTTAAAAAGAGCATTTGATATTATTATTAGTGCATAGTGTAGAACAAATCCTTTCGAAAGTAAAGATATAAATCATAGCCAGCATAGGTACCATTATATTATGCCTACTAATAGCTACCATATTAAATGGCAGGTTCTACAACTAAAACCGTACAAGTCACGTATTGTTTCTTTGGATTTCCAACGAATGGTCAGGCCAAGGAACTTCCCATTGCCACATGAGAATGCCTCTGGATGGACATCCCCGAGAACCAAACCGGATCTCTACCAACACAAGGCCGGGTTACTCCTAACTGAGCAACAACTGACCGAATATGCCATCCCCCGGTCCTTTGGGACCTTTTCACCGAGCGCTCGTAATCAATTCACACAATCATAACAAAGTGTTTTCAACATGAGTAAGCATCTGGGCTCCATACCATGATACTACCCTTTTCCAGAAGGAAATGGACACATCCTAAAGGGTGCTACCCCTCATAACCTTGCTGCTTCTTTCCTGTTTTGACCATTCACGGGGTGTGAGGCTCGACGAAGTCACGTCCACAAAAACATACTTTATACAAAAGCCATGCTTTGGGTCAACAAATGATCAACACAATGATCACTAAGATAGACGATCAAATAAATGATCCTATCACAATAATCAACACAATGATCATTTCAGCATCACTCAGCATGTCACATTACCAAACTGGGAATATATCGCTGATAACTTCAACTATATAACCTTTGAGCACATACGTCTCAAAGAAGGGTGTTAAGCAAAGAATAAATTCTCCGCCACCAACAGAAATATATTTGAAAGAAATCGGCTTTATATCTCAACTTGTAATTTCAGGTATACAATCCATACAAGTCTGTTCCGGGCTCGAACAGAACCGAAGGCACTTACAAAGAAGTCCTTGCAATCCGGATATTCACAATCCTGATCGGATTTCCCATCACTTAGGGAGTTTCTATACCGGCGCGACTCGGTGCAGAAACAATCGATAGGTCATCCTATCGCTCTTGCAAATACCGGTCTTCAACACCGATCTTCAAATGCAATTTATCACGACGTATCACATATTCGGAATGGGTTATACGACCCCATGGTCCTTTCCCGGTTAACCCGAATAGTGAGCGCTTATTCAAAAATAAGTGTGCATTCAAATTCAATCAAATCACATCAAATACCCATTCAAAGGGAAATATTGATAGTCGGCTATTGAACTATCAATGGATATGCATACATCACCAGATTCCAAATAATTTTCCAAATTATTTATTTTCCAAAATATCTTTACAAGATATATAATTTCAACACTTCAAAAATAAATCAATATTTATTTTCAAACTAATTTCACTTTTCACATATAAATTCCATAATGAATTTATATTTCAAAATATCCATGCATATTCGATTTCAATAATTCGTTTCAATTTATCTTCAAAAAGATAAATTCTAATTATTCACTTCATATTGGAAAACATTTCCATACTTATTAAATAAGTAATTCACAATCTTTTATTTTCAACACTTAGAAAATATTCAATACACTTAAACCGAATTAAGTATATATTTCTTTCTTTAAGGAAATCATTCACTTAACATATTTATTTGGGCCAAAACGAATGTTGCGTAAAACATCGTTACGACAACCCAAAATCACTAGTATAGGGATTCGAAATTAAAATAGATATATAAATCCCAATACTAAACCAAAACATTTCCATTCGGAAATCATTTACTATAACAACAATGTTATAGTCCACTATTTCCTTTTATTTCTCGAAACATCTATTTCAACAATAAATGTTGAAATCTATGGTTTCGAATCTCTATACCTTTTAAAACATCGTTGGATCGTTTTAATTCTATTTAAAACATTCACATTCTAAACAATTTCTTTAACGTGTTATTCACTATTCAAAAACGTGAATAAACTACGTTAACCAATTTCATTCTTTTATTCATTTTAATTCAAAGGATTATTCACTATTAAAAAATGTGAATATAACTCCATTTCTAAGTTATAACAATTAACTTGTCAAAATAAGTCCTTTGCGAATTTATAAAACAACGTTTATAAATTCCTTTTTTATTTATTTATAAAAACTTCCTTTTTTATAAATTCCTTTATTAACATATTTGATTTCATATCTCAATTATAAACTAAAAGTTCATATTATAAGTCAATTGTTTATAAAACGATTATTTTAAAAAATCGTTCTTTTTAAAGACTTTTCAATTTATAAACCTGATAACTTATAAGATTTATTTATTTAATAAATCTATTCTTCAAATAATTTCACCAAATTTATAAATCTTACTATTTATAAATTTCGTTTATAACTTCACAGTTTATAATTCTATAAATTTCATTCTATTATGAAATTCATTTTCACTACATTCAAACACTTATAAAAACTCGTTTTATAATGTCTATATTTCAATTTATAAATATCCATTTATAAATCTCTTAATATAAATCAGTTTATATTATTATTCTAAAACGTCTTTAATTTCCTTTATAATTTCATCATTTCGATTTATAAAATAATCAAATTTTATAAATCCTATATTTAAACTTTTATCATATATTCAAAAATCCAATCTAAATTATTTTATAAAATCATTAGTTCATATTTCTCAAAAATCGACTTTTAATCGTATTTCTAAAAATCAGCTTTTTAACTATATTTCACAAAAACCATAATTTTTATAACTTTAAAAATTATAATGTTTATTTATTTATAATGGATCAATTCCAAAAATATAGTATATTTTCAAAATCACTTTTAAAATCATTTTAAAATCCCAAAATCTGGGTCCAATGATGCTACACACCAAATAGTCAATCACGACTAACAACGATATCATATATCGATATGATAATCCATCAAATATCAAAATATCTGAAATTAAATAAATACTGTTGAGGAATCCAGTTGGATCCATCCAACCTGTTTTCCTGCATCCAAAAACATTAGCACAATACCAATTTCGCTCCAGTACGAAATTATCGCGGTACATGTTCTTATTAAATATTATCCGCTTAATAACGGCGTAATAGGGTCTCATCCGCAAAACAAATAAATGCGGGAAATCAATAACTACAATATATACATATGCCAATATATATATATTGATATTATATATAATACCAATTTCACTGTTTATGAAATATTCGCGGTATATGTTTATATTAAATAACATCCGCTTACTAACGGCGCATAATGTCTATTTTAACAATTAATAATTTACAGTCATCATTCAAACATGCATTCAAATATTTTAAATCTAACTATTTAAAATAAAATCGAAACTGATTCGATTGAGTGAGAAGTTCTCACCTTGGTTTTAAATTCCGTTTAAGCTTTTATTTCGAATAAAATTAAACGCGCGTTTAATTTTACCCGAAATTCTCACTAACTCCAAACGACTCCAAACCAACTCCATCGCGTAGTGCTCGTCCATACGATTCCAACGCAACTGGATTTGCATTTTTTCGACCTCGTATGAAAAAGTTATGCATTTTATAAGTTTGTACACGATTTTATAAACTAATTTCAACATAAACTTTTATATTTTAAACCCACATCTCACCACAACCACCAGATCCATGCCTATTGAATCCAGGCCGTCCTTCCTTTCTCTTCCCCTTTCGTTCAAGCTACAGATAAGGGCCGCACAACAAAACCCATTATAGCAATTTAGGGTTAAATTATACACCCTCGTTTCTCGACGATATCTCGATCAAGACGCGCCAATTTGTAGCCCATCGTCAACACCATGCTCGGCCTGAAGGAGATGCAACTCGGCCCCCTCCTCCTCTTCATGTTGCGTGCGCAACTGGCCACGCACGGCCCCCATTTGCTCCGCCTCGAGTCGACCAAACCACATCTCAGCCGTATAGATTGAAAGGCCACTCGATGCTCTCTAACTTTCGTGTTGAATACTTCGTCTAATTGTATATAGATTTGAAGTAATTAAGGAAGGAAGATCTAAAAATGCTGGCCGTTCAAGATGGGGGTGGCGGCTGCAAATTTAGGTTTAGGGTTTTGAATGTTATTTTTTTTTAGTTTGTGAATGGTGCTATTTATAAGAACGAGCAAGCGTAAACACTATTCATCCCGGGAATTCCGAACTCCGATTTAGACGCCGTAACCAGCGTACCTAGGGTTTATCCCGCGTTCCGGACACAATGGAACAGGTTTCGGAAGCTAATTCGGAAGTATGTGCGAGTTATGGCTGAAAACGTTCAATTTAAATTAAACCGATTTAAGTCGATTTCTAGGCGTTTTAATTTGTACCGGACAAACGGTAAATCCAATTGACTTGAAATTTGAAATCTTACAATAATATCACATTACGGATCCGATGAAACTGGTTTCGTCGAATTCCGAGACTTTTTGAAAAATGGCTATTTTAGCTCGCCAAATTTAAATTAAAAATAAATCGATGCGTTTCGAGCTGCCACGATCAAACGATAACTCCGATTGACACGAAAATTGAAATCCGGTAATAACTAACTATTACGGATCCAATGAAACTGGTTTCGTTCAATTCTGAGACTGTTCAAAAATTGACTATTTTACAGTCGATTATTAAATATTAAAATATTCAATTTTCACAAATTAACTTTTAAATCGATTTTAAAAGTTCTAAAATATTTCTATAACTCCAGTATGATTAAATAAAATTTTCCAAATTATTTTCAATCATCTTTAACTCAATTTTTAATTATTTCCATAATTTAACATATTAAATTATCGATTTAATTATCCAATTAAATCCAATAAATCAAATAAAATTTATTCGACTTATAAATTCAATTATTAATATTTAAAATTAATTAAATATTCAAATTTAAATTAATAAAAATTCTGGGTCGTTACAATCTTTCCCCCTTAAAAGAATTTCGTCCTCGAAATTACAAGTAAGAAAGGTTACAAAATTTATTAACTTTCCAAAATTTATAATTAAACTTCTTACAATTCTTTACTAAGTTTTCCAAATCATACTTAGTTATCTTTTCAAAAACAATTACTATTGTTTAACTTTCAACTTCAAAATCAAAGTTAAAGTTTTCAAAAATTTCCAAATTTCTTAAATTTTTTTCTAACGCCTTAAATTTTCGAAAAAATTCGCCATAGTCTCCTTTGCGCGGCTCGATCCGAAAAAAAAATGACAGTATATATATCACAAATATACATCTCATCAAGTAATGAGGCATCCCGAAGGGAAAAAAGTGTAAAAGTACGATATTTAATCCGAGATATGTACCTTATACTTTATTAGCAAGCATATACGGCTAATATAGCGCAAAAGCGAACTCCAAATGCGAAGCAAACGCGATCCGCACCTACTAATCACTCAACAAACACATGAGAACATGCACATATGCAAATAATCTCAATATACAACATATAGCAACATAACAACTATATATATCACATAACAAATGCAACAATAGCAATATATATTCAACCATCATCCAATTACCATTCAACAAATTCATAATCAATATATATTCATTTATATTCTCATTAATATTAATGAAATGGTTTTCAATTTAATCACATTTGATTTGTTTACATTGGATTTTATCAACATTCATTCTCAATTCAATTAGTTTACATTTACTAATTAAATCTAATTCACTTTCAATTCTATTCAAATTTATTTACTTCTAATTTGAATTCAATTACATTAGCTTTCAATTTCATTAATACTTAATGAATTTTATACAATCAATCAACATCCATATAGCAACCAAAGTATATTAATTATAACCAAATTCCTTTGCTTATATTCATTCAATTTGGTTTAACACCATCACTTTTCCAATTGGTTTAATTAAATTGATTTTTATTCAATTTTATTCAACTTCTAATAAAATTAGATTTTAATGAATTAACACTTATATTCATTATTTTTTTATCAATTATTTTCATTCAATCGATTAACATTCAATTCATTTATTCAATTCAATTACAAAGTTGAATTTCATTTACATAACTTAAGTTATATTCCATTTATACATCCTTTATTTACAACTCATATTTTATATAGTTTCACTTCTTATATATATAAGTTTATTTCACAATTGTAAACACTTTAATTATAATTTTATTCTTATAATTCATTTGCTTATGCAATTACTCTTTATTTAGATTATTCAAACAACCTAACAATCAACTTACATACACTTTGATAATTTTTGAAAAATTATTTCTTTATATATAAAATATAATCAAGGTAAAATTATTGCATTTACCCAATTTAAAACAATACTGTGTCGAATTGTTCTATTCAAGTGTTTAGAAACCCCTTCGGCTCAGTTTCGAGGCTGTGCTGACGAAAGTTCATATGCCACTCAATAAACCAATCATCACAATATAAAACAATTTTATATTCACTAACAAATACGCTCTCATAGCTATTATTACTCTCAAACTCATTCTAGAGTACTACTGACTCTATCTCTAATGAGTTAATACCCTACAGAACCATGGTTGTCGCTTAACCATCAGCTCTGATACCAAATGTAACAGTACGGATTTTCGTTGCCGAAAAACCGAGATGTTATGGGTTTTTAAAAAGAATTTAAGAAAAGAAAAGAAGAGAGAAAAAGAAGAAAGAAAAGAAAAAGAGAGAAAAGATAGAACATAGAGAGGAAAGAAGAGAATAGAGAACATTTTGAAAACATAGAAGAAAAGAGAATAGAGAATTTGAAAATAGAAGATAGAAGCATTTTAAAAATAGAACGGGACAAAAAGGAAACAACAGAACAACATCAGAATCTCACAATTCGCAGCGGAACAACATATAATAATAAATGAATAATCTTTAAACAAAGAACTATATTAGTTATTACATTACATTTCACTTCATCACATCATATCATATCATCAGAGTGTACAACAACATACAACATCAACAAACCGTGCAGCGGAAAAAGAAATACTATATACTAGTAATACGCCATGCCATCCAGCTTGCCTCCAGCAACTCCAGAATATCCAGAATATCCTGATAAACCTAACTCTTAACTGCCCGTGTGGAAATTGGTGGGCACCCAGAGTTTAGGAAGGAAAACAATAAACTCCGAGTCAGTCATGTGACTGGTGTGAGAACTCAAAACAGTTTATTTAACTTTAAAAATCAAAAAGAGGAATATTTTTAAATTCAATTCGCAATGCTTTTAAAAATGAGACTACCATAAGACCTCCTGCCACACACACAATGCAAACGCAGACTTGGAGGAGATTTCTTCTTATGTTAGTCAAACATGCTTGATACGCATTTAAAAAGAGCATTTGATATTATTATTAGTGCATAGTGTAGAACAAATCCTTTCGAAAGTAAAGATATAAATCATAGCCAGCATAGGTACCATTATATTATGCCTACTAATAGCTACCATATTAAATGGCAGGTTCTACAACTAAAACCGTACAAGTCACGTATTGTTTCTTTGGATTTCCAACGAATGGTCAGGCCAAGGAACTTCCCATTGCCACATGAGAATGCCTCTGGATGGACATCCCCGAGAACCAAACCGGATCTCTACCAACACAAGGCCGGGTTACTCCTAACTGAGCAACAACTGACCGAATATGCCATCCCCCGGTCCTTTGGGACCTTTTCACCGAGCGCTCGTAATCAATTCACACAATCATAACAAAGTGTTTTCAACATGAGTAAGCATCTGGGCTCCATACCATGATACTACCCTTTTCCAGAAGGAAATGGACACATCCTAAAGGGTGCTACCCCTCATAACCTTGCTGCTTCTTTCCTGTTTTGACCATTCACGGGGTGTGAGGCTCGACGAAGTCACGTCCACAAAAACATACTTTATACAAAAGCCATGCTTTGGGTCAACAAATGATCAACACAATGATCACTAAGATAGACGATCAAATAAATGATCCTATCACAATAATCAACACAATGATCATTTCAGCATCACTCAGCATGTCACATTACCAAACTGGGAATATATCGCTGATAACTTCAACTATATAACCTTTGAGCACATACGTCTCAAAGAAGGGTGTTAAGCAAAGAATAAATTCTCCGCCACCAACAGAAATATATTTGAAAGAAATCGGCTTTATATCTCAACTTGTAATTTCAGGCATACAATCCATACAAGTCTGTTCCGGGCTCGAACAGAACCGAAGGCACTTACAAAGAAGTCCTTGCAATCCGGATATTCACAATCCTGATCGGATTTCCCATCACTTAGGGAGTTTCTATACCGGCGCGACTCGGTGCAGAAACAATCGATAGGTCATCCTATCGCTCTTGCAAATACCGGTCTTCAACACCGATCTTCAAATGCAATTTATCACGACGTATCACATATTCGGAATGGGTTATACGACCCCATGGTCCTTTCCCGGTTAACCCGAATAGTGAGCGCTTATTCAAAAATAAGTGTGCATTCAAATTCAATCAAATCACATCAAATACCCATTCAAAGGGAAATATTGATAGTCGGCTATTGAACTATCAATGGATATGCATACATCACCAGATTCCAAATAATTTTCCAAATTATTTATTTTCCAAAATATCTTTACAAGATATATAATTTCAACACTTCAAAAATAAATCAATATTTATTTTCAAACTAATTTCACTTTTCACATATAAATTCCATAATGAATTTATATTTCAAAATATCCATGCATATTCGATTTCAATAATTCGTTTCAATTTATCTTCAAAAAGATAAATTCTAATTATTCACTTCATATTGGAAAACATTTCCATACTTATTAAATAAGTAATTCACAATCTTTTATTTTCAACACTTAGAAAATATTCAATACACTTAAACCGAATTAAGTATATATTTCTTTCTTTAAGGAAATCATTCACTTAACATATTTATTTGGGCCAAAACGAATGTTGCGTAAAACATCGTTACGACAACCCAAAATCACTAGTATAGGGATTCGAAATTAAAATAGATATATAAATCCCAATACTAAACCAAAACATTTCCATTCGGAAATCATTTACTATAACAACAATGTTATAGTCCACTATTTCCTTTTATTTCTCGAAACATCTATTTCAACAATAAATGTTGAAATCTATGGTTTCGAATCTCTATACCTTTTAAAACATCGTTGGATCGTTTTAATTCTATTTAAAACATTCACATTCTAAACAATTTCTTTAACGTGTTATTCACTATTCAAAAACGTGAATAAACTACGTTAACCAATTTCATTCTTTTATTCATTTTAATTCAAAGGATTATTCACTATTAAAAAATGTGAATATAACTCCATTTCTAAGTTATAACAATTAACTTGTCAAAATAAGTCCTTTGCGAATTTATAAAACAACGTTTATAAATTCCTTTTTTATTTATTTATAAAAACTTCCTTTTTTATAAATTCCTTTATTAACATATTTGATTTCATATCTCAATTATAAACTAAAAGTTCATATTATAAGTCAATTGTTTATAAAACGATTATTTTACAAAATCGTTCTTTTTAAAGACTTTTCAATTTATAAACCTGATAACTTATAAGATTTATTTATTTAATAAATCTATTCTTCAAATAATTTCACCAAATTTATAAATCTTACTATTTATAAATTTCGTTTATAACTTCACAGTTTATAATTCTATAAATTTCATTCTATTATGAAATTCATTTTCACTACATTCAAACACTTATAAAAACTCGTTTTATAATGTCTATATTTCAATTTATAAATATCCATTTATAAATCTCTTAATATAAATCAGTTTATATTATTATTCTAAAACGTCTTTAATTTCCTTTATAATTTCATCATTTCGATTTATAAAATAATCAAATTTTATAAATCCTATATTTAAACTTTTATCATATATTCAAAAATCCAATCTAAATTATTTTATAAAATCATTAGTTCATATTTCTCAAAAATCGACTTTTAATCGTATTTCTAAAAATCAGCTTTTTAACTATATTTCACAAAAACCATAATTTTTATAACTTTAAAAATTATAACGTTTATTTATTTATAATGGATCAATTCCAAAAATATAGTATATTTTCAAAATCACTTTTAAAATCATTTTAAAATCCCAAAATCTGGGTCCAATGATGCTACACACCAAATAGTCAATCACGACTAACAACGATATCATATATCGATATGATAATCCATCAAATATCAAAATATCTGAAATTAAATAAATACTGTTGAGGAATCCAGTTGGATCCATCCAACCTGTTTTCCTGCATCCAAAAACATTAGCACAATACCAATTTCGCTCCAGTACGAAATTATCGCGGTACATGTTCTTATTAAATATTATCCGCTTAATAACGGCGTAATAGGGTCTCATCCGCAAAACAAATAAATGCGGGAAATCAATAACTACAATATATACATATGCCAATATATATATATTGATATTATATATAATACCAATTTCACTGTTTATGAAATATTCGCGGTATATGTTTATATTAAATAACATCCGCTTACTAACGGCGCATAATGTCTATTTTAACAATTAATAATTTACAGTCATCATTCAAACATGCATTCAAATATTTTAAATCTAACTATTTAAAATAAAATCGAAACTGATTCGATTGAGTGAGAAGTTCTCACCTTGGTTTTAAATTCCGTTTAAGCTTTTATTTCGAATAAAATTAAACGCGCGTTTAATTTTACCCGAAATTCTCACTAACTCCAAACGACTCCAAACCAACTCCATCGCGTAGTGCTCGTCCATACGATTCCAACGCAACTGGATTTGCATTTTTTCGACCTCGTATGAAAAAGTTATGCATTTTATAAGTTTGTACACGATTTTATAAACTAATTTCAACATAAACTTTTATATTTTAAACCCACATCTCACCACAACCACCAGATCCATGCCTATTGAATCCAGGCCGTCCTTCCTTTCTCTTCCCCTTTCGTTCAAGCTACAGATAAGGGCCGCACAACAAAACCCATTATAGCAATTTAGGGTTAAATTATACACCCTCGTTTCTCGACGATATCTCGATCAAGACGCGCCAATTTGTAGCCCATCGTCAACACCATGCTCGGCCTGAAGGAGATGCAACTCGGCCCCCTCCTCCTCTTCATGTTGCGTGCGCAACTGGCCACGCACGGCCCCCATTTGCTCCGCCTCGAGTCGACCAAACCACATCTCAGCCGTATAGATTGAAAGGCCACTCGATGCTCTCTAACTTTCGTGTTGAATACTTCGTCTAATTGTATATAGATTTGAAGTAATTAAGGAAGGAAGATCTACAAATGCTGGCCGTTCAAGATGGGGGTGGCGGCTGCAAATTTAGGTTTAGGGTTTTGAATGTTATTTTTTTTTAGTTTGTGAATGGTGCTATTTATAAGAACGAGCAAGCGTAAACACTATTCATCCCGGGAATTCCGAACTCCGATTTAGACGCCGTAACCAGCGTACCTAGGGTTTATCCCGCGTTCCGGACACAATGGAACAGGTTTCGGAAGCTAATTCGGAAGTATGTGCGAGTTATGGCTGAAAACGTTCAATTTAAATTAAACCGATTTAAGTCGATTTCTAGGCGTTTTAATTTGTACCGGACAAACGGTAAATCCAATTGACTTGAAATTTGAAATCTTACAATAATATCACATTACGGATCCGATGAAACTGGTTTCGTCGAATTCCGAGACTTTTTGAAAAATGGCTATTTTAGCTCGCCAAATTTAAATTAAAAATAAATCGATGCGTTTCGAGCTGCCACGATCAAACGATAACTCCGATTGACACGAAAATTGAAATCCGGTAATAACTAACTATTACGGATCCAATGAAACTGGTTTCGTTCAATTCTGAGACTGTTCAAAAATTGACTATTTTACAGTCGATTATTAAATATTAAAATATTCAATTTTCACAAATTAACTTTTAAATCGATTTTAAAAGTTCTAAAATATTTCTATAACTCCAGTATGATTAAATAAAATTTTCCAAATTATTTTCAATCATCTTTAACTCAATTTTTAATTATTTCCATAATTTAACATATTAAATTATCGATTTAATTATCCAATTAAATCCAATAAATCAAATAAAATTTATTCGACTTATAAATTCAATTATTAATATTTAAAATTAATTAAATATTCAAATTTAAATTAATAAAAATTCTGGGTCGTTACAAAACCAGAATATAATATCTATTTCAAACCCATATAAATACGATATCCTTTCCATTTCAAAACAAACTCATTTGATATTATTTTTATAAAACCAAAATTAATATAATATCATTTATTTCAAACATATTTCTTTTCCAAAATCATATTGCTTTAAAATTTATAATAGTTGGAAACCAAACATTTGAATTATAACTTTCAAACATAAAACTACGAAATTTGTAGCTTTAAAACAATAACTTTCAAAACTTAAAATGTTTGGATATTCAACAGTATACAAAATAAAATAGTTGAATTTAAAATTTCTTTATAAAGTAAATAATTTCCACGGCTTTACAATTTTATTCACTTTAAATTCAGTCTAAACCCATAACCTTTAGATTCACTTTCAAATTGAATAAAAACAGTTCGATTTCAATATTTTCAAACTTTGAGTATTTAATAAATTCCAAAACTAAGGTTAGGAATTCCTATTCAACAATTCATTGTCCTACTATTTAGTTTTGAAATGTTAACATAATAGATCCATAACCATTTAAAATAAAACTCAATTTATTAACACTATATATTTTCTTCCATTTATTTATACTAGAATTATTCATTTAAAAATTTAGATATAAATATCATACCTTTAAAACTCAAGTTTAATAAGTTTTACATCAACTTATGGAGTTTAATTTTTAAATAAGCTCAATTCCAAATAAATTTTCAATTTACCTTCCAAACTTAATTGATTTGAATCATTTTAACCCTATGTATATATACAATATCTTAAACCTGTACTAGATCATATAATATAAATTATCAACTCAATTATTCAACTTATTCACTTTTGTTTAACAGATTTATACATAGCTTAAATTCAAAAATTTAACTATGTATGTATATATAAAATAATATTTATAAAATATCAAAATTTAATATTTATTAAACTGTATCCTATCCAACCATAGAAAATCATTTCAAAAATAATTTTGTATATATACCGCGGTGCCTGTATATAATTTTCTATCCTTTGGTCAAGTAATACAGATATTTATCATTTCAATCCGCAGTCTAAAATATAAAAATGCGGTTCTATATCATTTCAAACCGCAAATCCGAATGAAATGAAAATGCATAATAACTTGCAGTTTATACAATATAAATACAACATCCATTCATCCATCATATCAATGATCAACATTTTTCAATTTACCATCCAATTCAAACAATCGCATCATTAAATAACAATTAAGTACTGAGAGTTAATTTTTCAATAATGAATTAAATAACTGTTTAACTGTAGTTTATATGCAATAATAAATAAATTTAACTAGCAGGTTATATGCCATAATAATTTTTACTAAAATTTTAACTGACAGTTTTAATGCAGTGAATAAATTAATTAACAATTAACTGGCAGTTTTTAATGTAATAATGAATTAAATAACGCGTAAATTAAATGAATGCAATTTAACAGAGAAAATGATGAAATATATGCCAAACAGCTACAAATAAAATTTTAGACATATCATAAATCAATTTAACAAACATAAGAAATTTTAGAAGTTGTGAGTGGGTTAAAACACTCACCTTTGGGATTTATCGACGATTTAAAATCCAAATAAAGGCCCAAATTTGAACCGTCTCGGAATGTAGCCAAACTAGCTCCGTATTGTCCGGAGTTTAGATACGAATGCAACGGAGAAAACCGCGCCTCAATCCGAGCTCGTATGCAAAAGCTATTCGAGTTAAAAGATTTAAATTTTAATATAACATAATTAATTAATACATAAAAAAATAATGTACCATCCTCTTCTTCCTTATCCACGAACCTACTAACCCATCACACACGCGCCACTTTCTTCCGTGCGCACGCAACTCGAGACATATAAAGTTTGATCAGCGACTACCAGTGTGTGCGCCACCTTGAGAGCCACCTACGGACCAAGTTTCACATCACCACTCGCTACTATTTGCACGCAATCCAAGAAAATTACGTCCACGCTTCCAAGCCAAATTCTGGCGAATCCGTGGCCCAATAGCATAGATCAACAAATGGATTTGAAGAGCTCGCCGAGATCTACAACTTTGCTTTTGGAATATTTCGATTTCGTTGGACGGATTGAAAGATATTGAGGAAAGAAGATAAGCAATTTTTGGCCATTGAATAAGTGGCGGCCATGGTATAGAATTAGGGTTTCTGAAATAAAATAATAATAAAACTGTCTCGGTTTGCGTTCTTATTTATATATGTAGGTCCAAAATCGTCCGAACTCCAATCGAGACGTGCCGCCAGGCGTTTATAATGTTTGACCCCCGTTCCGAACGCAATGAAACTAGTTTCGAGGCCTAATTCTATCATGTGTGGAAGATAGCTTTTCAAAGTCAATTTATTTTATCGTATTCCTTTAAATTAATTTCTACGCTTTTCAAGCTCGCCCGACCAAACGATAAGTCCGATTACTACGAAATTTGAAATCTTATAATTATTCACTATTACGGATCCAATGACATTAGTTTCGTCGAAATCCGAGTCAGCGGCCAAAATGGCTATTTTTATATTAATTAAATCAAATTTCTCGTTAAAAATTCTGAAATTTGCAATCTTTATCGCTTTAAAATTTTCAAACATTTACAATAATTTAACAATTTTTAAAAGCCAATTTATTAAAGATTAATCAATAGAAATCTTCAATTTCATAAAATTTAAAATTATAAATAAATTTCAAAAAATTTCCATTAAATTTAATTTACCCATAATTGTTCCCTTCATAATTTCAAATAGAAGGGTTTACCATTGGATTTAAAATTATCACATAAATATTTCCAAATTTCAACTTAATTTTTACATTAACGTAATAGTTAAATGTTTGATTTCATTCATTTGCAATAAATCCAATTATTATAAATTAAATAAATCAACTCACTATTAAAAATTCAAATTCTATAATTCATAAATTTTATCACCTTGTATTACTTATTAATTTATAATTCTTTAAACCAATTCCCATCTCTATTTAAAGTGACTTAATTCACCAATTATAGAATTTATTTCAATTTCTTAAAATAACCTCTTTATTATACATTGAATCCAATTTATTTTGATAGGTTTCCAATTGAATGGATTAGATTCAATTTCAACCTTTAACTTACACTTAAGTTTAGGTCATAATCAATTTATAACGTGTTCCTTTCTTAGTTATTACTTTACATACTTCTCGTATTAATTTCACAATTAATCATAATTATTAAAGTAACGATTATAATAAATACGACCCTATAATTACTCAACATTTAAACGAACGTTATTTCATTTTCCATTAGTGTAACATTCATTTATTTTATTATCACTTATTACAAATTCTAATTCCATTAATAAATAAGCAGGTAATTTATAATATACGTTACAAATTTTTAATTCATCACCATGCATTATTATTGACTTTAATTTAGCATTACTTACCTTGCATTAACGTTGCTACTTAAAATCCCTATCCAATTGCAATTAATATTCTAATGAATACATTTACTCTTTTCCGTTATGTTATTACTTATCATCAAGGCACATCTAATTATCTTTATTAGTAAATGAGTGAATTTACTAGTAACCCACTATTATAACCTTTAATATACTTGTATATTTATTCATCAATCAATATTTACGTTTTTTTTTTCCATTCAAATTTATTTATAACCTAATACACATTCATATTAGTCCCATTTCATTCCATTCATTAATGGGTATTGCACTAACCTTATTACTTTACATTACATTCAGTTTCCAAATTTTATAGAATTAAATACTAATTACTTACCATTTAATCCATCAATTATGGATTCTATCCAAACATGTATTTAGATTTTATTTTAATTAATTTATTCAATGTTGACATCCACTTAATAAAATTTACTTGCATTTATATAGTTGCAATTCAGTTTAGTTATTATTTCATTAATACTATTTCCAATTTATTTCTTCCAGTATTAATTTCACAAATCAAATTTAATTAACAAATTATAATGGTTTCCACTATTTCTTCAATTAGATTTCATTTCAATACTAATTTATCAATTTTTTTCTACAAAATTTCAATTACAAAATTCTATTTAATTAACAACTTTAATTGTCGAAATTTACGGGTCGTTACAATCTCCCCCACTCAAAACTTTTCGTCCCCGAAAAGGAAAAGAAGAATTAAGAAATCATTATATCTTACATAAAATATTAAATTTATAACCAAATAGATTTACCAAATTAATTAATTTAAATACAATATACCAATTTATAACCATTAAATTTTTTATACTCAAATTAATAAAGTTTGTAAATCATTTTCAAAAATTTATAACTCCAAAAATTTCGAAATCTTTTATAAAGTGAAATAGTCTCCTTTGTACGGAGAGCTCGGGAGAAAATATAATATCAAAATATAACAATTATATTGCATATATTATTCAAAATATTATATCCCAACCCGAGAAAAATATAAAATAGCACTTTAACCCGTAATCCGTAAACGTACCTATTTGTTGGGCAATTAACGCTTAATTTATGAAACCAAAAGTAGTAGCAATTGCTTCCATAACCTGCATTTCACTTATAAAATCCAAAGGGTTAACAATTTATGTAAAGTGAAATATTTAAGTGGTTTTAGTCATTAACAACACATGAATACAACAACCAACAATTTCAACAAGTAGCATACACAACAAATACAAAACAACCATACAATCAAACAAACAAATAGTTGTTCGGGTTCAAAACTTTTAAGTTGTACGGAATGAAGAATAAACTACTAGCGCATCATTTACTCAACAGTCTTAGATAAAACTAAATAGATTATTCATTCACCCAGATCCAATTTTAAAGTAACCTTGCCCAAACAACCATCAACTAAACAACAACAAATTCAACCAACAATCAACTTAACTTATTATTAATTTCATTTCATACCTTTGTTATTTGATTTGCTTTTTATTTATACAGTGATTTATCTTTTAAATTTACATTTACTCATTAAATGTTTGCTTCATTTATTTTTACTTATTACTTACAATTATTCAATCTCATTAACTCAGGTCATGCTAGTTCCTTTATTTCGTTATAATTATTCATTCATTTATTATTGCATGTCCTCATTTATTTTTATTTATTTTATTTTATTTTTTTATTTTATTTATTACAGTATTCATTTTGTACTAATTTTATTTATAAATATCTTCAACTGTTTACTTAAGTTCATTATCATTCATTTATACTACTTCATTTCATTTATTTATAAATTTAAACTTAAGTTTATAAATCTATACCACCAACTCTAATAAATAAAAGCAATTTATTGAACCCTTTCATTACATACTTTTACTTACAATTTCCATTACATTTCTTATTAAGCATTTCAACTTTCAATATTCGGCAAGTTATATATGCTTTTAAAGAATGTAATTGAAAGTTATACAAGTTTTCTCATTTCTTTTAATTAATTCATTGTTCAATAAATTTTTACCTTTTTCTTATACGTTACAATTTCAACTTCCTTTTTATTTCCTTTATAACTTAGCCTTAAATCTCTTACCTAAATTTGAGGTTTCCATTTATAAATTACTTACCTTTCATTTCACTACACTAATTGGAACAATTAATTAATGGAAATTTAAGAATTTAATACCGGGTTTAATTTCAAATTATTTTAAAATAATAGATAAATATATTCTTACAACTTATATATCTCTAATTATATTAAAAAAATTCGAAATTTATATATTTTTTTTTCAAAAATGAATCTGCAGTAAAACTACTGCAATGGCCTTCCCCCATCGAAACTCGAAAATGAAAGACGATGATGCGGCCGCCATCACCGAAATTATTTTCCAGCGAAAGAGAGGAAAGTACAAAACTTATTTTCTCCAAAATCTTTTTTAAAATAATTCTTCCGAATTATATTGAAATAGTTATAGCAGGAAATACTTATAAACAATATTATTATATTCCAAAATTTATTCGAGAAAATTTTAAAACCCTGGATCTTAAGTTCTAAATTTTCAAATTTCATTTATTTTATTTTTCAATCTTATTTCTATTATTATTTATACACTTTATTACGTAACAACCAATCTATTGCAGCCAAATATAGATATCATATGATTTTTTTTATTTTATATATAGAAAATATAATAGGAAAAATTATTTCATTCACCTATATAAAACAAATATTATGTCGGTCTGTCCTATTAAGTGTTTAGAAATTCCTATTGATGTCATAGCGTCCCATGCACCAACCAGAATTTATAAATACAAAACGAAACAGATTAACACAATAATAAAACCCTTTTATAACACTAATAAACTCTCATATAGTCATATATATACTCTCAGCGACTCCCATAGGGTATTACTACCCTATTAATAAAGAGTCAGACTCCACAAATCTAAGGTTTAACTCTAAACCAAAGCTCTGATACCAACTGTAATGTCCGCCTTTTTACATGCTTCAAATCAACACACGTGCCAATTTAAACCATACGGAAGGGCGGATTGTTATGGGGTAAATAAGAAAAACAGAGAAGAAATAATATAAATAGAATCTCACAGCGGAAGGATAAAATATAATAATCAATATACAGTTCATAAAACTGTTTACAAAACAATTGATTCTTCTTTATACAATAATTATCAGAGTTCACATACCAATAAATATCAATGCAGCGAAATTAAATAGTGTAGTGGAATAATGGTAGATGATAGTAATACAAATCTTCGTCTTCGTTCTCCAGAGCTAAAACTTCACATCCTGAAATGCTCGGATTGACCCCAGCGAATTGAAAAGACAAAACACTCGAGTCAGAACTAAAAGATCTTATGTAAGTTAAATCAACAGGAATAAATATGAGTGCAGTAACTTAAAAGATGCTCGGGATTCACATCTCTTAAGGATCCGTTAAACTATTTACTATGTAGTATACTTCGCTATTATAATAGTGTCTAATTGTAAAATAAACTTACTTTTAAATAGCGTTAAGAGTTTACCCATATAGCCCTTAACACAAAATATATTCCCATAGTCTATATACAGTACCGTAATCTCCCACGTACTGGGCGTCGTCAGAGGGCACTCCATAGGTATGGTACAAAACAAAATCATATAAGGCGCGATAGGGTAGGTGACATGGCACAACTAGGCAATGCCAGGGTAGATATACCAATTACGCTTCCGGGATGATGATAATGCGTAGCCGCAGCTACCGCCCACCTCGGACAAACTCCTCCCTAAAATCAAAAATAAAAGTGGCCACTGAATCAATCCAAAGTCAGAGTATAGTATCGAAGAGGAGTATCCGATAAAGGGCTCTAACCCCCTTGGCCCGTCGATCGCTCCTGTTTTAGCCACCTTATGCCAACTCACGGGAGTTGGGTCCACGTATTTACCTTTAAGGAAACGCCGCCATCATCCTACTTCATTCTGGAATCTCCACCGCGTACATGGTTGTTAAAGTGGTTTTCGGAGTTGGAAGAGAGTATGACAACTTCCGATCCCGGTCTCTTTAACCACCAAACGTTATTATAACACCGCGGTCATTTAAAAATAATTTTACTTTCAAAAACAGAATATTATATCTATTTCAATCCCATATAAATACGATATCCTTTCCATTTCAAAACAAACTCATTTGATATTATTTTTATAAAACCCAAATTAATATAATATCATTTATTTCAAATATATTTCTTTTCCAAAATCATATTGCTTTAAAATTTATAATAGTTGGAAACCAAACATTTGAATTATAACTTTCAAACATAAAGCTACGAAATTTGTAGCTTTAAAACCATAACTTTCAAAATTTAAATGGTTCGGATATTCAACATTATATAAAATAAAACAGTTGAATTTAAAATTTCTTTGTAAAGTAAATAATTTGCACGGCTTTACAATTTTATTCACTTTAAATTCAGTCTAAACCCATAACCTTTAGATTCACTTTCAGTTTGAATAAAAATATTTCGATTTCAATATTTTCAAACTTTGAGTATTTAATAAATTCCAAAACTAAGGTTGGGAATTCCTATTCAAAAATTCATTGTCCTATTATTTAGTTTTGAAATGTTTACATAATTGATCCATAACCATTTAAAATAAAACTCAATTTATTCACAATAGTATTTCCTTCCAATTATTTATACTAGAATTATTCATTTAAAAATTCAGATATAATTATCATACCTTCAAAATTCAAGTTTAATAAGTTTTACATCAACTTATGGAGTTTAATTTTTAAATAAGCTCAATTCCAAATAAATTTCCAATTTACCTTCCAATCTTAATTGATTTGAATCATTTAAACCCTATGTATATATACAATATCTTAAACCTGTACTAAATCATATAATATAAATTATCAACTCCATTATTCAACTTATTCATTTTTATTTAATAGATTTATACATAGCTTAAATTCAAAAATTTAACTCTGTATGTATATATAAAATAATATTTATAAAATATCAAAATTTAATATTTATTAAACCGTATCCTATCCAACCATAGAAAATCATTTCAAAAATAATTTTATATATATACCGCGGTGCCTGTATATAATTTTCTATCCTATGGTCAAGTGATACGGATATTTATCATTTCAATCCACAGTTTAAAATATAAAAATGCTGTTGTATATCATTTCAAACCGCAAATCCGAATGAAATGAAAATGGATAATAACTTGCAGTTTATACAATATAAATACAGCATCCATTCATCCATCATATCAATGATCAACATTTATCAATTTATCATCCAATTCAAACAATCGCATCAATAAATAAAAATTAATTACTGACAGTTAATTTTTCAATAATGAATTAAATAACAGTTTAACTGTAGTTTATATGCAATAATAAATAAATTTAACTAGTAGGTTATATGCAATAATAATTTGTACTAAAATTTTAACTGACAGTTTTAATGTAGTGAATAAATTAATTAACAATTAAGTGGCTGTTTTAAATACAATAATGAATTAAATAACACGTAAATTAAATGAATGCAATTTAACTGAGAAAACGATGAAATATATGCCAAACAGCTACAAATAAAATTTTAAAAATATCATAAATCAAATTAACAAACATAAGAAATTTTAGAAGTTGTGAGTGGGTTAAAACACTCATCTTTGGGATTTATCGACGATTAAAAATCCAAATAAAGGCCCAAATTTGAACCGTCTCGGAATGTAGCCAAACTAGCTTCATATTGTCCGGAATTTCGATACGAATGAAACGTAGAAAATCGCGCGTCAATCTGAGCTCATATGCAAAAGTTATTCGAGTTAAAAGATTTAAATTTTAATATAACATAATTAATTAATACATAAAATAAATAACGTACCATCCTCTTCTTCCTTATCCACGAACGTACTAACCCATCATGCACGCGCCACTTTCTTCCATGCTCATGCAACTCGAGGCAAATAGAATTCGATCAGTGACTACCGGTGTGTGTGCCACCTTGAGAGCCACCTACGGACCAAGTTTCACATCACCACTCGCTACCGTTTGCACGCAATCCAAGAAAATACGTCCACGCTTCCAAGCCAGATTCTGGCGAATCCGTGGTCCAACAGTATAGATCAAGCATATGGATTTGAAGAGCTCGCCAAGATCTACAACTTTGCTTTTGGAATTTTTCGATTTCGTTGAACGGATTGAAAGATATTGAGGAAGGAAGATAAGCAATTTCTTGCCATTGAATAAGTGGTGGCCATGGTATAGAATTAGAGTTTCTGAAATAAAATAATAATAAAACTGTCTCAGTTTGCGTGCGTATTTATATAGGTAGGTCCAAAATCGTCCGAACTCCAATCGAGACGTGCCACCAGGCGTTTATAATGTTTTACCCCCATTCCGAACGCAATGAACTAGGCCTAATTCTATCATATGTGGAAGAAAGCTTTTCAAAGTCAGTTTATCTTATCGTATTCCTTTAAATTAATTTCTACGCGTTTCAAGCTCGCACGACCAAACGATAAGTCCGATTACTACGAAATTTGAAATCTTACAATTATTCACTATTACGGATCCAATGAAACTAGTTTCGTCCAAATCCGAGTAAGTGGCCAAAATGGCTATTTTTATATTAATTAAATCAAATTTCACGTTAAAATTATGAAATTTGCAATCTTTATCACTTTAAAATTTTCAAACATTTACAATGATCTAACAATTTTTAAAAGCCAATTTATTAAATATTAATCAATAGAAATCTTCAATTTCATAAAATTTAGAATTATAGATAAATTTCCATTAAATTGAATTTACCCATAATTGTTCCCTTCATAATTTCAAATAGAAGGGTTTACCATTGGATTTAAAATTATCACATAAATATTTCCAAATTTCAACTTAATTTTTACATTTACTTAATAGTTAAATATTTGATTTCGTTCATTTGCAATAAATCCAATTATTATAAATTAAATAAATCAACTCACTATTAAAAATACAAATTCTATAATTCATAAATTTTATCACCTTGTATTACTTATTAATTTATAATTCTTTAAAACAATTCCCATCTCTATTTAAAGTAACTTAATTCACCAATTATAGAATTTATTTCAATTTCTTAAAATAACCTCTTTATTATATATTGAATCCAATTTATTACATAAGTTTCCAATTGAATGGAGTAGATTCAATTTCAACCTTTAACTTACACTTAAGTTTGGGTCATAATCAATTTATAATGTGTTCCTTTCTTAGTTATTAATTTACATACTTCTCGTATTAATTTCACAATTAATCATAATTATTAAAGTAACGCTTATAATAAATACGACCCTATAATTACTCAACATTTAAACGAACGTTATTTCATTTTCCATTAGTGTAACATTCATTTATTTTATTATCACTTATTACAAACTCTAATTCCATTAACAAATAAGCAGGTAATTTATAATATACGTTACAAATTTTTAATTAATCACCATTCATTATTATTGACTTTAATTTTGCATTACTTACCTTGCATTAACATTGTTACTTAAAATCCCTATCCAATTGCAATTAATATTCTAATGAATACATTTACTCTTTTCCGTTATGTTATTACTTATCATCAAGGCACATCTAATTATCTTTATTGGTAAATGAGTGAATTTACTAGTAACCCACTATTATAACCTTTAATATACTTGTATATTTATTCATCAATCAATATTGACGTTTTTTTTCCATTCAAATTGATTTATAACCTAATACACATTTATATTAGTCCCATTTCATTCCATTCATTAATGGGTATTGCACTAACCTTATTACTTTACATTACATTCAGTTTCTAAATTTTATAGAATTAAATACTAATTACTTACCATTTAATCCATCAATTATGGATTCAATCCAAACATGTATTTAGATTTTATTTTAATTTATTTATTCAATGTTGACATCCACTTAATAAAATTTACTTGCGTTTATATAGCTGCAATTCAATTTAGTTATTATTTCATTAATACTATTTCCAATTTATTTCTTCCAGTATTAATTTCACAAATCAAATTTAATTAACAAATTATAATGGTTTCCACTATTTCTTCAATTGGATTTCATTTCAATACTAATTTATCAACTTTTTTTTTACAAAATTTCAATTACAAAATCCTATTTAATTAACAACTTTAATTGTCGAAATTTATGGGTCGTTATAATAATTCTTTACAAAAATCATTTTTAATCAAATTTAAATCAAAATATTATAATATTTACATTTCTAAAATATTTTAAAATTTTAAGAAAAACTTATTTTAACAACGACTCTGTATTTCATTTTCTAGCCTAAGTAAAGTGATACGGGTAATATATCATTTCAACCAGTAATTTACAAAGAAAACCGGGGTTTGATCATTTCTAACCCACAATCCCAAGTAAATAAAAATAATTGAAAATCGTTCAGGCCTATCATTTCAGCCCATAAAGATTTTCTCCTATTCTAAAGTCCGTTCGGGTATGTATCATTTCAACCCATAGTGATTCTAATCTAAAGGGAACTTGCAGTGTGATTAACTGATAAAATAACAAAACAGCAATAATATAACAGTAACATACGATATAACTGGTGTTTAATCATGTGTGAACATCATATGATAGTGATATAGCAAATAAAATATGGTGACGCAGTTTACATGTTCACAAGCGATCGATTTACTACTCATATAAGTATAAACTGTCTGGTGAGAATAACTCACTGGTTTGAGCTGATGACCCAACGACAAATTTCACAAACAGGATCTACACAAGCACAAAAGCACGACACAGATTCGAATGGAGGAGCCAAATGTCAAATTCATTGGATAGACATCAAACAAAACAATATAACAACGATGAGTTTCAAATCAACTACGATCAAAACTACACTAGAATAGACTGCACAGAATCAAATAGAAATGCTTGCACTTGCTTTTAACCTTTACTAGGCTCAGCCATAAGGGGAAATACAAAATAATGGCAGGTGTTTGGGTCAGGTTATGGTGGGTATGGGTCGGCCTAGATGTCATTTGTGATGGTGCCAAAGTGGGTGAAGGGAATAATACACATAAGCATGAATACATGCATTTCGTCATGGATTTGGGCTCGGCCAAGGCTCCAAGTGTGACGCCCTACCTCTATACCCACGCTAGCAAAGAGTATTAATAGATAATACCGTCTTCTAACACGGAGAATAAGGCTGATTAGGAGCGACCATCTATAGCCTTGCTTTAATTATCTATTGAATACAACGACAATTGCCTTACCAAGCAGATCGTCATATCCAATGAATACTTAAAACAAAACCATAGGTAGCTAGAGGATCTATCAGAACAGAATATAACAACTCAAATGCAATATACATCACAGAACAGTAAAGCATCATATACACATATACCGATACATAGCAGAGTATACAAAATAATACATGTCAAGTGGTATAGCAAACCACAATATACAAATGAGTTCACAAGGATACGTATCAGAGTTGCAACAAAATGGGACTACACAAAAAGCTATGACAAAAAGAAGCTAGCGGGGTAGTCCATGCGGAAGCAAAATAGGCTAAGTCCAAAGGCACCTAACCTGAAACATCTCGGTCTGACCCGAGTATAAAATACACGGGTCAGTCTAGCTAAACAAATCAGTTAGATAAACTGAACAATAATAAACCTGCAAGGTTTCAAAGCATAACAAATATCTCTAAAGGAGATAACACAATCATCTAACAAAAGATGAATCATATGATAACAAGCCTCATATCATCGGCAACATATAGAAACAAAGGACACAAATATCCCAAATCAAGCCAAAAAGGCAAATAACAAATACCAATAAGGTATACAAGTTCCACAAGGTAAACGCTACACATCATGCGGCTCAAAAAGACCAACACCGAAGGGCGATACCTAGGGAATATAATATCAATGAAACAAATGATTGCTCGAGCTCAGTACTGTATAAACAAGGATCCATGAGCCCGAAGACTCCAAACCCAATATCACCCATGCGGCTCATAACGACCAACATAGAAAGCGATACTATAGGGCATGAAACCCGAAGGCACAAACCCAATATCACCCATGCGGCTCATAAAGACCAACATCGGAAGCGATACTATAGGGCGACAAGCCGTAGTGGTGAAGGTCGAAGACCTAGTACTGGACACCACTAACTGGCGGAATGTGTCACAACTCTCGAAAAGGAATCCGAAAAGTGTTAACGTATGTCCCATAACCACTCGTTCGCACTAAACGGTTTCCTATCCGTCAGTCACTTTCACACTCAAAGCAGTACAAAGTTTACCTCATATCATCGATAAACCGAACCCGAAGGTCCAAACGATCAATTGAATAGGTCGCGGGTTAATCGGAAGGATAAACGCACAGATTCATGGTCCGTGTTTTTCCTAACCATTTAATCACCCTTCCACTTCGCTCGAAGTGCGAAATTGTGCGTGTGTTTTAAATAGAATTTATAAATTGGAGAAACGAGCTTTTAAATATGATTCGAGAGATTATTTTATAAAAACCCGTGGATGAAGTCAAGAATAAGTTATTAAAGTCAAAGATGCAATAACAACTACTAAAAAGCAACTTGAATCGATAAAATTTGGAAAACCGATAAAAATATGCAAAAATAGGCAAAACAGGCAAAACAGGAGCAGGTCGGTCGACCGGTTGCAGGGCTCGGTCGGCTGGCCAGATGCAGTAATTAGAACATGGCTCGGGGTAGCAGATCGGTCGACCGGCTACAGGGCTCGGTCGGCCGAACATGATGAATTTGCAAATCCTACCCTATATCAATGAAATGCAATTTCTTCCAAATCGTGACCATTCGAGCAATGGACCTAAGGAGCTTTAACCAATATATACCCCAGCTCCATTAGCTCTACGATTCACAACCAAACATATTCAAACATCAAAGTTAGGATCCTTAAAGAATTGAACCCAAACACTAAAAATTTGGATACTCACCACTTCAGTCCAAACCAAAAGCAAGAGCATATGAACAAGTGCTAGGAAATTCATACCCAACATCAAAGAAATCAAGAGAAGTAGATGTGAGTTCAAAACTCACCTTTAACCCAAAACAAAGAAGTAGAAGAAGAAGCTCAATAACAAGGAGAAGACCAACTAAACTCTACTTCAACCCAACAAGCTTCAATCTAAGAATAAAACACATGTTTCCCAATTTAAGTTTTGGAAATTTTTGAGATTGAAGAGAGAAGGAGATAGAGAAGATGAAGAGGAGCTTACCAATGGCTTCTCTCTGATTTTGGAGCAAGAAATCAAGTTTGCAAAAAGAAACTAGGGCTTGCAATTTCTATTTCCCTTTCCCTTCCACCATTTTCAGTTTTCTTAAGTAAAAGAAATGAAATGAGGGTGAATGGATGAAGAGTTAATGAGCTAGGGAGGTTAAGTGGAGATTGGGGCTGAACCCAAACTCAAGCCCAAGTAGAAAAAAGAGTCAAAATTCAACTTACTCCAAACATATCGAAGCTTATACTCAAAAAGGTCGCAAACAACGTTTTGAACTCAATGGAAGTGGTCTTGAGACCAAATTCGACCGTTCGCAAAAAGTAACATTTCGGACCCAAAAATCCGACTAACGACGCTATACTTAAATAAATCATTTAAATATAAAATCGTTAAATATGCGGGTTGTTACAGATCTCCCCTCCTTACAAAATTGCATCCCCGCAATTCCTAGAGACGATATTTGTAACAACCACATACATACAACATTCAAAAGAAAAGGAAATAAGCTTGAGATGAAAAGACATTCTCACCGTTTCAAAGCAAAGATAGAAAACCCGGATAGGATCGCTCGATAAACTCTCTGGTTTTCCAAGTAAAGTCATTGGGATGAGCGGACCATTGAACCCTAACGAGCGGCACGTCCTTGTTTCGAAGGTGTCGCACCTCCATGTCAAGCACGCGAATAGGTTGCTGTACAATAGATAAGTCCGGTGTGAGCTCAAGCTCTTGCAAATCAGGAGAAGAAATAACAGAATCCGACTCCCGAAAACACTTCCGAAGTGGAGAGACGTGCAACACGTCATGAATACCAGATAAATGAGCAGGAAGTGAAACTCTATAAGCCGTAGGGCCAATACGTTCAGTAATAGAAAATGGTCCTATATAACGAGGAGCCAATTTCCCAATCATACTGAAGCGCACAACCCCATTCAAAGGAGAAACACAAATAAAAACAAGATCGCCGATCGAGAACTCGAGAGGCTTCCTACGGTTGTCCGCGTAGGATTTCTGGCGACTCTGGGCCTCTTTCATTCTCAATCGAATAAGATCAATCTTCTTGGAAGAATCGCGAACAAAATCTGGACCAAGAAAAAGCTTCTCCCCAGATTCCAACCAACCAGAAGGTGATCGACATGGCCTTCCGTATAAGGCTTCGAAAGGAGCCATACCAATACTAGACTGAAAACTATTATTGTAGGAGAAGTCTACAAGAGGTAGGTGATTCTCCCAACTACCACAAACATATCAACACAAAAGAATAACAGAATAAGAAGTTAACCATAAGGAGCACGAGAGGATAAGTCCGAACTTGCTTGCTCAGAGAATTCTATGGATTCCTAAGCTCAAAATAATTTGGAACACCGACGTGGTACAAACAATTGTCAAATGAACCAAAGCTCAACAAAATGAAGTACCACAAAACGTCCAATGAACTTGGTAAAAAGACCATTCCATTCGGACATCATCAAAGAAACAATCACTTGCTGCTTACAACTAAATGCATTGGCAACACGATCCCCTTTTCGGGAATTAAAATATCAAGATCATAAGATGCTAGGAACTCGAACCAACATTAAGTTCCTCATGAGAAAATAAACATTTCAAAATTATGATTGGTAAGGAGAGCAAAATCCCTCACCCAAAAGTAACGATGCCAAATACATAAAGCGAAAACAATAGCCGCGAGCACTAGATCATAGGTGGCATGTCTAGTCTCGGTAAGCTTTAATGGTTTAGAAACATAAGTGATAGGCGTTCTCTTTTGCAAGGGAACGACATCCAAACCAATATGATTAGCTTTGGAACAAAAGATAAAGTCTTGGTTCCCTTCGGGAACCCCAAGAATAAGAGTATCGAAAAAGAGTTCTTTCAAATAATATTCTTCCCCGAAGAACTAAAACTTTCAAAATCACAATTATCTTTATGTAACTATTTTTCTAGAAAAATTTTCTTATTTCCAATCAATTTATTGTGTCAAATTGTCTCATCAAAGTGCTTAGGAGATTCTTATCGAAAACGTTGATCAAGCGCATCGACCAGAATTCTTAAAGCACTCAATGGGCAATACAATCACAAAACCATCTTCTATATGATAAACATGTTTCTAAAAACTTTCGAAAATTCTCTTCATTCGTTTTAAAAACAAAATCCCATTTATACTTATAAATAACTCTTATGAAAAAGATTTGCAAAAATTTTAGATTGCTAATTCCATTCAAAATCAACAAATACAAAAATGGAATCATCGAGATATTCATAGAATACTCGATTCATAAAATGGATGAAATGAGCTGGACAAACTGAATGACACAACAAATCATTCATAAGAATTACAACGAGTGCGGAGAGCGGTAAGTGGAATGCTAACTTCCGCAACTCGTAGTCAAATGAAAACCGGTGGTAAGGTCGAGCTAAAACACCTTAACACTACAACAAAAGATTGCTTGGGTGATAATCCTAAGACAAGACCAGAAATACCAGAAAATTCTCAAACTACAAGAATGAGAGAAACAACACTTTCCTCATCATGAGGGCTTAAATAATAAAATGATAAGATCAAATTGGAATCGAAATCACAAAGAAAATAGAAATCTGTTTAACAGATTGAAAATGTTGAGGATGAATAGTCCACTCGGGATATAGGATACGACTTCATAATAATTAAGTCAATCCTTTCAAAAAAATATCAATTTCGAAGCCTAAGTAACGTATAACATGCAAATTGGCTCAGAAAGAAAAATCACATAAAATAATCTCGACATTAATATAAGCAAATTGAGCATTGCGGATCCACCAATTTGGATTCGAAATTTTCAAAGAAGTAACCATACAAGAAACATCCAAAGACAAAGAGCTTCTTCGATACGGAAGAATGTGAAGCCCCCGTATCGAAGAGAACTCGAATACAATAGAACCTTTCAAAACAAATGGAGATGTACCTTTTCCCCGAGAAGAACCTCCAGAAGCATCCGTTATCTTTAGCTTTCCAGATAGAGGATTATTTGGAACAATAGGACAAGTGAAAATACGATAGCCTTCCTTCTTGCAATAGTGGCAGAAGAGAGGCATAGGGCAAGCTCGAATCATATGATCAGGGGAACCACAATTGAAACACTTCCGAGTGGAAGGTGTTCCAGCAGACTAAGACTGAGAATTAGATTCAACGGGCTTTTTCTTCTTGGAAGGGAAAAATTCCCGCTTATCCAATGGAAATTTCTTCTTGTTGGGGTTCTCGCAAACCTCAACATCATTCCCACAATCACAATCCTTCTCGAAGGCTTCGAGATGAAGTGCCGAATCAACCAACTCCTCAAAGGAAAGCTTAAGTTGGAGCATTAAAGACTTCTTAAGACATTTCTTAAGACCAGATACCAACTTCAAATTCTTCCTATAAGATGTTTTAATGAATTCAAGACCATACTTAGATAAGGCCTCGAAAGATGCAACATATTTAGAAACGGAAGACTCCCCTTGCTTCAATTCAAGAAAGCGCCGGGACAGCAAAGCTTTCTCAGATTCAGGAACGAACTTGAGTTCGAATCGTTCCCGAAACTGAGTCCAAGAAAGAGCAGACTCATCAAATTCAGCTAAAAGAAGCTCGTACCAATCAAGGGCACGCTTTTGCAATAAGCTAGAAGTTACAAGAACCCTATCATGATCAAAAAGATCCGTGCGAGAGAGAACATGCTCGTACATGCGAACCCAAACTTGGACCTCAAGAACAATCCCGGAGCCTTTAAATGGCTTCCCTCCAAGATGAGAAAAATCACTACACAAACGTGCGAAGGTGGACTTGCATGGAGGAGATGTTCGAGTAGGAGCTGGAGGCTGTGTGCTCCTAAACCACTCTAAAAACTGATCGGTAGACATATAGACGTTGTCCGGATGTGAGCCACTGGATTGCCCAGCATCCGAGCGTCGTCCTCCGTCTCTTCCAGCCATAAGCTGAAAGTTAAGATAAGGTAAAGATTATTCCCAAGGTAGATAATTCAATATGGAATACTACGGAATTTAAATGCATTCCTAGGCATATTCCCAAATCCTATCTAACCTTTGATGGTAGAAGGAATAGAGAGACACGATGATTCAAAGATTTGTATCACTTATCACACTCTGATGTATCGTGGTATGTGCTCTATTTTGTGTTTATCATATTTTGTTCTGAACCTGGCTCTGATACCAAGCTGTGACGCCCCACCTCTATACCCACGCTAGCAAAGAGTATTAATAGATAATACCATCTGCTAACACGGAGAATAAGGCTGTTTAGGAGCGACCATCTATAGCTTTGCTTTAATTATCTATTGAATACATCGACAATTGCCTTACCAAGAAGATCGACATATCCAATGAATACTTAAAACAAAACCATAGGTGGCTAGAGGATCTATCAGAACAGAATATAGCAACTCAAATGCAATATACATCACATAACAGCAAACCATCATATACACATATACTGATACATAACAGAGTATACAAAATAATACATGTCAAGTGGTATAGCAAACCACAATATACAAATGAGTTCACAAGGATACGTATCAGAGTTACAACAAAATGGGACTACACAAAAAGCTATGACAAAAAGAAGCTAGCGGGGTAGTCCATGCGGAAGCAAAATAGGCTAAGTCCAAAGGCACCTAACCTGAACCATCTCGGTCTGACCCGAGTATAAAATACACGGATCAGTCTAGCTAAACAAATCAGTTAGATAAACTGAACAATAATAAACCTGCAAGGTTTCAAAGCATAACAAATATCTCTAAAGGAGATAACACAATCATCTAACAAAAGATGAATCATATGATAACAAGCCTTATATCATCGGCAACATATAGAAACAAAGGACACAAATATCCCAAATCAAGCCAAAAAGGAAAATAACAAATACCAATAAGGTATACAAGTTCCACAAGGTAAACGCTACACATCATGCGGCTCAAAAAGACCAACACCGAAGGGCGATACCTAGGGAATATAATATCAATGAAACATATGATTGCTCGAGCTCAGTACTGTATAAACAAGGATCCATGAGCCCGAAGACTCCAAACCCAATATGACCCATGCGGCTCATAACGACCAACATAGAAAGCGATACTATAGGGCGACAAACCCGAAGGCACAAACCCAATATCACCCATGCGGCTCATAAAGACCAACATCGGAAGCGATACTATGGGGCGACAAGCCGTAGTGGTGAAGGTCGAAGACCCAGTACTGGACACCACTAACTGGCGGAATGTATCACAACTCTCGAAAAGGAATCCGAAAAGTGTTACGTACGTCCCATAACCACTCGTTCGCACTAAACGGTTTCCTATCCGTCAGTCACTTTCACACTCAAAGTAGTACAAAGTTTACCTCATATCATCGATAAACCAAACCCGAAGGTCTAAACAATCAATTGAATAGGTCACGGATTAATCGGAAGGATAAACGCCCAGATTCATGGTCCGTGTTTTTCCCAACCATTTTATCACCCTTCCACTTTGCTCGAAGTGCGAAATTGTGCGTGTGTTTTAAATAGAATTTATAAATTGGAGAAACGAGATTCTAAATATGATTCGAGAGATTATTTTATAAAAACCCGTGGATGAAGTCAATAATAAGTTATCAAAGTCAAAGATGCAATAACAACTACTAAAAAGCAACTTGAATCGATAAAATTTGGAAAACCGATAAAAATATGCAAAAATAGGCAAAACAGGCAAAACAGGAGTAGGTCGGTCGACCGGTTGCAGGGCTAGGTCGGCAGGCCAGGTGCAGTAATTAGAACATGGCTCGGGGTAGCAGGTCGGTCGACCGGCTACAGGGCTCGGTCGGCCGAACCTGATGAATTTGCAAATCCTACCCTATATCAATGAAATGCAATTTCTTCCAAATCGTGACCATTCGAGCAATGGACCTAAGGAGCTTTAACCAATATATACCCCAGCTCCATTAGCTCTACGATTCACAACCAAACATATTCAAACATCAAAGTTAGGATCCTTAAAGAATTGAACCCAAACACTAAAAATTTGGATACTCACCACTTCAGTCCAAACCAAAAGCAAGAGCATATGAACAAGTGCTAGGAAATTCATACCCAACATCAAAGAAATCAAGAGAAGTAGATGTGAGTTCAAAACTCACCTTTAACCCAAAACAAAGAAGTAGAAGAAGAAGCTCAATAACAAGGAGAAGACCAACTAAACTCTACTTCAACCCAACAAGCTTCAATCTAAGAATAAAACACATGTTTCCCAATTTAAGTTTAGGAAATTTCTGAAATTGAAGAGGGAAGGAGATAGAGAAGATGAAGAGGAGCTTACCAATGGCTTCTCTATGATTTTGGAGCAAGAAATCAAGTTTGCAAAGAAGAAACTAGGGCTTGCAATTTCTATTTCCCTTTCCCTTCCACCATTTTCAGTTTTCTTAAGTAAAAGAAATGAAATGAGGGTGAATGGATGAAGAGTTAATGAGTTAGGGAGGTTAAGTGGAGATTGGGGCTGAACCCAAACTCAAGCCCAAGTAGAAAAAAGAGTCAAAATTCAACTTACTCCAAACATATCAAAGCTTATACTCAAAAAGGTCGCAAACAACGTTTTGAACTCAATGGAAGTGGTCTTGAGACCCAATTCGACCGTTCGGAAAAAGTAACATTTCGAACCCAAAAATCCGACTAACGACGTTATACTTAAATAAATCATTTAAATATAAAATCATTAAATATGTGGGTTGTTACACCAAGTGTCACGGCCAGAGGTATGGGGTCCACTGTGGTGGTGTGGAAGAGGGTCCTGGAGGTGCTGGAGGTGTGGTAGGTGGCGGCTAGAGGGGTGGTGAGGTGATGGAAGTGATGTTGTGCTCCGCTAGGCTAGGAATTCGGGTTGTTGTGAAAAGTTAGTGGATGGGCATCACCAAGGGGGGTTACAGAATGGTTGGTTGGTGAGGAGGTGTTGGTGGTGTGCCATCAGGTGCTGGAGGTGGCTAGGCAGCAATGGAGGCATGGCCGATCCTAAAAGAGGTAAAAGCATGTGCAAAAAATCAAACTAGAATAAACAATATAAGCAGAAAAAGAGATAAAAGAAATAAATTTTTTTACCAACTTCCCAAGCCTGTGATGGCCGTAATTTTTTTCTTAGGAAGGAGGAAAGGAAGATACGTGAAATGAAAATGAATTAGTCAGCTGAAATGTGGGGAGTTATGCCAAAAGAAATGAAGAGTTGTGAGGAAAATGAAGAGGTGGAATTCAAAAAGGCAAAAGGCAATTCAAAAGTCAAAAACTCTTCATATATCCTTATTTAATTTATATAACTTTATATTTTTGGAAATAATAATAATCCCAGATAAAATTTAGAAATTTTATCAAAATATAAAAATTTACATAATATTTATTAATTATATAAAGTTAAATTAAGAAAAATAGCTAAAAATAGTGAACTAGACTAGAAAATTTGAAATTAAATAGAATAATTTTTAGAAAATTCATATGAGCTTGTAAAAAATTTTTAAACATAAATAATAACATAAAATAAAAGTCCATTCACAAAATAAATATTTAAATTTTAATTAAATATAATTTAAATTAAGAAAATAGCAGAAAAATAGAAAACAACCTTTAAAAATTGGAAATAAGTACAGTAAATTTTGGAAAAATTTTATTATCACTTTGAAAATATTAAAAGACAAAATATACATAAAATAACATATTAAAACATATTAAAATAAAATATAACATAGAAAATATGATTTATATAATTAGAATTGACAAAATTTCAAAATAAAACAAATTATACTCAAAATTGAAATGTACATAACTTTCAGAAATTAAATCCGTTTTCAATGAAACAAAAAGCAGTATTCAAGTTATTAAATCTATTTTCATAATAAAAGATAAGTTTTAAGAATTTAAATATTTAAATTTGAAATTTAAAAGTCAAGGTTTGACCAGTTTGAACAGAAATTCATCTTTCAGTAAAATATCCAATTTATACCGCTTTGAAATTATATTTCACATAATAATCAACACCTACATTTAAAAATGAAATGTTTGAAAAATAATAAGTTTAAAATAATTTCAAAATAAAATAAATTAAAATATTAAAATATATGAAAAATCTAGGGTTGTTACACCCTCCCCCACTCAAATCTTTTCGTCCTCAAAAAGGAAGGAAGCGGAGAAACAACAAGAAAGAATAATAGGTTGGAAGACATCCTGAAAGATGGTAGGGAAAAAGTAGCTAGGAGGGAAAGCAGGCTGAAAGACATGGATGAACCATTATTTTTAAAAAAAATTATATTTGACATGTTAAACATTTAATATGATAATTAGTTATTTGATTCAAATTTGATAGTTCTAAGTAAATAATATTTAAGACATTTTAAATCATGATTAGAATATCCTTTATACAATACTTTACCGAAATACTTTTATAACTCGATGTCTTAACAAGTTTACTTTCGTTCCTGCAGACTCTGGCTATGCGTTAATCAGGCGCAAAGCTAGAATTCTCCAAGTACTTAGTAGACCTGTTTCAACACCCAGTGAAAATACTAAAAAAATAGGTATGAAAAGTTCTGCTCAAAATCCAATGTCAAATGATGATAATACGATAGAAGTGGCCCGCTGCTGATGTAGTATTTACGAAATGGACACAACACTTTCCAGAAGATCCTTCTACCTTCCGGATTCTAGAAAAATATCGTAGCCAGTTCGTAAACAAGGAACCATCGATCCCTGCTGCAGTGGTACGCTGCTGATTCAATGATTTACGCAATGGATGCACTTCCTTCCCGGAAGATCCATAAACAACAGATCCCATGATCGAAAGCGCCTCTATTGGGTAAACTAAAGAACCATTTACCCTGAAAAAAAACGAGGAACTTATGTGTTTAAGTCCGGACAACCATATCAGTTCGAATCCATTTATGAATTCACCCAAGTCCATTAGGGTTTATCGGTCGAATCCATTCCTGGATTCCCCAAGTCCATCTGGGTCGAAGCATATCACTATACTTCTTTCGTAGGGTACTTCCCATACCTCTTACATCAAAATATAATATACCATATATAGTAGCCTTTCAAAATTATAGCTTCAAATATCGCACTTATATAAATTCCATTATATATAAGATTTCATTTTCAAATCGAATACTTTCAAAATCAATAGTATATCAGATCATACTTATATAAACTTCGATTATATAAGATTTTAATTTACAAATTGAGTACCTTTTCAATTCAACATTTTCAAATCAACTTCATACTTATAAAAATACATTTTATATAAGTTCGATAACTCCCAAATCAAGTATTTAGTAAAACAAGGTTCTCAATTTTAATTTGTTTCAATAACATTTCAGTTTCAAAATCATATATGATTTTGCCAAATCATTTCTTCTGGATTACATATACTCAGTTTCAAAGTTTCTTAAAACAATAGATTTAGAAAACAATCCAAATTTCCAAATCAACAAAAATTTAGGTCAAACAAATTCATTTCCATTTCAAACATATATTCACTTTCAAAAATCATAATAATTTCAAAGTTATAAATCTTTCGAAACCAAAATACTTGAAATCATTACACTTTGAAAATCATAACTTTTCTAAATCATACATTTGAAATCATAAAACATCCCTTTAATTCTTTACATTTCACAAATTTATTCAATTTAAACCCAAGTCTGCAAGATCCAGCTTTAATTCAATTCAAACCATCAGTTTCAATTCAATTTAGTTTTCCAACAAAACCATTTCAAATATTATCAAATTTCAAATAAAGATTTGATTCGCAAAATAAACTATTCAATCTTTAATATATTTCAGAGCTTAAATGTACCGTATTCCAAAACTAAATTTTATAATTTCATATATCTCAAATTTTACTTCATTATTACTTAGTTTTGACATATTCATTTCATAAATCCATCATTTTTAATTAAACTCAAATTACAATTAAACCAACTATCCTTTCATACAAATATAAACTTTAAATTTCATTTATCAAAATTAGTTATCATTCCTGATTCACATTCTTTATCAAATAAAAATTATATCATATCAAAGCCTCATTATCAAATCATTATTTGAATTCAAATTCAAATATTTAAATTTAAATATCATCTAAAAAAATCAAATATGTCATTCAATTATTATTTCAAATATCATTACAAAATACATTTCAAAATTTCATTCAAAAATTCATTTATCTCATTACATTTCATTCCATTTAACACATAACCAAGTAAACCTTATTTAAATTCAAATTAAATTCAAATTCCTTAAAATTCAAATTTAAATATTAAATTGTATTCAAAACTCCTTAAATTTCACAAATAATCAACTCTAAAATTAAATCATTTAACTTTTTAAAACGCAACTCAACAGTGTTAAAATCTATAACATTACGAAACATTGTCAAATTATAACAATGACAGCATTTAAAAGTGATATCGTAACTTATAGTTTCCAAAATAGTTTAGTTCAAGAATAACGGCATTTATAATATGCCATAACAGATATTTAGTTAATTCAAACAAAGTTAAATTCAAAAACAACAGCATTTTAAAGTGTTGTCATAAAACTATAGCATTTTAGAAATGCTATTAATAAAATTTCAGATTTTATTATAACTTTTAAAAAACAATACAACTTCAATTTTAGCAAATTTTAAACTTATAAATCATATTTCTAGACTTCAAAAAATTTCACATTTAAATAATTTTTAACATATGATTTATCACAACAAAATTTTAAATCAAATATTCAATTTAAAACTCACTTTCATTTGTTAAGTCAAAATTCACTGTTTTTCTTAACTTATAAATTTAACAAAAACTCAACATTTTACTTCAAATATCTTTTCAAAGCTATATTTCATACCAGTATAATTCAAAATAGTCTTATTTATTTCACTCCACAACAGTTTCAAACTTATATAAATTATATTACTTTATACATTAATCATACCAAACTAAACTTATACTTTATCAAATACCTTATACCATTCAAAATATCTTAGCTTTGAAAAGTTAACCTTGATTTGGAAGTGCTCGAACCTTCAAAATAGTCGAAGAAATCATATTTTCAATCCAAGAGTTGGAAATCACCAACAAATTAGTAAATTGATTACAACAGGTAAGGTTATACCAAAACAAATCTGAATCTCGAGGATTGAACACCGGCTTATTTTAAATCATTTCAATTATATATATGTACACATATCTTTCGAATATCAAACCATACTTCGAAATCGAAAATCAAAATTTGGTTTCATAAAATCACTCGCATAGCAAAGCTACTAGAGTGGCCTCTTTCCCACTCAGAAACTCAAAATTCAATGTCGATGATGCATGTATTCATCACCGAAATTATTTTTCAGCGACATAAGTGGGTTCTGGACTTTTATTTCTTGAAACTTCTTTGAAATATCTTTGACATCATTGGAATTCATTCGAATAAATTTGAAACATTTCTTATTTGGAAAAATATCTTTAAATCATATTATTATATATTTTCCAAAATCTCATAAACCCATTTCAAAACACCGGAGTTCGATTCCTCGAAATTCAAATTCAAAACCCTTCATTTATAAATCATTTTTATATAAATCACATTTTCTTAAAAATTTCCAAAATTTCAAATCCTTTCAAAGCTTAAAATTTTCATTTTCCAAAGGTAAAAATCCTTATTGAAAACATTTCACTTTTATATACAAAATAGGGTCATCCTTGTCAAAATAATAATTTCGATGTATGCACAAATTCAAAATACAATCAAACACAAATTTCCAAAGAATGATTCAAGGTTAGATTTCAAGCAATACGGAGATTCGAATTTAGAGGAACTCTAATCAAATAGAATTCTGTTTCGAAGACAAGTTCGAACGAAGATAAGATAATTTTATTACCAAATAGAAGATGATAAGCCTATATAAATCGTGGGCGACCTTAACCGGTCAACCGTGACTTCAGTAATATAATCAATTCGGAAATCTAAGGCAAATCGACATTCGATCGCCAGAGATAGAATTTGGGTAGAGCAGGAGATAGATAGCATCGAAAAACGAGGGTACAGGAATATCCGGTGAATCAATGCCAATTATAAAGGATTTTCACCCATTTACAAATTATTCAAAGATTTGCGGAATCACCGATCTTTATAGAGGTCATTCCAAAGCGGAGTTATGAAATGCTCCAAAATCAAAATGGATAGAATAGGGAAGACAAGACTGGATTTCAGAATAAGTGGGAGCGTTCCAAAGTTCAAGGAATCCTAATCGATAAGAATCCTAACCAAGAGATTTCTAACAAGATGGATACTGTAGGGATGAAATTTCGAAAATCTTGGTTTCAAAATAAGAAAAATTTTCTAACAAAATAATCTTTGAAAATCCTTTAAAAATCATTTGGAAATTATTTTATACTTCGAAAATACGTTCTCTCACAGGAAAGGATTTTGAGATTGATTTCACTCATTCTACGGTATTTCTACCCTATCTCTAATTAGTTTTTGCTCCACAGGCTATGGTTTGCCTAAAACCAAAGCTCTGATACCAAATGTAACAACCCGGTATTTTCAGCCATTCGCAGACACACATGTCGGACTTGAATTGCTCAAAATACCGCATTGTAAATAAATTTGGAGCAACTGAAATACAAATCAAAGAATCACAGATACAGAACAAACAGAATATCTCGCAGCGGAATATAAAATACATAGTAGTTCATAAAGCTACTACGGTAGAGTCTCAAACCAAAAACATAATACAGTCTGAAAACAACAAAATAGAAATCCCAAATACATAGAAGTTCACTAATACATGAGATAAACTAGAATAGCTGAAACAGAAAGTTGATATAAATGTAGATAAGCAGAAACTCCAGCAAAGACCAGCTCCAGAAAGAGAATCCAAAGCTGTGAATACTCAGGCTGACCAGAGCGTAAAGTAAAACACAAAACACTCGAGTCAAGATAATATATACTTATATAATGTAAATCAACTCAAGTGAATTATAGTAGAAATGCACCATAACTTAAAGGATGCTTGGGATCGCCCATCCTTTAAAGATCAGTTAAACCATAAATTAAATACATCCTGTGGTTAAAATTTCAAAATAGTATTTATACTTCGAAATCAAATATCATTCAAAAATTCAGTATCATCCAAAATCCATTTCAAAATATCAAAATATCATATCTTACAAACCACACTCATTTTTATTTAATTTAAATACCATTTCAAAACATATTTCAAAATCGTTTATATTTCGAAATAAATTGCTTCATTTAAATCATTAAAATGAAGATATTACATTTAATAATTAAATTATTAAATTTCCAAAATTTTAATCTTTCAAAGTTCATTCATCCACTTAAATTTATTAAAACAATGAAAATTCAACGTTCGCAGCATTTAGAAAATGCTAAGGAAAGTCACACTTAAAACGGTTCAATTTAACAAAAGACAACATTTAAAATGCTGTAATAGGGTTCCATTAGTTTGAAATAAACTTAGTTAAATTAAACCACTATAACATTCAAAAAAAATGCTATAATAGCCTTTAATTAAATTGAGCCATTTGGTTCATTATTATCAACTATAGCATTTACAAATGCTGTATTAACCTTTACATTAAAATTAATAGCATTTTAGAAATGCAGTAAATTAACTTCAAATATTCAGTATAATTTCACAAACAATTATATTTTTATTTAAATCATTTTTAACTTATAAAATCATATAATTTCACTTTTAAAACAATCATTCAAATACCCTTATATTCATGATTTTATAAGGTTAAATCTCTATTCAAAAATCAAAATTTAATAGTAATTCACTTATTAAATTCCAACATTAAATTTTAAATTCATTAAATTAAATTTAACTTAACACTTAAGCTTAAATTTTCAAATATAACTTAATTTCATTTTTATTTACTTAACTTAAAATTCACTTTTAAGCCAAATTCACAAATTTTCAATTTTAGTTACATTTCAAAATTTCAACTTAACTATTCATTCATTTCACATTTTAACTTAATTCAAAAATCGTTAATATATTATAAAATTATTTTAAATTCATTTATTTCAAAATATCATAAATTTATCATATTTTCATATTTAATTTAAATTCCATTTGTCACAAAATTATAATTTCCAAAAAAACTTACATTTCAGATTTTCTAACTTTACCATTAATTTATTTCACTTATAAATTTTCAGAGAGTCAATAATGCTTTACAAAAATCATTTTTAATCAAATTTAAATCAAAATATTATAATGTTTACATTTCTAAAATATTTTAAAATTTTAAGAAAAACATATTTTAACAACGGGTCTGTATTTCATTTTCTAGCCTAGGTAAAGTGATACGGGTAATATAACATTTCAACCCGTAATTTACAAAGAAAACCCGGGTTTGATCATTTCTAACCCACAATCCCAAGTAAATGAAAATAATTGAAAATCATTCAGGCCTATCATTTCATCCCATAACGATTTTCTCCTATTCTAAAGTCCGCTCGGATATGTATCATTTCAACCCATAGTGATTCTAATCTAAAGGGAACTTGGAGTGTGATTAGCTAATAAAATAACAAAACAATAATAATATAACAGTAACATATGATATAACTGGTGTTCAATCATGTGTGAACATCATATGATAGTGACATAGCAAATAAAATATGGTGATGCAGTTTACATATTCACAAGCGATCGATTTACTATTCATATAAGTATAAACTGTCTGGTGAGAATAACTAACTGGTTTGAGCTGATGACCCAACGACAAATTTCACAAACGGGATCTACACAAGCACAAAAGCACGACACAGATTCGAATGGAGGAGCCAAATGTCAAATTCCTTGGATACACATCAAACAAAACAATATAACAATGATGAGTTTCAAATCAACTACGATCTAAACTACACTAGAATAGACTGGACATAATCAAATAGAAATGCTTGCGCTTGCTTTTAACCTTTACTAGGCTTAGCAATAAGGGGAAATACAAAATAATGGCAGGTGTTTGGGTCAGGTTATGGTGGGTATGGGTCGGCCTAGATGTCATTTGTGATGGTGCCAAAGTGGGTGAAGGGAATAATACACATAAGCATGAATACATGCATTTGGTCATGGATTTGGGCTCGGCCAAGGCTCCAAGTGTCACGGCCAGAGGTGTGGGGCCCACTGTGTTGGTGTGGACGAGGGTGCTGGAGGTGGTGGAGGCGTGGTAGGTGGCGGCTAGGGGGGTGGTGAGGTGATGTTGTGCTCGGTTAGGCTAGGAATTCGGGTTGTTTTGAAAAGTTCGTGGATAGGCATCACCAAGGGGGGTCACGGCATGATTGGTTGGTGAGGAGGAGGTGTTGGTGGTGTGCCATCAGGTGCTGGAGGCGGATAGGTAGAAATGGAGGCATGGCCAATCCTAAGAGAGGTTAAAGCATGTGCAAAAAATCAAACTAGAATAAACAATATAAGTAGAAAAAGAGATAAAAGAAATAAATTTTTTTACCAACTTCCCAAGCATGTGATGGCCGAAATTTTTTTCTAAGGAAGGAGGAAAGGAAGATACGTGAAATGAAAATGAATTAGTCAGCTGAAATGTGGGGAGTTATGTCAAAAGAAATGAAGAGTTGTGAGGAAAATGAAGATGTGGAATTCAAAAAGCGAAAAGGCAATTCAAAAGTCAAAAACTCTTCATATATCCTTATTTAATTTGTATAACTTTATATTTCTGGAAATAATAATAATCCCAGATAAAATTTCGAAAATTTATCAAAACATAAAAATTTATATAATATTTATTAATTATATAAAGTTAAATTAAGAAAAATAGCTAAAAATAGCGAACTAGACTACAAAATTTGAAATTAAATAGAATAATTTTTACAAAATTCCTATGAGCTTGTAAAATATTTTTAAACATAAATAATAACATAAAATAAAAATACATTCACAAAATAAATATTTAAATTTTAATTAAATATAATTTAAATGAAGAAAATAGCAGAAAAATAGAAAACAACCTTTAAAAATAGGAAATAAATACAGTAAATTTTGGAAATTTTTTTTTATCACTTTAAGAATATTAAAAGACAAAATATACATAAAATAATATATTAACAAATATTAAAATAAAATATAACATAGAAAATATGATTTATATAATTTAAAATAGACAAAATTTCAAAATAAAACAAATTATACTCAAAATTGGAATGTACATAACTTTCAGAAATTAAATCCATTTTCAACGAAACGAAAAGCAGTATTCAAGTTATTAAATCTATTTTCATAATAGAAGATAAAATTTAAGAATTTATATATTTGAATTTGAAATTTAAAAGTCAAGGTTTGACCAGTTTGAAAAGAAATTCATCTTTCAGTAAAATATCCAATTTATACCGGTTTGAAATTATAATTCACATAATAATTAACACCTACATTTAAAAATGAAATGTTTGAAACAAAATAAGTTTAAAATAATTTAAAAATAAAACAAAGTCAAATATTAAAATATATGAAAAATCTAGGGTGTTACATAGAATTATGGAAATTGGTTGTTTGGGTTTTGAAATTGATGTGTTGTTTAAGATTAGTGAATAGAATGTTAATAAATTCTCATATTATTTAAAATTGATGTGATTGTTTGAGTATGTACAGGTACGGGAGGTAGTAGATAGAGTTGGAGCATGTATATGCAATATAAGTTAGCCGCATGCTTTTAAAACTCCAATAAAGGTACGCCTACGCAATTAAAATAGGAAATATGAACTGTTTTTGGTTTTTCGACCATGTGGGTCGATTTATATACATTTATATCTATTGTGATATTGCAAAAGCTCCTCTGTACAAGGGAGACTCTGCCAAAATTTTCCAAAAATTTTGGGAGTTAGAAAATTTTTGAAATTTTTTGAAATGTTTCGTTAACGACAAATTGATTTCAAATTAAAATTTAAATAAAAAGGATTTTGGAATAGGACTCGAAACTAACAGTTTTGATTTGAAAATGAAGAATTTAGGCAAAATGAAATTGAGATTTTCACCAAGTGAGTTTTGCTATTGGGTTTGGAACATTCTTCTACCTTAGCAAATTTTGGGGACGAAATTTTTAAAAGGGGGGATGAATGTAACGACCCGGAATTTTGGGTCGCTAGATTTGAACATTTAATTCATTTTAAATGTTGAATATGTATTATAATTTGAATTTTGAAATAAAAGACTTTGGTCAAATTAATAGAATTAGTTAAATTTCAAATACGGCAATTTAATTGAAAATTTGAATAATAATAGCTTAGTATTAGAATTGGGATAATTGGTGATACTGGGTGTAAATAGATATAAAAATAGAATCTAAAATTTATTTTAAGCCTATTTGGATTTGAATTATAATATTGGACTGTTGGATGGAATTAAAAGTCAATAGGTTGAATGTGGGATTTTATATTAATTTAATAATGGAATTAAATAATATAAGAATGCAAATAATCAGATTTTGGTTCGAAAGAATATGAATGGTTTATGGTGTGAATATAAATTCTGTATGATTTATAATAATGTTAATAAAATTTTAAAGGTTAAATTTTAAGTGATTTCGACAATTTTGAAAACCGTTCCAATTAATCGACGAGTTAAAATAGCCTTCCGGGGCACGGTCTCGGAATTTGACGAAACTAGTTCCATTAGATCCGTAATAGTTAGTTATTATCGAATTTCAATTTTCATAGCAATCGGAGTTGTCGTTTGACCCTGGCAGCTCAAAACGCATATAAACTATTTTAATCAATTTAATTTAAAATTTATTGTTTATTTCCGTAAATCGCATATATGTCCGAATTAGCCTCCGAAACACGTTCCATTGTGTTCGGGACGTGGGTAAAACCTTAGAAATGCCTATCGGCACGCGTTGTTTGGAGATCGTTTGTTAAAGTTACTTTAAATGTATTTAATTAAAATAATAGCCATTAACATTTATATAAACACGTTTTCGTTGGGCCGAAACCCTAGTATTCTTGTGCCGCCGTCTTTATTCATTTCAATGGCCGGTAACGTGCCTCCTTCTTCTCATTTTTCTCCAAATCCACAAACTAAATTCAGAAACCTTCAACAGCAAAAATCTAGAGCTTGTTGAGCTCTATATATCAACCGGCCATGATTGTATTTAGCGAAGTAGATTGGCGGTGATAAGGGGTAGAAGGCTCGGCATTCGAACGCGAAATACACGGCCATAGGGGCGATGAGTTTTGCTTGGCTGCGGCCGTTGGGAAAGCTCGCGTAGGCGCACGCGGTGATGTGGTCTGATCGTCATCTCGACGATGGCGGTGGCGGCAGCGGTCCGATATTGTTGCGTGTTTTGGGTTTAGTGATTTCCGGATGTTCGCGTGAAAGTGTAGAGGAAGGTGCGGCCGTGATTTGTATATGGTAAAATAAATAAATAAAATGAAATTTTTGTTTAAATTTGTAATGGAACTAATAAATTTCATAACTAATGCATGCAAGAACAGAATTCAACAAAACTGGCGACGCCGGAATCATAGCGACGCGATTTACGCAGTAGAGCAATTCTGGAATCATTCGAAGCAAGTAAAAATTTAGGTTAAATCGAACGCCATTCGATTTAATTTAAATTTGAACGCTCGTCGAAACTCAAGATGAGTTATTCTGACTCACATCTGGATACCAGTAATTTAAATAACAAATATTTAAATGTTTGATTGGTTGTTTAGCTGAATATGATAATGATTATCAAATTAAATCGATATTTATTTGTTGTGCTAATATCTATGGATGCAGGGAAACAGGTTGGAGGAATCCAACTGGATTCCTTACAAATAAAAATTTATTTATATTTTGTGATAAATCTCATTTATATTCGGTGATAAATTAATTTAGATCTTGATATGCTGTGTTTCATTTATATACTGGGATAGAATAAATTGAAATTAAATTGTGTTGTGCTATGAGTGGGTGAATACAACCTGGGAATTTAAATATAAATAAGATGAATTGGGTTTAAAGGAAATTAAGAAATTCTTAAGTAAGGAATTTAAAAGGAATTAAATTCAAGAAATTGGTTGGTAAATTTGATGTGTTTGAAATTGTGATTATAAAGGGAAATGTGAATTGTTCAATATAATAGCGATATTTATTTTTTAAGGATGGGAAGTGTACTTTCTCCTGGAAACTTTAGTATGTTTTTTAGAAAGGTTTTCAAAATATAAATTTGCAGTTTAAATATGTTTAGAATATATTAGAAAGAAATATTATTTTAAATTGTTTTAAGAGAAAGCAAATATTTGATTAAGTAATTAAGGTATTTAATTATTTTAAAATAAAATAAAGTAGTACTAAGCTTTCAAAAGAAATTATAGTATAAATATTTAATTTAATAACTTCATTTTAAAGGTTGAATTTGACTTAAAAGTACTTAGGAATCCTCCATATATTTCCTTAAGTATCATTTTCAATTAAATAATTTCTAGAAGCTTTATTTTAAATATTTTAAACATATATTTTGAAATGATTTCCTGGAAAAAGCAATGTGTTTAAAAATAGAAGGAGTTTATTTGTAAAAAGAATGGAATGGGATTTACGGGATAAACGTAAAAATTGAATTGGTTTAAATTGTGTTAGATTGATAAAAAGAATTCTTTGGGTTATCCTAGAATAGAAGTATATTCCCTGAAGAGCCAAGTACGCTTTTAAAGCCAGTTTTGAAAGGTTAGAAGTTGTATTAAAGAATGTTTTCAAGAAATTATTTATGATATAAGAATTTTAAAGGTAAGCATTTATCAAATTAGATATAGAAGTAATTATTTTAATGGTAAGTAGTATTATGTTTAAAAGAATATTATTAACATTTATACTTTATAAATGGTTCTATTTTAAAGATAGTCAATTAAAGTTTTATTTGAAACTTGTGCTTTATTTGAAATATTTTAAACATATATTTTGAAATGATTTCTAGGAAAAAGCAATGTGTTTAAAAATAGAAGGAGTTTATTTGTAAAAAGAATGGAATGGGATTTACGGGATAAACGTAAAAATCGAATTAGGGTAAATTGTGTTGGATTGATAAAAAGAATTCTTTGGGTTATCCTAGTATAGAAGTATATTCCCTGAAAAGCCAAGCATGCTTTTAAAGCCAGTTTTGAAATTTTAGAAGTTGTATTAAAGAATGTTTTTAAGAAATTAGTTATGATATAAGAATTTTAAAGGTAAGCGTTTATCAAATTAGATATAGAAGTAATTATTTTAATGGTAAGTAGTATTATGTTTAAAAGAATATTATTAACATTTATACTTTATAAATGGTTCTATTTTAAATCATTAATCAATTAAAGTTTTATTTGAAACTTGTATAGACTTTCACAGCTTTATTTCAAGATCTAGTATGACTTAACTTTATTTTAAAGATAATAGTTCATATTTTACGAAGCAGTTTTATTCGTGATATTTTTAAAGATATATATATATATATATATATTAAATTAAGTATGTAAGAAGTTTTAAATATAATTGTTTTAGTTTATTTTCAAGAATAAGGTATTTAAATTATTTTAAATCTTAAGTATGGGTACTTGGATGTTTTCAGAGGAAGTAAAGATTTGGAAATCTATCCCATGAGAAGAATTGGGTTTGAAAAGTTTTTCAAAGGGATTTTGAAAATGAAATTATATCTCGCAAGATATTTTTTGAGGAAAATAAATAATGTGGGAAATTATTTATTGTGTGATGGATGCTTATGTATGTTAATCGATAGTTAAATTACTGACTATCAATATTGGACAAATGCGGTGATCGTTTCGAAGAGACCGGGATCAGGATTAATTTCTCGAAAACCACTTCGATCCGGTTTATACGTTTTCGTGGGAAAAACGAGTTCGGAGTCGTAGATGGAGCGGTGAAGTGCAAGGGCTAGTCGCTACTAATCCTGAGGATATTTCCAAAATGGATGTAGTAAGAGTAGTGCCTTCGGTTCCGTTCGAACCCGGGATGGACTTGTATGGGTGAATGCTTTCGGAACATCGTCAAGTGGGCGATGGGCATTGTAAGTGAAACGATCTAAAAGGTAACGCTTAGCCTCAAGCCTTATCAACCGGGAATGACTGAAAATCAGGGGTTATGCTGCAAGGCTATGTGGGTAGCACCCATTAGGGTAAGGTCATCCCTGTCTAGATGTCCCTTTTTATTTTGGTTTAGTGGTGCGGTTGCTGATCCCAACTGTGTGGTGATCTTACTCGGGATTATCCAGTAAGGGGTAGTCCCGGTCTTGTGTTGCAGGGGAGTTAGGGTAGCTTCTTGATACACTGATCTAGACCAGGTACTGTGATAGGTGGTAATCCAGTGCCTAGTCATTAGTTGGAAATCCATTCTCCCTACGCGCCCGAGTTTTGTTTGTATTACCCACTTTGTGGTAGTTGCTGGAATTTAATAGATGTAAAAATTTCGGCTATTTTATAAGTATTTGTATATAGACCCTATTATAATATCAGAGGATTTTTATAAAAAATGTTTTAGCTATCACAAAGTAAAAACCCGACATGTTTATTTATGGCGTGGTCTTACGAGATGCTTTTGTTTTCAAAAGGATATTTGAAACTTTAATAATCAATTTGGGTGCATTATTATCAGCTGGTATTCCAGACCGACTCGGGTGTTATTTCATTATAATGCTCGGGTCAGACCGAGTATTATATGTTCAGGATAGGATGCTATGGAGCGGGAGAGAAGCTGGAGTCCGAGACGTATTATTCGTACTTGTATAAATATCCGCTGCTGTGATTGTTTGAGGTTGTCTGACTGGTAATTGTTGTTTGTTTGAGATACTCTGATGATATATTGTATAAAACACATATAGATTTCATTTTGTGTAAAGCTCTATAATTGACTATTATATTTTATTCCGCTGCGATTGTGAGATTCTGATATTGTTTAGTTCCTTCTTTCTTCTACCTTCTTTCTTTTTCCTCAACAATCTGTCTTCCCGGTACTTGATCGTCGGCATATCATACTGTGGAGTATTTTGTGTCGATTTTCGAGGGTCGAGACAGGCGGGTTCTGACACAAACCCTAAACAGGGATTTGCCGACGATCTTGTCGTCGATTCCTCTGATGAACCACACCGATGGACAGCACACAAGACTCTCTAAAAAACCCATAATTTGATTTGACGATCTTACGAGTTTGATCGATGCACGATGAACGACCTTAACTTGATCATCAATTTTTGGCCACATTGAAACACAAATTGAAAAACGAATCATATATTTGACTTGCGCTTGTCGAGAGCTACAAATCCATATATAATTCGATATAGTTTGTGAAGTTTGAAATTTTGATTTGATTTTGAATTGCAATTGGATTTGGAGGTGAGAATTTGTTTGTCTGCCATTCAGGAGGACATTATGGAGGAGAAACAACCGAATTGTACATACAGAAATGAGGAATAAGAAATAGGTTGGGGTTTATAACGAGGTATATATAGGCAAGGCTGAAATTAGAATGGATGGACAGATTGACATACGCGTTGAATGATAAAACAGCCCAAAAATCCCGTTCTGACTCCGAAACGAAATTGGGTCAACCCATATATCAAAATAGATGTTTTAAAATATTTTAAACGCAATGGAACAGGCTTCAAGTCCAAATTTCATCGTATGTAGAAGTTATGCAAAAATCGGTTTATTCCAAATTGATTTCAATTGATTTCAATTTAATTGATTTCAAGGCGTTTCAAGCTCGTACGACCAAACGACAAGTCCAATTGTTGTGAAACATGAAATCCTACAATAATTCACCGTTACGGATCCGATGAAACTGGTTTCGTCGAAATCCGAGTCAGTGACCAAAATGGCTATTTTCTAGTTAATTAAATAAATTAATAATTAATAAATTAAATCAAATTTTCAATTTCAATTCTATAATTGACAATTTTAATCATTTTTAAATTTCTTAATCATTTATACTAATTTAAACAATTTAGATGTCCGTTTAGAGCTAATTAATTTATCAATTTCAGTGTTAACCTCAATTCATTGAATTCAAAATTTATAAATATAATTCCCAATAATTCCATTTAATTAAATCAATCAATAATTATTCCATTCATTATTGTTAAATAGATGGATTTAACATTGGATTCAAAACTATTACATTAATATTCTCACATTCCATCTTAATTCCAAATAAAGTAATATTTAGATATTTTAGTTTCATTTAATTGCAATTAATCCAATTATTATAGTTCAATCCTAATAAATTGATAAATCTTTATTTCCATTCTTTTAAATTCCACGAATTGTCCTATTATAAATAGAATTAACATTATTCCCAATTATTTCCATAAATTACTCTAACATTGATTTTATCAAATCACATTTTATTACGTATTAATTCATCAATTAACATACTTTGAACTTATTTCCTAATTTATTAATTACAATCAAATATAACTTTACAATTGGTTTCAATTAATTGGGATTGCACTAAATTATTTATTTATTCACTTGTAGTAACACTATTACTTCAATTTAGTGATTTCATTATTAAATTACAGTTTTTTTATTTTTCTTTCCGAATTAAATTACCAAAACTAAATAAATTAACAAAATTTAATTATCGGAAATTTCGGGTCGTTACACTCTCCCCCACTCAAAACTTTTCATCCCCGAAAGGAAAAAGAAGGGAAAAGAAAGAATTAAACATCAATATATCTTACATAAAATATTAAATCTATAAACAATTAAATTTACAAAATTAATTAATTTAAATAAAATATACAAATTTACAACCATTATATCTTTTTATAATCAAATAAATAATGTTTAGAAAACACTTTCAAAAAATTTCTAAGTTCAAAATTTACGGAAATTTCGGCGGAGTCTCCTTTGTACGGGGAAGCTCGGGAGAAAAAAGATTATCAAATATACAATATACAACATATATTTTCCAAAATAATATATTCCAACATGAGAAATAATAGTATAATAATGCTATAAAACCGTTATCCGAGAACCACTACACCACAAAAGGCTTTTAACAGCGTTTGATAAACGTTGTAATATGATACAACGGCGTTGTTTCAAACGCTTTATAACGACATGCTGTCGTATATACATAACTTACAACAGCTTTTCTATAAACGCTGCTGAAACATCTCTTTGACAGCGTTTATTACGAGCTGTCAATAATGTTTTTACAGCGTTTTCAGACGTGCTGTATTATGTTTCAACAGCGTTTATAATTTAGTTGTCGAAGATGTTCAAATTCTACTTTAACTGTTTACAACAGCTTTTTCTAAACGCTGTTATTGAATCATCAACAATTTCGACAGCATGTTAAAAACGCTGTTATTGAATCATCAACTATTTCGACAGCATGTAAAAAACGCTGTTATTGATAATTTCAAGATAATTACAGCACGAATTAAACGTTGTTGTTTCTTCATTGACAGCATTAATCAAACGTTGTCTTCTATTTATATAACAGCTTTAATATTCCACTCTATTTTTGAATATTCCAAAACTATATTTTAAGCATATTCAAGCAACTAGTATATATAACAGGTTCTAATAACTATTAATTGGTTACATAAACTAGTTAAGACAATATTAATAAACAAAAGACATCCATAAACCAAGTTTCAATAATATCCATAAACAAAAATAACAAAGTAAACCAAGTCGCCACAAATTCTGTTAAACAAAGACACGTTATATGTTAAGTAAAAGTATAATATCAATACAGTAAGTCCACACCAAATGCCAACAACAAAACGTGCATCTAAAAAGTTTCATATGCTTGCTACTTGCTACTTGCTACTTTCTACGGAAGAAGAATGTGTCATCGCCATCTTTAATTACCTGCAATGAAGAAATTTGAAATGATCAGTGAGTAAACGCCATCTAAAAATTTGAAGTTTCATATGCTAAAATGCTTAACTGCGCCAAAAAATCACTATATGGATCTAAAAATTTGAAGTGATCAGTGAGTAAATGCTTAACAACCCACCACTATAATCAATACAAACCAGTGCACATCACCAGTGAACATCAAACCAAACTGCACCATATTCCATCCCCAACTACCCCCACTACCAAACTACAAACTCTTCCAACTGCTCACAACAGTCTCTGTTGCTAAATCACCCGCCTCCTCCCACATCAAATACTTCACTGCATTACCCTAAACAGTGCTAATCATCCACCACCATCTCAGAAAACACCTCTGCTGCAACCAAGCATACCCTCTGACCACACCATACTTCCCCTACCACCAGCATACAACACATCAACCTTTAGCAAACTTCATTTGCCTTCCCTCAACTTCACTATCACCATTTCCAAACTTCCCCCATCAAATTGTCCCACATAACTCCTCCACCAAACATCATAACCAACGTACTTCACTGCTGTTACACCATCTCATTTCGACAGCTTCCCCTACATCAAAACTGCACACAGTCATCACCAGCCTACATACTGTTGCATCACTAAACAACTACACCACTGTCATATAAAACGGAAATCAGTTCACACTTCTATCAAATACAATAAATACCCCAACTTCAACACTTCATTATCACTTCACATCCTCACCTTCCTTTGCCAAGCTCCTCCTCTTGCTACTGCCTATAACACTCCTTTGTTATACAACCATTCAACTCCAAAACAAATACTAGAACTATATATCAAAGTGAAGGGAATAATTAAGATGCAAATCTACAAAAGAGTTATATAATTATGCAAAAGGTGTGAATGGCAGAAACTGTAGTGGAACTACATAGAAATTGAACTTGCAGCAACAGTGTAAAACTACACAAAAATTGCATATAATTATAGGCAGGCGGACAACTGCACAAATTAGGAAAAATTTGCACTTGCAAAGGAAAAAAATGATTACATCATAATTAAGAAAACTGAACAGAGGCATATGTGCCTTGGGTAGTTATAACTGAGGCATTCGAGGCATGTTTGCTTTCGTTAGAACTGAACTGAGGGTGTATAGTGAACCGAGGCATGTATGCCTGAGCTAAAACTGAACTTAGGCGTGCATGCCAAGTGCAGTAAAGAACAGGCAACATGCCTAAGTTCAGCTTTCTTAATTATGATGTAAAGACATAATGAAAATGAAAATGAATGGTATTTACTATTTAGGTCATATATAGAAATAAAATCCATTTCACAAATCTCTGAATGCAAATCCTTGTGCTTCAAGTGTTGATAAGACAATAAACCCCAAAAGAGTGTGTGCATGATATCATATTTATGGAATCAGGAATTTCGGGTCTACCCATGAATTGATATTATTGATGTGCTGAACTTGCTTATATTAAAAATAGGAGAATGTATTCTATTCAATTATTATGACACCAACAACTTACCGTAATCTGCTGCCCTAAAAGCAATATTGCATGAAATACAAAATTATAAACATTTGAACTATTTATGTGTCATGCCTATAAAAATTCTGCACCGACTGAAAGCAACATAAATTACACAACAGTAAAAAAAACGACACAAGTAATAAATAATTAACATGCCCTGCATTTCATGCATGAAACTAATGATTAATTAATATATATGAAGTTCTCATTATAGAAGGATATCTTGGCCATTATGTCTCTTTAATTTGTTCCCTAATGAAAGTTTTATATTATCAGTACATGTGTCAAATCGATGCTAGATCAAGTTTGTAAAACCAGTGGTAGATAAAATTAATAGTGCTACATGATATAAATGATCATGTTAGTAGAAATAAAACCAAAATTTAGTTCAATGTTGATTGTCAAAAAATAACTTAGCCATCAACTAAGTTTGAGAACTTCAATTTGTAACCAATGTAAGTCATTTTCCAAGTCATTATACATAATTGCTATGGGTATATTCACATAAACAGTACAATAAATGACAATACCATCATTATGAGCCTTAACATCCACTAAAAATAGAAGTGCAAACTAATCAAGCTAACTAACCAACCCTATGTTCTTATGTATGAAATTTCAATTGCTTTAACCGTACATTTCCTTATCAAGACTAGATTGTAAAGGACAACTTTATTTGTAAAATTCTTTTTTCCAAATTTAATAATCAAAGCTCCATGTGACTTATCATCTCATAATTAAATTTATCTGATATTTCCTATGCCTAATCATTTACTTATTATTATAGAAAAAAAATCTCCCTTGATTAAAAATCGAACTTAAGTAAAAAAAATCTCCGTTGACTAACAATTTAATTTTATGAAAATTGGTTAACTTAGTTAATTTTATAAACTTTATTAACTTAGTTCAATTTTATAAAAATTAGTTTCGAGCAGGAATGCGTATATACTGGTCTAGGCATCTACTCCTACAGGTATTCTTGAAAGAGCCATTGGACAGGGAATAGGAATCGACGTCGGGTCGATGCCCTCTCTCCAAATTAAGAGCTCAAACTCAAAGTATTAATGAAAAATGCATATTGGAAAATTAACAAACTCTTGTTCAGAACAATGTCAGGCATCTCAATATTGCCTATGGTAAATTCAAATATTGCATATTTACCTATGAGCAATATTTCAATAAAGTTATAAAATATTCAGATTATACCTAAACAAGGAATGTAGTCACGTTCTTCCTTTTATCATCTCGAAGCCAAATAACCTAAAAAAGCACGTTACATGCATATTATCAATAACAAAAAAGAGTTGTAATTCTGACTAGGCATGTGATATAAAAGTAACCTGACCAAGTCCTGGATCTTCGACTACAACCCATTATAGAAAAAGTTACCTTTTGAGGTATTTATTGATTTTGTTGTAGCTGGACTCATTGTTTAATCCTTGCATAGTTGTCGGGCTCTTTTTACCGTTGCGCTGTTGTATGCACACATACACGTACTCTTTTGTTCCAGCGCCATAGTTGCTAGCATTTGTCTTAGCAAAAGGATCTTTTGATATTTAAGAAGGATCCAAGTGGTTTCCTTTTTTATTTCATATAGTTTATGTGTGTACGTGCACACACAAACAAGATGACATATTATGCTAACATATAACTAAAAGTATGCACATTGGGAACAAATTTATAAGAATCTCTTATCAAATGCGTTAATTAAATATGGAGCATTGCTAGCAACCTTTATTTAGTCATATAGTAGAAGCAACCCACATATTTAATCACATAAGAGAAATTATTCATGGATTTGGCCATGCCTCCTAATTTACAAACAGTGGAAATGATAGCATGATTGAGTTTAGGAAATATGAAAGAAGTAGATTCTATAATTTCCTACCGTATTCTCTTTCCTTTGATGCTGCCAGTTTAACACCTTCAAAGGTGTACTCGTTATCAATGATATCATCCCTAAAAAAGTACAACATGGAAAATAAGGGTCTATATAGGATTTTCCTCAGTCAACTGAGGCATTTTCCTCGGTATTAACTTAGGCATTTGCCTCGGTATTAATGTTTAGTGCAAGAGGGGAAAAAATATTTCATGAGAAGAGCTACTTGAAAATACTTTGATTATGAGTAAATAATCTGAGATTTAAATCATCAATAAATCCAAAAGTCAAGTCGCTGTCAAAAGAACTAAAAAATGAACTAGAGTGATTTCAAATACACCAATGCAAAAGCAATTTGATATGCTTTTAATCAAGTACATCATTAATAATAAACTAGGCTATTAAGTTGCTTTTCATAGGGAAGCTAGCTATTATCTTTCATTAACTCTCATTGATGTTTTAAGTTGGTCTCTTGCTTGTCCAAGTACAAAACCAAAAATTTGTTTTCATCACAAGGTAAGCTAAGGATGATAACCACCATGAAAGTTCTCATGCCTGTCCAACTTTTATTTTCAAATTGAAGAACCCATACTGTCATACTCATGCTGTCATTTTTTTTTAAAAAAAAAATCAGAATGCACTAAACCACAGAAGTTATTTTGCTTGTACAACTATGATTGTGTAGTTATTTTGCTTCAGGCTTCTTGGTTCAATAATGTAGTTGTATTTGAGAAGCAAATGGGATGGTATGAAGAAAACAACAGAAGTTAAATAAATAGATGGATGCTGATGTATACACATTTTGCATACTACCTGTGCACAATAGTGAAAAGAGAGCATATAGTTCTGTACTCTAATAAGAACTTAATGTACGTTAGAAATTTTTTACTGAGAAGAGTAATGTATGAGTATACATAGGATCAGGGTAGTGGAGATTGGTGGGCGCATGTTGGAGAGTTTCGTGAAGTTCCAGTAGGGTACATGCCTAATTTACTGCTTACCAACATAGTTGAAGGAGAAAATTTCATTCAATCAGGGGAGTTGTATCATATTCAAGAGGCATAAAAGGTCCTCCAATGGGTAGAATTTTCCTTAAGAACGTAATATAAAAGTCTCTAATGTTAAAGACATGCCTATAGTGACTAACTACTAGCAAAGGATTATCAGAATCACGATGAAACAGATTGTTTTAAATCACTAGAAGTTTGACCTGTTTGTAAAAATATGCAACTGATAATTATCGAAGAAAAATAAACATTCAAGTTATTTGGTTCAAAGTTAGAACTTATAAACATGTCACTACTATAACATCTGGTGAAGCTAGGACAATCCAAAATAAGATAAACAAACTAATTTTTATGCTGGACAAATGTCTATATCCTTTTTTATCCACTTCTATCATACAGAATCAAAGAGCACTAACTGATATATCATTTTATTTGAAACAAAATATTACATTAGAATAGTAATGACACGTTTGCTTAAATTTGAATGCTATTGTGAAAATCTTCGATTATTTCTGATCACCTTCCCTGGTTGAAATGGTTTTCATATAATGATCCATGTTATTACATCAATTATATCCAATACCTATTAATAACTGAATTTTAGCAGTTTCAATATTGCTAAAATATAATTGTGACAATTTTTAATTCGGCATAGGAAAAGAGTATCATAAAACAAATAACATAGAATAGAAAAATGAACAATATATTGATGATTTTTATGTAAAATATAAGTGATCTAAAGCATGACCAATATATTATTCTTATTAGAGCAAAGAACTATATGAAAGAATTGTAACTTCAATAGTACTACATACATGTAACTTGAAGTTTGCACGAAGGAAGAAAGTAATGCCTCCCCTTTGACTAAGCATATGGAAAATATGTAATTGTTAAAATGGGTACATTTAAAAAGTTACAAACTCCGTTTTCTTCGTTTTTTCACTGCATAGTTGTTACTTGCAAATGCCAATTTTAGGCTTATGATGTTGGTTTTGGAATGGAGTTAAATTACTAATGTGTTCTTTCTTCGGTTATATGTAGATCCTTATATTTAGTTGGATTTCAATGAGTTGGGACTAGAAAGTTTAATGAAGATTTTTTTATTATATTCCAGAGATGTGGATATATCACGACAAAATTAAGCTATAAAGTAAAATTACCGGAAGTACATGATCAATATGATCATCCTTACCCCTGGTAAGTCTTTGAATCATAAGTGACCCATAGGAGACTTCTTCGCCTTAGTTTTCCACATTTTCTATACCCTTTCATTTTATCTTTGTTTTTGGGTCTGAAAATGTTGACCACTTTAACCTGTTAAGAAAGTAGGTTGGGTCAATTATCAGCTTTCACCAGGAGAAGAATACGATGATAAATGAATTATTTCAAGTGAAATCAATCTAACCATGGTGCTTCTTTATTATTAAATCTATATTAGAAAGAGCAGCTAATCCATTAGTGCTAGTTATAACACACCTAATCCGTCTTTATGATGCAATCAACAACTGACTGAAAGCTAGTGTCTCGTCATGTTTGTCCTTTTATAGCTCTCTGGTTGATCACTTGCAACATCCCAGTCTACTATTTAATCTTAGAAGCTGCAACAATGAATCACTGTAGGCCCGCAATACTTGCCGAATTAAGAATTAGACGCCCCCTGTAAAACACCTTGTATTAGCTATAGACTTGCAAGTAGTTCATACCAGTGGAGCATCCCTTTAACACAGACCATTCCACAGTGTTTGATTGCATCCCACCTTCTAGCTACTATACAGGCTGCAGTTTGATTCAGTTTACTTCAGATTCCCATCAGCCATATTGCAAGCTACTGTCCTTCTCTCTTCAACCAAACACCCAGCCTGTCTCTAAAATTTTTAGTAGTTACTCCCTAATTGCTATAATACATGCTCTTGCTTTAATGCTTGTATTAATTACTTTTGTGGATCATCATTTTTATGATTCTTTTTTCTATACTAATAGGGATGAAATATACTGGACATCAGACTGCAACATGACATTTACTTCATATTCTTTCATCTTGCCAATAATCTTGATCCTTTCCTAGAATAATGGATAAGTAACCAGGAAAATACATTCGAACCATAAAAATAAGTAACACAAATACAATCAACAAAATTACATAACGCTAGAGGCTAACGAAATGGTTGCATTACTTTATCACCACTAGCAAAAGGTCGTAATGTAGTTCAACTGTTAGCATAAAGGGCAATGAGACTAAACCAAATTGACCCAAACTTATAAGGGTATTTCAGTTAAATAAATAAACAATTTCCCTTAATAGTTCTAATACATTCATCATTTTCTTTCTGACCATATACATTCAAGAGGTCATTCAAATACAATGAGATCATGCATTCAAATAACAGTTCAAACAAAATTTGTCCTTTACTTGTAGTTGGAAATTTAGTTAGATGTTCGAAAAAAGTTGAAATCTTTTTTCTATGTGTAATCCTTTTTCTATCTATATGTTTGCATTTTCATTCGTACTTCCTTTAAAAGAAATCAGTTTAGTCTTTGACTTCAAATCATACCTATTTTACTTTTCATTTTATTGTGCAATAAATCTCTTATTAAAAATTATATGGAAAATTAAACATTGAATCAAACACTTTGAGTAGAACTATCAAAACCAAATAACCAGAGAGCTTTTTGGCAGCATCAATGACAACTGCACTTGTGGTGAAAATGAAGGTAACTTTGTCACAAAGAGTCATTATAATAATGTAAAAGACAATTCCAATGACGAAGGATGTTGCCACTGAGATTATAGGTGCAAAAACCCGAATCGAGTTGCTGTAAGCGCAGCAATTCGAGTTGCTAAAAGCATGCAACTCCAAATTGACTCTCGATGAAAAGATCAATATATACAACACTCACAATTATGATAAGTAAAACACTGCATCTTTTGCCTACGCCTTCTCTTTACTAAAATCACTAATCAAATCATAAATAAAACACGACTAAACCGAAAAATAAACATTGTTAAAATTAAATATTATAGCTTTAACAGATCAATTACTGCAAACTTGAATATCCAAGAAGCAAAAGCTAGAAATAATTATTTCCTAATAGTAAAGGATAAAACAAAAAATGTTCACTTAAATTCAATTTACCCAAAAATTTGGCACGAGGCATGAAAACAAATATTCAAGCATCACATGATTGAAGCTTGAAGTATTATTTTTAACTAGCTTAATCATATTATAATCAATCCATCTTGAAGAAACACGGATAGTTTAATCTAGCTTAGGAGTTCATATTTTAAAACGCTATTTTCAAGTTCTCTGACCCACTCTATTGTGCTAGAAGCGATGCAAAGTTTTCATTAAGCCGAAGGATGTCATTGGAGATCCAGTTTGCGGGATAAGACCATATTTCCTACTACTAGAACTTTGGCCAACGATAAAAATCCTTTCAATTCAGCATTCCTAGTCATTATTGGAAAAAACATAAACATCCACTTTAGTAAAAATGGAGAAAAAAAAATCTAAAGATAGAAAGAGATTTCCCACATTCGCAGATGGAGGAGAGAATTAAAAAATTTGTTGCCAGCTTCATTCTTTGCTTGTTCGCTTTATGGAAGGAGAAGGGGAGATTAACAAGGGTTTGTTGGTTTTTTTAGAAACTGGAAAAGAAAAGTAAAGAAGGAAGAGATGGAGAATATCATGGGAAATTAAAAAGTTAGCGGTCAGGCAAAAAAATTCGGAATAAAAAGGAGGGAAATAAATGACAGCGTTTCCAATTTACTTTGATATTAGAGTTCCGGTTAAAAACAGCTCTTTTGGTATAAACGCTGAGATTGAATGCCGTGAATAGTGTGTTTTCTTGTAGTGAACATGCTTATTTGTCGGGCAAACAACGCTTAATTATGAAACCAAAAGCAGTAGCAATTGCTTCCATAACCTGTATTTCACTTATATAGTCTAAAAGAGATCAATAATTATAAAGTGAAACATTTAAAGTTATTTCAATCAATAGCAAACAAATCAATATGAACAACAATCACTTGCAACAAAGCATACAACCATCACATAAAATCAACACAAATCAATCATCCATTCGTATCAAACAAAACAAATAATTTTTCGGGTTTAAAACTTTAAATTATACAGAATGGAAAATAAACTACTAAGTGCACCATTTACTCAACAGTCTTAGATGAAAACAAGTAGATTATTCATACATCCAACAATTTAAAGTATTCTTGCCCAAACAACCATAAACCAAACAAACAACAATTCCAAACAATAGATCAAGTTAATTTTTCAATTTCATTTCATAACCTTTGTTGTTTGATTTTCTTTTCATTCATATAGTGGTTTATCTTTTTATTTTACATTATTTCTTGGAAATTTTCATTTATTACTCACAACTATTCTTTTTCACTGATTTATAGTATTCATGTATAATTTAACTTTTTGCATACTAATACATTTACCTAAGTCTATAATCTTATACTTACAATACTTACTTCCTATTACCTTTATTACAGTAACATTTCAATTATAACTTAAGTTCACAACAATAACACATCAAATTTTTATTTATTAAAGAATTTCATTGAATATTTTCATTTCTTTAAGTTTACTGGCACAATATCGTATTACATTTCTTACAAGCATTAGAACTTTTAATATTTGATAAGTTATATATATGCTTTCAAGGATGTAATTGAAATTTATACAAGTTTATCTCTTTTCCTTTAAATTAATTTACTGTTCAATAATCATATCCTTTGTTGTATAGGTTACAACTTCAATTTTGTTGTAAATTTCATTCATAGCCCAACATTTAATTTTCTTATTTTAATCAAAGGTTCCAGTTTTTAATTAGTTACATTCCAGTTCACTACAATAATATCGTATTACATTTCTTACATTCCAGTTCTCAAATAATTAAATTTTATTGAATTATTAAATAATTTCAAAACTTAATTAATAATTTCAAACTTAATTATTAAATAATTCCAAAACTCAATTATTCATTTCTTAAATTAAACAATGTTCTTCCACTACTTTGTTAATATTTCGTTTCAGATTTTTAAATATTAACATTTTCCATTCATTAAATTCAAATTCCAACTTCATTTCAAATCTTATTACTTGTTTAAATAAAATCTTTATTTTTATTTTTAAACCAATTATTGACCAATCGGGTTTTTATTTAGTTCTCTATCCTAAGTCAAAGTTTTATTTGGTTATTTATCATTTCAACCCAATTCCATTCCAATCAAAAATCAAAACATGGCAGAAGGGAACTTGCATTGTGATAGCTGGGATGGTGTCAAAGAAAATAAACAAGCAATAGCAACAATCAATAACAATCCAATAATTTATTCAAATAATCCCGAAATAATCGTATTAATTTACATTGTTGTTTATGCAAATTAATATGATTATTTTTAGAATCTATGCTATCATTTCATGTAGATTAAAGATTATTACACTACTATTTAGACGGTTCTTGTAAAGACCCGCAAATTTGTACTCCTTGAATAGACACTAATCTCCAGTGATTAACTCAAGATGAACGGAAATACGAACCCTTAGGGTTTTAAGAAAAAAAAAAGAAAAGGTAGAAGAAGAGAGAAAGAAAAACAGAACGGAAAGAAATAACAGAACAATATCAGAATCTCACAATTCGTAGCGGAACAACATATAATAGATAAATGAATAATCTTTAAACAAAGAACTATATCAGTTATTACATTTCATCACATTACATTACATTTCATTATCAGAGTGTACAACAACAAATAGCGGAAAAAGAAATACTATATACTAGTGAATACGCCATGCCATCCATCTTGCCACCAGCAACTCCTGAATTCCAGAATATCCTGATAAACCTTAACTCTTGACTGCCCGTGTGGAAATTGGTGGGCACCCAGAGTTTAGGAAGGAAAACAATAAACTCTGAGTCAGTCATGTGACTGGTATGGGAACTAAAACAGTTTATTTCTTTCTTTAAAATCAAAATAGAGGAATATTTTTAAAGTCAATTCGCAATGCTTTTAAAAATGAGACTACCATAAGACCTCCCGCCACACACACAATGCAAATGCAGACTTGGAGGAGATTTCTTCTTATGTTAGTCAAAGATGCTTGATACGTATTTAAAAGAAAACATTTGATATTATTACTAGTGCATAGTGTAGGAAACATTTCGAAAGTAGAATACAAATCTTAGCCAGCATAGGTACCATTATATTATGCTTACTATAGCTACCATATTAAATGGCAGGTTCTACAACTAAAACCGTACAAGTCTCGTATTGTTTCTTTGGATTTCCAACGAATGGTCAGGCCAAGGAACTTCCCATTGCCACATGAGAATGCCTCTGGAAGGACGTCCCCGAGAACCAAACCGGATCTCTACCAACACAAGACCGGGTTACCCCTAACTGGGTAACAACTGACACGAGTATGCTACCCCCCGGTCATTTGGGACCTTTAACCGAGCGCTCGTAATCAACATCACACCATAATAATATGTGTTTCAACATGAGTAAGCATCTGGGCTCCATACCATGATACCACCCTTTTCCAGAAGGAAATGCACATACCCTAAAGGGAGCTACCCCTCGTAACCTTGCCGCCTCTTTCCTGTTTTGACCATTCCGGGGTGTGAGGCTCGTCGAAGTAACGTCCACAAAGCCATGCTTTATACAAAAGCCATGCTTTGGGTCAACAAATGATCATAGAAACGATCACCAAGATAGATGATCAAACAAATGATCCTATCACAAATAATCAACACAATGATCATTTCACAGCAACGCTTAGCATGTCACATTACCAAATTGGGAATATATTGCTGACAACCTTCAACTACATAACCTATGAGCTCGTACGTCTCCGAGAAGGGTGTTAAGCTAAGAGAATAAATTCTCCGCCACCAACATAAATATATTTGAAAGAAATCGGCTTTATATCTCAATTTGTAATGTCAGACATACTATCCATACAAGTCTGTTCCGGGATCGAACAGAACCGAAGGCACTTACAACGAAGTCCTTGCAATCCGGATAATCTCTAATCACGTCCGAATTTCCCATCACATATGGAGATCTCTATACCGGGGATCAGCCAGTGCAGAGGCAATCAACAAGAAACCCTTTCGCTTTTGAAAATATCCGGTCTTCAACACCAGTCTTCAAATGCAATTCATAACAACGTATCACATATTCGGAATGGGTTATACGACCCCAAGGTCCTTTCTCGGTTAACCCGAATAGTGAGCGCTTATTCTAAAAAAAATAAGTGTGGCATTCAATTTCAAGCAAATCACAACAAAAACCTATTTAAAGGTAAATATTGATAGTCGGTTATTTAACTATCAATGGATATGCACAACATCACCAGATTCCAAATAATTTCCCAAATTATTTATTTTCCAAAAATATCTTTACAAGATATATATTTTCCATTCTTCAAAAATAAATTAGTATTTATTTTTAAACCCATTTTCCAAATTTCATTTTTAAATTCCATATTGAATTTACATTTCCAAAATAACTATGAATATACGTTTTCAATTATTCATTTTCAATTTATTTTAAAAAGATAAATTCTCTAAACTTTTCATTTCACATTGGAAAAAACATTTCCATACTTATTTATTTATAAGTAGTTCACAAGTCTTTTTATTTTCTACACTTGGAAAATATTCAATATACTCTAATCGAAATTAAGTATATATTTCATTCTTTAAGGAAAATCATTCTCTTAAACATGTTTATTTGGGCCAAAACGAATGTCGCGTAAAACATCGTTACGACAACCCAAAATCACTAGTATAGGATTCGAAATTAAAATAGATATATAAATCCCAATACTATACAAAACATTTCCTTTCGGAAATCATCTATTATAACAACAGTGTTATAATCTACCATTTCCTTCTATTTCTCGAAAACGTCTATTTCAACAATAAATGTTGAAATCTATTGTTTCGATAGTTAATACATTTTAAAACATCTTTAGATCGTTTTAATTCTATTTAAACCATCACATCCAAAACATTTCTTTAACATATTATTCACTAATCAAAAACTTGAATATACTTGTTAACAAATTTCATCATTTCTATTCCTTTTATTTTAAAGGATTATTCACTGTCTAAAACATGAATATAACTCCATTAACAAGTTACAACAATTTTCTTATCAAAATAAGTAGTTTGCGGATTTATAAAACAATGTTTATAAATTCCATTTCTATTTATTTTATAACACTTCCTCTTATAAATTTCCTTTATTAACTTATTCGATTTATAACTCAATTATATACCGGAAGTCCATATTATAAGTTAAATGCTTATAATTTATTTGTTTACAAAATCGTTCTTTCAAACTTCCCAAACTATAAATCTTATAACTTCTAAGATTCATTTATTTATCCAAAATCTTATTCTTTTAAATAAGTTTACACATTTTATAAACCTACTGTTTATAAAATTCCATTTATAACTTCACCGTTTATAATTCTATAAATTTCATTTCTACTTACGAAATTCATTCACAATTCATTCTAATACTCTTAAAAGCTCGTTTTACAATTCCAATATTTTTGATTTTACAAATAGTTTATAAATCTTTTATATGGACCAATTTATATTTTTCTTTTAAAACGTCTTTAAACTCCTTTATATTTTCACTATTTTGATTGATAAAATAATCAAACTTCGTAAATCCTATTTTTAAACTTTTTATAATAAATTCAGAAATCCCAGTTTAAACTATTTTATAAAATCATTAATCCCTTATTTTCAAAAATCAACTTTTAACTGTATTTCTCAAAAATCATAATTTTAATAATATTAAAATTATATCTTTTATTTATTTAAGATGAATCAATTCCAAAAATATTTTATAAACGTAAATTTCCAAAAAAATCACTTTAGAAATCCCTTAAAAATCAAAATCGTTATTTTTAAACTTCAAAATTGGATTCGATGATGCAACACATCAAATAGTCAATCACGACTTTCCAATATCATATATCGATATGATAAACAATCAAATATCACAATATCTGAATCAAACAAATATTTGTGAGGAATCCAGTTGGATCCCTGCAACCTGTTTCCCTACATCCACAGACATTAGCACAATACCCATTCCACTTCGAGGTGGAATATCGCGGTATATGGGATTTATAAAATATTATCCGTTTAATAGGCGGCGCAATAGGGTCTCATCCGCTATACAAATGCGGGAAATCAATCAATTACAATATATACATATGCCAATAAATATATATATTGCTATATATATAGATATATCCTACTATATCTAATATCACAATCAAGCAAACAATCAATAACTGCAATTCCAACTTTAATTTGAGTGAGAAGTTCTCACCTTTGCTTTTATTAGCAATCCATTTTCCATCTTGACTTGGTTTTTCTTGATTTATACCTTGTATAAATATTTACACAAATTCATTAATATTCAAATAAATCGAATAATAAATTTTCATTTGATTTAACTAGTTTATAATTTAATTTGGGCTTAATCACTCATTCCAAACAAATTCCCTTTTAATTTTAAACAGATTACTCTTAACAAATTTATCTAATAAAATTTAAATTTCAACTAAATTTACTTAAATAAATTTATTTAACTAAACCTTTAAATTTTAAAACTAAATTTTCTTCTTTAATAAATTTATTTTAACTAATTATTTTACTTTAAATTAATATCTTTAAATCAATTTCTTTTAATAAATTTGTTTAACTAAAAATTTAAATTTTAAAATAACTTTTCCTTCACTGTACAAGTTTTACTGTATATTTATATATTTCCAGATATAAATTAGATAAATATTGACTTAAAATAAAAGTAAAAACTTCTTCATAATTTCATCTATTCTTTACTGTAAAATGTTTACATACATTTTTTTATTTTCTGTTTATAACTTTAAGACTTTACATATATTTATTATTATTATTATTATTATTATTATTATTATTTATTTATATATACTGTATTTATAACTCACTGCCTTTTCTGTTTTCCAATAAACATATACATAAAGTTATCATCTTAAATTAAAACAGATTTTAAACTTAAATTAACTTGGTCTAATTAACAGTTTTACTTATATACTAACTCACTGTGTATATATATATTTATTTTTACTCGTATATATAAATTAATTTTGAAATCGACTAAAATAAAATAAAATAAAAAAAAATAATTACCTCACTGCAAAATTCAAACTCAGGCGACCACCTCCCTACCGTTCGACTTCGCCCATTCGAGTGCTCCTTCTTCCTCGCGACGCTGCCTCGAGCACTGCCTCGAACGCGTGCCCCTCCAACATCGCGATGCCCGTAATCGAGCTCCCCCTAAAATCGCGACATCACCTCGCGTACGCGAACCCCTAATTCCACATGACGTCGTTACCTCCTCGTGCTTCCACCAACATGCCATCGAGATGCTCCTCTTCCCCCTTATCAACGAATTCCGGTCGAACTCCCCCTCTACCAAAGCATGCGAGCTCGCCTCCAGGTCGCGATTTGATGTGGATGCGGTGGCCAATTTATTTTTCTCTTGATTTGAAATTCTGGAATGAAAATAGAAGAGAGGGACGGAGGAAAAGGAGGTGAAGACTATCACCATTTTTTTAATTTCTTCGATTCGAAACTGAAGAGAGGAAGGGGGAAAAAATGTTGCTGTTGAATTCTTGAAGGCAGTGGCCATTATTTTTATCTCGTTTGATTTTGTTTCCATTTGAATCTGGAGAGGGATTTTTAAAATGGAACGAATTATGCTCTGCACGATCTTTAGCGTGATCCTTGCCGTAATTTTAGACGTGAATTTAGGGAAAATAACGTGTGTACTTTGACTAATTATAATTTAAATTAAATTTGAATTCAATTTGATCTCGGCGCGTTTATATGTCGTATGCTCACATATAAACTCCGAAAAATACGAAATTTGAAACCCGATAATAATTCAATATTACGGACCCAATGGAACTGGTTTCGTCGAATTCCGAGACTGTGCCTCGGACGGCTATTTTTAAATATCGATTCAAACGATATAATTTCAAAACTGAACAATTCACTTTCAAATTCAATTCTGAAGCTTCTATTATCTTCAGTATTTTCAATATGAATTTTATAAGCCTTTGAAATATTTTTAATCAGCTTAAAATTGAAGATTCAAATTTTTATTCAACTTCCAATAGATTAAATTCTATAATTTAATCGCTAAATTCATTCTGATAATTTGAAATTCAAGTCAAACCATCATTCAAATATTTAAAATTAATTAAATATTTTCAAATTAAATTGTTCAAAATTCTGGGTCGTTATAATCTTCCCCCCTTAAAAGAATTTCGTCCCGAAATTACAAGTTAAGAAGAATGCCCTTATCACGTCTATCATTTTTCACAATCCAAATAGTTTTATCAACTTTCTAACCTAAATCTTTTTACTAGAGATTCACTATCATTTCAACTAGCTTTCCAACTTCAATTATAAGTTTCAATCAATATTGTTTACTTCAAAATTCAAATTTAAATTTAAATTCAAATTTCAAACTTTCAAAATTTCTCAAAATTTTTCTAACACCCTAAATTTTCGAAAAATTTCGCCAGCGTCTCCTTTGCGCGGCTAGCTCGGTACGACTACAAAATGGCACCACGGCCCCTCAGAATCAAAAAGAAAAGAGAAAGCCAAGTGGCTGGTGAAGAAAATCACCAAATTTCATACTGAAATTGAAATACGTACCTTTTTGTCGAGCAATTCAATTTTATCTTTGAAATCAAAATCCCAATTCTTTTATACACCTGTATATCCTGCTAGTCATAATATCCAATTCTAACATTCAAACTATTTTGCCAATTTCATTACAAAATTTCCAATATATGCTTCTTATACATTTTTACTTCACTATTGAAGTTACACATTTATTCTCATTCAATTTTACATTTCAATTCAATTCACAATTTCAATTCCATTTCAATTTCATTTGAATTCAATTCACAATTTCAATTCTATTTGAATTCAATTCACAATTTCAATTCTATTTGAATTCAATCTATCGTAATTTAAATTCCATTCGAATTCAATTTTACAATTCAAATTCCATTCGAATTCAATTCACAGTTCTAAATATTGAATTCCAACGATTAACTTTCACTTGCTAATTCATATTACTACTTTAAATTAGTTTCATTCACTAATTCATTTTAAATTTCAATTTCCATATTCAATTCATCTCGAATTTAATTAATTACCAACAAAGGGAATTTTAATTTATTTCTTTTACTTACTGGAATTTATATACAAATTTAAATTTATCTTCAAATTTAGCTCACGACTAAACTTCAATTTAACCAATTCAAATTCCAATTCATTAGTCCATGAATTAATAATTTATCAAGTTAGTTTACTTGAATTCAATCCATTTTATTTTATTTTATTTCATATAATAATGATAATAATCTAATATTATTACTTCCTAACAAACATGCAACCATATACTATAATAATTCATAGAAAATCATTTCTTTTCTATACAAAAATAGTTTTGGGCAAAATTACCTTATTTACCCGATTCAAAAACAATTTTATATTCACTAACAAATACGCGCTCATATCTATTATTACACTCAAACTCATTCTAGAGTACTGCTGACTCTATCTCTAATGAGTAACACCCAACAGAACCATGGTTGTCGCTTAACCATATGCTCTGATACCAAATGTAACGTTTTGGATTTTTCGTTGTCGAAAAACCGAAATGTTAGGGTTTAAGAAAGAAGAAAGAGGTAGAAGAACAGAGAAAAGATAGAACAGAACGGAAAGAAATAACAGAACAATATCAGAATCTCACAATTCGCAGTGGAACAACATATAATAGATAAGTGAATAATCTTTAAACAAAGAACTATATCAGTCATTAAATTTCATCACATTACATTACATTTCATTATCAAAGTGTACAACAACAAACAACGGAAAAAGAAATACTATATACTAGTGAATACGCCATGCCATCCATCTTGCCTCCAGCAACTCCTGAATTCCAGAATATCCTGATAAACCTTAACTCTTGACTGCCCGTGTGGAAATTGGTGGGCACCCAGAGTTTAGGAAGGAAAACAATAAACTCCGAGTCAGTCATGTGACTGGTGTGGGAACTAAAACAGTTTATTTTTTTCATTAAAATCAAAATAGAGGAATATGTTTAAAGTCAATTCGCAATGCTTTTAAAAATGAGACTACCATAAGACCTCCCGCCACACACACAATGCAAACGCAGACTTGGAGGAGATTTCTTCTTATGTTAGTCAAAGATGCTTGATACGTATTTAAAAGAAAACATTTGACATTATTACTAGTGCATAGTGTAGGAAACATTTCGAAAGTAGAATACAAATCTTAGCCAGCATAGGTACCATTATATTATGCTTACTATAGCTACCATATTAAATGGCAGGTTCTACAACTAAAACCGTACAAGTCTCGTATTGTTTCTTTGGATTTCCAACGAATGGTCAGGCCAAGGAACTTCCCATTGCCACATGAGAACGCCTCTGGAAGGACGTCTCCGAGAACCAAACCGGATCTCTACCAACACAAGGCCGGGTTACCCCTAACTGGGTAACAACTGACACGAGTATGCCATCCCCTGGTCCTTTGGACCTTTAACCGAGCGCTCGTAATCAACATCACACCATAATAATAAGTGTTTCAACATGAGTAAGCATCTGGGCTCCATACCATGATACCACCCTTTTCCAAAAGGAAATGCACATACCCTAAAGGGAGCTACCCTCATAACCTTGCCGCCTCTTTCCTGTTTTGACCATTCCGGGGTGTGAGGCTCGTCGAAGTCACGTCCACAAAGCCATGCTTTATACAAAAGCCATGCTTTGGGTCAACAAATAATCATAGAAACGATCACCAAGATAGACGATCAAACAAATGATCCTATCACAAATAATCAACACAATGATCATTTCACAGCAACGCTCAGCATGTCACATTACCAAATTGGGAATATATTGCTGATAATCTTCAACTACATAACCTCTGAGCTCGTACGTCTCAGAGAAGGGTGTTAAGCTAAGAGAATAAATTCTCCGCCACCAACAGAAATATATTTGAAAGAAATCGGCTTTATATCTCAATTTGTAATGTCAGACATACTATCCATACAAGTCTGTTCCGGGATCGAACAGAACCGAAGGCACTTACAACGAAGTCCTTGCAATCCGGATAATCTCTAGTCACGTCCGAATTTCCCATCACATATGGAGATCTCTATACCGGAGATTAGCCAGTGCAGAGACAATCAACAAGAAACCCTTTCGCTTTTGAAAATATCCGGTCTTCAACACCGGTCTTCAAATGCAATTCAAAACGACGTATCACATGTTCGGAATGGGTTATACGACCCAAGGTCCTTTCCCGGTTAACCCGAATAGTGAGCACTTATTTTTTAAAAAAAAGTGTGGCATTCAATTTCAAGCAAATCACAACAAATACCTATTTAAAGGTAAATATTGATAGTCGGTTATTGAACTATCAATGGATATGCACAACATCACCAGATTCCAAATAATTTCCCAAATTATTTATTTTCCAAAAATATCTTTACAAGATATATATTTTCCATTCTTCAAAAATAAATCAATATTTATTTTTAAACCCATTTTCCAAATTTCATTTTTAAATTCCATATTGAATTTACATTTCCAAAATAACTATGAATATACGTTTTCAATTATTCATTTTCAATTTATTTTAAAAAGATAAATTCTCTAAACTTTTCATTTCACATTGGAAAAAACATTTCCATACTTATTTATTTATAAGTAATTCACAAGTCTTTTTATTTTATACACTTGGAAAATATTCAATATACTCTAATTGAAATTAAGTATATATTTCATTCTTTAAGGAAAATCATTCTCTTAAACATATTTATTTGGGCCAAAACGAATGTCGCGTAAAACATCGTTACGACAACCCAAAATAACTAGTATAGGGATTCGAAATTAAAATAGATATATAAATCCCAATACTATACAAAATATTTCCTTTCGAAAATCATCTATTATAACAACAGTGTTATAATATACCATTTCCTTCTATTTCTCGAAAATGTCTATTTCAACAATAAATGTTGAAATCTATGGTTTCGATAGTTAATACATTTTAAAACATCTTTAGATCGTTTTAATTCTATTTAAAACATCACATCCAAAACATTTCTTTAACATATTATTCACTATTCAAAAACGTGAATATACTTGTTAACAAATTTCATCATTTCTATTCCTTTTATTTTAAAGGATTATTCACTGTCTAAAACATCAATATAACTCCATTAACAAGTTACAACAATTTACTTATCAAAATAAGTAGTTTGCGGATTTATAAAACAATGTTTATAAATTCCATTTCTATTTATTTTATAACACTTCCTTTTATAAATTTCCTTTATTAACTTATTCGATTTATAACTCAATTATATACCGGAAGTCCATATTATAAGTTAAATGCTTATAATTTATTTGTTTACAAAATCGTTCTTTCAAACTTCCCAAACTATAAATCTTATAACTTCTAAGATTCATTTATTTATCCAAAATCTTATTCTTTTAAATAACTTTACACATTTTATAAACCTACTGTTTATAAAATTCCATTTAAAACTTTACCGTTTATAATTCTATAAATTTCATTTCTACTTACGAAATTCATTCACAATTCATTCTAATACTCTTAAAAGCTCGTTTTACAATTCCAATATTTTTGATTTTACAAATATCAGTTTATAAATCTTTTATATGGACCAATTTATATTTTTCTTTTAAAACGTCTTTAAACTCCTTTATATTTTCACTATTTTGATTTATAAAATAATCAAACTTCGTAAATCCTATTTTTTAAACTTTTTATAATAAATTCAGAAATCCCAGTTTAAACTATTTTATAAAATCATTAATCCCATATTTTCAAAAATCAACTTTTAACTGTATTTCTCAAAAATCATAATATTTATAATATTAAAATTATATCGTTTATTTATTTAAGATGAATCAATTCCAAAAATATTTTATAAACGTATATTTCCAAAAAATAACTTTAGAAATCCCTTAAAAATCAAAATCGTTATTTTTAAACTTCAAAATTGGATTCGATGATGCAACACATCAAATAGTCAATCACGACTTTCCAATAGCATATATCGATATGATAAACAATCAAATACCACAATATCTGAATCAAACAAATATTTGTGAGGAATCCAGTTGGATCCCTCCAACCTGTTTCCCTGCATCCACAGACATTAGCACAATACCCATTCCACTTCGAGGTGGAATATCGCGGTATATGGGATTTATAAAATATTATCCGCTTAATAGGCGGCGGAATAGGGTCTCGTCCGCTATACAAATGCGGGAAATCAATCAATTGCAATATGTACATATGCCAATATATATAAATTGCTATATATATATAGATATATCCTACTATATCTAATATCACAATCAAGCAAACAATCAATAACTGCAATTCCAACTTTAATTTGAGTGAGAAGTTCTCACCTTTGCTTTTATTAGCAATCCATTTTCCATCTTGACTTGGTTTTTCTTGATTTATACCTTGTATAAATATTTACACAAATTCATTAATATTCGAATAAATCGAATAATAAATTTTCATTTGATTTAACTAGTTTATAATTTAATTTGGGCTTAATCACTCATTCTAAACAAATTCCCTTTTAATTTTAAACAGATTACTCTTAACAAATTTATCTAATAAAATTTAAATTTCAACTAAATTTACTTAAATAAATTTATTTAACTAAACCTTTAAATTTTAAAACTAAATTTTCTTCTTTAATAAATTTATTTTAACTAATTATTTTACTTTAAATTAATATCTTTAAATCAATTTCTTTTAGTAAATCTGTTTAACTAAAAATTTAAATTCTATAATAACTTTTCCTTCAGTGCACAAGTTTTACTGTATATTTATATATTTCCAGATATAAATTAAATAAATATTGACTTAAAATAAAAATAAAAACTTCTTCATAATTTCATCTATTCTTTACTGTAAAATGTTTACATACATTTTTTTATTTTCTGTTTATAACTTTAAGACTTTACATATATTTATTATTATTATTATTATTATAATTATTTATAAATACTGTATTTATAACTTACTGCCTTTTCTGTTTTCCAATAAACATATACATAAAGTTATCATCTTAAATTAAAACAGATTTTAAACTTAAATTAACTTGGTTTAATTAACAGTTTTACTTATATACTAACTCACTGTGTATATATATATTTATTTTTACTCGTATATATAAATTGATTTAGAAATCGAATAAAATAAAATTAAAAGAAATAAAAAATTACCTCACTGCAAAACTCAAACTCAGGCGACCACCTCCCTACCGTTCGACTTCGCCCATTCGAGTGCTCCTTCTTCCTCGCGACGCTGCCTCGAACGCGCGCCCCTCCAACATCGCGATGCCCGTAATCGACCTCCCCTTAAAATCGCAACATCACCTCGCGTACGCGAACCCCTAATTCCACTTGACGTCGTTACCTCCTCGTGCATCCACCAACATGCCATCGAGATGCTCCTCTTCCCCCTTATCAACGAATTTCGGTCGAACTCCCCCTCTACCAGAGCATGCGAGCTCGCCTCCAGGTCGCTATTTGATGTGGATGCGGTGGCCAATTTATTTTTCTCTTGATTTGAAATTATGGAATGAAAATAGAAGAGAGGGACGGAGGAAATGGAGGTGAAGACTATCACCATTTTTTTTATTTCTTCGATTCGAAAACTGAAGAGAGGAAGGGGGAAAAATGTTGCTGTTGAATTCTTGAAGGCATTGGCCATTATTTTTATCTCGTTTGATTTTGTTTCCATTTGAATCTGGAGAGGGATTTTTAAAATGGAACGAAGTATGCTCTACACGATCTTTAGCGTGATCCTTGCCGTAATTTTAGACGTGAATTTAGGGAAAATAACGTGTGTACTTTGACTAATTATAATTTAAATTAAATTTGAATTCAATTTGATCTCGGCGCGTTTATATGTCGTATGCTCACATATAAACTCCGAAAAATACGAAATTTGAAACCCGGTAATAATTCAATATTACGGACCCAATGGAAATAGTTTCATCGAATTCCGAGACTGTGCCTCTGACGGCTATTTTTAAATATCGATTCAAACGATATAATTTCAAAACTGAACAATTCACTTTCAAATTCAATTCTGAAGCTTCTATTATCTTCAGTATTTTCAATATCAATTTTATAAGCCTTTGAAATATTTTTAATCGGCTTAAAATTGAAGATTCAAATTTTTATTCAACTTCCAATAGATTAAATTCTATAATTTAATCGCTACATTCATTCTGATAATTTGAAATTCAAGTCAAACCATCATTCAAATATTTAAAATTAATTAAATATTTTCAAATTAAATTGTTCAAAATTCTGGGTCGTTACAGTTCTTCACTTGATATCTGTTACTCAATTTCGTACAACATTGATTTAAACAACATACATTTAAATAGTTCAAGGTGTAACTAATACTATTTCTACGTGTCAATTTATCTAACATTTAAAAGGGGACATATTACACAAATGAAATTTAACATATAAATCCATTTTGAATTGATAACTATCTTATATCAAATTCAATTGCATACTATTTATCCCGTTAACATAAACAATTTAAAGTCCAATATAAACATCAACAATCAATCAATTATCAGCCAAACTGTATTATCACCGCATAAATAATTAACAGATAATGGTGTCAGATGTCACAGATGAACTGATACAGGTAATAACATATATAATAGTGTAAATAACTAAAAGAAGCATATTTCAATTGTCATTTCAATTGAAATCAAATTTAATAAATCAAAGAACATTAATCGTGAGTGATTGCTCACCTTTCGAGGCTAGATAAATCTGAAAATGAACAGAGCTATGGATGCATGTACGAATTCCAAAACAAGCTGAATTGATTCGAGTTTGACGGACTAGCTGATAATACGAATATATGAAATAAATTTGATGAAGAAGATTGGCGTAAGTGAACTCATATATAACTATATACAGCCTTATAAACCTATAATGTACTTTGAAATAAATTCTTATATATATACTTATATAAAAATGCGAAATACTCACACATATAGTATATCTTTAAAAACTGACATTTTAAAATAAGATTAATATAACTTACCAGGCTACATAAAAAAATTACCACATAAAACGTATATTACAGACGTATTTTAAACTATATTTTATATTTCAAACAACATGTATAACAATGCTAATATGGCTTGCATAACCATATAAAACAACAAATATAAGTATACTTTTTAAACTGTGTACATTTTTAAAACAATCACATGAACTATATAAGCTTCTGTCAAAATTATATATATATATATATAAATAGAGCAGATCATATAAGTACAACATATACATACATACATTGCCTATATACAACAAAATCGAAATATTATAACACTATATATATATATATATGCGTACTTCTTGCTTACGACAGTTGCAAATACAATATATTCAAATATTACCACAGACAAACTTTTTACACTATATACAATACGTATATAACTAGTGGCATATTCAAACCACTACTGTTCACTGAAGCAAAGTGTAAAGGTATCTTGGAATATGTATGTATGTATGTATGTATGTATATGTATGTATGTATGTATATATACAGTACTATATATAAGCTTTTGTACACAAACAGATTGATCATAAGATGTGACGACCGCCCATGACTCCCACACGGAAACAAGGGAATAGTGCGCTGAAAGTGTGCCAGGCAGCCATGAGTGACCGTCAAGGGTAAAATAAACATCGCAGACTCTATCGTAAAACTCACAGCGCATGGATAAAATACAATAGGGAAATAGAATATAGTGAAGCTTTCATAGAACAGAATATCATCATCTAATCATAATAGCTTTATACAAACATATGAATCATCCATAAATCACAGCCTCACTACATAACACTCAAACAAATACAGCAGCGGAACACCCAGTACATATAATATGAAATAATATGCAAAAGCCTCCTGCTCGTCTTCGTCATCATCAACGTAGATCTCCTAGAACAACACCTGCCACCTGCTACCTAGTCTGCCCATCCCAACATGGATGAACAGCCCAAGGTAATAAGAGGAGACATAAAACTTTGAGTCAGACAAAGTCTTAGTGAGCAGTAAATCAACTATCAAACATACCAAAAGAGCATAAGGGATAAAAGGAATAGGAACCAAACCATCCCACTCCGCCTCTTTCTACAGTGATAGCCCCCGGACACACATTAAGGAGAAGCAAGCATAACATGGCAGACAATTGGAGTAAAGCAATAATCACTCGAGTCAAGGTCGATGTTTTCCAAATACAAACCCCCAAGGCCTAAACCAAGATCAGATAAGCACCCAGAAAACACCGCTCTTGAGATCGAATGATGATACAATCAAACGTGCAAACATCCATGACTCTGGCTATCACTGTTATCATTGCCTTGATTTCACCGTTAGTTGAATGACCACCTGTCAAGGGCTAATGGGAACCCCGGTTCTAGACATAACTCCGCACGTCGTCGCAGCCCGTGCCTAGGAATTTTCGCAACTACCCAGAGTACTAGCACGTCGTCGCAGCCCGTGCTTGGAACGTCGTCGCAGCCCGTTCCAACGTACTCTTGCTTTGAGCATGCTAGAACCTTCAACAACGATGAGATCTCAGCCTCCTAGTCATCCTCCTCGACGACTATTTCCATACTAGCTCAAGCGCCTCTCAAGCTAACCATTGTCATCAACCCGGATCGCATCACCGAGTTATCAACATAGCTTCGCACGTCGTCGCAGCGCGTGCTTGGAACGTCATCATGACCCGTCCCATTTCATCATCATGCTTTGCCTCCTCGCATCATGGAAAAGTCCATCTCAATACCATGCTTTACCTCCTTGCATTATGGTAAAGTCCATCTCAACATCATCTAATCCATACATATGAGCTTCAACATCCGCTTCATATGCCACAAGCAGCTTTCACTATTCAAGAGCCTTTCCACTTAGCTTTTGAATCATCTTCGACCATCTTGTCTAGATCTAACTATCAATCAACTAACATACATAGCAATCAATCAAATCAATCATTAGCTTAAGCAATCAATTAATCGAATATGGTCTAAGTAGGCATTTATAACTACAATGGCAATTTCGTAAATAAATGAGCATAGATATAACATACATGAATCATGGGTTTCTAGCATAGATCTAACAAATATAAATCATGGGTTTTGTCTCTACAACTTGATGAATGAACTTGCATAAGTAAACATCTTCATAAGTAATGGATCTACACTTGGATCTAAGGAAAATGTATGAAATCACTATCTACAACACTCCAACAAACCACCTATCCAATATACTCCTTTGGGTCCGCGTGAGAGATAACCACCACTCACCAAATCACCCAAACACTTCAAAAACTATCAACTTCAGATCTGGACAGCAAGGATTCAAGCTTGATTCGTCGAAATCCCGCTTGAAACGATGAAATCTAGCTTCGTCGGATGAAGATCTTCAACTTTGGCTCTTCGATCTTCGATCTTGGATGGATGTTAGAACTAGATTGGAATGGAGAAAAGAAGATGAAGAAATGTTGTAGTCGAGCTCTCAAAATGGCAGCACTTCGTCGCTTCAAAAACCGGTGCCAAAAAGTGAGCCAAATCCCTCTATTTATAGGCTGAATTCTCCTTAGGTCGTAACTCGTAGGTTCGGTTTTAGGTCGTTGCCGACCTAAGAAATCTCCGACCTAACTAAGTCGTCTACGACTCATAGAATCCCTACAGCTTACGACCTACCCACTTCACGACCTAACAACCCCAGGGTCACACGAGTTAACACACGGCCGACCTAACTCCTATACGACCTAAGAACCTACCGAGTCAACGACCTACGACTCATCACTAAGTCGTTCATACGACTTAGCACTCAACAGCTTAACATCATCACGAATTAACAACCTTACGACCTAACTGTGTTACGACTTACGACCTATAACAAACACGACTCAAGCTGTGACAACTTAACAGCCTTACGAGTTACGACTTAATTCTAATACGACCTAAGACCCACAGCATCCTAACTAAGGTCGTCTACGACCTAACACACTCACAACTCTTCAGGGTTAACGACATACGACTTATCGTTAAGTCGTTCCAAACGACTCACGACCTAAGCACCTTAACCCGCTAACCTTTAAGTCGGTCCAAATCTTAACTCGGTTAAACTCTATAAGTCGGTCATCCTATAGGTCGTAACTCGTTAACAACCAGACCTACCCCTACACGAGTTAACTTTCTTAACTCGACCACGACCTATCTTCCCTAGGTCGTTCACCCCTTAAGCCGCTACTACTAGGTTTCTCACAACCCTTAGGTTGTTAACTCCACTAACTCGCTCACGACCTAACCCCTCAAGGTCACTGCAACACTTTAGGTCGTAACCCAATAACTCGTAACTCGTGCACCCTCCTAAGTCGGTTACGACTTAAAACTCCACTATCTCGTTAACTCGTACATGACTCATCTCTTAACCCGTTAACTCCTCTAATCCAACCTAACTTCCACACGGGTCAATTCCTTACGAGTTAAAAACGTACGACTTAAGCTATAGATGCCATAAACAACACTAACAACCTAGTAGCCATTATTTTACGATTAGTCGACACGTAAAATACGGGTCGTTACATTCTCTCCCCTTTAGGAATTTCGCCCCCGAAATTCCAAACAAACAACAGCAATCAAAACTATTCTGCATGCCTACCATCCATAGCAATCAACAAACCATGCATCCAATTCTAGCCTAGCATGCAGAATTCTAAGATTAGAACAAGTTACAAATTCATGAGATGCCACGACACCTTAGGGCCATACCTTGAAGAGTTCAGGATGAGCTGCCTTCATCCTCTCTTCCTCCTCCCACGTACAGTCGTTAACATCATCACTCCATTGTATCTTGAGCAACGTAATCGTCTTCCTCCTAAGCTGTTTCGTGTCGGTTTCAACAACACGAAGCGGCTTACGAGGTCTCGAAACAACTGGATCAACTTCTAAATCTTCACAGCTATCAGCAGAAACCACCGTATTCGAGTCATGCACATACTTCCGTAGGTAAGATACATGAAAAACATTGTGCACACCCGCCATCTTTTCTGGTAACTCCAATCTATAAGCGAGCTTTCCAATTCGCTCGATAATCGGGAATGGTCCAACAAATCTCGGAGTTAACTTTCCTTTCTTTCCAAATCGAATAACATTCTTCAGAGGAGAAATCTTCACAAAAACCATATCACCTATGTCGAATTCCAAATCCTTACGACGATTATCGGCATAACTTTTCTGATGATCTTGGGCTGCCTTTATACGTTGCCGAATGATCCCTATACAATCCGAAGTCTGTCGAATCATCTCTGGCCCAAGTATCAGTTTTTCTCCAGTTTCCAACCAACATGTCGGAGAGTTACACGGTCTTCCATACAATGCCTCAAATGGTGCCATACCAATACTCGACTGATAACTGTTGTTATAAGCAAATTCCACCAAATGAAGATGATCTTCCCATGATCCTCCGAAGTCCAAAACACAAGCTCTGAGAAGATCTTCCAAAACTCGGTTGACTCTCTCAGTCTGACCATCTGTTTGAGGGTGATAAGCTGTACTCAAACACAACTCAGTTCCCAAAACTTCTTGGAAGCTCTTCCAAAATCCACTAGTGAACAAAGGATCTCGGTCGCTCACTATATTCTTCGGAACACCATGGAATCGAACTATCCACTTAACATACAACTCAGCCAACTTCGATGCAGTCCTAGTCGATCGAACAGGAATGAATCTTGCACTCTTGGTCAAACGATGTACTATGACCCAAATCCCCTCATTCCCTGCTCTAGTTCTAGGTAGACCATCGATAAAATCCATTGATATTTGCTCCCACTTCCATGTAGGAACTTCTAATGGCTGAAGCAATCCACTTGGCTTCTTCTGTTCAGCTTTTACCAACTGACAGTTCATACATTTGGAAATAAAATTTCCAACATCCTTCTTCATACCTTCCCAATAATAGGTTCTCTTCATATCCCGATACATCTTATTTCCACCTGGATGAATTGTCAACTTCGAGTGATGACTTTCTCTAAGAACTTCATCTCTCAATCCATCTACATCGGGAACAACTAGTCGTCCTTGCTTCCGAAGCCAACCCTCTCGATCGACTTCGAATCCTTTATCCTTTTCTGGGTCCAATCCAGATTCCAAATCTCGGATAATCTTGACCAGCTTATCGTCTCGCTTTTGGCTCTCGCCAATTCTTTCCACAAGAGTAGGCCTTATCGATAAGTTTGCCAACATTTCAGGTTCCAATTCACATCTAGGCCTGAAATCAAATCCATCCAAATACTCGAGACACTTCCATTCCGAAAACATGACTCCCAATCCTGCATGTCTTCGACTCAACGCATCAGCTACTGCGTTACCTTTTCCCGGAGTACAAGCTATACCAAAATCATATGATGCTAAAAACTCTAGCCATCGTTGCTGTCGAAGATTCAAATCCTTTTGGGAGAACAGATACTTCAACGACTTATGATCTGTAAACAACTCAAATCTAACTCCCAACAAGTAATGTCTCCACATCTTCAGAGCAAACACAATCGCCGCCAATTCCAAATCATGAGTCGGGTAATTCCTTTCATGCGGCTTTAGTTGTCGACTTGCATACGCAACAACTCTATCCTTTTGCATTAGCACTGCTCCAAGTCCAGTACCACACGCATCGGTGTAAACCACCATCTCATCATTCCCACTTGGAATAGTCAAAACAGGAGCACTTGTCAGTCGCTCTTTCAGGATTACGAAAGCTTGCTCACACTTATCATCCCATCTAAATACTTGATTCTTCTTCGTCAATCCTGTTAACGGTGCGGCTATCTTGGAAAAGTCTTTGATAAACCGTCAATAATACCCAGCTAATCCAAGAAAACTTCTCACATCTGATGCATTCTTAGGTCTGACCCAATCCTGGATCGCTGCCACCTTAGCGGGATCAACCGCTATTCCATTTCCAGAAATAACATGGACTAAGAATCTCACTTCACTCTTCCAGAAGTGACACTTCGAAAACTTAGCCTTCAGCTGATGTTTTCGTAAGATTTCCAAAACAATACGCAAGTGCGTCATGTGCTCTTCCTCAGTTCTGGAATAAATCAGAATATCATCCACGAACACAAGCACGAACTTATTCAACTGATCTCTGAATACTCTATTCATAAGATCCACAAAATATGCTGGTGCGTTAGTCAATCCAAACGGCATTACCAGCCACTCATAGAAACCGGATGGTGTCCTAAAAGCAGTCTTCGGCACACTATCCTTAGCCACTCTCAACTGGTGAAATCTCGTTGCCAAATCCATCTGAGAAAACACCTTAGCTTCGTGAAGCTGATCAAACAAGTCATCTATTCTCGGCAATGGATACTTGTTCTTCTTAGTCACCTTATTCAGCTCACGATAATCCATACACAACCTCAACGATTCATCCGCTTTGGTTGCGAACACAACTGGTGCACCCCATTCGGACACACTACGCCGAATGAATCCTTTCCGTAAAAGGTCATCAACTTGCACCTTCAACTCTTGTTGTTCCCTAGGCGTCATCCGCCTAAGAGGCATCACAACGGGTCTGGCTCCCTCAACTAGATCAATACGAAACTCGATCTCTCTATGCGGCGGTAACCCTTTGACTTCGTCAAAGACATCCTCGAATCCATTCACGATTGGCACCGATGACAGTCCATCCCGTGGAACAACCAGCGAATACATGAAGCTCATGAAGACGCCTTCTTCATGCTTACATCGTATCACAACCTTTCGCCCCTCCACATTCTCGACTGTCACCTCCAATCTCTCACAATCAACCTTTGCCGCATACTTCCTAAGCCAGTCCATTCCCAAAATAATTCCGAACCCCGTAAAGTTCAGAACAAAGCAATCACAAACAAACGAGCAATCATGACTCGACACAACTAGACCATGGCACATCATACACAAACATGACGAACCCCCAACTGGATTTGTCACAACCAATGGCCTATCAACAATATCCGGTTTCAAACCTAACCGGCCTACCAAATCATCACAAACAAAAGAATGAGACGCTCCAGTATCAAACAATACTCTAATTGGAACACCACAGATGGAAAGAGTACCTTGAACCACCACACTCTTCCCCTTCTCTTCAGCAGTAAGAGCTTTTGGAAACGACGGCACAGCTCCCAAAGCATAAGCTTGCACAATCTGCCTGTCCTTTCTCGGTTCTGGACAATCTTTCCTGAAATGCCATGGCTTGTCACAGTTGTGGCATTTCGCCGGCGCCTTTGGATTCCTACAATCCTTGGAGAGATGGCCCTTCTGCTGGCAATTATAGCAAGTCATTTCGCCCCTCGGCTGCTTCTGGCCATCCTTACCCTTCTGTTGCTGTTGCTTCCTCTTCTTGTTTCCACCCTTCTGTGGCTTAAACCCTTCCTTGGTTACAGCAACAACAGAACTCTCCCTAGGAAACAAACTCTCATGCCTGAGAGCTTTCTCCACAAGCTTCTCAAACGGATCTTCCAGATGATCCACCAACTGTCTTCCAAGATAAGCATCCAAACCGGTCACAAACTTCTCATTCTTCTGATAGGGAGAATCAATATACGATCTGGCATACTTGGACAAAGCTTCAAACTCAGAAACATACTCAAGAACTGGTCTTCCACCTTGCTTAAGCTCCACAAACTTTTTAAACAAGACAGATTTCTGAGCCGTAGAGATGAACTTAGCTTCAAATCTAACTTGGAATTGCTCCCAAGTAATCTCATCCTCCGGAGTATCAATGGTGATAGAATTCCACCAATCTGAAGCTCTCCCTTGAAGTTGCCTTGATGCAAGCTTCCTCCTAGTTGCATCCTCGATTCCCAAATCACCAAAGATCCTCCTACAAGCATCAATCCATCTCTGCACTTCAATAGTTGATTCCGTTCCCAAGAAAACTTTTCCTCCAAGAGAAGTATACTCCTTACAAAGCTTAGCAAAATCCACTGGCTTTGGAGCTTGAACTTGAATTCCAACATCTACCGCTGACCCTGGAGTTGGTATCCTTCTCATGATCGAAGTCATCATCGCTTCGAACATAGCTCCATAATCAGCAACTCCATCAGCAGCACGACCTTCCCCGGCAGCTGGTCTCCCTCTTCGACTCATCCTTAGTATCTACAAAAAGGACTGATTAGAACACCTTGAGGAACAACTACATAAGGAGTTCAAATCCATCTAAACCACTATATTATATATAGTAATCATCCATCAAAATACAATTACGTCTCTCTTACGTAGTTACGTCAGCGAGCGTTGGCTAAAATCGATTAACCAAAGCTCTGATACCAAATGTGACGACCGCCCATGACTCCCACACGGAAATAAGGGAATAGTGCGCTGAAAGTGTGCCAGGCAGCCATGAGTGACCGTCAAGGGTAAAATAAACATCGCAGACTCTATCGTAAAACTCACAGCGCATGGATAAAATACAATAGGGAAATAGAATATAGTGAAGCTTTCATAGAACAGAATATCATCATCTAATCATAATAGCTTTATACAAACATATGAATCATCCATACATCACAGCCTCACTACATAACACTCAAACAAATACAGCAGCGGAACACCCAGTACATATAATATGAAATAATATGCAAAAGCCTCCTGCTCGTCTTCGTCATCATCAGCGTAGATCTCCTAGAACAACACCTGCCACCTGCTACCTAGTCTGCCCATCCCAACATGGATGAACAGCCCAAGGTAATAAGAGGAGACATAAAACCTTGAGTCAGACAAAGTCTTAGTGAGCAGTAAATCAACTATCAAACATACCAAAAGAGCATAAGGGATAAAAGGAATAGGAACCAAACCATCCCAATCCGCCTCTTTCTACAGTGATAGCCCCCGGACACACATTAAGGAGAAGCAAGCATAACATGGCAGACAATTGGAGTAAAGCAATAATCACTCGAGTCAAGGTCGATGTTTTCCAAATACAAACCCCCAAGGCCTAAACCAAGATCAGATAAGCACCCAGAAAACACCGCTCTTGAGATCGAATGATGATACAATCAAACGTGCAAACATCCATGACTCTGGCTATCACTGTTATCATTGCCTTGATTTCACCGTTAGTTGAATGACCACCTGTCAAGGGCTAATGGGAACCCCGGTTCTAGACATAACTCCGCACGTCGTCGCAGCCCGTGCCTAGGAATTTTCGCAACTACCCGGAGTACTAGCACGTCGTCGCAGCCCGTGCTTGGAACGTCGTCGCAGCCCGTTCCAACGTACTCTTGCTTTGAGCATGCTAGAACCTTCAACAACGATGAGATCTCAGCCTCCTAGTCATCCTCCTCGACGACTATTTCCATACTAGCTCAAGCGCCTCTCAAGCTAACCATTATCATCAACCCGGATCGCATCACCGAGTTATCAACATAGCTTCGCACGTCGTCGCAGCCCGTGCTTGGAACGTCATCATGACCCGTCCCATTTCATCATCATGCTTTGCCTCCTCGCATCATGACAAAGTCCATCTCAATACCATGCTTTACCTCCTCGCATTATGGTAAAGTCCATCTCAACATCATCTAATCCATACATATGAGCTTCAACATCCGCTTCATATGCCACAAGCAGCTTTCACTATTCAAGAGCCTTTCCACTTAGCTTTTGAATCATCTTCGACCATCTTGTCTAGATCTAACTATCAATCAACTAACATACATAGCAATCAATCAAATCAATCATTAGCTTAAGCAATCAAGTAATCGAATATGGTCTAAGTAGGCATTTATAACTACAATGGCAATTTCGTAAATAAATGAGCACAGATATAACATACATGAATCATGGGTTTCTAGCATAGATCTAACAAATATAAATCATGGGTTTTGTCTCTACAACTTGATGAATGAACTTGCATAAGTAAACATCTTCATAAGTAATGGATCTACACTTGGATCTAAGGAAAATGTATGAAATCACTATCTACAACACTCCAACAAACCACCAATCCAATATACTCCTTTGGGTCCGCGTGAGAGATAACCACCACTCACCAAATCACCCAAACACTTCAAAAACTATCAACTTCAGATCTGGACAGCAAGGATTCAAGCTTGATTCGTCAAAATCCCGCTTGAAACGATGAAATCTAGCTTCGTCGGATGAAGATCTTCAACTTTGGCTCTTCGATCTTCGATCTTGGATGGATGTTAGAACTAGATTGGAATGGAGAAAAGAAGATGAAGAAATGTTGTAGTCGAGCTCTCAAAATGGCAGCACTTCGTCGCTTCAAAAACCGGTGCCAAAAAGTGAGCCAAATCCCTCTATTTATAGGCTGAATTCTCCTTAGGTCGTAACTCGTAGGTTCGGTTTAAGGTCGTTGCTGACCTAAGAAATCTCCGACCTAATTAAGTCGTCTACGACTCATAGAATCCCTACAGCTTACGACCTACCCACTTCACGACCTAACAACCCCAGGGTCACACGAGTTAACACACGGCCGACCTAACTCCTATACGACCTAAGAACCTACCGAGTCAACGACCTACGACTCATCACTAAGTCGTTCATACGACTTAGCACTCAACAGCTTAACATCATCACGAATTAACAACCTTACGACCTAACTGTGTTACGACTTACGACCTAAAACAAACACGACTCAAGCTGTGACAACTTAACAGCCTTACGAGTTACGACTTAATTCTAATACGACCTAAGACCCACAACATCCTAACTAAGGTCGTCTACGACCTAACACACTCACAACTCTTCAGGGTTAACGACATACGACTTATCGTTAAGTCGTTCCAAACGACTCACGACCTAAGCACCTTAACCCGCTAACCTTTAGGTCGGTCCAAATCTTAACTCGGTCAAACTCTATAAGTCGGTCATCCTATAGGTCGTAACTCGTTAACAACCAGACCTACCCCTACACGAGTTAACTTTCTTAACTCGACCACGACCTATCTTCCCTAGGTCGTTCACCCCTTAAGCCGCTACTACTAGGTTTCTCACAACCCTTAGGTTGTTAACTCCACTAACTCGCTCACGACCTAACCCCTCAAGGTCACTGCAACACTTTAGGTCGTAACCCAATAACTCGTAACTCGTGCACCCTCCTAAGTCGGTTACGACTTAAAACTCCACTATCTCGTTAACTCGTACATGACTCATCTCTTAACCTGTTAACTCCTCTAATCCAACCTAACTTCCACACGGGTCAATTCCTTACGAGTTAAAAACGTACGACTTAAGCTATAGATGCCATAAACAACACTAACAACCTAGTAGCCATTATTTTACGATTAGTCGACACGTAAAATACGGGTCGTTACATAAGATTTTATATAAACCACACACCAATTATAGTTATACTTATTATAAAACATAACACATACTAGTAAAATATATCTAATGTTTTACTGCATATCTCTCTTATGTATATATATGCGTTGTAAAATATATTCATACGGTATGCACAAAATAATAATAATAAAAATAATAAAGTAAGAAATTGGTCATGTAAAGATACGTGAATAAACAAGGAGATAGGCTTTAAGCAAATTGGAGAAAGCAGCAAGCATATAAATATATATGCACACCTTACATATATATGAGAACGACACAGGCGAAAGTAGGCAGAGTTGGTGGAGGCTGATGCACGTAGGAGTCGTGGGCTCGGAGGCGGTAGATGTGGTTAAGGAGAACCAATAGGTGGTGCTCGACACTTGCTTTAGAGGCTCGCGAGTTGAGGTGCTTGCTCGTGTTAGTGGAAGTGGCGGCGGCTACGGAGGCAGGGGATGGTCTTGGTGCTTAGGTTTATAAGGTGGAGCGACTGACTGTGGTGGAAGGACGAATTTGTGAGGCTGGTTGTAGCCGAGGCGAGGAGATGAAGGGGCCGCGTGCTAGGTGCTGGAGGAATACGAATGGAGGCGGGGTCGGATTGCGGGAAGGCGGAGGGTTGGAGGACGACTGCTGTGAAGAACGGAAGCATGTTGATCGAAGCTAGGTGGTGGCTCACGTGGGAAGGTTAGAAGGAAGAGAGAGTGAGAGAGGAGGAGGGTTGCGGCACTTGATTTTGCATTGCTTTTTTTTAAGCACATCCAAAAGAATAAAGAACATGGTTTTAGGAAGGAAGAAATATGCTTGCTTAGGAAGAAGACGTAGGATGGGTTTGAGAAGAAAAAAAAATTCGAACGAACAGCCAAATCACAATAAATTTCAATAAATGAAACGGTGAAGTTTAAAGGTCCAATAATAAATTTTTCTCGAAACATTAATAGTCATAGACCATTGATTATCTCAAGAAGCAAACAAATGGACAAGGGAACCAAAAGACTTTAAAACCCGTACCCATACGATATTGTTTCTGTGGATTTCGCTAGGAACCGGGCTTCAAAACACAGAATTGAATATATCGTAGAGATCAGCACGATGAGACGATCAAAACAGTACATAAATATTAGCGGTACGATTGAATTATAAAAATTCAAATTTTCAACTAGCGGAAAATGCAACAAAAACGCAAGAAAATAACATCGACGGAGCTAAAGAAGTCCGAATTTGGAAAAACGAAAAATGACACCTTGCTCAGAAGAGGATTTAGAATTTTTTAATGTAAAAATATTTAGATTTCGAAAACATTTTATTTTCAACAATTCTTAACTGATTAAATTGTAATAATTTATGCACGAAAATAAACTTCATATTTTCGGACGAAAATTTACCAGTTGCTATGTTTAACGAGATGCATTTCAAATATCAAATTTATATTTCAAAATTTTATTTTTTTAAAATTCCATGAAAATTTCAATTGAATATATAAATAAAACTAATAAAATTATTAAAAATTTACGGGTGGTTACAATCGCAGCGGACAAAACCCACGTGAATTAAACTTGGTATGAAAAAGTTATGCACCTTTGGAGTTATACAATTTAAATTCAAAACAAACGAAAAGAAAATAAAATAAAGAAACATGTCACCAACCTCACGCGGCTATAGGAAATAGCGGCAATATGTACCCAATCGCACGCAAATTCTTCGAACGCGCCCCACCAAAAATCACGTTCGTCGCCGATCGAGCCAGACCGTCGCGGCCGCGCTCACCACCACTGGTGGATCCGCCTCCCTCGCCGATCCTCCAGGTCACTCGATAATCGCCGATCGAGGCCCCCATATGCAGTAACCGCCCCAAAAAAACAAACCCAAAACAGCGATTTGTTGACGATCTAGCCGTCGATTCCTCTAATGGACCACACCGATGGACAGCGCACAAGACTCTCTACAAAACCCATAATTTGATTTAACGACGACGAGCTTGATCGATGCGCGATGAACGGCCGTAACTTGATCATCAATTTCTGGCCTCATCGAAACCCAGATTGAAAAATGAATCATATATTTGACTTGCGCTCGTCGAGAGCTTCAAATCCACATATAATTCGATATAGTTTGTAAAGTTTGAAATTTTGATCTGATTTTGAATTGCAATTGGATTTGGAGGTGAGAATTTTTTTTGTCTGCCATTGAGGAGGACATTGAGGAGGAGAGAGAGCTGAATTATACGTACATAAATGAGGAATAAGAAATATGTTAAGGTTTATAACGAGGTATTTATAGGCAAGGCTGAAATTAGAATGGATGGACACGATTGACATACGCGTTGAACGATAAAATGGCCCGAAAAGCCCGTTCTAACTTCTGAACGAAAATGGGTCAACCAATTTATCAAAATAGATGTTTTAAAATATTTTAAATGCAATGGAACAAATTTCAAGTCCAAATTCCATCATATGAAGAAGTTATGCAAAAATCAGTTTATTCCAAATTGATTTTAATTTAATTGATTTCACGGCGTTTCAAGCTCATATAATCAAATGACAAGCCCGATTGTTATGAAACTTGAAGTCCTACAATAATTCACCGTTACAGATCCGATGAAAGTGGTTTTGTCAAAATCCGAGTCAGTGGCCAAAATGGCTATTTTCTAGTTAATTAAATAAATTAGTAATTAATAAATTAAATCAAATTTTAAATTTCAATTCTATAATGGACAATGTTAATCATTTTTAATTTTTTTAATCATTTATACTAATTTAAACAATTTAGATGTCCATTTAGAGTTAACTAATTTATCAATTTTAGTGTTAACCTCAATTCATTGAATTCAGAATTTATAAATATAATTCCCAATAATTCCATTTAATTATATCAACAATAATTATTCCATTCATTATTGTCAAATAGACGGATTAACATTGGATTCAAAACTATTACATTAATATTCTCACATTCCATCTTCATTCCAAATAACGTAATATTTAGATATTTTAATTCCATTTAATTGCAATTAATCCAATTATTATAGTTCAAATCCCAATAAATTGATAAATCTTTATTTCCATTCTTTTAAATTCCACAAATTGTCCTATTATAAATAGAATTACATTATTCCTAATCATTTCCTTAAATTACACTAACATTGATTTTATCAAATTACATTTTATTACATATTAATTCATCAATTAACATACTTTGAACTTGTTTCCCAATTTATTAATTACAATCAAATATAACTTTACAATTGGTTTCAATTAATTAGGATTGCACTAAATTAATTATTTATTCATTTGTATTAACACTATTATCTTTAATTTAGTGATTTCATTATTAAATTATAGATTTTTATTTTTCTTTCCGAATTAAATTACCAAAACTAAATAAATTAACAAAATTTAATTATCGAAAATTTTGGGTCGTTACAATTTCCGGGTCATTACACTCTCCTCCATACAAAACTTTTCATCCCCAAAAAGGAACGAGATAGGAGAATAGAAGCAACAGACATGAAAGATAGATTCGTAGTACATATTACCGAATATAATAATTAATTCAAAGCCATATAAATTTCATTAGTTTTTAAATTGGTTAATATTCAACAAATTTTGTTTCAATCCATTTTATTCAATCAATAAATATTAATTGTATTCGCATTTTGTTTATTTCAATTCAAGTTGTTTTCGTTCAATTGATTTATTTTCAATTTATTAAATTTGTTATAAAAAACTTCTTTCAAAACAAAATTTATTTTATTCAACTCATTTATTTAATCCATTCGACCTAACTTAAATTAATTCCACTTATAATTCAATTTCAACTATTCGTAGGTTCATATTTATTTGCTTAAATAGAATTCTCTATTTATTATCCAATTTATATCACTTAACATATCTTTTAACATAGATTAAGTGTATAAACATTTATTATAACAATAAATTTTTATTTATAATTTCCCTTAACAAAATTTTATTTTCGACATCTTTATATTGTATATTATTCTTACATGTTCACATTAACATTCAAAAAAATTCCTAGGAAAGTTTTATTAATATTCCAAATGTAATTGAGCACTATAAAATTTACCTTTAATTTACAAAATTTTATTAAGCAAAATTTAGTTTGAACATTTTATTTCATAAGTTTCCACTTGTGTAACCTTCAATTACATATCCACATCAACAATTCAACTTTTTGAATATTTTAGGTATGTTATACATATTTAAAATGCAATTGAGTATTATACAAATTAATTTTACCCTATTTCAACAATTTCAAGTTGTTTTCCATTCCATTTCTCATTTTAAACACTTCAATTTTTTAAAATTTTGCTTCATTTTTATAATTCAAAACCATCACTCAATATAAACTTAAGAGTTAAATTTTCAGTTTCACTTCAAACCATTTTGAAATAAATATATACAAATACACACACACACACACACACACACATATATATATAGACACACACATCAAATCATACACAAGTAATTAAATGAAATTCATTTTTCCTAAACAAAAGTGTAGCAAATCTACTAAGTGTCTCCCCACTTTGAGATTCTGAAATGACCCACTTCTTTGGACTCTAATATATGTAATTTTTAGTGAGTTTTTTTTTGCTAGTGCTCACTTCATTTATTTCATTTTCCCCCAAGATCAGAATCTTACCAATCTAGAAATATTAGTTCATAAATCAAAACATGTCATTTATATATATGAAGATATATAAATGTTTCTTAGCCCATCAGAGTAAGTAAAATTGCAAAGAAAATTTTATCACATAATATTCTCATATCTGAGAGGTATTATGTCACATAGCTTCTTTCTGGTTTCAATCTCTCTCTCTCTCTCTTCTTTAATTTAAAACAAGCTTGTTAATATTTTCTTGTTTTATTTTTCAGCTTGTTTCTTGATCCCATTTAATTAATTTCTCGATTTTCAGTTAATATTCCCCCTCTTTTCCTTTTTTTTTGTTTGTGAAATCAGGAGTTTAACACTTATAGTTATACTTTTGAATTTCATACTAAGTGTTAAAACAACTCAAGCTTGTGAGTTTAGCCCGGGGTACTCCTTCTTTTCACAACAATATTTTCATGTCAGATATAAGTACTCATATCTGGATGCATAATGTATGTAATAGTCCTATGATTATTGTGGTTATAAGTGAGTTAAAGCCTAGTCAGAGGAAGAACAATGCAAGTAAACAAGTGCTAACTTATTCTAGCATACCAAGTAAATTTTGCACATACTTGTAAACATCATGTTCCAGGAAATTTAACTAAGGTACCAAACTCAAATGAAACTGTGGTGCAAACTTCTAATGGTCATTGAATGATGGCTATTGACATAAACCAAGCTGCAGTAAGATAGTGGTCATGCTTAACATTTAACCAAATTTTTGATATTGCAGACCCTTATAGTTTAAACAAGACAAAATGCAAACAACTTTAAACTGTGTTTAATGCAACTGAGTAATGTTTAATATGGTTGTAGTGAAGGCTACTAGTTCTACACACATATCATTTTATAAGACATTGCAATACTGGAAATCAGACATTTAAGAAAGTTTTGTAAACTAAAACTTCAAGCTTCTCATGGTCTTATATCAATTTATAAGTCATGATCAAGCCTCACTGATTTTCCAGATTAGGTCCAACCATCACCTGAAAGTTCTTCTACATGCTTTATCAAAAGAAAACCACTACAGTTGCACTATTTAAAATTTATTAAATATGTAAAAGAAAGTATGTCCACATATCAAATTACATGGCATAACTTTCTTCATCACAAACCACCAGAAAATATCAAGATCAGTTACTTAAATCAGTAGCTCCAGACACATATAATACTTAAGTTTTGCAAATTCTTTTCAGATGAACAAAACCACTACAATACTGAATGTTCTGCATAGACTTAAGGAAGTTTGCCCAGCTATCTTTATTACAATGAACTACTGCATTTCAAAAACTTAAGTAGGTCTTCTAATTTTTCCAAGCAAGCAAGCTATTCACACATCTCTACCTGCAACAATATTTTGAGCTGCCTCAATAAAATGAGACACCCCAAATATTGCAAAGGCAATAAATAGGTTCAGAATAAAATTTCGGTATGAGTGAAAATCATAAACTAAAACATTTTTTATATATAAATTTCTAAAACTGCACAGAAAACATGTTAGTTCAATGATACACTAATTCATACTAAATCTGAACATGGGTAAGGTTGTCTATCAATCATACACACACACACACAACCATCCATTCACTTCATTCAGACATTCATGAACATGCTCCTATGGATTAGTTTCTAATTTCCATAGCTTGATTGATCAATCTCATTTTACATTTTTTTGTTTTGGAATAACTCATTTCCATTGAACATCATGTGTGCATTGTAAAGGGACTCAGTTCTGTTAACCCTTTACACAGAGGCCTACAAGACTTAAGCAAGTCATGCACATACCCATCATCCTCCTGATGATGAGCAGATCAAGGCGCTTCTCCTAAATCATGTCATGATTTAGAGACCATGTGTATTTATTTTATAAGAAATTTTCTATTAATTTCCAGAAATGCTTGTTCTCTTTTCTTCATTTCATAAATCAAAAATCATTGATCTCACTCAAAGAGTACATCCAAACATACAAGCATTCATATAAAATTCCACTGCTTATAATCAGAGATTATACTTAATCAAATTTTCCAAAAATCTGCTCATACTTATTTTCCTAATGATTTTTTTCCAATGCTTGTTTAAATTGATAAAATCATATAAAAATCTAGATTTATTCTTCTGTGAACATAGGGTATGGTTTTTGAGAAAAACCCATAAAACATTTTGGTTTATGATCTGAACAAATCAGCACATATATATTATTTCTTTGTTCATATCAGTTTTTTTTATGAACTAGACATGAGCATGAACCTCCTTATTCATACTGCCTATTTCCTTTATTTCTTTGATACTCTACTTCTTAGAAAAAAAAATACTTAACTCATGTTCTAATAAAAACTGGATTACAAAAATCCATTTCTGTGATCATGGTAAGTGTTAGATCAAGTGCATTTCAAAACAGAAGTTAAGCCATCCTATCAGACAAAAATAAATTAATGTCTCAACCAAAAGTTCAACCAGAAAACTATCCATGATCAATAATCATTCATTCAGAAGAATCAACTGAAAACCATATTATAATTTTTTTGTATAAGAAAAATTATATGGCTGCCCTTAACATGGTTCTTAATGCCTCAAACTTCATCTATGATTATCACTCACCTTCCTCTTCTTCCCCCGAGAATGCTTGAGCTTGAAGGCAATGTGAGTTCTGCTTCTTTTTTTTTTAATAATTTCTCTGTTTTCTTCCCAGAAACCAACTGTTGCTTTCCCCCTTGATTTAAATCATTTAGCTAGGGTTGTTAATAGAGGAAAAGCCCATTCTATCTTCATATAATTTCGAGGATAATGTGTATATGCTTATGGCTAATCTTGCCAATTTCTTTTTAGTTTCCATTTCTGGTAAAAGCAGTTATCTCACTGCTTTTCTGTGCACATGCTTTTTGCATGATTTTTATCTGCACATTATTTTTGTGTGACTTAATTTCACAATGTATCTTATCATACCCGAGTTAATTCTCATGTCTCTTTCAGTAAGTTTTATTTTTAACTAACATAATTTACCATTTGCTTCTCTCTTAGTTTATTTCAAAAATGCATCCACACTCATAAATATTGCTTGACTGATTTTTATGCATATTAATTATCAAGAGAATTTTTATTTTATCATCCCATACTTCTCTAGTCATATGTATATATTTTCTATACAATATTCACATGTATACAAGTCATGTGAATTTTAGAATTCATTTTATACTTAATCATTTTCCTCTCATCACTGTGTATATAAAAATAATTATCCCCTTGCACAATTATTTCACTCACTTCTGATATTCATTTTCAAGCTATTTTAATCCTTTAGTTATTTATATAATACATACACACACACATATATATATATATATATAAACATAAAATATGTGAATATAATGCTCCTCTTTACTCAACTATTATTCTCCTCATTATTATTTTCTCTAACTATCATTCTCTCACTTATTTACTTTATTCACTCTTGGTATTTATTTTCCATTCCCTGTGTTTTTTTTTCTTTAAAGTAATTTTTGTTCTCAAAAATTTTGGGTCTTCACATACTCTCCTCCTAAAAGGAATCGTGTGCCACAATTATATATTGGTTTATCAGTACATTTCAAACATATCAGAAATCCATTCATCTAAGATCAGTTAAATACACTTACGTAATATTTTAAAGTTATTACAGTTCTAGACATACCTTTAAGCAGAAAATAGATTAGGATACTTATCCTTCATCCTATCTTCAGCCTCCCATGTGCAGTCATTTCCATCTAAACTCCATTAGATTTTAACTAGTTTAATTATTTTATTTCTCAATTTCCTTTCTTCTCTAGCCACAATGCCCACTGGTTCCTTTTTATAAACCAGATTTTCCTGAATTTCAATATGTGTAGGAGATTCAAGAATGGTCTCCTTATCATGCACCCATTTTCTCAATTGAGATACATGAAATACATCATGTATGTTGCTCAGTTCCTCTGGCAACTTCAACTTATAAGCTAAAGTCCCTATTCTTTGAACAATTTCATATGGTCCTATATACCTTGGTGATAGTTCCCCTGTTTTTCCAAATCTCAATATTTTTCTCATTGGTGAAACTTTGAGAAACACATAGTTTCCTACCTCAAATTCTACTGGCCTTCTCCTTTTATCTGCATATGCTTTCTGTCTCTCTTGAGCTATTGTTATTCTTTGCCTCACTAATTCAATTCTTGCAGAAGTTTCTTTTACATTGTCTGGTCCAAGCAACACTCTTTTTCCAGCCTCCATCCAACATGCAGGAGATAAACAAGGCTTTCCATATAAAGCCTCAAATGGAGCTATTCCTATAGTGGACCGGTAGCTATTATTATAAGCAAATTCGGCTAAATAAATATGATCCTCCCAGTTGCCTCCAAAATCAAGTATGCTTGCTCTAAGCAAATCTTGTAAAACCTTATTAACAATCTCAGTTTGCCCATCTGTTTGTGGGTGGTAGGCTATGCTTAGGCTTAGTTTTGTCCCCATAGCTTCTTGAAAGCTACTCCAAAACCTAGAAGTATACAAAATATCTCTATCACTAATGATAGTCTTGGGGATGCCATGCAATCTCACCATCTCTTTCACAAATAACTGATCTAGTTTATGGGCATTTCTGTTTGAATTTATAGGAATGAAGTGTGCTGTTTTTGTAAGCCTATCAACCACTACCCAAATGCTATCATTTCCTCTTCTTGTTCTTGGAAAACCATCCACAAAATCCATTGATATGCTTTCCCATTTCCAAGTAGGCACTTCCAAAGGTTGTAATAAGCCTGAGGGTCTTTGATAATCTGCCTTTACTTGTTGGCATGTCAAGCAATTTGCCACATATTTTGCCACTACTCCTTTCATCCCTGGCCACCAGTAATTCCTCTTAAGATCATGGTACATTTTTGTACCACCTGGATGTATAGTATATTTTGTTTTGTGATGCTCATCCATAACTTCTTGCTTTAGTTCCTCTACATTTGGTATGCAGAGTTTCCCCTTTTTCCTTAAGTATCCTTTATCATCTACATCATAGTTTTACACTGTCATGCCTTGTGATATCATGTTCTTTTTCTCCTCCAAATTTGTATCTTGATTCTGCATTTGTCCTATTTTATCAACCAGTGTTGACTTTAAAGAAATGAGGCCTAACTTACCATATTCAATCATCTCACTGTGTGTCTTATTTGATACACTAGTTTCTTCTTTCACTTCCACCTCACTAAGGATTGTCAAATCCCTGAACTCAGCCATCATTAAGCTTGCCAATTTTGCTTGATGTCTACTTAATGCATCTGCCACTTTATTAGCTTTTCGTGGGGTGTATAAAATATCAAGATCATAGGCAGCTAGAAATTCTACCCACCTATGTTGCCTCATGATTAAGTCTTTTTGGGAAAACAAATATTTAAGTGACTTATGGTCTGTAAACAATTCAAACTTAGCACCTAATAAATAGTGTCTCCATAGCTTCAATGCATACACTACAGCAGCTAGTTCTAAATCATGTGTAGAATACCTAGTTTCATTTGGCTTGAGTTGCCTTAATGCATATGCCATGACTCTACCATGTTGCATGAGCACTACCCCTAGTCCAGATACACTAGCATCTGTGTAAACTACTAATCCTTCGTTTCCTTCTGGTACTTGTAAAACTGGAGCTTCCATCAATGCTTTCTTCAATAATGTGAAGGCCTGTTCACATTTCTCTGTCCACACATATGGCTGCTCCTTTCTAGTCAGCTTGGTCAATGGAATGGCTATTCTTGCAAAGTCTTTTATAAATCTCCTATAATAGCCTGCCATTCCTAAAAATAATCTCACCTCAGTCACTGATTTGGGTCTGTTCCATGATTGAACTGCCATAACCTTACTTGGTCCTTATTGAGAAATAATATGCCCCAAAAACTGTACTTCCTTTTGCCAAAAGGTGCACTTATTAAATTTTGCCTTTAAATTATGTGCTCTTAGTCTTGAAAAAGTTAGATGCAAATGCCTTGCATGTTCTTCTTCTGATTTTGAATACACTAATATGTCATCAATAAATACAACCGCAAATTTGTGTAGAAAATCTCTAAATGTTCTATTCATTAAATCTACAAAATATGATGGTGCATTTGTCAATCCAAAAGGCATCACCAAAAATTCATATAACCCATACCCTATGTTGAAGGAAGTATACTTAATGCTTTCTTCCTCTACCTTCATTTGATGAAACCCAAAGGCTAAATCTAGCCTTGAAAAGTTCTTTGCTCCATTTAATTGATCAAATAGATCATCAATTCTGAGGAGCAGGTATTTGTTCTTGATGGTGACTTTATTTAGTTCTCTATAATCAATACATATTCTTAGTGTACCATCATGCTTTTTCACAAACACCACTAGAGAACCCAGTTTGAACTGCTAGGCCTTATGAAGCCTTTCTGCTCCAATTCTTCCATCTGTTGCTTCAATTCTATTAATTCTTTTGGACCCATTCTAGTAGGTTTCTTGATGATAGGACTTGATCCAGGAATTAACCTTATTTGAAATTCAACTGGTCTATCGTCTGGTACCCCTACTACCTCTCTGAAAACATCTGGATACTCTCTTATTACTTTTATGTTTTCTAAAATTAATTCCTGCTCAGTCATATTCCATATTTGATTAAGACAATTTGTTTTAGCTATTTCACTCATGACTAAAATATTTTTACCATTTTCTATTTTCAAAGATATAGTGAAATTTTCTAAATTTAAAATTGCTTTGAATTTACTCAACCAATCTACCACTAAAATAATTCCTATTCTAGGGTATTTCAATACAAACAAGTCAGATTTAAACACAATTCCTCCTATGTTCAATTCTACTCCCAAACATTTTAATCCTAGCAAACAAGAGCTACTCAGGGGACTTTGAATAAACAAGGGTTTTTCAACTTTGTTGCATTTGAGAGCTAATTTACCCACTATATCTTGTGATAATAAAGAATGCGTGGCTCCAGTGTCATATATAACTGTGATTGGGTAACTTTTAATTAGAAGCATACCTTCCAATTATCCAGAGCTTCCTGCTGCATTCGCCTTTGCCTTTGTTTCCAATGCTCCTACCTTTGCTCCTTTCTTAAACTCTGTGCAGTTTCTTTTAATATGACCTTCTTTCCCACAGTTATAGCAGCTAAATGGTGCCTTCTTGGCTGCTTGACACCTATTACTCATGTGTCCTTCTTTGCCACAGTGATAACAAGTAATCTTCTTCTTAGCTTCCCCACTAGTTTCTCCTTCAACTTTCTTGTCTGCATTCTATTTATCATAAGGATGTGTCCTATTTTTCCCTTTCTTTTGACTATTTGCCCTCATATTCCTATATTTTTCTCTGGCATTATCATGTTATTCAAAGGAAAGAGTAAGATCTATGACTTGATCAAATGTCATGTCTTTGTATGGTAACATTGCTCTACTCAAACTAGCATTGAGTCCTTGAATGAATCTTGAATACTTTGATTCTTCATTTCCTATGAGCATAGTTCCATACTTTGACAAGCTCTCAAATTTTTGAGTGTATTCAGTCACACTCATTGATCCTTGCCTTATCCTTATGAATTCCTCAAGCAATGTTGCCTTAGCAGTTGCTGGGACAAATCTTGCCTCAAGCATATCCTTAAATTGATCCCATGTTATCTCATTTTCTGGCCTTCCTATGATAATCACTTCAGACTAATCTAATGCTGCTCCTTTGATCCTTCTTGAAGCTATCTGCCTCTTTCTTTGGTCATTAATTTTAATATATATAAATATTCTTTCCAAAGTTCTCAACCATGTCTGCACTCCCATAACTCCCTCAGTGCCTTCAAAATGTTTGCCTCCTAAATTTGAGAATGTCTTCAATAGCTTAGCTAATTCCTCATGAGGATTTTCTTCCATCTGCACTGCTCCTTCCCTTAATGCTCTCACCAAGTCTTGCAAGTTAACTAATGGTGCATCATTTGAGGGTCCTGCTCCAGTGCTTGGCGGTCTTCCTACCATGATTCTCTATTCAATTGCATAGCTAGTTAGTCATATTTCTAATTTAATTATTTTCTGCAATTTATTTCTACTGTGGATATCTATTTCTATCATTATTGTATGTATATATTACATTTTTTTTAGAATTTTATCCATACAAGAAGATTGGATAATATATTTATGCTATGTTTTAACAACATAGCTCTGATACCAACTGAAATGACCCACTTCTTTTGACTCTAATATATGTGATTTTTAGTGAGTTTTTTTTTGCATGTGCTCACTTCTTTTATTTCATTTTCCTCCAAGATCAGAATCTTACCAATATAGAAATATTAGTTCATAAATCAAAACATGTCATTTATATATATGAAGATATATAAATGTTTCTTTGCCCATCAGAGTAATTAAAATTGCAAAGAAAATTTTATCACATAATATTCTCATATCTGAGAGGTATTATGTCACATAGCTTCTTTCTGGTTTCAATCTCTCTCTCTCTCTTCTTTAATTTAAAACAAGCTTGTTAACATTTTCTTGTTTTATTTTTCAGCTTGTTTCTTGATCCCATTTAATTAATTTCCCGATTTTCAGTTAATATTCCCCCTCTTTTCTTTTTTTTGTTTTGTTTTTGAAATCAGGAGTTTAACACTTATAGTTCTACTTTTGAATTTCATACTAAGTGTTAAAACAACTCAAGCTTGTCAGTTTAGCCCGGGGTACTCCTTCTTTTCACAGCAATATTTTCATGTCAGATATAAGTACTCATATCTGGATGCATAATGTATGTAATAGTCCCATGATTATTATGGTTATAAGTGAGTTAAAGCCCAGTCAGAGGAAAAACAATGCAAGTAAACAAGTGCTAACTTATTCTAGCATACCAAGTAAATATTGCACATACTTGTAAACATCATGTTCCAGACAATTTAATCAAGGAACCAAACTCAAATGAAACTGTGGTGCAGACCTCTAATGATCATTGAATGATGGCTATCGACATAAACCAAGTTGCAGTATGACGCAGCGGAATAATAACAAAACGATATAGATCGATGAAAGTAGCAATCGGTGGATTGAAGATACTGAAATGCCCAAATTCGTTGATCACAAAGATACCGAATTCTAGCTATCTTCGACACGTTGATCGCGCACGATACCGTGAAAGAAGATCTACAATTCTTCAAACGTTGATCAAGCGCACTTGATACTGTGAATTGGCTTCAACAATCGTTGAATCGAGCGCACTCGATTAACCGAAAGTGGAGATAGGAGATCACACTCAACTACCAATTTAGATGAAATCACGCAGCAATCAAAACAAAGTTTTATTCAAAAATCAACCAAGTTACAAATGACCAACACAATGCCTATTTATAGGCTACAACATCTCACGGTTCAACTAAACCACACGACTCAACTGTTTACACGACTCATCAACTTTACACGACTCATCACATAAACCACACGACTCACGACTCTACTTAGATCGCTAGCGACCTATCCATATATGACTCAACTGTTTACACGACTTAACAAACACACAGCGACTCAATACAAGACGACCTACGAGTTACGACTCATCAACATTACAATGAAATCACACCCGGCCTATCATAAGTCGTCCACGACTCATCACATAAAGACCACACGACTCACGACTTAAGTTAGGTCGTACGCGACCTATCATCCAGCGACATAACGGCTTAAGAACGACACGACTTAACAATTTACAACACAAAACCTAAGATACAACGCACCCGTCCTAAACATACAACGACTCACCTTCACATATGTTCATCACAACGACTCAAGACACAACGACTTAAAATAACACGACTTAACTCTTCCGCGACTTAAGAGCATAGCTTCTTTATTACTTCACGCGACTCAAGCTCCATACGGCATAACTCTCGTAACCCATTTGAGTTAGGTCGTGAACTCAGTGCAACGTCCCCCTCTGGTCTCCAGTTAGGTCGAAAACGACCTAAACTTTCCTCCTTAGGTCGTGGACGACCTAATCTTTCCTCCTTAGGTCGTGGACGACCTAGGCCTTCACCTTCTGGGTTCTAGTTAGGTCGTGGACGACCTGTAGCTTCCTTAAGTCATGTGCGACTTATCCCTTGAAGAATTATGGGTTGTGTATTTTCATCTCTGGCCTGAGCTGCATCATCCTCCCCAGGTTGAGAAAAATTCGTCCTCGAATTTGTAAATTCTTCCACATCGGATTGTTCATTCCCATAATATGGCATGAGATGTTTAACATTGAACACGTCAGAAGTGTACACATCTTCCGGTAGCTTCAACTTATAAGCATTTTCATTAATCCGTTTCACGACTTCTACAGGACCAATTTTTCTAGCTTTCAACTTGTTATAAGCGCCCACTGGAAAACGATCCTTTGTTAACACAGCATATACCAAATCTCCTTCATTAAACTCAACGCTTCTTCGCTTCATATCTGCGGATCTTTTATACTTCTCATTCGCCTTCTCCAATCGTTCCTGAACTATTCTATGACACTCCTTCAAGGCATCAACCAAATCAGTAGCTCATTTAACGGTCCCCTTTGGTTGTGGCACTACCGTTAAATCCAACGGCCCCTTTGGCAAGTTTGATAAAACAATCTGAAATGGACTGAATCCCGTACTACGATTCACTGCATGATTATGAGCAAACTCTGCTTGGCATAACTTCATGTCCCAACTCTTCAGATTGTCCTTCACAAGACATCGCAACAAATTTCCCAACGATCAGTTAACAACTTCTGTCTGTCCATCTGTTTGCGGATGATAAGAACTACTAAAATTCAGCTTCGTTCCGACCATCTTCCACAAACTCAACCAAAAATTGCTCAGAAAACGAGTATCTCTACCCGAAACAATAGATTCCGGTAAAACATGAAGTCTACATATCTCTTTAAAGAACAACTGTGCGACATGAACAGCATCAGCCGTCTTCTTACACGCAATAAAATGTACCATCTTCGAGAAACGTTCCACCACAACATATATAGAGTCATTCCCCCTTTGAGTTCTCAGCAAACCCAACACGAAATCCATGCTAATGTCTACCTATGGTTTTGTAGGAACAGGTAATGGCATATACAATCCCGCATTTGTAGCTGTCCCTTTCGAAACCTGACAAACATGACATCTACGCACAAACCTTTCAACTTCCCTTCTCATTGACGACCAATAATAAGACTGAGAAATCAACTGCAATGTTCGATCTCTACCCACATGTCCTTCTTCGTGCAACTCTTTCACAATTTTCATTCTCAAGCTGCAATCTGGTACACATAATTGATTTCCTTTGAATAAGAATCCATCTATCAACACAAATTCATCAGTACTCCCATCCTTGACTTTCTCAACGAACTTCGCAAAGTAAGGATCCTCTTCGACCAATTCTGGCAATAGTTCAAATCCTGTCACTTCAACCTTCATCGTTGTCAACAAATGATTCCTCCTGCTCAATGCATCAGCTACACGATTCGTCACTCCTGATTTGTGCTTAACAACAAAAGTAAACTGTTGTAAATATGCGACCCACGAAGCGTGCCTAGCTGAAATTTTATCCTGCCCTTGCAAATGCTTCAAAGCTTCATGATCCGTATAGAGAACAAACTCCTTCTGAAATAGATAATGTCTCCAGTGCTTCACTGCTTGAACAATTGCGTAAAACTCAACATCATAAGTGCTATATCTCAACTTAGCTCCAGATAACTTCTCACTGAAATAAGCAACTGGTCTTCCTTTCTGACTCAAAACTCCACCAACCCCAACCTTCGATGCATCAGTATGTAATTCAAACAACAACTGAAAATCTGGTAAAACTAGAATTGGCGCTGTCGTCGATAGTGTCTTGATTTTCTCAAAAGCAACCCCCGCTTCCTCTGACCACTCAAACTTCTTTCCCTTCATGCAATCGGTTATAGGTGCCATCACACTACTAAAATGTGGAATGAATCTTCGATAGAAAGATACCAATCCATGAAAACTTCGTACTTCAGTAATTGTCTTTGGCTGTGGCCAACTCCTGACAGCCTCTACTTTACTTTCATCCACTTGAATACCTTCCTTCGACAAAACATATCCCAGAAACAAAACAATGTGCGTCATGAACACACACTTCTTTATTACTGCATAAAATTTCTCCCGTCATAGAATCAACAGTACTTCACGCAAATGCTGGATGTGTTCTTCCATACTCCCACTATAGATTAAATATCATCAAAGTAAACAACCACAAACTTCCCAATGAATGTTCTGAAAATCTGTTTCATCACTCTCATAAAAGTACTCGGTGCATTCGATAAACCAAATGGCATAACCAACCATTCGTATAAACCTTCCCTGGTTTTGAAAGCAGTCTTCCACTCATCACCCGGTCTAATACGAATCTGATGGTATCCACCCTTCAAGTGAATCTTTGAAAACACAACAGCTCCACTCAACTGGTTAATCAAATCATCAAACCTCGGCATAGGAAATCTGTATCTCACAGTGATCTTTTTTAGAGCCCGACTGTCCGTACACATCCTCCACGAACCATCCTTCTTTGGCACCAATAAAGCTGGTACTGCACAAGGACTCAAGCTCTCCTGAACACACCCTTGTTCTAACAACTCCTCAACCTGCCTCCTCAGTTCCTCATGCTCCTTAGGACTCATTCTGTAATGTAGCCTGTGTGGTAATACTGCTCCTGGCGCAAGATCAATCTGACGTTGAATATCCCTCAACGGTGGCAACTCCGTTGGTAACTCCTCGGGACACACATCTTTGAATTCTTCCAATACTGGCTTTACTTCCTCTAGGATTTCAACAGATTCAGTAGCTTCACGTCCAATCAACAAAAACACCTCTGGACTCTCCTCTGCTTCTTCAATGAATTCCTCCAAAGTCAATAAAGTCTTTAGCTCCTCAATCTCTTCTGACTTGCTTTCTTCTTGTTGTCTCTTCTTTGGAACCAAAATAATCTTAACACCTTCAAACATAAAACTATAGCTATTGGCCCGATCGTCATGCTATACCGCTCGATCATACTGCCATGGTCTTCCCAAAAGCAAATGACAAACATCCATCTCCACAACATCACACCAAATCTCGTCTTTATATTTCTTCCCAATAGAAAATGGAACTCGAACTCGCCTGTCCACCTTCATCTCTCCTCCTTTTCTCAACCATGCTAACTTGTAAGGATTTGGATGTTTCTCTGTCTTCAACTTCAACTTCCTCACAGCTTCAGTAGAAATAATATTGTCACAACTTCCAGCGTCAATCACAAATTTACAAACCTTCCACAGAGTAGTGCACGTTGACTGAAAGATGTTACTCCTCAACCAACTAGCCTCTTCTTCATGCTTCGGTATTAATCAAGACCTCCTCATCATTAGATTACATCCTTCATCTCCTTATGCAACATCCTGTTCATCCTCCTCAACTGGACTAGAATAACCTTCACCAACATCCTCACCTTCAACTTCAACAATCATAGATCGTTTCTTCGGCTTCGGACATTCATTACTCTTGTGACCCACTCCCTGGCAATTGTAACATTTGAAACTGTTGTTGACCTTCGCCTTCGCAACTTCATTCACAACTGGTTTACTGATAGATTTAGGAACACTAGAACTTCCACTAACACCCTTCACTTGATTGTTGGAATTAGTAAACACACCACCTCCACGCCTTCCCTGCTTCTCCCAAGCCAACGCCTTTTGGTGTGCTTCCGCCACAGATCTTGGATCGAACATTTTAACTATATCCTGGATCTACATCCTCAACCCTCCAACAAACCTAGCAGTCAATTGTTCCTCCGTTTCCATAATGTCATTTCGAGCAATCAGTTGATAGAATTCATCAGCATAGTCATTAACAGTCTTCGTTCCTTGCCTTAGATTCTGCAATCTCTGATACATGAGTGATTGATAATTGTAAGGCAAGAATGTAGCCTTCATTAATTTCTTCATCTTCTCCCATGTAACAATCTTTGACATCCTCATTCTCTCCCGCGTAAGTTTAGTCTGCTGCCACCATGCTAAAGCTCTACCTCTCAATCTAGTAGCAGCCAACTTCACTCGACGATTCTCCGGAACCTCCTTGAAATCAAAGATTTCTTCAACATTAGACAACCAATCCAAGAATTCCTCTACAACCATTCCACCCTTGAACTCTGGACTTTCCATCTTCATACCCGATTCCCGTCGACGATCATCATCTATATCCCGATAAGAATTTCAAACTTGGTCTCGATCTCGATAATGAATGCTAGCTCTATCACCCTCTTCATCAAATTCAAATGTACGTCTATATCGATCTCGACCATTATTATCCCTTTGATCACGCATGTCCTTTCTACTATGTCTCTCTTCATCTCTATATGGCTCATCTTCAAACTCACGTGGAGTTCTTCTCTCTTCATGTCCATAGTAATGGTGATCTCTCCTTGATGAAATTGATGTTTGTCTTCTCTCTCTAAAAGATTGTGGTGATACCCTTCTCGCTTCCGTAACCGATGGCGAAACTCGGTTTCCTCCATGATTCGAGATTGGTGATATCCTCCTTTGATTTTGATTCAAATCATTCATCAACTTCTCTAACTTTCCAATGCCTTTGTGATGCCCCACCTCTATACCCACGCTAGCCAAGAACACTACGGTGTAGTGCTGTCGACTAGCACGGAGAATAAGGCTGTTGAGGAGCGACCATCCATGTAATTATTTTGTGCGAGCACCGATATGTCAGATAGTAAAAACATGCATTTCATTTCAGGAGAGAATCCGACATGCCGATGCAAATTCAAAGCTACTACACAGTGGCTATAATAGTCTAGGACAAAATATAAACTAATAACACATATAATATAAATGCGGAACACAGATGAAACAGAAAGTCTCATATATATATATATATATATATAATAAATGATGTCAGTTACAATACATATGACATGGTACATGTGATATGACATGGTACATGTGATACAACTACAACAGACGACTCAGGAAGTTATATATACAAGTACATTATCGACTAATATACATGAATACATATCAACCTATACTATGACACGACAACTCCAAAAGATATGAAAAGTCTTCATAGCTCAAGCAGCATCCCAAAGCAGAATATCTACAACCTGAAATAACTCGGGTCTGACCCGAGTATTACATTCAATAGAAAATAATACCCGGGTCAGTCTAATTCAAACTCAGTTATTAGTGCACAGAAGCATTAATAATTAAATAATGAATAGACGACAGTCACAGAAATAAATTTACCTATCCGATTCTTAAATAAGAAATCAGATAACGGTAAATATAACGCGAACCAATTCAAATCAATTGAAACATCAATTAAAAGGTCAACACGAGTAGGGCTGTAGTATACGCACGCATATACTGCCTCGCCACTACAACATATGGAATACGAAATAGATCCATAAATCAAAAGCAAAAGAAATAAAAATAAAACCAATACCGTGTGGTTGCAGTTCACGCTTGCGTGCACTGCCTTGCCACAACAGTGATGACGTACCCCATGAATACCGTGTGGCTGCAGTTCACGCTTGCGTGCACTGCCTTGCCACTACAATGATAATGTACACAACCGGGCACAAGGTCAAACCCAAATAAATTACGGTTCAACACAGGGGCAACATATGTGTACAAGGTCAAATAATCAAATATACAACAGAGCTCCATGCAACAAATACTTTTGAATGGAGGCAGTGTAACAGGAAAGAGGTTCAAGCGTAAATCCATTATCAAAAATGTAGACTGCCTTACATAAGGTCAATACTTCATAAAACAGGTAGACAAACTGTCTTAAGTGGTCAAGACAGCTACAACAAATGGTCAAACACGAGGTGTTGGCCAGGTGACGATGCAAGTGCAAGCTACATATAGCACAGAGTGCAAAGGAGATGATCAGTGCATGAATTCATGTAGTGCAACAGGTATGCAGACCAAAGAGAAAAATTATTCTGGAACAAATGCTCAGAGAAACTCAAGTGCCCAATAATGAAATCAATTTCACTTAAATAGAAAATGCACAAGAACGTTGTGGCAACAGTTCCAGGCAACAATATCGACTCAAATGCAAGCTGTGTCATGTATGGTATAGTGACAATTTGCACAAACAAGCACAGATGTGCTACAGAGAACATGCTACATGAAGGACATGAAGGCAGTAAAGTGCTGATAGGAAACAAACTACAACCACTGAAATGAGGTGGGTGACTAACTCAAACATTTGCATGTGATAAATCAGAGTAGTAGAGTATGTATGCTGCAAAAGAAAAATGCAGTTGCAACATGAATGCAATGGTAACCAAAAGAAATGAGGACAAGGCATCAATACATGTAATAGTTCCCTACAAGTGAACGAATGCAAATGCATATAAACAGTTCAACATGACTCAAAGCATCAGGGTATACTACAGGGGTGAATACACATGCATGCACACTGAAGTGAAGTGGCAACATCAACAAGTGTACATATGCAATAGGATGCACAAAGCAAGATGGTGCAACAGAGCAGGGTGCCAGCACAACAGCGGTGCACAATGATACACATGAACATACAAAGTCAACCGCAATATGTCTAACTGAAACAACATGAAGCTCAAATATACAGTCTTTATCAAGATTCAAGCAACAACATGGAAGATCAGGACATCACCACAAACACAAATCAACAGTTGGAATCAAGACTGCAATTCAAAGTCGAGTTTTAGATCAAAGTCCAATTTCAGCAAGGATGGACAGAGCATCTTATACTAAACAGCACAATCCAAAGAAAGTTCACACATATGTTCGTACATATATACTTATGCATATACATGGAAGCTCAGGCATGCACATAGCAGTGACGAGCAAGAAGACAGGTATGGAAAGCAACACAAGTGCAGTCATATGTGAGAAGACAAGTGCATGCATATACAACAAACGAAACAAGGGAATAAAGCACGGTCTTAGTCGAGTATCAACATATCAAGAAAGGCTAAAATAGTTTTGAACAAATCAAACGCAAGAAATATCAAATTCAAAAAAGTCAAGGATGAAATCACAATCAACGGACACAAAAACGCCAAGGCCGACCTTACACAAGTCAGTGCCCAAAATCAAGTGATTGAAGTCACAAAAACTGAAGCCGTGGGTGAATTGGAATCATCAAAACAATTTCGACATTCAAACAAAAATAAAAAGTCGAACGCGAGATGAATTAGATGTGAGCGAATGGTCACTCACCTTCTCACGAGTCGAAGCAGCTGGAGCAAGCTACGAGGAATCAATCGATCAAGGCGACACGCAAAACATCACTGGATCGATCGAATTAAAGCCGGCGACTTCAAGCCCTAATTTCCAGAGAAGAGAGAACGAAAGCAAAGCCCTAATCTAGAGAAGGGGGTGAACGAGACAGCCTCCATTTTATTTTCGTTCGTTCGTTTTAGGGTTGGAACGAGAATGAATAAAAAGGGGGAAAAGAAACCAGTTAAAAGCCTTAGCAAATTATCACGGCCCAATAAAATATGGTCCACTATTTAATTTCGAAGCCCAAAATTCCTTTTAAAAATTTATAAAAGAATTTTAATTCAAATTTAAAAACTTTAAATGGATATCTGTGTCAATATTAATCGTTTAAATTGTCGATTATAATTGATGCAAAATACCGGGTTGTTACAGAATCCCCTCCTTAAAGAAATTGCGTCCACACAATCTTACGGAATAAATGGACAAAAGGTAACAACCAAAAAAGCATGTCATCATAAAATGACGAAATTTGAAAATAAGAAGTTAACCATATAGAGCATGAAAGAGAAAGCCAGAATGTGTTTGCTCGATGAATTCTCTGGATTCCAAAATGAAACCCATAGAACTAGAGAACACTGAACTTTCACGAGAAGAACATCTTTATTTCGAAGGTGCTGAACCCCCGAAACATTGATGTGAATAGAATGTTGCTCAAAGTCAAATCCGGTGAAACTTCAATTTCTTCAACAACACTGGGCTCAAGAATAAAAAAAATCGAAACCCCTAAGGCATTTCCGTAGAAGGAAGACGTGTGAAAACGGCATAAATAACAGAAAATTGAGCCGGTAATAAGAGGCGATAAGCCAAGAAACCAATACGTTCAGTGATAGGAAATGGTCCAAAATATCGAGGCACTAACTTTCCCGACCAACTGAAACGCACAAGACCTTTCATAGGTGAGACACGAATAATTTGGAACAACAGCGTAGTACAATAACCATACGCCAGATGAATCAAAGCTTCATTAATTTGGAACGCCGACGTAGTACAAAAACAGTACTTCCAATGAAACGAAAAGTCGAGACATCGATATAGTACAATAACGGTACATCCGATGAACCGATCAACATAAAAGAACATCAGACGTAAGTCCATAAACGGAATTAGACGAAGCTCAATAAAACAAAGTACATCGAAACGTCTGATGAACTTGGTAAAAAGATGATTCCATTCGGACATCATCAAAGAAACAACCACTTGTTGCCTACGGCTAAGTGTATCGGCAACACGATTTCCCATCCGAGAGTGGTAAATAATACCAAGATCATAAGATGTAAGGAACTCGAGTCAACGTGGTTGACGCAAATTAAGTTCCTTATGAGAAAATAAATATTCCCAAGATTCATGATCAGGGTAGAGAACAAATTTCTCACCCAAAATAATGATGCCAAATTTTTAAGTACGAAATCAATGGCCAAGAGCACTAGATCATGAGTAGCATATCTAGTCTCAATAGGCATTAATGATTTAGAAAAACAAGAGACAGCACGTTCTCTTTTGCAAGAAAATGGTATGTAAACCAACACGATTAGCATTGGTACTAACGATAAAGTCTTGGTTCCCTCGGGAATCACAAGAATAGAAGTGTCGGAAAAGAGTTGTTTTAAATTATATTCTTTCCCGAAAAGCTAAAACTTTCGAAATTTACAATTTACTTTATGTAATTATCTTTTCAGACAAATTTACATTTTAAAATTCAATTTACTGTGTCTGATTGTCTCATCAAAGCGTCTAGGAGATTCCTATCGATAACGTTGATCAAGCGCATCGACCAGAATTCTTAAAGCACTCAATGGGCAATACAATCACAAAATATTCTTTTAATTTCATAAAAGGAATTCACAAATTTTCAATCTCAAACGGACAAGTCCGGAATTAAACGAATCAGTAAAAGAAAGGGGTCATAGTCCTCGATTTTGTTGAACGTTTAAATCGCTTTCTCATTTTTTTGAAAGCGTAAACTATAAAAATTTTGAAAACGATTTTTATTTTGAAACAATTTTTTTTAAAACACGTGATTAAAACAGAGATATCAGTAGCAACTTTGATAAGTGGATTTTCATTCATCAAAAATGTCACAAGAATCCTCTCAAAGATAAAAAGGGATATCATACCCTAAACTTCTATTCATAACAAGTCAATGACACACGAATTCACCAATGCACAAAAATTGATAAAACTTATCAATAGAAATCACGAATATGGGTGAAGCACAAATTCCAGAAGACTACACAAGAAATCCAGAAATCACAAGATAAGAGTATGAAAACTCGAACGGGAGTATGAAAACTCGAATGAGAGTATGAAAACTCGAACGGAGTATGAAAACTCAAAGGAGAGTATGAAAACTCGAACGGAGAGTATGAAAACTCGAAGGAGAGTATGAAAACTCGAACGGAGTATGAAAACTCGAAGGAGAGTATGAAAACTCGAACGGAGTATGAAAACTCGAACGGAGTATGAAAACTCGAAGGAGAGTATGAAAACTCGAACGGAGTATGAAAACTCGAAGGAGAGTATGAAAAATCGAACGGAGTATGAAAACTCGAAGGAGAGTATGAAAACTCATCAGCACATGTAACGCAAAGCGAGAAAGGGAGCATGAAAACTCACCTACACGCGAGCATGAAAACCCATCAGCACATGTAACGCAAAGCGAGAACGGGAGCATGAAAACTCACCTACACGCGAGCATGAAAACTCATCAACACGTGCAACGCAAAGCGAGAACGTGAGCACGAAAACTCACCTACATGCGAGCATGAAAATTCATCAGCACGTGCAATGCATAACGAGAACGGGAGCACGAAAACTCACCTACATGCGAGCATGAAAACTCATCAACACGTGCAATGCAAAGCGAGAACGGGAGCACGGAATCTCACCTACACGTGCAACGCAAATCGAGAACGGGAGCACGGAATCTCACCTACACGCGAGCATGAAAATCACCAACACGTGCAACGCAAAGCAAGAACAGGAACACGGAATCTCACCTACACGCGAGCATGAAAATCATCAACACGTGCAACGCAAAGCGAGAACGGGAGCACGGAATCTCACCTACACGCGAGCATGAAAATCATCAACATGGGCAACGCAAAGCGAGAACGGGAGCACGGAATCACACCTACATGCGAGTATGAAAATCATCAACACGTGCAACGCAAAGCGAGAACGGGAGCACGGAATCTCACCTACACGCGAGCATGAAAATCATCAACACGTGCAACGCATAACGAGACGCTATCTCATGGTTGCAAGCCATTAATTTTGACACACGAATGGCCCGAAGACCGTGGGGCGCTACCCCACATGTGCGAGTCGGAATCACACAGATTGAGGTCTAGACTAACCAAAAATCAAAAAGGTATGTGTGAGTGGAATCACACAAGTGGTGTCTACTCTAACTTCACAAACAAAAGAAAAGTATTTGTGAGTGGAATCACACAAGTAGTGTCTAGGCTAACCGAAAAGGTATGTGTGAATGGAATCACACAGGTGGTGTCTAGCCTAACCAAAAAGGAGACATCGCACAATTGCTAGTCCAAATCATAAGAATGATCGTCATGATCAACGAGAAGTGTCAATTACACTAAGTTAGTGAATATAAAAGTTTAGCTTCATGTCCCATAACCACTTGCTTAACTTAAATATTTACGAACAAACTGTAAATCTTCACTAATAAAATTGTCACAAGAGGTTCAATCGAATAAGTCCAAGAATTAACCGACGAAGAAAACGCAAGCGTTTCATACCACTTATTTTACTAAGCCGTTTAATTAGATTTCTCATCCGAGTGAGGTAAAGGCTTGTATATACTAGTAGATTGAAAAACGGTTTAGGAAAAGAGTTTGATATTGAAAATAGAGTTGAAAACATTTTGATAAAAGAGTTTTGATATTTACTACTAGTATTGAAACCTTTATATTTTTAAAGTGACAAGTCACAAAAATGATTGTAGAAACAATCAATCACAAGAATTTCACATACGAAGACGTGAATAGAATCCAAAGAAATCGATACCGAATTCATCGAAAGGTATGTTCACAATAATCCCGAAGAAAAGGTCATCAAAGTTGCTAATAAATAATAGCAACAAATCGGGAAATAATCAAGAATCGATTAAATTTGGGAACCAAATCAATTCACTAAAATTCACATTCGAAGACGTGAATAAAATCCGAAGAATTCTATTCCGATCCATCAAAGTAGGAATATCCAAAAATTCCAGAGATAGAAGTTATCAAAGTCGAAAAAGGAGATAACAACTAATCGGAAAAGAAGAATCGATAAACAATTGGAAAAACAAAGCAAAACGAGCATAAATCCATGAATGACTTTAACAAAAGTAAAAGTCAAGTCAATGTCGATATCGACAAGGCAAAGTCAAAGACAATTTCTTTTATACCAAAGAAATTTTAAAACTATCAGAGAGAGGCACATGAAAGCCAACAAACCATGGATAAACAGACAGAGTCGACAATTGAAATGCAATTTGTCGGATAAACAGACAGAGTCGACAATTGAAATGCAATTTGTCTCAAAGATTGATACCCAAAACCCAATTGCATGGAGACTGCATTAAGTACACGAATCAGAGATAAGAATGCATATATACAGCAGTTCGAATAAACAATGCGAGCTCAAATCAAAGTGGGTACGAGTTGCAGCAATATGCAACTTGGTAGAGCATATACACAATGATACTTAGAGCAAGCTGCGATAGAGAATAGCAGCAATGCTCATGAATAAAAGTTAGGAATTCATACCTAACAAATCAAAGATGATCTTAAGAAAAGATGAGAGAGAAAACATCGACAAATAGTTGTAACACATGTACTATCTAAGTTATGTTTTATATTTGTTCTAAACCCCAGGCTCTGATACCAAGCTGTGAAGCCCCACCTCTATACCCACGCTAGCCAAGAACACTACGGTGTAGTGCTGTCGACTAGCACGGAGAATAAGGCTGTTGAGGAGCGACCATCCGTGTAATTGTTTTGTGCGAGCACCGATATGTCAGATAGTAAAAACATGCATTTCATTTCAGGAGGGAATCCAACATGCTGATGCAAACTCAAAGCTACTACACAGTGGCTCTAATAGTCTAGGACAAAATATAAACTAATAACACAGATAATATAAATGCGGAACACAGATGAAACAGAAAGTCTCATATATATATATATATAATAACTGATGTCAGTTACAATACATATGACACGGTACATGTGATACAACTACAACAGACGACTCAGGAAGTTATATATACAAGTACATTATCGACTAATATACATGAATACATATCAACCTATACTATGAGTCGACAACTCCAAAAGATATGAAAAGTCTTCATAGCTCAAGCAGCATCCCAAAGCAGAATATCTACAACCTGAAATAACTCGGGTCTGACCCGAGTATTACATTCAAAAGAAAATAATACCCGGGTCAGTCTAATTCAAACTCAGTTATTAGTGCACAGAAGCAATAATAATTAAATAATGAATAGACGACAGTCACAGAAATAAATTTACCTATCCGATTCTTAAATAAGAAATCGGATAACAGTAAATATAACGCGAACCAATTCAAATCAATTGAAACATCAATTAAAAGGTCAACACGAGTAGGGCTGCAGTATACGCACGCGTATACTGCCTCGCCACTACAACATATGGAATACGAAATAGATCCATAAATCAAAAGCAAAAGAAATAACAATAAAACCAATACCGTGTGGCTGCAGTTCACGCTTGCGTGCACTGCCTTGCCACAACAGTGATGACGTACCCATGAATACCGTGTGGCTGCAGTTCACGCTTGCGTGCACTGCCTTGCCACTACAATGATAATGTACACAACCGGGCACAAGGTCAAACCCAAATAAATTACGGTTCAACACAGGGGCAACATATGTGTACAAGGTCAAATAATCAAATATACAACAGAGCTCCATGCAACAAATACTTTTGAATGGAGGCAGTGTAACAGGCAAGAGGTTCAAGCGTAAATCCATTATCAAAAATGTAGACTGCCTTACATAAGGTCAACACTTCATAAAACAGGTAGACAAACTGTCTTAAGTGGTCAAGACAACTGCAACAAATGGTCAGACACGAGGTGTTGGCCAGGTGACGATGCAAATGCAAGCTACATATAGCACAGAGTGCAAAGGAGACGATCAGTGCATGAATTCATGTAGTGCAACAGGTATGCAGACCAAAGAGCAAAATTATTCTGGAACAATTGCTCAAAGAAACTCAAGTGCCCAATAATGAAATCAATTTCACTTAAATAGAAAATGCACAAGAACGTTGTGGCAACATGTGACGACCGCCCATGACTCCTGCACGGAAACAAGAGAATGGTGCGCTGAAGGTGTGCCAGGCAGCCATGGGTGACCGTCAAGGTAGAATAAACATCGCAGAATCTATCGTACAACTCACAGCGCATGGATAAATACAACAGAGAAATATAATATAGTGAAGCTCTACAGAACAGGACATCATCATATAAGCATCATAATAGTTTTATACAAACATATGAATCATCCATACTTCAAAGCCTCACTACATAACATTCAAACAAATACAGCAGCGGAACACCCAGTACATATAATATGGAATAATATGCAAAAGCCTCCTGCTCGTCTTTGTCATCATCAGCGTAGATCTCCAAGAACAGCACCTGTCACCTGCTACCTAGTCTGCCCATCCCAACATGGATGAACAGCCCAAGGTAATAAGAGGAGACATAAAACCTTGAGTCAGACAAAGTCTTAGTGAGCAGTAAATCAACTATCAAACATACCAAAAGAGTATAAGGGATAAAAGGAATAGGAACCAAACCATCCCACTCCACCTCTTTCTACAGTGATAGCCCCAGACACACATTAAGGAGAAGCAAGCATAACATAGCAAGCAATTAAAGTAAAGCAATAATCACTCGAGTCAAGGTCGATGTTTTCCAAATACAAACCCCCATGGCCTAAACCAAGATCAGATAAGCACCCAGAAAACACCGCTCTTGAGACCGAATGATGATTTAATCAAACGTCCAAACATCCATGACTCTGGCTATCACTGTTATCATTGCCTTGATTTCACCGTTAGTTGAACGACCATCTGTCAAGGGCTAATGGTAACCCCGGTTCTAGACATAACCCCGCACGTCGTCGCAGCCCGTGCCTAGGAATTTTCGCAACTACCCAGAGTACTAGCACGTCGTCGCAGCCCGTGCTTGGAACGTCGTCGCAGCCCGTTCCAACGTACTCTTGCTTTGAGCATGCTAGAACCTTCAACAACGATGAGATCTCAGCCTCCTAGTCATCCTCCTCGACGACTATTTCCATACTAGCTCAAGCGCCTCTCAAGCTAACCATTATCAACCAACTCGCATCGCATCATCGAGTTATCAACATGCTTGGGATGATCCCGTCTGGATTAAACCAAGGCTATCTCACATCATGCTTCGCTTTATCGCATCATAGAAAAGTTTCATCTCAACATCATGGATTGCCTCATCGCATCATGGCAAAGTCCCATCTCAACATCATCTAATCCATACATATGAGCTTCAACATCCGCTTTATATGCCACAAGCAGCCTTCACCATTCAAGAGCCTTTCCACTTAGCTTTTGAATCATCTTCGACCATCTTGTCTAGATCTAACTACCAATCAACTAACATACATAGCAATCAATCAAATCAATCATTAGCTTAAGCAATCATGTAATCAAATATGGTCTAAGTAGGCATTTATAACTACAATGGCAATTTCGTAAATAAATGAGCATAGATATAACATACATGAATCATGGGTTTTTAGCATAGATCCAACAAATATAAATCATGGGTTTTTATCTCTACAACTTGGTAAATGAACTTGCATAAGTAAACATCTTCATAAGTAATGGATCTACACTTGGATCTAAGGAAAAATGCATTAAATCACTATCTACAACACTCCAACAAACCACCAATCCAATATACTCCTTTGGGTCCGCGTGAGAGATAACCACCACTCACCAAATCACCCAAACACTTCAAAAACTATCAACTTCAGATCTGGACAGCGAAGCTTCAAGCTTGATTCGCCGAAATCTCGCTTGAAACGATGAAATCTAGCTTGGTTGGATGAAGATCTTCAACTTTAGCTCTTGGATCTTCAATCTCGATTTTCGATCTTGTATAGATGTTAGAACTAGATTGGAGTGGAGAAAAGAAGATAAAGAAATGTTGTAGTCGAGCTCTCAAAATGGCAGCACTTCGTCGCTTCAAAATCCGGTGCCAAAAAGTGAGCCAAACCCCTCTATTTATAGGCCGAAATCACCCTTAGGTCGCCCAGACTTAGGTCGTTGCCGACCTAAAAACCCCGACCTAACATAGGTCGCTGCCGACCTATACACTCCAACGACCTAACGGCCTAACCAATCCCAGAGCCATACGAATCAACACTCGGCCGACCTAATTCCTATGCGACCTAACAGCCTACCGACCTAAAGACTTACACGACCTAGCGACTTAACTATTGCCAACGACCTACGACCTAACACCATACCGACCTAGAATAACATGCGACCTATCTGTCTGCCGACCTAACCTACCTAGCGACCTAACACTTCCCTTAGGTCGCTCAACGACCTACTCTCCTTAGGTCGGTAATATCTTAACCCGACCTATCTTATATCACTATCCCTTAGGTCGCAAGCTCCTTAAACCGGTCAATATCTATAGGTCGCTCTCCCCTATAGGTCGGTCACCCTCCAAGCCACTAACCCACTAACTCGCTTGCCTTCTTAGGTCGGCCATAGCTTAACTCGCCAACTTCCTTAGGTCGCCATACCCTATAGGTCGCTAATCTACCTAAACCGGCCTATCTCCTTAGGTCGTTCCTCACGACCTAAACTTCCTAGGTCGCTAACTACCTTAGGTCGCTCTACCGACCTAACTCCATCACGACCTAAGCACTAATAGGGTTAAACCCTGAACAGTACTAACGACCTAGTGATAAATGTTCTACGATTATCGTCACATAAAATACGGGTCGTTACATTCTCTCCCCCTTAGGAATTTCGCCCTCGAAATTCCAAACAAACAACAGCAATCAAAACTATTCTGCATGCCTATCATCCATAGCAATCAACAAACCATGTATCCAATTTCTAGCCTAGCATGCAGTAAGATAGAACAAGTTACAAATTCATGAGATGCCACGACACCTTAGGGCCATACCTCGAAGAGTTCAGGATGAGCTGCCTTCATCCTCTCTTCCTCCTCCCACGTACAGTCGTTAACATCATCACTCCATTGTATCTTGAGCAACGTAATCGTCTTCCTCCTAATCTGTTTCGTGTCGGTTTCAACAACACGAAGCGGCTTACGAGGTCTCGAAACAACTGGATCAACTTCTAAATCTTCACAGCTATCAGCAGAAACCACCGTATTCGAGTCATGCACATACTTTCGTAGATAAGATACATGAAAAACATTGCGCACACCCGCCATCTTTTCCGGTAACTCCAATCTATAAGCGAGCTTTCCAATTCGCTCGATAATCGGGAATGGTCCAACAAATCTCGGAGTTAACTTTCCTTTCTTTCCAAATCGAATAACATTCTTCAGAGGAGAAATCTTCACAAAAACCATAGCACCTACGTCGAATTCCAAATCCTTACGACGATTATCGGCATAACTTTTCTGACGATCTTGGGCTGCCTTCATTCGTTGCCGAATGATCCCTATACAATCCGAAGTCTGTCGAATCATCTCTGGCCCAAGTATCAGTTTTTCTCCAGTTTCCAACCAACATGTCGGAGAATTACACGGTCTTCCATACAATCCCTCAAATGGTGCCATACCAATACTCGACTGATAACTGTTGTTATAAGCAAATTCCACCAAATGAAGATGATCTTCCCATGATCCTCCGAAGTCCAAAACATAAGCTCTGAGAAGATCTTCCAAAACTCGGTCGACTCTCTCCGTCTGACCATCTGTTTGGGGGTGATAAGCTGTACTCAAACACAACTCAGTTCCCAAAACCTCCTGGAAGCTCTTCCAAAATCCACTAGTGAACAAAGGATCTCGGTCACTCACTATACTCTTCGGAACACCATGGAATCGAACTATCAACTTAACATAAAGCTCAGCCAACTTCGATGCAGTCCTAGTTGATCGAACAGGAATGAACCTTGCACTCTTGGTCAACCGATCTACTATGACCCAAATTCCTTCATTCCCTGCTCTGGTTCTAGGTAGGCCATCGATAAAATCCATCGACACTTGCTCCCACTTCCATATAGGAACCTCTAATGGCTGAAGTAATCCACTGGGCTTTTTCTGCTCTGCTTTAACCAACTGACAATTCATACACTTGGAAATAAAATTTCCAACATCCTTCTTCATACCTTCCCAATAATAGGTTCTCTTCATATCCCGATACATCTTATTTCCACCTGGATGAATTGTCAACTTCGAGTGATGACTTTCTCTAAGAACTTCTTCTCTCAATCCATCTACATCGGGAACAACTAGTCGTCCTTGCTTCCGAAGCCAACCCTCTCGATCGACTTCGAATCCTTTATCCTTTTCTGGGTCCAATCCAGATTCCAAATCTCGAATAATCTTGACAAGCTTATCGTCTCGCTTTTGGCTCTCGCCAATTCTCTCCACCAGAGTAGGCCTTATCGATAAGTTTGCCAACATCTCAGGTTCCAATTCACATCTGGGCCTGAAATCAAATCCAGCCAAATACTCGAGACTCTTCCATTCCGAAAACATGGCTCCCAATCCGGCATGTCTTCGACTCAACGCATCAGCTACTGCGTTACCTTTTCCCGGAGTATAAACTATACCAAAATCATATGATGCCAAAAACTCTAGCCATCGTTGCTGCCGAAGATTCAAATCCTTTTGGGAGAAAAGATACTTCAACGACTTATGATCCGTAAACAACTCGAATCGAACTCCCAATAGATAATGTCTCCACACCTTCAGAGCAAACACAATCGCCGCCAACTCCAAATCATGAGTCGGGTAATTCCTTTCATGCGGCTTTAGTTGTCGACTTGCATACGCAACAACTCTATCCTTTTGCATTAGCACTGCTCCAAGTCCAGTACCACATGCATCGGTGTAAACCACCATCTCATCATTCCCACTTGGAATAGTCAAAACAGGAGCACTTGTTAGTCGCTCTTTTAGGATTACGAAAGCTTGCTCACACTTATCATCCCATCTGAACACTTGGTTCTTCTTCGTCAATCCTGTTAACGGTGCAGCTATCTTGGAAAAGTCTTTGATAAACCGACGATAATATCCTGCTAATCCAAGAAAGCTTCTTACATAGGATGCATTCTTAGGTCTAACCCAATCCTGGATTACTGCCACCTTAGCGGGATCAACCGCTATTCCATTTCCAGAAATAACATGGCCTAAGAATCTCACTTCACTCTTCCAGAAGTGACACTTCGAAAACTTAGCCTTCAGCTGATGTTTCCGTAAGATTTCCAAAACAATACGCAAGTGCGTCTTATGCTCTTCCTCAGTTCTGGAATAAATCAGAATATCATCCACGAATACAAGTACGAACTTGTTCAACTGATCTCTGAATACTCTATTCATAAGATCCACAAAATATGCTGGTGCGTTAGTCAATCCAAATGGCATTACCAGCCACTCATAAAAACCCGATGGTGTCCTGAAAGCAGTCTTCGGCACACTATCCTTAGCCACTCTCAACTGGTGAAATCCCGTTGCCAAATCCATCTGAGAGAACACCTTAGCCTTGTGAAGCTGATCAAACAAGTCATCTATCCTCGGCAATGGATACTTGTTCTTCTTAGTCACCTTATTCAGCTCACGATAATCCACACACAACCTCAACGATCCATCCGCTTTGGTTGCGAACACAACTGGTGCACCCCATTCGGACACACTACGCCGAATGAATCCTTTCTGTAAAAGGTCATCAACTTGCACCTTCAACCCTTGCTGCTCCCTAGGCGCCATCCGCCTAAGAGGCATCACAACAGGTCTGGCTCCCTCAACTAGATCGATACAAAACTCGATCTCCCTATGCGGCGGTAACCCTTTGACCTCGTCGAAGACATCCTCAAATCCATTCACAATAGGCACCGATGACAGTCCATCCCGTGGAACAACCAGCGAATACATGAAGCTCATGAAGACGCCTTCTTCATGCTTACATCGTATCACAACCTTTCGCCCTTCCACATTCCCGACTGTCACCTCCAGCCTCTCACAATCAATCCTTGCCGCATACTTCCTAAGCCAGTCCATACCCAAAATAATTCCGAACCCCGCAAAGTTCAGAACAAAGCAATCACAAACAAACGAGCAATCATGACTCGACACAACTAGACCATGGCATATCATACACAAACATGACGAACCCCCAACTGGATTTGTCACAACCAATGGCCTATCAACAATATCCGGTTTTAAACCTAACCGGCCTACCAAATCATCACAAACGAAAGAATGAGACGCTCCAGTATCAAACAACACTCTAATTAGAACACCACAAATGGAAAGAGTACCTTGAACCACCACACTCTTCCCCTTCTCTTTAGCAGTAGGAGCTTTTGAAGATGACGGCACAGCTCCCATAGCATAAGCTTGCACAATCTGCCTATCCCTCCTTGGTTCCGGACAATCCCTCCTGAAATGCCCTGGCTTATCACAATTGTGGCATTTCGCCGGCGCCTTTGGATTCCTACAATCCTTGGAGAGATGACCCATCTGCTGGCAATTGTAGCAAGTCACTTCGCCCCTTGGCTTCTTCTGGCTATCCTTACCCTTCTGTTGCTGCTGCTTCCTCTTCTTATTTCCACTCTGCTGTGGCTTAGATCCTTCCTTGGTTACAGCGACAACAGAACTTTCCCTAGGAAACAAACACTCATGCCTGAGGGCTTTTTCCACAATCTTCTCAAACGGATCGTCCAAATGATCCACCAACTGCCTTCCAAGATAAGTGTCCAAACCGGTCACAAACTTCTCATTCTTCTGATAGGGAGAATCAATATACGATCGAGCATACTTGGACAAAGCTTCAAACTCAGAAACATACTCAAGAACTGGTCTCCCACCTTGCTTGAGCTCCACAAACTTCTTAAACAGAACAGATTTCTGAGCCGTAGAGATGAACTTAGCTTCAAATCTAACTTGGAATTGCTCCCAAGTAATCTCCTCCTCCGGAGTATCAATGGTGATAGAATTCCACCAATCCGAAGCTCTCCCTTGAAGTTGCCTTGATGCGAGCTTCCTCTTAGTTGCATCCTCAATTCCCAAGTCACCAAAAATCCTTCTACAAGCATCTATCCATCTCTGCACTTCAATGGTCGATTCCGTTCCCAAGAAAACCTTTCCTCCAAGAGAAGTATAATCCTTGCAAAGCTTAGCAAAATCCACCGGTCTTGGAGCTTGAACTTGAACTCGAACTCCCACATCTACTGACGGTCCTGAAGCTGGTATCCTCCTCATGATCGAAGTCATCATGGCCTCAAACATAGGAGCATAATCAACAGCTTCCCTAGCAGCACGGCTTTCCCTCGCAGCTTGTCTCTCACTTCGGCTCATCCTTAATATCTACAAAAAGGAAGGATTTAGAACACCTTGAAAAACAACTGCATGAGGAGTTCAAATCCTTCTAAACTACTATATTATATATAGTAATCATCCATCAAAATACAATTACGTCTCTCATACGTAATTACGTCAGCGAGCGTTGGCTAAAATCGATTAACCAAAGCTCTGATACCAAATGTGACGACCGCCCATGACTCCTGCACGGAAACAAGAGAATGGTGCGCTGAAGGTGTGCCAGGCAGCCATGGGTGACCGTCAAGGTAGAATAAACATCGCAGAATCTATCGTACAACTCACGGCGCATGGATAAATACAATAGAGAAATATAATATAGTGAAGCTCTACAGAACAGGACATCATCATATAAGCATCATAATAGTTTTATACAAACATATGAATCATCCATACATCAAAGCCTCACTACATAACACTCAAACAAATACAGCAGCGGAACACCCAGTACATATAATATGGAATAATATGCAAAAGCCTCCTGCTCGTCTTTGTCATCATCCGCGTAGATCTCCAAGAACAGCACCTGTCACCTGCTACCTAGTTTGCCCATCCCAACATGGATGAACAGCCCAAGGTAATAAGAGGAGACATAAAACCTTGAGTTAGACAAAGTCTTAGTGAGCAGTAAATCAACTATCAAACATACCAAAAGAGTATAAGGGATAAAAGGAATAGGAACCAAACCATCCCACTCCACCTCTTTCTACAGTGATAGCCCCAGACACACATTAAGGAGAAGCAAGCATAACATAGCAAGCAATTAAAGTAAAGCAATAATCACTCGAGTCAAGGTCGATGTTTTCCAAATACAAACCCCCATGTCCTAAACCAAGATCAGATAAGCACCCAGAAAACACCGCTCTTGAGACCGAATGATGATACAATCAAACGTCCAAACATCCATGACTCTGGCTATCACTGTTATCATTGCCTTGATTTCACCGTTAGTTGAACGACCATCTGTCAAGGGCTAATGGTAACCCCGATTCTAGACATAACCCCGCACGTCGTCGCAGCCCGTGCCTAGGAATTTTCGCAACTACCCAGAGTACTAGCACGTCGTCGCAGCCCGTGCTTGGAACGTCGTCGCAGCCCGTTCCAACGTACTCTTGCTTTGAGCATGCTAGAACCTTCAACAACGATGAGATCTCAGCCTCCTAGTCATCCTCCTCGACGACTATTTCCATACTAGCTCAAGCGCCTCTCAAGCTAACCATTATCAACCAACTCGCATCGCATCATCGAGTTATCAACATGCTTGGGATGATCCCGTCTGGATTAAATCAAGGCTATCTCACATCATGCTTCGCTTTATCGCATCATAGAAAAGTCTCATATCAACATCATGGATTTCCTCATCGCATCATGGCAAAGTCCCATCTCAACATCATCTAATCCATACATATGAGCTTCAACATCCGCTTCATATGCCACAAGCAGCCTTCACCATTCAAGAGCCTTTCCACTTATCTTTTGAATCATCTTCGACCATCTTGTCTAGATCTAACTACCAATCAACTAACATACATAGCAATCAATCAAATCAATCATTAGCTTAAGCAATCAAGTAATCAAATATGGTCTAAGTAGGCATTTATAACTACAATGGCAATTTCGTAAATAAATGAGCATAGATATAACATACATGAATCATGGGTTTTTAGCATAGATCCAACAAATATAAATCATGGGTTTTTATCTCTACAGCTTGGTAAATGAACTTGCATAAGTAAACATCTTCATAAGTAATGGATCTACACTTGGATCTAAGGAAAAATGCATAAAATCACTATCTACAACACTCCAACAAACCACCAATCCAATATACTCCTTTCGGTCCGCGTGAGAGATAACCACCACTCACCAAATCACCCAAACACTTCAAAAACTATCAACTTCAGATCTGGACAGCGAAGCTTCAAGCTTGATTCGTCGAAATCTCGCTTGAAACGATGAAATCTAGCTTGGTTGGATGAAGATCTTCAACTTTAGCTCTTGGATCTTCAATCTCGATCTTCGATCTTGTATAGATGTTAGAACTAGATTGGAGTGGAGAAAAGAAGATAAAGAAATGTTGTAGTCGAGCTCTCAAAATGGCAGCACTTCGTCGCTTCAAAATCCGGTGCCAAAAAGTGAGCCAAACCCCTCTATTTATAGGCTGAAATCACCCTTAGGTCGCCCAGACTTAGGTCGTTGCCGACCTAAAAACCCCGACCTAACATAGGTCGCTGCCGACCTATACACTCCAACGACCTAACGGCCTAACCAATCCCAGAGCCATACGAATCAACACTCGGCCGACCTAATTCCTATGCGACCTAACAGCCTACCGACCTAAAGACTTACACGACCTAGCGACTTAACTATTGCCAACGACCTACGACCTAACACCATACCGACCTAGAATAACATGCGACCTATCTGTCTGCCGACCTAACCTACCTAGCGACCTAACACTTCCCTTAGGTCGCTCAACGACCTACTCTCCTTAGGTCGGTAATATCTTAACCCGACCTATCTTATATCACTATCCCTTAGGTCGTAAGCTCCTTAAACCGGTCAATATCTACAGGTCGCTCTCCCCTATAGGTCGGTCACCCTCCAAGCCGCTAACCCACTAACTCGCTTGCCTTCTTAGGTCGGCCATAGCTTAACTCGCCAACTTCCTTAGGTCGCCATACCCTATAGGTCGCTAATCTACCTAAACCGGCCTATCTCCTTAGGTCATTCCTCACGACCTAGACTTCCTACGTCGCTAACTACCTTAGGTCGCTCTACCGACCTAACTCCATCACGACCTAAGCACTAATAGGGTTAAACCCTGAACAATACTAACGACCTAGTGATAAATGTTCTACGATTATCGTCACATAAAATACGGGTCGTTACACAACAGTTCCAGGCAACAATATCGACTCAAATGCAAGCTGTGTCATGTATGGTACAGTGACAATTTGCACAACAAGCACAAATGTGCTACAGAGAACATGCTACATGAAGGACATGAAGGCAGTAAAGTGCTGATAGGAAACAAACTACAATCACTGAAATGAGGTGGGTGGCTAACTCAAACATTTGCATGTGATAAATCAGAGTAGTAGAGTATGTATGCTGCAAAAGAAAATTGCAGTTGCAACATGAATGCAATGGTAACCAAAAGAAATGAGGACAAGGCATCAATACATGTAACAGTTCCCTACAAGTGAACGAATGCAAATGCATATAAACAGTTCAACATGACTCAAAGCATCAGGATATACTACAGGGTTGAATACACATGCATGCACACTGAAATGAAGTGGCAACATCAACAAGTGTACATATGCAATAGGATGCACAAAGCAAGATGGTGCAACAGAGCAGGGTGCTAGCACAACAGTGGTACACAATGATACACATGAACATACAAAGTCAACCGCAATATGTCTAACTGAAACAACATGAAGCTCAAATATACAGGCTTTATCAAGATTCAAGCAACAACATGGAAGATCAGGACATCACCTCAAACACAAATCAACAGTTGGAATCAAGACTGCAATTCAAAGTCGAGTTTTAGATCAAAGTCCAATTTCAGCAAGGATGGACAGAGCATCTTATACTAAACAGCACAATCCAAAGAAAGTTCACACATATGTTCGTACATATATACTTATGCATATACATGGAAGCTCAGGCATGCACATAGCAGTGACGAGCAAGAAGACAGGTATGGAAAGCAACACAAGTGCAGTCATATGTAAGGAGACGAGTGCGTGCATATACAGCAAACAAAACAAGGAAATAAAGCATGGTATTAGTCGAGTATCAACATATCAAGGAAGGCTGAAATAGTTTTGAACAAATCAAATGCAAGAAATATCAAATTCGAAAAAGTCAAGGACGAAATCACAATTAACCGACACAAAAATGCCAAGGCCGACCTTACACAAGTCAGTGCCCAAAATCAAGTGATTGAAGTCACAAAAACTGAAGCCGTCGGTGAATTGGAATCATCAAAACAATTTCGACATTCAAACAAAAATAAACAGTCGAACGCGAGATGAATTAGATGTGAGCGAATGGTCACTCACCTTCTCACGAGTCGAAGCAGCTGGAGCAAGCTACGAGGAATCAATCGATCAAGGCGACACGCAAAACATCACTGGATCGATCGAATTAAAGCCGGCGACTTCAAGCCCTAATTTCCAGAGCAGAGAGAACGAAAGCAAAGCCCTAATCTGGAGAAGGGGGCGAACGAGACAACCTCCATTTTATTTTCGTTCGTTCGTTTTAGGGTTGGAACGAGAATGAATAAAAAGGGGGAAAAGAAACCGGTTAAAAGCCTTAGCAAATTATCACGGCCCAATAAAATATGGACCACTATTTAATTTCGAAGCCCAAAATTCCTTTTAAAAATTTATAAAAGAATTTTAATTCAAATTTAAAAACTTAAAATGGAAATTTGTGTCAATATTAATCGTTTAAATTGTCGATTATAATTGATGCAAAATATCGGGTTGTTACAGCCTTCATCAAAATTCTCATTGATATGTTGTTCCATTTGCTCGGCTTCTTCTCTTCTATACAACGCTTCAACATTCTGATGACGATTAGCACTCCTTGGTGTCATGATTGGATCAAGCACAAATGCTTCACAATTCAAACTTCAACTAGCTCGCACAAGCTCAAACACCTTTCCAACTTTGATCCAAAATGAAATGGATCGAAAGCTCTAACTTGTTGCAACTTCAAGATGAACACAATGAACACCAACTTCAAACTCCTTGGCTCCAAGACTCGGCTTAGCTATGATTGGCTAAGTCTAGCTCTGACACCAAACTGACGCAGCGGAATAATAACAAAACGATATAGATCGATGAAAGTAGCAATCGGTGGATTGAAGATACTGAAATGCCCAAATTCGTTGATCACAAAGATACTGAATTCTAGCTATCTTCGACACGTTGATCACGCACGATACCGTGAAAGAAGATCTATAATTCTTCAAACGTTGATCAAGCGCACTTGATACCGTGAATTGGCTTCAACAATCGCTGAATCGAGCGCACTCGATTAACCGAAAGTGGAGATAGGAGATCACACTCAACTACCAATTTAGATGAAAGCACACAGCAATCAAAACAAAGTTTTACTCAAAAATCAACCAAGTTACAAATGACCAACACAATGCCTATTTATAGGCTACAACATCTCACGGTTCAACTAAACCACACGACTCATCAACATTACACGACTCATCACATAAACCACACGACTCACGACTCAACTTAGATCGCTAGCGACCTATCCATATAGGACTCAACTGTTTACACAACTTAACAAACACACAGCGACTCAATATAAGACGACCTACGAGTTACGACTCATCAACATTACAACGAAATCACACCCGACCTATCATAAGTCATCCACGACTCATCACATAAAGACCCCACGACTCACGACTTAAGTTAGGTCGTACGCGACCTATCATCCAGCGACATAACGGCTTAAGAACGACACGACTTAACAATTTACAACACAAAACCTAAGATACAACGCACCCGTCCTAAACATACAACGACTCACCTTCACATATGTTCAACACGACGACTCAAGACACAACGACTTAAAATAACACGACTTAACTCTTAAGCGACTTAAGAGCATAGGTTCTTTATTACTTCACGCGACTCAAGCTCCAAACGGCATAACTCTTCAAACGACTCAACTTTTTTAGGTCGTAGCCCGTCTGAGTTAGGTCATGAACTCGGTGCAACGTCCCCCTCTGGTCTCCAGTTAGGTCGAAAACGACCTAAACTTTCCTCCTTAGGTCGTGGACGACCTAATCTTTCCTCCTTAGGTCGTGGACGACCTAGGCCTTCACCTTCTGGGTTCCAGTTAGGTCGTGGACGACCTATAACTTCCTTAAGTCGTGTGTGACTTATCCCTTGAAGAATTATGGGTTTCGTATTTTCATCTCTGGCCTGAGCTGCATCACAGTAAGATAGTGGTCATGCTTAACATTTAACCAAATTCTTTGATATTGTAGACTCTTATAGTTTAAACAAGACCAAATGCAAACAACTTTAAACTGTGATTAATGCAACTGAGTAATGTTTAATATGGTTGTAGTGAAGGCTACTAGTCTACACACATATCATTTTATAACACATTGCAATACGGGAGATCAGACATGTAAGAAAGATTTGTAAACTAAAACTTCAAGCTTCTCATGGTCTTATATCAATTTACAAGTCATGATCAAGCCTCACTGACTAAACCAGATTAGGTTCAATCATCACCTGAAAGTTCTTCTACATGCTTTATCAAAAGAAAACCACTGCAGTTGCACTATTTAAATTTATCAGATATGTAAAAGAAAGTATGTCCACATATCAAATTACATGGCATAACTTTCTTCATCACAAACCACTAGAAAATATCAAGATCAGTTACTTAAATCAGTAGCTCCAAACACATATAATACTTAAGTTTTGCAAATTCTTTTCAGATGAACAAAACCACTACAATACTGAAAGGTCTGCATAGACTTAAGGAAGTTTTCCTAGCTATCTTTATTACAATGAACTACTGCATTTCAAAAACTCAAGTAGGTCCTCTAATTTTTCCAAGCAAGCAAGCTATTCACACATCTCTACCTGCAACAATATTTTGAGCTGCCTCAATAAAATGAGACACCCCAAATATTGCAAAGGCAATAAATAGGGTCAGAATAAAATTCTGGGATGAGTGAAAATCATAAACTAAAACATTTTTTTCTTCTTTTTTTTATAAATTTCTAAAACTGCACAGAAAACATGTTAGTTCAATGATACACTAATTCATACTAAATCTGAACATGGGTAAGGTTATCTATCAATCATACACACACACACAACCATCCATTCACTTCATTCAGACATTCATGAACATGCTCCTATGGATTAGTTTCTAATTTCCATAGCTTGATTGATCAATCTCATTATACATTTTTTTTTGTTTTGGATTAACTCCTTGCCATTGAACACCATGTGTGCATTGTAAAGGGACTCAGTTTTGTTAGCCCTTTACACAGAGGCCTACAGGACTTAAGTAAGTCACATACCCATCATCCTCCTGATGATGAGCAGACCAAGGCACTTCTCCTAAATCATGTCACGATTTAGAGACCATGTGTATTTATTTTATAAGAAACTTTTCTTTTAATTTCCAGAAATGCTTGTGCTCTTTTCTTCATTTCATAAATCAAAAATCATTGATCTCACTCAAAGAGTACATCCAAACATACAAGCATTCATATAAAATTCCACTGCTTATAATCAAATATTATACTTAATCAAATTTTCCAAAAATCCGCTCATACTTATTTTCGTAATGATTTTTTTCCAGTGCTTGTTTAAATTGATAAAATCATATAAAAATCTAGATTTATTCTTCTGTGAACATAGAGTATGGTTTTTGAGAAAAATCCATAAAACATTTTGGTTTATGATCTGAACAAATCAGCACATATATATTATTGCTTTGTTCATATCAGTTTTTTTTTATGAACTAGACATGAGCATGAACCTCCTTATTCATACTGCGTATTTCCTTTATTTCTTTGATACCCTACTTCTCAAAAAAAAAAATACTTAACTCGTTTTCTAATAAAAACTGGATTACAAAAATCCATTTCTGTGATCATGGTAAGTGGTAGATCAAGTGCATTTCAAAACAGAAGTTAAAGCCATCCTATCAGACAAAAATAAATTAATGTCTCAACCAAAAGTTCAACCAGAAAACTATCCATGATCAATAATCATTCATTCAGAAGAATCAACTGAAAACCATATTATAATTTTTTTGTATAAGAAAAATTATATGGCTGCCCTTAACATGGTTCTTAATGCCTCAAACTTCATCTATGATTATCACTCACCTTCCTCTTCTTCCCCGAGAATGCTTGAGCTTGAAGGCAATGTGAGTTCTGCTTCTTTTTTTTAATAATTTCTCTGTTTTCTTCCCAGAAACCAACTGTTGCTTTCCCCCTTGATTTAAATCATTTAGCTAGGGTTTTTAATAGAGGAAAAGCCCATTCTATCCACATATAATTTAGAGGATCATGTGTATATGCTTATAGCTAATCTTGCCATTTTCTTTTTAGTTTCCATTTCTGGTGAAAGCAGCTATCTCACTGCTTTTCTGTGCACATGTTTTTTGCATGATCACATTATTTTTGTGTGACTTAATTTCACAATGCATCTTATCATACCCGAGTTAATTCTCATGTCTCTTTCTATAAGTTTATTTTTAACTAACATAATTTACCATTTGCTTCTCTCTTGATTTATTTCAAAAATGCATCCACGCTCATAAATATTGCTTGACTGATTTTTATGTATTTTAATTATCAAGAGAATTTTTATTTTATCATCCCATACTTCTCCAATCATATGTATATATTTTTTATACAATATTCACATGTATACAAGTCATGTGAATTTTAGAATTCATTTTATACTTAATCATTTTCCTCTCATCACTGTGTATATAAAAATAATTATCCCCTTGCACAATTATTTCACTCACTTCTAATATTCATTTTCAAGATATTTTTATCCTTTAGTTATTTATATAATACACACATATATATACACATAAAATATGTGAATATAATGCTCCTCTTTACTCAGCTATTTTTCTCCCCATTATTATTTTCTCTAAATATCATTCTCTCACTTATTTACTTCATCCACTCTTGGTATTTATTTTCCATTCCTTGTGTTTTTTTTTCTTTAAAGTAAGTTTTATTCTAAAAAAATTTGGGTCTTCACAGATTCAAAAGTGAATGTCGATGATGCTGCAGTCATCATCAAAATTATTTTCTAGCGACAGAAGAGGAGAGTACTCTACTTTTTTTTAATTCTTTGGAAACAATTTCTAATCGAAAATACTTTCAAATCAATAATATAATTTGCAATACCTTGAAAACAGAATTTTGAAATGCACCAAAAATTAAATTCTCAAAAATCCTTAATTTAAATTCATTTCATTAACAAATCAGATTTAAAAACCATATTTATAAAATTTCCGCTTCTTATAACACATAACAATAGTAATGGTTTAAGAATGTTGATAAAACAAAAAATGATAATCTAGTATTATCATTTCTATCAGCCAATTCATTTAACTACCTAATTTCAGAAAATTATACTTTTATACATAAAATATAATCATATATAAAATTATTTCATTTACCAATTTCGAGAACAATATTGTGTCTGTTTTCTCTGTTCAAGTGTTTGGCATACCTGTCGATAGCCTTGGCCAGACGGATCGACCAAAACCCAAAATCAAACTTAACAACTCAAAAAGCACAATATAAAATATTTTATATTAATTACAAATACACTCCCTCATAGGATGATTCAAGAATGGATTTAGAAAAGGATGGAAATTAAAATTTAGAGAGACCCTAGTCAAAGAGAGTTTCTAGCTATGAAGATAGGCTCAAAAGGAAGATAAGGTAATTAAATTATGAAAGTCGAAAGATGGATAGACTTTTATAAATCACGCCAACCTTAGCCGGGTCAACCGAGACTTAGAAAAGACGAGAATGTCAATAAAGAAAATAAGGAAAACCTTGTTGAGAACATTACGGAAAATGCGATTCATGAGATCAACGAAGAAGGCAGGAGCATTGGTTAGTCCAAATGGCATGACTAACCATTCGTAAAAGCCATTCGTCTAGGAGGGAGGACAACACGTCGAGCTCTGGGAATAAGATCGATCTGGAATTCAATTTCCCGCTTAGGAGGAAGAAAAGTGACTTCACCAAGAAAACTAGGATAATCCCGAACTATCGGGGTGGGGCCAAGATCATAAGAGAATTACCATGGTCGTCTACTAGAGAAATCGGGCTTTGCAAGAATAACAGCATCAAAACCGAGGATGTAGAAATCTCCAGTGAATCGACGCCAGTTGTAAAGAAGTTTCACCCGTTTACAAATCATACTAAGGTCGATGGGCCCGCCGGTGGAAATGGGTTACACATAAGGATGAAGTTGCCAATTGAGGTGGCAAGATGTACTTGAATTTATTACAGAGATCAACGAAATTGAGCTATGGGATGCACTAGCATGAAGAAGAACACGAACAGGAAAAGTTGATATTGGATTAAAAAACAAAGGGAAAGTTCCAAATTCCAAAAGAAAACCAAATTCAAGATGATCCTAACGAAGAATTTCATGCTCGAACGTAGATGATTCTATAATTGATTCTACTCATTCTAGGGTATCACTACCCTATCTCTAATGATTTTTTAGTCCATATGCTAAGTTCGCCTAAACCAGAGCTTTGATACCAACTGTAATGAAATGGCATTTCAAACCATTTAAATAAACAATCATCCACTCATGTCAGACTTGAATTGCTCAAAAGAAGATATTGTTAATTTATATTTGGCAAAACTTAGCATACATAATAAATAAATCAATGATACAATCATAGACATGGAGTAATACAACAATAAGCAGCGGAATAGGTAAATAGTAGTTCATGAAAGTACTACAATAAACAATAAAAAGCCAATATATAGAAGTCTCAATACAAAGCAAATGACAAGTCTGAATGGAAACTATAAACAACTGAAATAACCGAAAGCTCAATAGAAAAGACGGATCTTCAAGCAAAGCTCCAAACTACAAAGTTGAGTCTTAAATGTTGTGACACTCAGTCTGACCCAAGCATAAAGCAAAACACAAAATACTCGAGTCAGGGTTAACATTCTAATACCAGTAAATCAACTCAAGTAAAATATCAAGTGAAATGCCAAAAACAATACGCTACATAAATAAAGTCTATAGTAACGTAAACTATTTAAAATAGCATTAAGGCATTACCTATATCCCCCTTAACATATTTCTATAAATTCTCGTAGTGTATACAGATACTGTAAGATCCACCAAGCTGGTGGTTTACTCTGGAAGCACCCCATCGGTATGGTACAAAACACACTCGTAGTGGGCGCGATGAGGCATGTGACAAGGCACGTGAGGCAATTCCTAGGGTAGGAATGTACTGTTTTGCAGAACCAAGCTGGAGGTAGCGCATAGCAGCTACTACTGCCCACCTCGAGATACACTACCAAAATCAAAGGTGCACCCAATCAAACCACAAAGTAATATAATGGCGTCGAAGAAGCTTGCTCGATCGGATATGCGACCTCACTTGGCCTAGGTATAGCTCCTATCAAGCTGACTCGTTGGAGTCAAGGTTGTGTTAATACATCATATAGACGTTGCCAAACCATCCTACTTCATTCTGGAATATCCACCACATGCATAGTTGTTAAAGTTGTTTTCAGTATTGGCAGAGGGTATGATAATATCCGATCCCTATCTCTTTAACAACCAAAAGCTTATTTCACACCGTTGTCATTTTCATTTCAAACAGTTCATACTTCATATCAAAATATCAAATTCATTTCAGAATCCTTTCACTTTTAAAATCATATCACTATGAAATCATATTCACTTTAAATTACTATTTGTTTCCTAAATCAGAACAGTCAAATAAGTTAAACCATCATGTCAAAGTATTCGCATTTAAATTCATTAATCTAAATCATAATAGCTCCAACTTAAACAGTTTAAATATTGAAAATAGTCCACATATATTGAAATAGTTATAAAAGAAAGATAGTTTATATATTTAAAAATAGTTTATAAATTAAAGTAGCTTATATAATAAAATAGTTTATATATTATAATAGAGTTTATATCAAAAATAGTTTCAAATTGTAAATTTTCTTCCACTTTTAAAATTCAATTCAATTCAATTCAACCTTAGTTCCCAAAATTAAATTTAAATCAATCTCACTTCAACTATTTCCATTAAAAAGGTTAAAGGTTCAATTCAAATTCTCGTTAAAACAAATTTTATTTATATCGATTTCAAATCAAGGTTTGAACTTCAAATTTTAAACCATTCCCAATTCAATAGGTTTCAAAGTTAAGTTATTCAAACCACTCACTATAACTCAATTTGATACATTCCATTTATATTTCAAAAATTCAACCTTAATTTGATTTAAATTTGGAATTATCCACTTAATCATTTTTAATAACATTCAAATAGAGTCTCAAATTACAAATTTAAATAAAACCAATAATTAAATATTTAGCTTTAATTATATTTAATTCTAAAATATTCACCTAATCACTTTTATAGGCATTTAATTATAATTTCAAATTACAAATTTAAATCAAAATTAAATATTTAATTTTATTTAAATTTGAAAATATTCATTTAATCACCTTTAACATAATCAAGTTATAAAATCATACCTTTCATAATCACAAAATAAATAAGCTTAAAATCAATTCTTATTAAAATTCCTTTATTAACCAATTTAAATGTCAAGTCAACTTTAATTTTTCCTTCCAACCTCTATTTATTAATGTTATTACAAAATAAATATGTCAACATATTATATATATACATATATATTATTAATTGGATTAAATTATTAATAAATTTTATTATATTAATTATTATTAAATTAAATCTTCTTATTATTAAATCTATTTCAAATCTTATTTTACATATTTTAAAAAATAATAAATATATAAGTATAATTTTATAATTTACATCTTTAAAACTTAACTTATAATTTTAAAATTTCCCAAACATATAATTTGAAAAATCTAAATTTTCACATATATTAAAATAAAATCTTTATATTAAATTTAAAAATCAACAATTATTAAAACTCATACATTTCCTTTCTAAACTTTGGAAATTGTTTTTCGATAATAGAACAATGGTGTTCGTATATAATTTTCTATACTATGGTCAAATTATATGAATATTTATCATTTCAATCTGAAATAATTTAAATTCACGGGTTTGTATTATTTCCATCCGCAATCCCAAAATTTCAAAATCAATAAAATCGCTTGGGTTTATCATTTCAACCTATAATGAATTTTCTCTAATCTATAATATCATTCTGGCATGTGTCATTTCAACCATAGGGATTTCTAAACTAACAGGAAACTGGTAGAGTGAGAACAAATATGATTACAATATAACATATCAACTAAAGACATATATCATAATTGACAATATAATATATATGTATAGCAAGTTATTGTTGTCAATACTGTCAACTAGCATAGATGAACCAATGCAAATAATACCATATCATATTTAATGATTTATTTACTTATATATTCAAATTTAACAACATATTTCAATTGTCATTTCATATGAATTAAATTAACAAATATAAGAATGTTAATTGTGAGAGATTGCTCATCTTTCCAGGCTAGAGAACAATGGGCATGAACATGATGCCGATACGGATATGGACAAGGATAAGCACATGAAGGAAAGCAAAATTTCTACGACAAATTCTAGATAGTGGCAAGCTAGATGACTAGAATTCAATGAAAACAATCAATAGCTAGAGATTAATGGAACAATAGATATATATATGTACATATATATCTTCGTAAATATCAATATTCAATTTAAAACCCTTTTTTAAACTACTTTGAAGATCAATATTTTAATAAAACCCATATTTTCAAAATTCGACAACATATTTATTTAAACATAATATATGTATATTTGAAGCAATCACAAAATTTTATTTTAAAGACATGACATAAACTCAAGTAAATACTTTAAACAATTTATATACATATACTTTTAAAGTTGGGTTGGAATGGCTATCGGAGAGAAGTGGGCAAGCTTGGAGAGTTTTGGTGGCCGGAAATTAGAAGTAGGTAGAGAGTTCGGAGCAGTTGAAGGCTTGAGGTGCTAGAAATTGATTGGACGGTTACGTGCGTGAGTGTGAGCTGTGGGCAGAGGCTAGAGATGGAGATCTCTCTGGTGGTGGTAGGTCGCCGGTGCAAGGAGGATGATGACGTTCAGGTGATGAGTGGTTTCATTGGAGGCTACACGTGTTGCGATGGGTGTTGTGATGAGCTGCGTCTTCTGTAGGGAAATAGGTGGGGGATCAGTTGTGCTTGCTGGGTAATGGCGGATGCGACAAGAAGGGGGTGGACCACTCTGGTTGTATGGGTGGAGAGAAAGGGACTATCACGGCCAGTCTGTGGTGGAGAGGGCGATGAAGCTGGGAGATGGGTTGATGTCTCGGTGGAGCTTGGCTACTGGTTGGATGGGTTATAGGTGCGGTTATTGGTGGATATCGGCCACAGCTGCATTGGTAAGGCGAGGACTAAAAGCATGTGAGAGGGCAGTGCGCCGGTGTGTGCTCGAGTCAAGTAGCTCGCTGTCAGTGTGGCATAAGGAGGCGGCAAAATGGGGAGCATGTGACAGACATAGAGGTGAAAGGCACGGCTACAGTGGGAGGAAGCATGGTGGTTCGGGCAGATGTTATGAAGTGGAATGCGGTGTTGGTGGGCTACGGCGCGGAACCTGTCAAGTTCGATGGGAAGGAAAATGAGTTAGAGGGAAGAGGCCAAGCAATGAAAGAGACATGACAAGGTTACAAAGCAAATAAGAATACAATCTGACTTCTTCCTTATTTTATATTTGTTTATTATTATAATTAAATTTTTTTATATGAACAAGACAAATGGAAGAAAGAATGAAGGATTACAACAATATATGTTGAACCAAATAAGAATAGAAAATGTAAAGCACAAATTTAAGGTAAATAAATGCTAAAGGCGATTAGTTTTCAACTGTAGATAGATGAAAGGGCATGGGAAACCTAAAAAGTCCAAATACGGAATTGATACGGCAAATCGTTTCACCGATTTTGTCGCGTACTGGACATCGAAATGCACAAACGAATATACTACGGAGATCAGCATGACGAGATGAACAAAATGGAACGCAGATATTAGAGAAACAACCATCCTATCAAAAACCGATATTCGTTGCCTAAAATGTTGCTAAAATGCCCAAAACAAGATAAGTAGGGCTATAACAGTCCAAATTTGGTGAAACGAAATACAATGTCTCACATAGAAAATGATTTAGATTTTTATTATATATAAAAATCTAGATTTTGAAAATATTTTATTTTCAGCAAACTGATTTCAAATTGAAATTAAAAATTACACAATAGAACTAATTTTCATACTTTCCGACGAAAATTTGACACTTTCTACATTTTAACAGACGTATTCTAAACATCAGATTTTCGTTTTAATTTTTTTTGTTAATTTTCATTAAAATTTTAATAAATTATGTTATAAAAATTGTCAAAGTTTCCGGATCATTTCATACGGAATGGGATTTTACCTCACAAGAATAACATTCACATAGGAAAGAGTAGAGATAAATAATAGGAAACAAATCCAATTAAGAATGCGCATAAATAGTATTAAAAAATAGACTTGAGAGAGTGAATATAATCAGGCCAAAATCCAAACTGGATAAAAAAGAATAAACAAGATAACAGTCCAAACTTGATAGAATGGACAAAACCGATAATTAAACACCGCGTAGTATGGTAGACTCTTCCCATTGCAATTAAAGAAAAAGGAATTCAAAAGTTCGAGTCAAATAAGGAAAGGAAAATTTCTAACAAATGACTAGGAAGATGCACAACCCTTGAAGTATATCTTTAGTAATATACTTCTGAGATGCTCATATACTTTGTGACACTTCTCGTAATTGTAACTGCCACCCGCCAAACCATACCAAGTATTCAATTATTTCCATATTTAAGTGCATAACGGAATCCAATCTAGATGAGATGTGAAATACTCTAATGGGAGCAATCCCACATAGTTGGACGTCCTTTCTTGCTTTGGGTTTAGTCATTTTCTAGCAAAGGATAACAAAGCTCAAAAGAGCAGCAAATCATTTTTAGAGTGACGATACACCATGAAGAAGGCTGAATCCGATAATTAATAAATCAATTATCGGGAATAATTAAAATGATCATATATGGAATTAAATATCATATATTTAACACTACTCGTCGATTCCAAACAAGTGTTATCCCTCGGTTGAAAATAAAGCCAGGCAAGTTAAGGTAGTTGACGTGCTTTTAAAGGTGTATATTTATACTCTTATATTTAATCTTCTTTGGTTAAAATAAAAGGAAAATTAGGGTATTTTTAGATGTTTAAATCAAAATCCAAATTATTTTCAAATTATCATTCATCAATCTTCATTTGGAGGCAAAATGGTAATTTTGTGTATGAATTAATTTTTAGAAAATTTATTTGCACATTTTATTTTCATTTGTAGGAAATTAAGTGCAAATTTGGTAGAGCTTCATGGATATATGCGTGCACATGTGTTCAAATACCAAGAATGAAGGAGTAAAAGAATTCATGCAAATGGAGGTGCCTACGTGCCCACTAACTAATAGACCATAATTAAAAGCACATGCACATTTTAGTGGGACTTAAAGGCAAAAGAACATGTTAGTGAGGATTAATTAATTCCCTAATGATTAATTGGAGGCAACATAAGCTCAAGGGCATTTTTGGTAGCCCATAAGAAGAGGATTCGGGTTTTATGCACGTATAAATACCATTTATGTTTTATGTAATGTAAGCTCTTAATCTCTTCTTTGAATCTAAAGTTGTAGCACAAAATCACTGTTAAATAAAATATCTCTTTATTAGCTTCTTAGCCTTGTTCTTTACTTTCACTCACTTTCATTTCATGTTTTCTTTTATTGTTATTTTATTTTATGCTCACTTTTAACTCATGCAATTAGTTTGCATTTATTTTATGCAAGTAGTTAGATCTCTTTTCCTTTAATTAGCTCTCGTTTTCTAAGCCTTTTATGTTTAAATCATTTTATGCTGATCTAAATTTATTATAAGAAGCTAAACCCCTTCAATTTAGGGGCAATAAAGCTCTCATGAATCTTATTGAGTCGACATTGAATAATTTCATTTATAATCTCTTATTTTATGCTTAATGGAAATTTAGATGTTGATGTATGTTTATTAATGAATTTGATAATCTATGTTGTTAATCACAAACAGTTTATGCTTAATCAAATATAAACACAAGTTACATCATAATCTGAAAAAATATGATTATAGTTTACAATAAGCACATCAGTCAATTCTACTCAAATTTAAATGAGAGATTATAGTTTAATTTTGTGTTGATTTATATGAATGACCGAAAGTTGATTCACTTCTAAATTGCTTCTTTCTCATAGTTTTATTCTCATATTCACTCTAGTTTTAATTTCATTTTTAAATAATTATTAGTTAACAATCTCTTTTTAACTTTAGGCTAATTTGATTGAGTAATCTTAATTCTCGGTGGATTGACTCATATTCATATATGTACTATGATTGTACGGCGTGCCCTTGCGGTGTCATAACGATATATTTCAATGGTTTTCTAATCAGTGGAATACCATTTCGAATAGTAGTGTTACCTCTAGGCATCGCCTTAATGACATTTTTAACCTTCAAGGTAGTAACGAGTCCAAGTCTCAATGTTTAGCGTTAAAAGTATGACTAAATCCTTTCCATATAAGAGAAATGGTTTATGGAATTTATTTTCCATAACCGAATCAGACTTTACTATTTAAAAATGAGCTTGTGCTTGATTTTCATATTACAGTATTGGTGAAACACTTTTAGAGATACATTTTAAAGGGTTCTTTTAAAAGACAAATTTTATAATACTAAGTATATTAAAACTAGAGTCAAAAACAAATGTTACTAGAACATTATTTACTGTAAACCCAAAACAATTTATACTTAGCTTTATTTATAAATAATTCATTTTAAAGGATTTTCTCATTTATAAACCATTGTTTAAAAATTTAAACATGCTTATTATCCCAAAAGATAAAAAATAATTTAAATACCTATATAAATTTAAAACGATATTAATTATCCGAAAGACAATTAATCACATTTCTAATCTTTTTTAAATAAACAAATCAATTAATTGCAATAAAATAGTTAATTATTACCAAACACTTTTTATCATTGTAAATTAACTTTAAACCTTTATTAAATCAGTTTATTAACTTTATAACACCTAATCGGTTATTTAAAACACTTTCATCGTATTAGTTAATCTACATTGATCACTTTTACTAAATCAATTAATTAACTTTAAATATCTCCAATTAAACAGATTTATTATATTCAAATAATCATCAATTGAAGTGACTAATTAAGCTCAAATATGATTAGTTAAAATGACTAAATAATTTTAAATGCCATTAATTAAAAACAATTAATCAAGTTCAAATAATCATAAATTAATTGGGTTAATTAAATTCAAATATCATTAGTTAAAACGATAAATTAAATACAAAACAACATTTGTTAAAAATGATTAATTAACTATAAAACATCGTTAGTTAAAATGATTGCGTAAATTTCAAATATCAGTTGTTAAAATAATTAATTAAATTTAAAAAATAATTAATTAAAATGATAAATTAAAGTTAAAATCATTGATTAAAAGGACTTAATTAAATTCAAATCTCATTAATCAAATAGATTAACAAATTTCAAACATCGTTAGTTAAAATGATAAATTACATTCAAATATCAAAAATTAGGATAATTAATTAAAATCATATATCATTAACTAAAATGATTAATTACTTTTACATATCACTAAGTAAAATGATTATTAATTTTCAAATACCATGAATTAAATTAATTAATTTAATTCACATATCATTACTTAAAATGATTAATTAAATCCAAATCTCAATAATAATAAAGAATTAATTAATTTTGAACATCATTAGTTAAAATGATTAATTAAATCCAAATCTCAATAATCATAAAGAAATAATTAATTTTAAACATCATTAGTCAAAATGATTAATTAATTTATATTATCATTCACCAAAAAGATTAATGAATTTCAAACATCTATTTTGTGAAAATACAAGCTCAAGTTCAAGACACGTATGATATGGTTTTGGAAACGAAAATCAACAAATGACGATATAGCGAAAATCACTATAATGACACTTAAACGATTTAAATGGGATAAAGGTTTTATTTCAATCAAATATTAATATAATAGCATAAGGATGTAGATAAATAATTATTGACAAGAAACCCAGTGTCTCTTTATAAATTTTTCCATGTAAAACAATGGTAAATATATATAATCATATGGGTTCATAACAATCAAATTTGTACGTCATCCATTTTTCAAATGGAAATTCAACCGAACAATCAATCAAACTATTTAACTAACATCCAGCAATCTATAACAGTTTATAGGATTATAGATATGATATAGTAAAATTGAATGTGATTAAACTCACATTGATTCCAATTTCCTTCATGCGTTCCGACTTTAGACTAAAACCGAACGGGCATTCGATTTTAGCTAAACATTACATTTTCCCTAAATCCAACCAAACTAACTGCATTGCATATGCATCGTCGCTACGAGTCCAACACAAAAACAACGTTTGAATCCTACCTTGCATGCAAAAGTTATTCGAATTATAAGTTTTTGAATTAAATAATATAATTAATATTAAATTACATCACCGATTACAATTCCTTAATTACCCAAACTAGTTACTTCTTACTCCTCCTAAATGTGCACAACCAAAGATATGAACTTATCAAAACGTGCATGATTATTCTATCAAAACGTGCACAACTAACGCTTTTCTGTTGATGAACTAGACTAACCTATACCCAAATCGATGCCCTCACAATCCAATAAAAATGCGACACGAACCAGACCACCCCCTACACGACAAATTGCGTTCCCCCATAAGCAGTCGTACGACCCCAAACCCTTCCAAAGCAGCTACATCACCCAAGAAACACTAAATCACCAACCTCCTCTCCCAGCGTTGCTCAAAATGCCTTAAATTCCCAGCCCTAGGTTTGCTACCATGAACAACCTCCACCCAAACAATGACACGTCCAAAAATCAAACCTTTGGTCTTGAAACTCTTGATGATACGATTCCAATTATAGAATGGCGTAATTTATGGTTTCCTAAATCCTTAGTTATGGATTTTTAAAGCTTTAATTTTGAAAGAGGAAGTTTTACTTCTTGTTACAGGCATTCTTTTATAAGAGAAGGAGAGTATGGGCTTGGACATGGGAAGGTATGGTGCGGATATGGGCTTTGTGTGAGTGGTGGACTTTAAAAAGGGTATGTTATTGTTTACATACCCAAAAGTCTCGAACTTCGATCAAAGCATGCCAACTGGCATTCTATACTAAATACTCCTATTTCGAACACAATGGAACTATTTTAGAGACCCAATTCCAAAGTATATAAAAGTTAGCTTTTTAAATCAAATTATTTTTAAAATTAATCGCAGGGCGTTTTGAGCTCGCACGACCACATTGTACGTCTAATCGTTACGAAACTCGATGGCATACAATAATTTATTATTTCGGATCTAATGGCGCCGGTTTCATCAAAATCTAAGACAGTGCCCAAGATGCTATTTTCATAGATTTATATTTTCGATATAATTATCGATATTTATTCGATCTATTTATGTTTGCAAATAAAGATACAAATTTAATTCATCGATATCATTTAGTAATTAAAAGGAGTTAAAAATAATATTAAATACATTTGATTAATATTTAATTGAAAATTTAAATATTTAAATGATCAATATATTTGAATTCAAAGTATTAAATTTCAAAAATCCTATAATTTAAATATTGAAAATTAATTAAATATTTAATATTAAATGTTCAAAATCCTGGGTTGTTACATTCTTCCGCCTCAAATGAATTTCGTCCCCCAAGTTCGCAAGGAAGCTAATGTTTCCAAACCTTAAGTTTTAAAACTTTTAATTAAAATGTGTTATTAAACTTATTAATTAAATATCAAAATTTTAAGGAAAAATTCGGCAGTATCTTCTTTGCATTGCTCGATCAGAATAACTATAAATTGCCTCTACGGGCTCTATACCAACCAAAGAAAATAAAATCCAAGTGGCTTCCCATAATTGGGACATAAAAGCATAAACCAATTTAAACTTCTAAATTTATTTCATCCCTTTTTGCATTTTTTTATATATTTTTGGCAAGTAATTTATTATTTCTTTGCAAATGCCAATGCATAGGAATCAAATAGCAATCTCTTGCATACATATACTTACGAAATCCAAAAGAGAAATTAAGTTGATAAAAGCAATATGACGTAACTCCACATGTGAAAATTAGCCTGATATAAATTTATATGCAATCCACAACCATATCTCAATCATATGCAACAAAATTGTAACGACCCGTATATTTCGACAATTTAATTTGTTAATTTAATAGGATTTTGTAATTAATTTTAATAGAAATAATAAAGGGGGTAAATTTATATTGAAATGAAGGCTAAATAAAATATATGAATGGCAATTAAAGCCTTCATTTTTAATATGAATAAAATTCCAATAAATAAAATGTAAGTATTGTACCTGTATATAAGGTGAACTGAATAAATCCTATTTATTGGAACCTTGTTTATTGATATGCGAATGTATAATAAATGAGTTATTACAAAAGATTGAAACTTAAATAGAATTCTAAATAATTAATAGTGGAAAGGATTGTACAGGTGTATAATTTAATGCGAGAAAGGAAAGTATTTAATTGATTTTGTAATAAAAACGTTGAAACGAAAATTGGAATAAATGTATTTAATGAGAGTTGTTGAAATAATTGTTGTAGAGAATAAATTACAAATGTTATAAATTGTATAATGGTGACAACTATTTTTCGTTACCAATGATTTAATTAATTGCGATTAAATGTAATTAATCATTGCCTTTTGTAAGTTAAGAAAATAATTGAAAATTTTGAAGGTAAAATCAATAGAAAGGTTAACTATATGCATAAGATGGAAAGTTGAATAGAATTCTAATAAATGATAATAATGGAAAACGTATATAATCAATGTAGGTAATTAGTAATTAAAATGTTGTTGAAAGAAATAAACATTCTTTGTTGATAATTTATAACATAACGGAAAGAGTAAATGTACTCATTAGAATATTAATTGCAATTGGATAGGGATTTTAAGTAACAATGTTAATGCAAGGTAATTAATGCTAAATTAAAGTCAATAATAATGAATAGTGATTAATTCAATTCTTGTAACATATATTATAAATTACCTGCTTATTTGTTAATGGAATTAGAAATTGTAATAAGTGATAATAAAATAAATGAATGTTACACTAATGAAAAATGAAATAACGTTCGTTTAAATGTTGAGTAATTATAGGATCGTATTTATTTTAGGCGTTACTTTATTAATTATGATTTATTGTGAAATTAATAAGGGAAGATGTAAAGTCATAACTAGGGAAGTAATACATTATAAATTAAATATAACCTAAACTTAAGTATAGGTAAAAGGTTGAAATTGAATCTAATCCATTTGAAACTTATTAAAATAAATTGGATTCAAAGTGTAATAAAGGGATTATTTTAAGGAATTGAAATAAATAATATAATTGGTGAAATAATTTACATTTAAAATTTGAGATGGGAATTTGTTTAAGGAATTATAAATTTATAAGTAAATTAAGGTGATAAAATTTATGAATTATAGAATTTGAATTTTTAATAGTGAGTTAATTTATTAAATTTATAATAGTTGAATTTATTGCAAATGAATGAAATCAAATATGTAATTATTACGTTAATTTAAAAATTAAGTTGAAAACGGGAAATATTTATGTGATAATTTTAGATCAAATAGTAAACCGTTCTATTTGAAATTATGAATGGAATAATTATGGGTAAATTCAATTTAATGGAAATTTTGAAAATTTATCTATAATTTTGAGTTTTATGAAATTAAAGATTTCTATTGATTAATCTTTAACAAATTGACTTTTAAATTTTTTTAAATCATTGTAAATATTTGAGAATTTTTAAAGAGATGAAGATTGCAAATTTCAGAATTTTTAACGCAAAATTGATTTAATTAATTTATTTAAGATTTATTTAATTAATATAAAAATAGCCATTTTGGTCACAGACTCGGATTTCGACGAAACCAGTTTCATCGGATCCATAACAGTGAATTATAGTAGGGCTTCAAGTTTTGTAGCGATCAGACTTGTCGTTTGATCGTACGAACGCGAAACACCTTAAAATCAATTTAATTGAAATCAATTTGAAATTAATTTGAAAATATTATTTTCAGCATAACTTCTTCATACGACGGAATTAGGACGTGAAACTTTTTCCATCGCGTTCAGAATATTTTTAAACACCTATTTTGATATATGGATTTACCAAATTTTGTTCCGGGGTCAGAACGGGCTTTTGGGCCAATTATCGTTCAGCAAGTTTGTTTATCGGATCCATCTACTCTATTTCTAACCTACCTATATAAACCCAGTTATAAACCCTAGCCTCCATCTATTCTCATTTGTTTGTGCGTTCATTTTTCTCAACTCCTCCTTTCCAATGGCTGCAAACCTTAGATCCAATTACAATTCAAAATCAAAAGTAAAAAATTCAAATTCCTCAGAAAAATCTCAAAAAAATATATGTTGAAGCCCTCGATGTACGCATCTCAAAACTGGAATTGGTTTTCCGATTTGATGTATTGTTTGTCCAGAAATTAGAGAACAATTTTCGTTCGTTCATCACGGCGAAATCAAACTCGGCCGATCGTCAAATAAATTTATAGGTTTTGTAGAGAGGATCGTATGCTTCGCACCGGTGTAGTCCTTGGGTGATTTTGTCGGTTAGATCGTCATGAATAAGTCAATGAAGTTCAAACCCTAGGCAGCGGCTGCGTTATCGTAGGCCATGGTGGCTATTGGATCGCATGCGTGGGAACCGGGGGGAGGTCATAGGGAGTAGATCGACAACGAAAACGATGGATGTGGTGGCCGGCATCGTGCGTTGCGAGGCAGTGGACTGTAGCGCGTGAGCATAGATGGCTCTATAGCGTGCGTGCTCAAGTTTTCCTGTAGCTGTTACAAGGCAGTGACGTGGAAGGGAGATAGTAAGGTTTATGTTCTTTTTTTATTTTATTTTAATTTTGATTTTTAAACGATTTATTCGAATAACTTCTTCATACGATATCCGTTTCACGCGAGATTTTTTTTTGTTAGGATCGAAATAAAATTCCGGATCTATTGACGCAGGTTTAGAAAAATTTGGAGACTGACCAATTTTTGAGTTTAAATTGGATTTAAATTCAATTTAAATTCAAAAGGTGAGTGTTTTAACCCACTCACAACTTCTAAAATTTCTTATGTTTGTTAAATTGATTTATGATATGAGTAGAAATTTATTATGACTGTTTGGGATATTTTATTCCTCATCTCAGTTAAACCGCATTTATTTAATTTAACTGTCATTTAATTTTATTATTGCATATAAATTGACAGTTAAAATTTATTTATTTTGCATATAAACTGCTAGTTAAAAAGTTATAATTTATTTTTGAATATAAACTGATAGTTGATACTAGTTATTTATCACCTGTTATATTTGATATATTGTTTTGAATTTGGATGATGTTTGTAATAAATGGATGATTTCGATGGATGAATAGATGTTCATTTATATTAATTGCAAGTTGTATGCATTTCATTTCATTCGGGATTTGTGATATCTCGGAATTTTAGACAATATCAATTTAATAATCTTTATATAAAATTAAATTGATATTGACAATATTGATTAAAAATGATATGATTTGGTTTAATAATTAGAATAAAATAAATATTTAATTTGTGATTTGTCTTTTTAAAATGCTAAAATAAATGTTTAAATTATAATGTATATATATATATATATATATTTGTATATATATTATAGTTTATCTTTGTTTGGAATTTAACTTACATAAAAATAAATAAGTGAAGTTTTGTTTTTTAGTTCTAATAAAATATTGAGTAATTAGGAAATTATGTTTTAAATTAATATTAAGCTTTTAAAAATCTATTTAAATTAGTGATTTTATGGTTTGTAATATTAATAATAAATGTTATATTGTTTAAAATTATATCTTAGCTTAATTTTTGTTTTAAATTTACATAAAGGTTGATTTTTTTCTTTTAAAATATTATTTGATTAAATATGAATTGAGAATATTTTATATAAGTCTAAATAAATAATAACATATTATTTAAATTCATTTGATAATAAAAGTGATTTATAATTTCTTTATAAATCATATAAAAATTTGTTAATTAGTTATTTTAAGCCATATTAATAAATATACTATTTTTCCCATAAATATAAAAGGAATTAAAATAAGAAAATAGTATTATCTTTTTAAATTGAATAAATTGATACTAAATTGGATTTCAAAGGTTTAATATGAATTTGGAATTTTATTATGAATTCAAATGTATTGATTCTTTAAAACATTTGTATAAGTTTTAATTTATAAATTTGTTTACATTTTCTTAAAAGTAAGAGAATCATATATATTCATATAAACATAAAATGAATTAAAGAAAACTCTTTTTAAACATTTAAAATATAACTTAATTAAACAAGACAAATGTTAACAATTTAACAATATAAGCTACATGTGTTAAGTTGTAAGCAAACAAACGACAAGTGTCATTTGATCTTTTCTTTATTTTTATTAAAATATTTTCAGCCTTTTAAAACATTTTCCACTTTTCTTTATTTTCTTTTAAAAATCAAATGCTAGTGAATCAAAGAAACACTTCACTTAAAAATCTGAAATCCCTCAAAAACAAAACCTGCAAAATTCATTTCAAAAAGCAAATTTAAGATCTAAATCACTTCTCTAATCAATTATCTGAACTCTCTTCAAATTTGTTTAACCTGAAGACATTCTGTAATTATCAAACCTGAAATGAAATCTCCTCAAACCTGAAAAGAAAATCATGTTTAAACCTGTAACAAGAACATCAACCTGCATTTTCATCTTTGGAATGACCTGCATGCATATGGTTTTGGTCCGAAATTCAAATGCAAGCAATTTCAAGTCTGCATCTCTTTCAAATTATAAATTTGCAAGCCTGCATACTTGAATCAGAGAATCATACCCCTGCAATGATTAAAATCAGTTGACTAACTTCTCGAAGTTTTAAAATTTGATAGCTCTGTTCTTCAGATTTTAAGGTGAGTAACATTTTTGATTAATAGTTTAAGTTTAACATTGTTTTATGATTTATTTTTGAGATAAGTATGAAGGGTGATAAGTAGGTTTCTGCATATATATATATATATATATATATATATATATATATATATATATATATATATATATATAAATTGTCAGTAGACACTTTGATGAAATGTGTGAATGTTTACCTTTAATCCTCTTCTTCTCATTTAAAACTCAGTTTTACTTTTAAATTTACACCCCTATCACTTTATCATGGCATTGATTATGATCAAGTTACAAACAAATTTGTTTGTTAAAAATAAATCTGTAGCATAAGAACTTAAAATAAGGTAAATTGAAATCAAAACTACTCTGGAAATCAAAATGACCTGAAACATGATGTTATTTAAAAATATAAATTCCTTAATTTCTTGATTTAAGATTATAAATTAAAAGCCCATATGAAAACATGATTTTTAGATCAGAAATCATAGTATTTAAGTTGTAATTTGGGGAAACAGTGTTGTGATAGGCTAAAAGATGATTTTGGGAAATTTTAAGGATTTGGAACATTTGGGGGTCTGAAGTTTCTAGTGAATGAAGATTTGTGATCAGGTTCATTATAAAAATTATCAACATTAATGGATAATGTTTGGGATTAGCTGTGATAAGGGTTTTGGGTTCTGTAACCCTAGTTCTTGACCATCTTCAAAATTTGAATCATCCTCTCACTCTGGTTGACCGAGTGATTAACTGTTTTGGGGAAGTGTAGCTGGGAACATGTCAAGGTTGTGGATAAAGTTTCGCCTTAAACAATGGTCGAATGGAGGAGGAATTGTCGTTGACAGGTTTGAAAAGTTATGGGTGTAGTGTGTTCCAGGTTTTTAAAAATAGAGGGCTGCTCTGTTGAATTTTGGGAAATGGAAGATCACTGATGCTTAGGTGATCATGTTGGGTTTAAGGGTGGATGATGGGGGTGGGTGATCATCACTGATGATCGGAATTTGCCATGGTTATGTGCATGTGCACAGAGGTCTTTTGGAAAGGGGTTTTGGTTTTCTGTAAGTTGTAGGGGAAGACTCGAGTAGCTTGAAGATATGACTCGAAGTTAAGGCAAAGATGACTCGAAGTAAAATAGCTTTTTACTCGGGTAGTTTTAGTTGCAGTGTGTTTTTTGTAACCTGACAGTTTCAGGTTTGTTTGAGTTTGAACTAAATAAAAAAAAAGATAAGAAGCAATGCCTGATTTCAAACAAGTTTTGAAGTAAGATTAAACTATGAATTTAAATAGATTTGAATTCCAGATTTTGAAAAAAAATTTGCAGAAATAAAATAAAGTATTTAATTAAATAATAAAACCTGCACAGTTTTTATATTAAGTGATTTTTAAATCTAAAAATAAGATTTTTAAAACAAGATTTAAATTTCTAAGTCAAATCTGAATTTTAATCCTGAATTCAAATTTGGAGTTGAATTTGAAAGTTTCAAATAAAAATAAGTTATAAATTCAAATGTTATATTCATGTTGAATATTTTTAAAACTTTATAACATATGAAATGAAAATTTAAACTGAGTTTTAAATTTTAATCTTTGAATTTGAATCTGAAGTATGATTTAAATTTTGGGTTGATATAAATAAGATTTGAAATTTATATGTTTCAATGTCACTTGAAATATTTAAGGGATTTTAAATTTTATTTAAATTGAATATAGACAAAGTTAAACTATTCTTCTAAAATTTCTTTAAGAAGTAAGTGATTCTTTAACATGAAAACTAAAAGAGTTTTTAAATACTTAAAACCTTGTTTAAGTTTGATTTCATCTTAATTTTAATTTAAAATGGAATTTAGAAAAATTTAAAAGCAATTTGTTTTTAAATTACTTTGATAATGATAATTAAATCATTAATGAGATAAATGATTATCATTAGGTTGATTTGAACTTAATGATTTATTAATTAATCTAGGTAATTAAGATTTTAATTAATTAATTTAATTAATTAATAATTTGGTTAATTAATTAAATAATTAAGGGTTTATTTAATTAATGAAAAGATAAAGTAAGTTAATTAAACTTGATTAAAGTGTGATTTAGAAATTAATTAAATAAGTTTTGATTAATTTAATTAATGAATTGAAATTATTAATCAAGTAATTAATAATTAATTAAGTTCTTAATTATCACTTGATTAATTTAATAATTAGAAATTAACTAACGAGTTTTATAAATAAATTGAGAATTAATATTGATTAATTCAATTAATTACTTTGGAAAGTAATTAAAGTTTTGTTATTGGTTAATATAGGTTATTAACTTAATATTATTTTATAATTAGTAAATGTAATTAATTTTAATGAATAATTGTCTTAATTAATTTAAAGATAATCATTGAGAATTATTTAAGTATAATTACTTAATGAAGTAATTAAAGAAATTAATTACTGATTGTAATTGATTAAGTTATGATTAATTAAGTTAATTAATTAAGTTTAATTAATTTAATTTAATCACTGGTTGATTTGAGAAGTAATTACCAATGTAATTAAAAATTAATAATTACTTAGTGAAGTAATTAAGAAGATAAATTACTTGATGTAATTTAACTAAAGAATACTTGAATAATGAAGGAGTTTTAGAAATCAATTACTTTGTAATTAATATTTATGATTGAATAATTACTTAAGGAGGTAGTTAATAATTAATTACTTAGCGTAATTAATTTAGGGTTTTGATAATTGAATTATTTGAAGAAAATAAATAGATGAAATTAATTTAATGTAATTACTTAATGTGATTAATCAAGAATGATTAATCAATAGAAATAATTCATAATTAATTTAATGTAGTTATTTTAAATAAAATAATTTGATATCATTAATTTATATAATTAATGATGTAATTAAGGATTGATTAATAAGAACAATTAATCAATGAAGGAATTAATTAATGTAATTAATTAAGGATTAATGTAATTAATTATAATTAATTAATTAATGAAGTAATTACAGGTTAATTACAGGTTTGGGGTGGAATAATTAATTTGTGAAATTAATTAGAGGTTAATTACTTGAATGTGATTAAAGAGTAATTAATCAAGATGATTAATTAGGGTAACTTGTTAAGAGTAATTAATTGATTGATTTATAACTAATTGATGTGTAAGCAAGATTTGTATGGATGAGTAATTAATTTAATTCAATTTAAATTAATTAAGGGAGCAGTAATTAATTTAATTCATTTTAAATTAATTATAGAATGATAATTTAATAAGTCATTGCTTATGATATTTATTACCCTGAATAATTGAGATCTCAAATATGAGATAAATGATGTTGTGTGATCTGTATGCTATGGTTGCATTGAGTTGATAATATGAATTATCTGTTTGAGTTGATAATGTAGATTATCTGATGTGATGATAATATTGATTATCTATTGTAACGTTGTAAATTATCTATCTGTGTGTATATAGATAATATTGAATTGAATTATTTTAAACTTTAAAACAACTTGGACCTAAAAGACACGCTTTGGATTTCGATGAGACCAGGATCGGGTTTCCATATTTGGATATCCGAAAACCACATCGATCCAAATTAACGATAGGTCGTGAATCTTATGTGAAGAGTGAAGACTCGAGGTGTAAGGCTGTGAGTCAGTATAACTCTGTGGGTGATTCCGTAATGAGTTTGACGCAATAGTACTTGTAGATTCGAGATGGTGATTCAGAGTGCAAGGGTTATCGTCGTTAACTCTGAGGGTGATTCCAAAATGAGTTTAACGAGATAATGCCTTCGGTTTCGTTCGAAGCCGGAACGAACTTGTATGGATTGAATGCTTTCAGAACATCGTCAGGTGGACAATGAGCATCCTAAGAGATGTGGTGTGTGTAACACAACTACCAATTGGTTGGAGTTTGAATGTTAGGTTGGTAGTGTATCTGTCGAGACTGTAGACCTAATACCGTCTCGAGTGAGCTTTGCAATGTTATAAGGACTTCATTAATCTCTGAAGGTAACCTGTTAAGGTTCGGAGTTCATCTTTGAAGTTGGATGAGTAGAGTTTGGATCGGTTTGCTAAACAAAAGCAAGTGATGATATCTTGATATCTCAAGAAATGGTAGCTTCGTGATGAGATGCAGTGACCATGGATGTTTCCGAAGATAATTTCTTTGGAACAAGTTTAAGGAGTAGGTCTGCTTTGGTGTTGTGGCTGAGTTCAGCAGGATGTTTTTGTACGGTTTGAAGTCCGAGTTTCTCGAAGAGCTTTGGGTTGGGAATTCTTTGGCATTGGTGTCAGCAGTGCAGCTAGGAGTGTTCTGTGTGTCGGCAAAGTTTTCTGGCTTAGCAGTTTTCTGGAGATGGAGTTCAGAAGCAGTAGAGTAGAATCCATTTCCTCGATGGGTTGGTAAGACAAGCATAAGCTATTCTAATTGGTAAAGAGAAAACAGTTTTCTTTGGAATTAGATTGAGTTGATCCCAAAAGTGATTTGCGATAGTTGAGTGTTCTCTTCGATTGTTGGAGATTGTGACGACCGCCCATGACTCCCGCACCAAAACAAGGAAATAATGCGCTGAAAGGTGTGCCAGGCAGCATGGGTGACCGTCAAGGGTAGAATAAACATCGTAGAATCTATCGCATAACTCACAGCGCATGGACAAAATACAATAGAAAAATATATGTATAGTGAAGCTTCATAACAGAATATCATCAAATAAGCATCTTAGAAGTTCGATACAATCATCAGAACAGTCAATACATCAAAACCTCACTACAAAGCACTCAAAGTATATACAGCGGAACACCTAGTATATAATATGAAATAATATGCAAAAGCCTCCTGCTCGTCTTCGTCATCATCAACGTAGATCTCCAAGAACAGCACCTGTCACCTGCTACCTAGTCTGCCCATCCCAACATGGATGAACAGCCCAAGGTAATAAGAGGAGACTTAAAACCTTGAGTCAGACAAAGTCTTAGTGAGCAGTAAATCAACTATCAAACATACCAAAAGAGCATAAGGGATAAAAGGAATAGGAACCAAACCATCCCACTCCGCCTCTTTCTACAGTGATAGCCCCCAGACACACATTAAGGAGAAGCAAGAATAACATGGCAGACAATTAAAGTAAAGCAATAATCATTCGAGTCAAGGTCGATGTTTTCCAAATACAAACCCCCAAGGCCTAAACCAAGATCAGATAAGCACCCGGAAAAACACCGTTCTTGAGACCGAGTGATGATACAACCAAACGTCCAAACATCCATTACTCTGGCTATCACTGTTATCATTGCCTTGATTTCACCGTTAGTTGAATGACCACCTGTCAAGGGCTAATGGTAACCTCGGTTCTAGACATAACTCCGCACGTCGTCGCAGCCCGTGCCTAGGAATTTTCGCAACTACCCAGAGTACTAGCACGTCGTCGCAGCCCGTGCTTGGAACGTCGTCGCAGCCCGTTCCAACGTACTCTTGCTTTGAGCATGCTAGAACCTTCAACAACGATAAGATCTCAGCCTCCTAGTCATCCTCCTCGACGACTATTTCCATACTAGCTCCAGCGCCTCTCAAGCTAACCATTATCAACCAACTCGCATCGCATCATCGAGTTATCAACATGCTTGGGATGATCCCGTATGGATTAAACCAAGGCTATCTCACATCATGCTTCGCTTTATCGCATCATAGCGAAGTCTCATCTCAACATCATGGCTTGCCTCATCGCATCAGAGCAAAGTCCCATCTCAACATCATCTAATCCATACATATGAACTTCAACATCCGCTTCATATGCCACAAGCAGCTTTCCTTATTCAAGAGCCTTTCCACTTAGCTTTTGAATCATCATCAACCAACTTGATCAAATCAAACTATATATCAACTAATCAATCAAATCAAACATTAATCCAAGCAATCAATCATTCAAACAAGATCTAGATAAACAATTACAATGATAATGGCAATTTCGTAAATAAATGAGCATAGATCTAACATACATGAATCATGGGTTTTTAGCATAGATCTAACAAATATAAATCATGGGTTTTGTCTCTTCAACTTGATAAATGAACTTGTATAAGTAAACATCTTCATAAGTAATGGATCTACACTTGGATCTAAAGAAATATGCATAAAATCACTATCTACAACACTTCAACAAACCACCAATCCAATATACTCCTTTGGGTCCGCGTGAGAGATAACCACCACTCACCAAATCACCTAAACACTTCAAAAACTATCAACTTCAGATCTGGACAGCGAAGATTCAAGCTTGATTCATCGAAATCCCGCTTGAAACGATGAAATCTAGCTTCGTTGGATGAAGATCTTCAACTTTGGCTCTTGGATCTTCAATCTCGATCTTCGATCTTGGATGGATGTTAGAACTAGATTGGAGTGGAGAAAAGAAGATGAAGAAGTGTTGTAGTCGAGCTCTCAAAATGGCAGCACTTCATCGCTTCGAAATCCGGTGCCAAAAAGTGAACCAAAGCCCTCTATTTATAGGCTGGAAGCCCCATGAGTCGTCGCCCCTTAAGTCGGTCACGACTTATCCCATGAGTCGTACACGACTCATCAAACAACACGATATACGACCCATCGAGCCCAGCCAACCTATCCTTAACTCGTATACAACTCAACAACCTAGCGACATACGACTCAGCCATTCCCACGACTCAACAGGTACTACAACCTAACACACGCAGAACCAAACGACTTATCCTATGCGCGGCCTAACTCATACACGAGCTACGACTCAACGGCTTACGACTTATCGAACCCAACGACTCAACTGGGAAACGACCTATCACCTAGCCGACCCAACGACTTAACTCGTGTACGACTCAACACATAGACCAAGTCCTTACGACTCACTTTAACTCGGTCATACAACCTAACGACCTAACCATCACCACTAACCCGTAAACGAGTTACGAGTTACGACTCAACTCATATACGAGTCACGACTTAACTACACATGCCGTCCTAACACTAAGCCGGCCCAATCCACTAACCCTTAACTCGGTAACTCTGCTAACTCGTTAGCTCACTAACCCGCTAACACACTAGCCTCACTAACTCGGCAGCGCGCTAACTCCACTAACTCTTAAGTCGTTCGGTTCTTAACCCGGCCAATCCTAACCTGTTAACTCATATAACTCGGCCATACGAGTTAATCCTTATCTCGCCCACTAGTTAACTCGTTAACTATTATGACTCGGTCAACATACTAACACGCTAACTCGTCCCAGCCACTAAGTCGCTAACCTTTCTAACCCGATAACTCGTAACTTGCTAATATCACTAACCCGTTAACTCGCTCTAGCACTATCTCGAGTTGACTTCCCAATCTAACTTCCACGCGACTCAAACAACATACGAGTTATCCTCCCTTACGACTTAGGCTAAGGACGACATAAACAACACTAACGACTAGAATTCTACGATATATCGACACGTAAAATACGGGTCGTTACATTCTCTCCCCCTTAGGAATTTCGCCCCCGAAATTCCAAGCAAACAAGAGCAATCAAAATTATTCTGCATGCCTACCATCCATAGCAATCAACAAACCATGCATCCAATTCTAGCCTAGCATGCATAATTCTATGATTAGAACAAGTTACAAATTCAGAGATGTCACGACACCTTAGGGCCATACCTTGAAGAGTTCAGGATGAGCTGCCTTCATCCTCCCTTCCTCCTCCCACGTACAGTCGTTAACATCATCACTCCATTGTACCTTGAGCAACGTAATCGTCTTCCTCCTAAGCTGTTTCGTGTCAGTTTCAACAACACGAAGCGGCTTACGAGGTCTCATAACCACTGGATCAACCTCCAAGTCTTCACAGCTATCAGCAGAAACCACCGTATTCGAGTCATGCACATACTTCCGTAGATAAGATACATGAAAGACATTGTGCACACCCGCCATCTTCTCCGGTAACTCTAATCTATAAGCGAGCTTTCCAATTCGCTCGATAATCGGGAATGGTCCAACAAATCTCGGAGTTAACTTTCCTTTCTTCCCGAATCTAATAACATTCTTCAGTGGAGAAATCTTCACAAAAACCATATCACCTACGTCGAATTCCAAATCCTTACGACGATTATCGGCATAACTTTTCTGACGATCTTGGGCTGCCTTCATTCGTTGCCGAATGATCTTTATACAATCCGAAGTCTGTTGAATCATCTCTGGCCCAAGTATCAGTTTTTCTCCAGTTTCCAACCAACATGTCGGAGAGTTGCACGGTCTTCCATATAATGCCTCAAATGGTGCCATACCAATACTCGACTGATAACTGTTGTTATATGCAAATTCCACCAAATGAAGGTGATCTTCCCATGATCCTCCGAAGTCCAAAACACAAGCTCTGAGAAGATCTTCCAAAACTCGGTTGACTCTCTCAGTCTGACCATCTGTTTGAGGGTGATAAGCTGTACTCAAACACAACTTAGTTCCCAAAACTTCCTGGAAGCTCTTCCAAAATCCACTAGTGAACAATGGGTCTCGATCGCTCACTATACTCTTCGGAACACCATGGAATCGAACAATCCACTTTACATACAACCCAGCCAACTTCGATGCAGTCCTCTTTGATCGAACAGGGATGAACCTTGCACTCTTAGTCAAACGATCTACGATGACCCAAATCCCTTCATTCCCTGTCCTGGTTCTAGGTAGACCATCGATAAAATCCATCGACACCTGCTCCCACTTCCATGTAGGAACCTCTAATGGCTGAAGTAATCCACTGGGCTTCTTCTGCTCAGCTTTCACCAACTGGCAGTTCATACACTTGGAAATAAAATTTCCAACATCCTTCTTCATACCTTCCCAGTAATAGGTTCTCTTCATATCCCGATACATCTTATTTCCACCTGGATGAATTGTCAACTTCGAGTGATGACTTTCCCTAAGAACTTCATCTCTCAATCCATCTACATCGGGAACAACTAGTCGTCCTTGCTTTCGAAGCCAACCCTCTCGATCGACTTCAAATCCTTTATCCTTTTCTAGATTCAAACCAGATTCCAAATCACGGATAATCTTGACAAGCTTATCGTCTCGCTTTTGACTCTCGCCAATCCTTTTCACAAGAGTAGGCCTTATTGATAAGTTTGCCAACATCTCAGGTTCCCATTCACATCTAGGCCTGAAGTCAAATTCAGCCAAATACTCTAGACCCTTCCATTCCGAAAACATGGCTCTCAATCCTGCATGTCTTCGACTCAACGCATCAGCTACTACGTTACCTTTTCCCGGAGTATAAGCTATACCAAAATCATATGATGCTAAAAACTCTAGCCATCGTTGCTGTCGGAGATTCAAATCCTTTTGGGAGAACAGATACTTCAACGACTTATGATCCGTAAACAACTCGAATCGAACTCTCAATAGGTAATGTCTCCACATCTTCAAAGAAAAAACAATCGCCGCTAACTCCAAATCATGAGTCGGGTAATTCCTTTCATGCGGCTTCAGTTGTCGACTAGCATACGCAACAACTTTATTCTTCTGCATTAGTACTGCTCCAAGTCCAGTACCACATGCATCGGTGTAAACCACCATTTCATCATTCCCACTTGGAATAGTCAAAACAGGAGTACTCGTCAGTCGCTCCTTCAGGATTACGAAAGCTTGCTCACACTTATCATCGCATCTGAACACTTGGTTCTTTTTCGTCAATCCTGTTAACGGTGCAGCTATCTTGGAAAAGTCTTTGATAAACCGTCGATAATATCCAGTTAATCCAAGAAAACTTCTCACATCAGATGCATTCTTAGGTCTAACCCAATCCTGGATCGCTGCCACCTTAGCGGGATCAACCGCTATTCCATTTCCAGAGATAACATGGCCTAAGAATCTCACTTCACTCTTCCAGAAGTGACACTTTGAAAACTTAGCCTTCAGCTGATGTTTCCGTAAGATTTCCAAAACAATACGCAAGTGTGTCTTATGCTCTTCCTCAGTTCTGGAATAAATCAGAATATCATCCACGAACACAAGCACGAACTTATTCAACTGATCTCTGAACACTCTATTCATAAGATCCACAAAATATGCTGGTGCGTTAGTCAATCCAAACGGCATTACCAGCCACTCATAAAAACCGGATGGTGTCCTAAAAGCAGTCTTCGGCACACTATCCTTTGCCACTCTCAACTGGTGAAATCCCGTTGCCAAATCCATCTGAGAAAACACCTTAGCATCGTGAAGCTGATCAAACAAGTCATCTATTCTCGGCAATGGATACTTGTTCTTCTTAGTCACTTTATTCAGCTCACGATAATCCACACACAACCTCAACGATCCATCCGCTTTGGTTGCGAACACAACTGGTGCACCCCATTCGGACACACTACACCGAATGAATCCTTTCTGCAAAAGGTCATCAACTTGCACCTTCAACTCTTGTTGCTCCCTAGGCGCCATCCGCCTAAGAGGCATCACAACAGGTCTGGCTCCCTCAACTAGATCGATACGAAACTCGATCTCCCTATGCGGCTGTAATCCTTTGACTTCGTCAAAGACATCCTCAAATCCATTCACAATAGGCACCGATGACAGTCCATCCCGTGGAACAACCAGCGAATACATGAAGCTCATGAAGACGCCTTCCTCATGCTTACATCGTATCACAACCTTTCGCCCTTCCACATTCCCGACTGTCACCTCCAGCCTCTCACAATCAATCCTTGCCGCATACTTCCTAAGCCAGTCCATACCCAAAATAATTCTGAACCCCGCAAAGTTTAGAACAAAACAATCACAAACAAAAGAGCAATCATGACTCGATACAACTAGACCACGGCATATCATACACAAACATGACGAACCCCCAACTGGATTAGTCACAACCAATGGCCTATCAACAATATCCGGTTCCAAGCCTAACCGGCCTACAAGATCATCACAAACAAAAGAATGCGACGCTCCAGTATCGAACAACACTCTAACTGGAATACCACAAATGGAAAGAGTACCTTGAACCACCACACTCTTCCCCTTCTCTTCGGCAGTAGGAGCTTTTGAAGACGATGGCACAGCTGCTAAAGCATAATCTTTCACAATCTGCTTATCTTTCCTCGGTTCCGAACAATCCCTCTTGAAATGCCCCGGTTTGTCACAGTTGTGACACTTTGCCGGCACTCTTGGTTTCTTGCAATCCCTAGAGAGATGACCCTTCTGCTGACAGTTGTAGCAGGTCACTTCGCCCTTCGGCTTCTTCTGGCCATCCTTACCCTTCTGTTGTTGTTGCTTCCTCTTCTTGTTTCCACCCTGCTGTGGTTTAGACTCTTCCTTGCTCACAGCAACAACAGAACTCTCCCTAGGAAACAAACTCTCATGCCTGAGAGCTTTTTCCACAAGCTTCTCAAACGGATCGTCTAAGTGATCCACCAACTGCCTCCCAAGATAAGCGTCCAAACCGGTCACAAACTTCTCATTCTTCTGATAGGGAGAATCAATATACGATCTGGCATACTTGGATAAAGCCTCAAACTCAGAAACATACTCAAGAACGGGTCTTCCACCTTGCTTGAGCTCCACAAACTTTTTAAACAAGACAGATTTCTGAGCCGTAGAGATGAACTTGGCTTCAAATCTAGCTTGGAATTGCTCCCAAGTAATCTCCTCCTCCGGAGTATCTATGGTGATAGAATTCCACCAATCCGAAGCTCTCCCTTGAAGTTGCCTTGATGCAAGCTTCCTCTTAGTTGCATCCTCAACTCCCAAGTCACCAAAGATCCTTCTACAAGCATCAATCCATCTTTGCACTTCAATGGTTGATTCCGTTCCTAAGAAAACCTTTCCTCCAAGAGAAGTATAGTCCTTGCAAAGCTTAGCAAAATCCACTGGTCTTGGAGCTTGAACTTGAACTCCAACATCTACTGATGGCCCCGAGGCTGGTATCCTTCTCATGATCGAAGTCATCATGGCCTCAAACATAGGAGCATAATCAAAAGCTTCCCTAGCAGCATGGCTTTCCCTCGCAGCTTGTCTCTCACTTCGACTCATCCTTAATATCTACAAAAAGGAATGATTAGAACACCTTAAGAAACAACTACAAAAGGAGTTCAAATCCTTCTAAGCTACTATATTATATATAGTAATCATCCATCAAAAATACAATTATGTCTCTCTTACGTAGTTACGTCAGCGAGCGTTGGCTAAAATCGATTAACCAAAGCTCTGATACCAAATGTGACGACCGCCCATGACTCCCGCACCAAAACAAGGAAATAATGCGCTGAAAGGCGTGCCAGGCAGCATGGGTGACCGTCAGAATAAACATCGCAGAATCTATCGCATAACTCACAGCGCATAGAAAAAATACAATAGAGAAATATATGTATAGTGAAGCTTCATAACAGAATATCATCAAATAAGCATCTTAGAAGTTTGATACAATCATCAGAACAGTCAATACATCAAAACCTCACTACAAAGCACTCAAAGTATATACAGCGGAACACCCAGTACATAATATGAAATAATATGCAAAAGCCTCCTGCTCGTCTTCGTCATCATCAACGTAGATCTCCAAGAACAGCACCTGTCACCTGCTACCTAGTCTGCCCATCCCAACATGGATGAACATCCCAAGGTAATAAGAGGAGACATAAAACCTTTCTACAGTGATAGCCCCCAGACACACACTAAGGATAGCCCCCAGACAGTGATAGCCCCCAGACACACACTAAGGAGAAGCAAGCATAACATGGCAGACAATTAAAGTAAAGCAATAATCATTTGAGTCAAGGTCGATGTTTTCCAAATACAAACCCCCAAGGCCTAAACCAAGATCAGATAAGCACCTGGAAAAACACCGCTCTTGAGACCGAGTGATGACACAACCAAACGTCCAAACATCGATGACTCTGGCTATCACTGTTATCATTGCCTTGATTTCACCGTTAGTTGAATGACCACCTGTCAAGGGCTAATGGTAACCGCGGTTCTAGACATAACTCCGCACGTCGTCGCAGCCCGTGCCTAGGAATTTTCGCAACTACCCAGAGTACAAGCACGTCGTCGCAGCCCGTGCTTGGAACGTCGTCGCAGCCCGTTCCAACGTACTCTTGCTTTGAGCATGCTAGAACCTTCAACAACGATAAGATCTCAGCCTCCTAGTCATCCTCCTCGAGACTATTTCCATACTAGCTCAAGCGCCTCTCAAGCTAACCATTATCAACCAACTCGCATCGCATCATCGAGTTATCAACATGCTTGGGATGATCCCGTCTGGATTAAACCAAGGCTATCTCACATCATGCTTCGCTTTATCGCATCATAGCGAAGTCTCATCTCAACATCATGGCTTGCCTCATCGCATTAGGGCAAAGTCCCATCTCACCATCATCTAATCCATACATATGAACTTCAACATCCGCTTCATATGCCACAAGCAGCTTTCCTTATTCAAGAGCCTTTCCACTTAGCTTTTGAATCATCCTCAACCAACTTGATCAAATCAAGCTATATATCAACTAATCAATCAAATCAAACATTAATCCAAGCAATCAATCATTCAAACAAGATCTAGATAAACAATTACAATGATAATGGCAATTTCGTAAACAAATGAGCATAGATCTAACATACATGAATCATGGGTTTTTAGCATAGATCTAACAAATATAAATCATGGGTTTTGTCACTTCAACTTGATAAATGAACTTGTATAAGTAAACTTCTTCATAAGTAATAGATCTACACTTGGATCTAAAGAAATATGCATAAAATCACTATCTACAACACTTCAACAAACCACCAATCCAATATACTCCTTTGGGTCCGCGTGAGAGATAACCACCACTCACCAAATCACCTAAACACTTCAAAAACTATCAACTTCAGATCTGGACAGCGAAGATTCAAGCTTGATTCGTCGAAATCCCGCTTGAAACGATGAAATCTAGCTTCGTTGGATGAAGATCTTCAACTTTGGCTCTTGGATCTTCAATCTCGATCTTCGATCTTGGATGGATGTTAGAACTAGATTAGAGTGGAGAAAAGAAGATGAAGAAGTGTTGTAGTCGAGCTCTCAAAATGGTAGCACTTCGTCGCTTCGAAATCCGGTGCCAAAAAGTGAACCAAAGCCCTCTATTTATAGGCTGGAAGCCCCATGAGTCGTCGCCCCTTAAGTCGGTCACGACTTATCCCATGAGTCGTCCATGACTCATCAAACAACACGATATGCGACTCATCGAGCCCAGCCAACCTATCCTTAACTCGTATACAACTCAACAACCTAGCGACATACGACTCATCCATTCCCACGACTCAACAGGTACTACAACCTAACACACGCAGAACCAAACGACTTATCCTATGCGTGGCCTAACTCATACACGGGCTACGACTCAACGGCTTACGACTTATCGAACCCAACGACTCAACTGGGAAACGACCTATCACCTAGCCGACCCAACGACTTAACTCGTGTACGACTCCACACATAGACCAAGTCCTTACGACTCACTTTAACTGGGTCATACAACCTAACGACCTAACTATCACCACTAACCCGTAAACGAGTTACGAGTTACGACTCAACTCGTATACGAGTCACGACTTAACTACACATGCCGTCCTAACACTAAGCCGGCCCAATCCACTAACCCTTAACTCGGTAACTCCGCTAACTCGTTAGCTCACTAACCCGCTAACACACTAGCCTCACTAACTCGGCAGCGCGCTAACTCCACTAACTCTTAAGTCGTTCAGTTCTTAACCCGGCCAATCCTAACCTGTTAACTCCTATAACTCGGCCATACGAGTTAATCCTTATCTCGCCCACTAGTTAACTCGTTAACTATTATGACTCGGTCAACATACTAACACGCTAACTCGTCCCAGCCACTAAGTCGCTAACCTTTCTAACCCGATAACTCGTAACTCGCTAATATCACTAACCCGTTAACTCGCTCTAGCACTATCTCGAGTTGACTTCCCAATCTAACTTCCACGCGACTCAAACAACATACGAGTTATCCTCCCTTACGACTTAGGCTAAGGACGACATAAACAACACTAACGACTTAGAATTCTACGATATATCGACACGTAAAATACGGGTCGTTACAGAGATTTTTCTGAATATTTTCAGAGAAGTCAGAGTTTGTCTTCATCTAGAGATTCAGTGGTACTGGTGGTTCAATTAATTGAAGGTTGGTTCCTTAAGATGGAGTTTGTTGAAGCAACTCAGGATTTGAGAAACTTCTGAGTTTTCTCTGGGTTATTAGAGATCTTCTTAGTTTTTCTATCTAGTTGTGCTTGTGTTTTTTTTCAGCATTCTTTTCTACTCCAGATCAGAGTTGTGCAGCGAAAGCAGTTTGGAAGTGAATCTGCTATTCTTTTCCGGATAGGAGAAGTTGGTTTTCTTCTGGTGGTTGTGGGTGGAGTTTGTTCTTGATCTTGATTGATCGTGGAGGATCATTTTGGTGAACTGGGTTTGGTCCGATTTGTTTCTTGAGACATCAGCAAGGATTGTGCTGATCAGGTAGGAGGTAGGCAGCTCAGGATCGTCCGAAGGGTTTTGTGGATCTGAAGTTGGAGATCTGATTCTGGATAAGTTTTCTCAAGTTTTTAGGAGCTATAATATTTGGTAAGGTTGAGTAAGCTAGCTCTGAGATGTTTTGGATTTCTTCTGTGTTCTGTTTTGGATAAGTGTTTAATTTTTTGGATTGAATTGCCCGTTTGGACAACTGGAATTTGATGTGTTTCACGTATCTCTAAGGAAGTACGTGTATGATCTATTTCTGGTTTTGGAATCAGCTGTCGGGGAGATTTGGTTGTTGAGTCAGACTCGTCTGTAGTCTGATATCCTTTTCAGTTTTAGATATAGATGAGTAGGAGTTTTGTAGCTTAGTAATGTTGATTGTTTGTGTTTTATAGAGCGAGTAACCCGGTGTTTACTTGGGAAACTCGAGGAAACTCTATCTAGAATTTTATCTGGATAGTTAATTTTGTTTGATTGGATGAATTGATTGCTATAGTTGTTAGCATATGTTTGATATATGCTTGTGTTTTAAAATTTAAAATCTTCAATAGGTTATTAAATTACCTTTGTTTTAAATTTCAGGGACGAAATTCTTTTAAGGGGGAAGGAATTTGATATCCCGGAATTTTATACAATATCAATTTAATAATCTTTATATAAAATTAAATTGATATTGACAATATTGATTAAAAATGATATTATTTGGTTTAATAATTAGAATAAAATAAATATTTAATTTGTGATTTGTCTTTTTAAAATGCTAAAATAAATGTTTAAATTATAATGTATATATATATATATATATATTTGTATATATATTATAGTTTATCTTTGTTTGGAATTTAACTTACATAAAAATAAATAAATGAAGTTTTGTTTTTAAGGTCTAATAAAATATTGAGTAATTAGGAAATTATGTTTTAAATTAATATTAAGCTTTTAAAAATCTATTTAAATTAGTGATTTTATGGTTTGTAATATTAATAATAAATGTTATATTGTTTAAAATTTTATCTTAGCTTAATTTTTGTTTTAAATTTAAATAAAGGTTGATTTTATTTCTTTTTAAATATTATTTGATTAAATATGAATTGAGAATATTTTATATAAGTCTAAATAAATAATAACATATTATTTAAATTCATTTGATAATAAAAGTGATTTATAATTTCTTTATAAATCATATAAAAATTTGTTAATTAGTTATTTTAAGCTATATTAATAAATATACTATTTTTCCCATAAATATAAAAGGAATTAAAATAAGAAAATAGTATTATCTTTTTAAATTGAATAAATTGATACTAAATTGGATTTCAAAGGTTTAATATTAATTTGGAATTTTATTATGAATTCAAATGTATTGATTCTTTAAAACATTTGTATAAGTTTTAATTTATAAATTTGTTTACATTTTCTTAAAAGTAAGAAAATAATATATATTCATATAAACATAAAATGAATTAAAGAAAACTCTTTTTAAACATATAAAAATATAACTTAATTAAACAGGACAAATGTTAACAATTTCACAATATAAGCTACATGTGTTAAGTTGTAAGCAAACAAATGACAAGTGTCATTTGATCTTTTCTTTATTTTTATTAAAATATTTTCAGCCTTTTAAAACATTTTCCACTTTTCTTTATTTTCTTTTAAAAATCAAATGCTAGTAAATCAAAGAAACACTTCACTTAAAAATCTGAAATCCCTCAAAAATAAAACCTGCAAAATTCATTTCAAAAATTAAATTTAAGATCTAAATCACTCCTCTAACCAATTATCTGAACTCTCTTCAAATTTGTTTAACCTGAAGACATTCTGTAATTATCAAACCTGAAATGAAATCTCCTCAAACCTGAAAAGAAAATCATGTTTAAACCGGTAACAAGAACGTCAACCTGCATTTTCATCTCTGGAATGACCTGCATGCATATGGTTTTGGTCAGAAATTCAAATGCAAGCAATTTCAAGTCTGCATCTCTTTCAAATTATAAATTTTCAAGCCTGCATACTTGAATCAAAGAATCATAACCCTGCAACAATTAAAATCAGTTGACTAACTTCTCCAAGTTTTAAAATTTGATAGCTCTGTTCTTCAGATTTTAAGGTGAGTAACATTTTTGATTAATAGTTTAAGTTTAACATGGTTTTATGATTTATTTTTGTGATAAGTATGAAGGGTGATAAGTAGGTTTCTGCATATATTTACATATATCTGTAAATTGTCAGTGGACACTTTGATGAAATGTGTGAATGTTTACCTTTGATCCTCCGCTTCTCATTTAAAACTCAGTTTTACTTTTAAATTTATACCCCTATCACTATATCATGGCATTGATTATGATCAAGTTACAAACAAATTTGTTTGTTAAAAATAAATCTGTAGCATAAGAACTTAAAATAAGGTAAATTGAAATCAAAACTTCTCTGGAAATCAAAATGACCTGAAACTTGATGTTGTTTAAAAATATAAATTCCTTAATTTCTTGATTTAAGATTATAAATTAAAAGCCCATATGAAAACATGATTTTTAGATCAGAAATCATAGTATTTAAGTTGTAATTTGGGGAAGCAGTGGTGTGATAGGCTAAAAGATGATTTTGGGAAATTTTAAGGATTTGGAACATTTGGGGGTCTGAAGTTTCTGGTGAATGAAGATTTGTGATCAGGTTCATTATAAAAATTATCAACATTAATGGATAATGTTTGGGATTAGCTGTGATAAGGGTTTTGGGTTCTGTAACCCTAGTTCTTGACCATCTTCAAAATTTGAATCATCCTCTCACTCTGGTTGAACGAGCGAGAAACTGTTTTGGGGAAGTGTAGCTGGGAACATGTCAAGGTTGTGGATAAAGTTTCACCGTAAACAATGGTCGGAGGGAGGTGGAATTGTCGTTGACAGGTTTGAGAAGTTATGGGTGTAGTGTGTTCCAGGTTTTTAAAAATAGAGGGCTGCTCTGTTGAATTTTGGGAAATGGAAGATCATTGATGCTTAGGTGATCATGTTGGGTTTAAGGGTGTATGATGAGGGTGGGTGATCATCACTCATGATCGGAATTTGCCATGGTTATGTGCATGTGCACAGAGGTCTTTTGGAAAGGGGTTTTGGTTTTCTGTAAGTTGTAGGGGAAGACTCGAGTAGCTTGAAGATATGACTCGAAGTTAAGGCAAAGATGACTCGAAGTAAAATAGCTTTTGACTCGGGTAGTTTTAGTTGCAGTGTGTTTTCTGTAACCTGACAGTTTCAGGTTTGTTTGAGTTTGAACTAAATAAAAAAAAAGATAAGAAGCAATTCCTGATTTCAAACAAGTTTTGAAGCAAGATTAAACTATGAATTTAAATAGATTTGAATTCCAGATTTTGAAAAAAAATTTGCGGAAATAAAATAAAGTATTTAATTAAATAATAAAACCTGCACAGTTTTTATATTAAGTGATTTTTAAATCTGAAAATAAAATTTTTAAAACAAGATTTAAATTTCTAAGTCAAATCTGAATTTTAATCCTGAATTCAAATTTGAAGTTGAATTTGAAAGTTCCAAATAAAAATAAGTTATAAATTCAAATGTTATATTCATGTTGAATATTTTTAAAACTTTATAACATATGAAATGAAAATTTAAACTGAGTTTTAAATTTTAATCTTCGAATTTGAATCTGAAGTATGATTTAAATTTTGGGTTGTAATATAAATAAGATTTTAAATTTATATGTTTCAATGTCACTTGAAATATTTGAGGGATTTTAAATTTTATTTAAATTGAATATAGGCAAAGTTAAACTATTCTTCTAAAATTTCTTTAAGAAGTAAATGATTCTTTAATATGAAAAATAAAAGAGTTTTTAAATACTTAAAACCTTGTTTAAGTTTGATTTCATTTTAATTTTAATTTAAAATGGAAGTTAGAAAAATTTAAAAGCAATTTGTTTTTAAATTACTTTGATAATGATAATTAAATCATTAATGAGATAAATGATTATCATTAGGTTGATTTGAACTTAATGATTTATTAATTAATCTAGGTAATTAAGATTTTAATTAATCAATTTAATTAATTAATAATTAGGTTAATTAATTAAATAATTAGGGGTTTATTTAATTAATAAAAAGATTAAGTAAGTTAATTAAACTTGATTAAAGTGTGATTTAGAAATTAATTAAATAATTTTTGATTAATTTAATTAATGAATTGAAATTATTAATCGAGTAATTAATAATTAATTAAGTTCTTAATTATCACTTGATTAATTTAATAATTAGAAATTAATTAATGAGTTTTATAAATAAATTAAGAATTATTATTGATTAATTCAATTAATTATTTTGGAAAGTAATTAAAGTTTTGTTATTGGTTAATATAGGTTATTAACTTAATATTATTTTATAATTAGTTACTGTAATTAATTTTAATGATTAATTGTATTAATTAATTTAAAGATAATTATTGAGAATTATTTAAGTATAATTACTTAATGAAGTAATTAAAGAAATTAATTACTGATTGTAATTAATTAAGTTGTGATTAATTAAGTTAATTAATTAAGTTTAATTAATTTAATTTAATCACTGGTTGATTTGAGAAGTAATTACCAATGTAATTAAAAATGAATAATTACTTAGTGAAGTAATTAAGAAGATAAATTACTTGATGTAATTTAATTAAAGAATACTTGAATAATGAATGAGTTTTAGAAATCAATTACTTTGTAATTAATATGTATGATTGAATAATTACTTAAGAAAGTAATTAATAATTAATTACTTAGTGTAATTAATTTAAGGTTTTGATAATTGAATTATTTGAAGAAAATAAATAGATGAAATTAATTTAATGTAATTACTTAATGTGATTAATCAAGAATGATTAATCGATATAAATAATTGATAACTAATTTAATGTAGTTTGAATAAAATAATTTGTGATCATTAATTTATATAATTAATGATGTAATTAAGGATTGATTAATAAGAACAATTAATCAATGAAGGAATTAATTAATGTAATTAATTAAGGATTAATGTAATTAATTATAATTAATTAATTAATGAAGTAATTATAGGTTAATTACAGGTTTGGGTTGGAATAATTAATTTGTTAAATTAATTAGAGGTTAATTACTTGAATGTGATTAAAGAGTAATTAATCAAGATGGTTAATTAGGGTAACTTGTTAAGAGTAATTAATTGATTGATTTATAATTAATTGATGTGTAAGCAAGATTTATATGGATGAGTAATTAATTTCATTCAATTTAAATTAATTAAGGGAGAAGTAATTAATTTAATTAACTTTAAATTAATTATAGAATGATAATTTAATATGTCATTGCTTATGATATTTATTACCCTGAATGATTGAGATCTCAGACATGAGATAAATAATGTTGTGTGATTTGTATGCTATGGTTGCATTGAGTTGATAATATGAATTATCTGTTTGAGTTGATAATGTAGATTATCTGATGTCATGATAATATTGATTATCTATTGTAACGTTGTAAATTATCTATCTGTGTGTATATAGATAATATTGAATTGAATTGTTTTAAAGTTTAAAACAACTTGGACCTCAAAGACAGGCTTTGGATTTCGATGAGACCGGGATCGGGTTTCCATATTTGGATATCCGAAAACCACATCGATCCAAATTAACGATAGAACGTGAATCTTATGTGAAGAGTGAAGACTCGAGGTGTAAGGACTATGAGTCAGTATAACTCTATGGGTGATTCCGTAATGAGTTTGACGGAATAGTACTTATAGATTCGAGATGGTGATTCAGAGTGCAAGGGTTATCGTCGTTAACTCTGAGGGTGATTCTAAAATGAGTGTAACGAGATAATGCCTTCGGTTTCGTTCGAATCCGGAACGAACTTGTATGGATTGAATGCTTTTAGAACATCGTCAGGTGGACGATGAGCATTCTAAGAGATGTGTTCTCTAAAGGTAATCGTGGCCTCAAGCCTCATCAACCGGGAATGGCTAAAACAGGGGAGGTGCAACAAGGCTTCGTGGGTAGCCCCCACTAGAGAGCGAGATTGATCCCTGTCTAGAAGTCCCTTTATATTCGGTTGTGTGGGCGGTTGATTGCAACAACTGTCGGGGTTGTCTTGTTCGGAACTGTTCAGTAAGGAATGTTTCCGGTCTTGTGTTGCAGGGGAGCGGGCGTACTCCTCGGTACGGTGATCTAGGCCACGTACTGTGACGGGCGGTACCCCAGTAGCCCTGCCATTGTATGGAATCCACAATCCAATAAGTGCCAACGGTTTTGATTGTATTACCCACTTTTGTGGCTAGTAGCTGGAATTTAATGAATGTAACAATTTCGGCTATTTCTTATTTACTTGAAAACCCTAGACACTATTATAATATCATGGGATTTCCTATCAAATGTTTTGGTTAGCGTAAGGTAAAAACTTTTCCATGTATATGTGTGGGAAGTCTTACGTGATACCTTTCTTTTCAAAAAGGTTTTTAAAATTAAGCAACCTTAACCTATTACTCACACCAGACCCATGTCTGACCCGGAGTTTATCTTGTTTTCTTAAACTCTTGGGTACTCAAATTTTTACGAGTAGCCAAGGGATTCTGGTTAGCTTTGACGAATAATGGAGGAGCAATGGAGCAGGAGGCTTTTGCGTTGTAGATATATAGTTCCGCTGTGTGTTCTCTGTGTTGTGATTGTTTTGAGTTGTAAATACCAGACGGGTGTTTATTACTGTCTGGTATATGTGATGTGTGTGCTGTGTATCTCTGATTGGTATTGTATACGATGTAAATACTTATGTTATTAATATAATTTATTTGTTCCGCTGTTGAGATTCTAGTGTTGTTTCTTCTTTCTTTTCTTCTTCTATCCCTTTCTTAATTAATTGATGATGCGATTTTCCGGGAGTGGAAAGTCGGGTCGTCACAGGATTGCGGTTTGAAATGATATATAACCATAATTTTTGTTTTAAATTGCGGATTGAAATGATAAATATCTGTATCACTTGACCATAGGATAGAAAATTTTATACAGGCACTGCGGTGTATATATATATAAAATTATTTTTTAATTGATTTTTATGGTTTGGATATGATATGGTTTAACAAATATTAAATTTGGATATGATATAAATATATTTTATATATACATACATAGTTAAATTATTGAATTTAAGCTACGCATAAATCTGTTAAATAAAAATGAATAAGTTGAAAATGGCATTTGATAATTTATATTATACGATTTAGTGCAGGTTTAAGATCTTGTGAATATATATATATATATATAGTTATAAATGATTCAAATCAATTAAGATTGAAAGATATATTGGAAATATATTTGGAATTGAGCTTATTTGAAAATTTAACTCCATAAGTTGATGTTAACTTATTAAAATTGGAAATTTTAAAGGTATGATATTTATAACTGGATTTAATGAATAATTCTAGTATAAATAAATGGAAGGAAATATTTAGTGTTAATAAATTTAGTTTATTTTAAATGGTTATGGATTTATCATGTAAACCTTTCAAACTAAATAATAGGAAAATGAATTGTTGATTTGAAATTCCCAACCTTAGTTTTGAAATTCATTAAATACTCAAAGTTTGAAATTATTGAAATCGAAGTGTTTTATTCAAACTGAAAGTGAATCTAAAAGTTATGGGTTTAGACTGAATTTAAACTGAATAAAAATTATGAAGGTGAGGAAATTATTTACTTTTAAAGAAATTTTAAATTCAACTGTTTTATTTTATACACTGTTGAATATCCAAACCATTTAAGTTTTGAAATTTATGGATTTAAAACTATGGATTTCGAAGTATTATGTTGAAAGTTAAAAATTCAAATATTTGGTTTTGAGGTATTATAAATTTAAAAGTGGCATGATTTTGGGTAAGAAATATATTTGAAATAAAATGATATCATATTTTTTTGGGTTTTAAACGGAAATGATATCGTATTTATGGGTTTGGAAATGGATAATTATATTCTGGTTTTGGAAGTATAACTATTTTTAAATGACCGTGGTGTTATAATAACGTTTGGTTGTTGAAGAGACCGGGATCAGAAGTTGTCATACTCTCTGCTAACTTCAAAAACCACTTTAACAACCGTGTACGCGGTGGAGATTCCAGAATGAAGTAGGTTGGTGGCGGCGTTTCATGTAAGGTAAATACGTGGACCCAACTCCCGTGAGTTGACATAAGGTGGCTAAAACAGGAGCGACTGACGGGTTAATAAGGTAGCACCTTTGATCGGACACATCCCTTCGATATTATACTTTGACTTTTGGATTGATTCTGTGACGCCCCACCTCAATACCCACGCTAGCCAAGAAGAATACGGAGTAATGTTGTCAACTAGCGCGTAGAATAAAGCTGTTGAGGAGCGACCATCCATGTAACCTCTTTGTGCGAGCACCGATATGTCAGGTAGTATAGCATGCATTTCATTTAAGGAGGAAGTCCAACATACCGATACAAACTCAAAGCTATCACACGGTGGCTATAAATAAATCTTCGGAAACAAATATAGAAATAAACATAACACAATCAGTCACAGACATCCATATCACAAAGGCGGAAAAAGATATGAATATATAACTAACAGATGAAAAGTTTACATCAGAGTAGTGGTCATGAAAGAACCACATACACAAAAGAATAGCAACACGTGCTATACAAAAGAATACATCTATGAGTCTATATCTCAAGTGTGAACGACAAAAACTGCTAATCTAAATGGTCAGCTAAAAGTCAGAGTAGTAAATCCCCGGGGGAGAAGTCAAGCAGAAGCACCTGTAACATCTCGGTCTAACCCGAGTATTATTTATAAGAAAATAATAAACGGATCAGTCTAGGTATAAATATCAGATAACATGATACAGAACAATAGATATGGCAAGAACATATAGTAACCATAAAGACATACTATGATAAGCATGTAAATGAAGATCATCAAGAGATCAAACAATATCAAAAGAATCTTCTAAAAGATCCAAATTCACCTATACATAAAAGTTGGAAAATCATAACAATGAAAGTCATGAAATTCGGTGAATCGCAAATTCTAGAAGACTACACAAGAAATCCAGAAATCACAATATAGGAGCATGAAAACTCACAAAATGGGAGCATGAAAACTCACCTACACGTGTAACACAAAGCGAGACGCTATCTCATGGTTGCAAGCCATTAATTTTGACTCACGAATGGCCCGAAGACCGTGGGGCGCTACCCCACATATGTGATGGTGAAACATCACACAAATGCGATGGCGAACAATCACAAAAGCGGGGTCTAGTCTCCCTCGCAGACAAAGAGACATCGCACAGTTGCTAGTCTAAAACACGAAAATGATCATCATGCTCATCAAGAAGTGTCAATCACATTAAGCTAGTAAATATATGAGTTTAGCTTCATGTCCCATAACCACTTGCTTAACTTAAATATTTACGAACAAACTGTAGATCTTCACTAGAAAATTGTCACAAAAGGTTCAATCGAATAAGTCCAAGAATTAACCGATGAAGCAAACGCAAGCGTTTCATACCACTTGTTTTACTAAGTCGTTTAATTAGATTTCTCATCCGAGTGAGGTAAAGGTTTGTATATACTAATAGATTGGAAAATGGTTTAGGAAAAGAGCTTTGTATTAAAATAGTGTTGAAATCGTTTTGATGAAAGAGTTTTGATATTTACTACTAGTATTGAAACCTTCATATTTCTAAAGTTGTTATCCCGCCTTTTTAGCAAGGCCGGGATACCATAAAATCGACAGAGAAGCCCAAGATAGTTTGTCTCGAAGAATGGTCAACTCGGCATCTCAACAAAGCAAGTTCTGTTGAATGTTTTTCAGATAAGATCCCCTACGGAGGAGGGGTCCAGAGGGGGTGGCTACCCCCAAGGTGGGGGTGCGGGGGCAACGCCCCCGCTACGAGGTTCGACCTGCCCGGTTAGGTCGCGGGGGTCCAGGGGGCAGCGCCCCCGGCGGGATGCGGGGCAGCGCCCCATCCAAAACGGTACGACCTAGTGAAGACCTAAGGGAGGATAGGATCGAGCGACCTAATGGTTGCGACCTAGGGGTCTAAGGAGTCAAGCGACGTAGAGGTGTTCACGAGTTAAGGGAACCAAGGCCGAGCAACCTAACACTCGAATGACCTAAGGAAGCAAGGGGCAAGCGACCTATCGTAGAAATAAGGCCTAACGACCAAGGGAAAATGCTCGTGCGACCTAAGTGGTCATACGACCTAAAGTTAAAAAGGTCAAGCGACCTAAGGTGACATCGTGTCAAGCGACCTAAAGACGCCGCGACCTAGCGACCTATCGAAATAAAAAGGGCAAGCGACCTAACTCAACCAGCGACCTACGACCTAACAAGGTAAACGGTCAAGCGACCTAACAATATAAGGCCGAGCGAGTTACAAGACGAACAACCTAGTGGCTGCGCGTGACCCAGCTGGACACGCGACCTAACAGTACAAAGGTCCAACGACCTAAAGTTATTAGGTCATGCGACCTAAAGTGTCGCGACCTAGCGACCTAGTGGCTTGAACGACCTAACGCCGCATACAAATCCGAGCGACCTAACTCAACCAGGGACCTACGACCTAAAGCCCAACGACCTAGCGACCTAAAACCAAACGACCTACGACCTAATTTCGAGTGCCGAGTGACCTAACGTTGTAGGCCATTTTAAGGTCGAAAACGAGCTATTTTGAGGCCGAGACTTTTCCACGCGAACGACCTAGCATAGGCAGAATGACCTAAGTGTAGAATTTCACCAAAAACACTAAAATTTGGAGTTTTTCGCCAATTCGATTCAAACCAAATGCAAATGTGCATGCAAACGTGATAGGGAATCATTCCCAACAGTCCAAGATAGTTATAGACAAAAATTGTGAGATAAAAATCTCACCTTTTCACCAATTATGAAGGTAAAGCTTGAAGGTGAATGGAGAAGCAACTACAAGCTTGAATCCAATGCTTTTCGTTGAATTTGGAGTTGAATGATGGAGTTGGAGTTGAAACCTGGGCTTGGAGTTTCTAATTTCCCTTTCCACTCACCATTAATGTTAAAGTTTGTGTTTGGTAGGAATTTATTAAGAGTGAGGGGAAGGAGAGAAGTGGGTTTGAGTTATAATGGCTAATCTAACCCAAAGTCCAAAGCGGGAAAAGTAAGTGAAATTCCACTAACTCCAAACCTATCAATGTTTATTCTTAAAAAAGTTGTAAACGGCATTTCGAACTCAATGGAAGTGGTCTCGAGTCCTAATTTGACCGTTTGCAAAAAGTAGCTTTTCGGACCAATATCCGATTAACGACAAAATATTTAAATATAAAATCAATAAATATGCGGGTTGTTATAGATTCGGTGGCCACTTTTGATTTCTTTGATTTGGGGGTGTTGTTCGAGGTGGGCGGTAGCTACACGCTACGCGTTACCACCGACCTGGAAGCGTAATTGGTATATCTACCCTGGCATTGCCTAGTTGTGCCGTGTCACCTACTCTAGCGCTCCTTATAAGATTTTGGCTTTATACCATACCTATGGAGTGCCCTCTGACGACACCCGGTACGGGGGAGATTACGCTACTGTATATACTATGGGAATATATTTTGTGTTAAGGGCTATATGGGTAACCCCTTAACGCTATTTGAAAGTAAGTTTATTTTATAAATAGACACTTTTATAATAGCGCAATATACTACATAGTAAATAGTTTAACGGATCCTTAGGAGATATAAATCCCGAGAATCTCTTTAGTTACTGTACTCATATTTATTTCTGTTAATTTAACTCACATAAGATCTTTTAGTTCTGACTCGAGTGTTTTTGTCTTTTCAAATTCGCTCGGGTCAGTCCAAGCGTTTCAGGATCGAAGACTTTAGATCTGGAGGACGAAGACGGAGATTTCTACTATTATTATTAACTATATTCCACTACACTATTTAATTCCGCTGCATTGATTATGATTGGTATGTGAACTCTGATATTTATTGTATAAAGAAGAATCAAATGTTTGTAAACAGTTCATGAACTGTACATTTATTATTATATTTCATCCTTCCGTTGTGAGATTCTATTTTGATTTTCTTTCCCTATTATTTTTCTTATTTACCCATAACAATCCGCCCTTCCGTATGGTTTGAATTGGTACGTGTGTCGATTTAATGCGTGCGAAAAGGCGGGACGTTACAAAAATACAAAGAATATTCTAAAATAAATGCAATGCATCCAATTATTTCAAAAGATAAATTTAGAACTAAATGCCCAGGTTTATAAGTTCAAAATTTTATTTCCAAATTTCTCTAACGGGAAATAAATAAAACATTAAAAATCAAAACGACAATGAAATAAACTACCACTAACAATCAATCAAATTCCATAAGGGGAAACCTATTACTTAACAGTGTTTCAAAATGTCAGATGACTAACAAACAAATCTTAACTTAGGTTCAAAACTTTCTTGACTGTCCAAAAATATAGATAATATGTAAGCGTACCATTTTTCTCATTAGCCTTTGATTATTTCTTAGATGACTATCCAAACTCACTCTGATAAAATGGAATGTTATAATCTGAATTTTACCAGTTTCTCAGCTACATTAACTTTTTTTTTCAAAATCACTTGTATTTCTATTTAGTATTTTATTCAATACTACAAATATTTATGAATTATTCCATAGATTTCCACCTATGTTTAAAAATATTTTATAAAGTCATATTTTTTAGTTTTTTATAAAACATAAAAATATAACTTATTCCACTTTTGTTCACTTACACAGTACTCTCCTATAACCTAAGAGTACATACAAATTTTATTTTACTTTTCACAATTTAGGTGAATATCTAATCAAATTTTGGGTTTTTTAAAACCGAGTCAACGCCTTGACCTCCTTAACTAAAGTGTTAAGATGCGAGATATTTATTGGTTGACCCAATCAACCAATAGTTTACACTACCTAAATGTTTTAAACAATTATATGGTTTTAATAAAAGAATGTTTATCAAAACTTTCCCATCCAATTTTAACTTATTTTTAAACCTATATTAAATCATCCCTTATCTTATCTAAGGGTAAATTTTCATTTATCAAAACAATCTCTTATCAAAACTACTTTCTTTTTTCAAACCAATTCACTTTAAGGGAATTTAAAAAGTTAAATGCTCGGTTTTTAATTTCCAAAAGCTCCTATTTGAAAACATAATGCATATATTATTATATAAATTAACTTCGAACATTTTATGTATTAAAACCCAATTTAATTTCGTTCAGATTTAAACTCATTTCGATCACACAATGATAAAAGGAATAATTTACTAAGCACTGCACAACATTCGCCTAAGCAAACATCCGATCGTCACTTAAAATATTATTTAGATTACCACAAAACTAATCGAGATGGTTTCCTCCGAATGATCCCAAAGAAAATGCATTCCATTTAAAAATTTACATCCTAAAATATTTTTGCTTTCAGTTACTTCCAAAAATACCACTATTTCATTTCTTAAATTCCTTTTGAAATTATTTTCAAAAATTCTTGGTTTCAAAATCAAAAATCTTTTTAAACACCTTTTATAAACTAAATTTTTATAACATTTCCTTTATTTAAAAATCATTTTATACAGTAATAAATCTACTTTATTATAATAGAATTTTCTCAACTATTTATTCTCCAAATATCTTATCCCACCATTTTGATTATATTCAACAATTTTTATTAAAATTTAATCATTAACCCACCATTATTAAAAGGTAAATTTTTAGTATAACATATTCTTCGAAGACCTTGTAGTTAATTTTGTAAATTGATTCGCCAAGGGGTTCATTTATAAATTCTAAAAAACAAATGCTTATCAATAAGCTAAATATAAATAATCAATAATCAACAATCAACAATCAACAATCATGAAATTGGAAATCAATGCTTCTAATTTAATCAAGGATAGGATGATTGATCAAACAACAGTGTTAATAAACCAATATTATCACATTTAAACAAACACACTCTATAACTTTATAAATTTTGAAAATTATTCCTTTATATATATATATATATTAATATAGTCCTAGGAAAAATATTTCATTTTCCAAATTTTCAAAAATCAATATCTTCTCCATTGGGCTTGTTCGAGTGTTTAGAAACCCCTACCAAGACCATGGCTCCCCATGGTGTTGACCAGAATTTATCAAAATTCAATAAACCAATTACAAAATACATTTTTATAACATTAAAGAATATGCACTCGTGTATATATAATACTCTCAAATTCATTCTAGGGTATAATAGCCCTATCTCTAATGAGTTATACCATATCAAAGCAAAGGTTCTCGCTTAACCATCAGCTCCAATACCATGCTATAGCGACCTGCCTTTTTGATTGTTGAAAGTCGACACCGGATACTACTACTATGTTCAAATGTCTAACATCCAATCAATAAAAGGGAGGACTATTAGGGTAAATAAAAAGAAAATAACAAAGAAAAGAGAAAATTAAAATCTCACAACGAAATCGACAACATATAATATAACAAGGATAGTAAAAACCGTCACTTTGAAAATACAGATTATATCGTAGTTAAAAATAAACATTATCAGCTAGAGAGTCATAAAATCCTGATCTTACAATTGCTGATATGGATACTATATAATACATCGAATGGACATATCCAAGACCTCCATAATACCAAAGCAGACCTGGGAAAATACTCGGTCCGACCTAAGCATTATAACAAAATAGCATTCGAATCAATCTGGAAAAACCAGCATGAAAAACTCAAATAATGGGGAACGTATAAAAATTCTATGAGCCCACGCCGCTAACGCTCAATGAGTTTTTACCTCTTAAGAATAACATCCATAAAGGAAAGAGTAGATATAAACAGTAGGAAACAAATCCAAATGATAATGGGCATAAAAAGTATTAAAAACTAGACATGAGAGAATGAAAATAATCCGAGCAGAATCCAAACTGGACGGAATGGATAAACAAGATAATAGTCCAAACTTGATAGAATGGACAAATAATTAAACACCACGAAGAGTGGTTGACCCTTCCCATTGCAATTATAGAAAAACAGATTCAAAGATTCGAATCAACTTAGGAAAGGAAATTTCAAACAAATGACTTGGAAAGAGCACTACCCTTGAAGTATACCTCTAGTGATATCTTCTGAGAAGCTCATATACTCCGTGACACTTTTTTGAGAATGTACTAGCTGGACCCTGTCAAACCTTACCAAGTATCCAAATATTTCCACATCTAAGTGTACAACCGAATCCGATGAAAATACCCTAATGGAAGTAACCCCACATAGTTGGACGTCCTTTCATGCTTTGGGTTTAATTATTTTCCAACAGAGGATAACAAAGCTCAAAAGAGCAGCAAATCGTTTCTAAGGCGACGATACACTATGAAGAAGGATTAATCCAATACTTAATAAATCAACTATCAGTAATAATTAAAATGACCGTATATGGAAATTAAATATCATATATTTAATCTACTCATTGATTCCAAACAAGTGCTATCTCTCGGTGGAAAATGAAGCAACACGAGTTGAGGTAGTGTTACCGTTAGGCGTCGCCTTGACGACATTTATTAAGGTAGTACTGAGTCCAAGTCTCAACATTTAGCGTTAAAAGTATGACTAAATCCTTTCCATATAAGCGATATAATTTATGGAATTATTTTTCCATAAACGAATTGAACTTTACATTGTAAACTGAGCTTGTGCTTGATTTCCATATTACTATATTGGTGAAACACTTTTAAAAATACCTTTTAAAGTGTTCATCTAAAAGACAAATTTTATAATATTATGTGTATTAAAACAAGGGTTAAAAATAAACGCCATTAAAACATTGCTTACTATATACCTAAAACAATTTATACTTAGCTTTACTTACAAATAATTCCCTTAAAAGGATTTTCTCATTTATAAACCATTGCTTTTAAATTTAAAACAATGTTTATTATCCCAAAAAATAAATAAAATAATTTAAATGCCTTTATAAATTTAAAAAAATATTAAATATCTCGAAAGACAATTAATCACATTTATAATCTATTTTAAATAAATAAATCCATTACCTTTAATAAAATAGTTAATTATTACCAAACAATTTTGTACCATTAGTAAATTATCTTTAAAACCTTTATTAAATCATAACTTTAAAACACTAAATAGGTTAAATAAATTTAAAACACTTTCATTTTATTAAATAATTTGCTTATTCACTTTTATTAAAATCAAATAATTAATTTAAAATATCTTTAATTAAAATGGTTTATTAATTTCAAATAATCATCAATTAAAATGAATAATTAATCTCAAATATCAATAATTAAAATGATTAAATAATTTAAATGGCATTAATTAAAAATTATTAATTAAATTCAAATAATCATAAATTAATTGGGTTAATTAAATCCAAACATCATTATTCAAAACGATAAAATAGTGCAATACATCATTGGTTAAAAATGATTAGCTAACTATAAAACATCATTTAATAAAATGATTTAATAAATTTCAAATATAATTTGATAAAAAAATTAATTAAATTTAAAACAATCATTAACTAAAATGATTAATTAAAGTTTGAATCATTAATTAAATGACTTAATTAAATTCAAATCTCATTAATCAAATAGATTAAAAAATTTCAAACATTATTAAATAAAATGATTAATTACTTTCAAATATCAAAAAATAGGATGATTAATTAAAATCAAATATCATTAATTAAAGTGATCAATTACTTTAAAATATCATTAATTAAAATGATTATTAATTTTCAAATATCATTAATTAAATTAATTAATTAAATTCAAATATCATTACTTAAAATGGTTAATTAAATCCAAATGTCATTAATAAAAAAGAACTAATTAATTTTAAATATCATTAGATAAAATGATTGATTATTTTAAATTATCATTCATTAAAATGATCAATTAATTTCAAACATCTATTTTGTGAGAATACAAGTTCAAGTTCAAAATACATATGACAAGGTTTTAGGAATGAAAATCAATAAATGATAATATAGCGAAAATCGCTATAACGACACTTAAACAATTTAAATGGGATATCAAGATTTTATTTCAATTAAATGTCAATATAATAGCATAAGGATGTAAATAAATAATTATTGTTGAGAAAACCCTCAGGGTCTCTCTATGAATTTTTCTTGTGAAACAATTATTATGGATAATACACACACACACACACACATATAATCGTATGGGTTCAAATTAATATGTCATCCATTTTCCAAATGGAAAATTAACCAAACAATCAATCAAATAATTTAACTAACATCCAAGCAATTAATAATAGTTTGTAGCATCATAGATATGATATAGTAAAATTGAATGTGAGTTAAACCCACATTAGTTCCAGTTTCTACCGAAGCGCTCCGATTTTGGACTAAAACTGAACGGGCGTTCTATTTTTGCCAAAAAATTTACTAGCTCTAAATCTAAATAAACCAACTCCATTGCATAGCCATCATCGCTATGAGTCTAATGCAAAAAGTAGCATTTAAATCCGACCTCGTACGTGAAAGTTGTTTGAACTATAAGTTTCCAAATTGAATAATATAACTAATATTCAATTACATCACCAATTGCAATTCCTTTATTACCCAAACAAATTATTTCTTCTTCCCCATTCTAATCGTGCACAGTCGAAGACATGAACCCATCAAAACGTGCATGATTTTCTATAATACGGAGCCATGTTCCGTGAAAATCAAATCCGTCTTCGCCAACGTGTTCCTCTCGACGAACTCGACTAAGTTATACCCAAAATTCGATGCCCGCACCATTTATAATAGTGAGACATAAACAGGACCTCCCCCTCGCACACTAGGTCGCGTCTCCCATAGGCCGCCACATGACCTCAAACTCTGGCTATAGTAGCTACATTACCCAAGAAACACAATTGAACTAACCTCCTCTCCTAACGATGTTTAAAATGTCTTAAATTGCCAACTCTAGGTTTGCTGTCATGAATAGCCTCTACATAAATGACAACACGCCCACAAATCAAACCCCTAGCTTTGAAATTCTTAATGATACGAATCCAGCAAATTGAACGACATAATTTATCGTTGCTTAATTCCTTAGTTATGGATATATAAAGTTTTTATTTTGTAAGAGGAAGTTTTACTTCATGTTATAGGCATTGTTTTGTAAGACAACAAGGGTATTGCCTTGGATATGGGAAGGTATGGTGGGGGTATGGGCTTGTTGTGAGGGGTGTGGACTTTAAAAAAATGGATACATTATTATTTTATTTTAAAATATCCGGCACTACATACACAAAAATCTCAAACTCAAATCGAAGTGTACCGACTGGCGTTCTATAATAAATACCCATATTTCGAACACAATGGAATTATTTTCAAGGCCTAATTCCCAAGTATACGAAAGTTAGCTTTTTATGTAAAATAATTTTTAAAATTAATTCGTAAGGCATTTCGAGCTCGCACAAACACACAGTACGTCTGATCATTATAAACCTCGACGGAGTACAATAATTAATTATTTTGGATCTAATGGCATTGTTTTCAGCAAAATTTGAGGCAGTTCCCTGTAATGTCATTTTCAAATATTTAAATATCATTTTATATTTCGGACCTAATTATCGATATTTATCAGATATATTTATATTTGTAAAATAAATTTACAAAATGAATTCATCAATATTATTTATTAATTAAAAGGGGTTGAATAATATTATTAATTTCATTTAAATAATATTTAATTCATAATTCAAATATTTAAATAGCCAACATATTTGAATTTCAAAGTACTAAATTTCAAAAATCCTATAATTTAATATTTAATATTAATTAAACATTTCAAATTAAATGATCAAAATTCTAGGTTGTTACAATATAGTACTTTAAAAATTAAAAAGATGTTTCAAAAAGGCATTTCAAAAAAATTATTTTTATAAAACACAACATTGGTCAAATGAGGAATCAATTTAAATGGATTAATAAAACAAGTGGTATTGTAACGACTTGCCTTTTTAGACATTTTAAGCAGATACAGGCGTCAACTCAAACCATTCAAAAGGGCAAATTGTTATAGGATAAATAAGAAAAAGAGAAAAAAATAAAACAAAAACAAAATCTCGCAGCGGGATGACAAAATAAAATAATCAAGTAACAGTTCATGAACCTATTTTACAAAAAAAATCGATTATACTTATATAACACAGAATCAGAGCTACATAAAATAGAGATAAGTAACAATGCAGCAGAATAGTATGAAGTAGTGGGATAATATAATAATAGTAGTACAAAATCTTCGTCTTCATCCTCTAGGAATAAGGTCTCCAAATTCTGAAATGCTCAAGCTGAACCGAGCGAATTGAAAAGACAAAAAACTCGAGTTAGAACTAAAAGATCTTATGTAAGTTAAATCAATGGTAAATATGCGTGTGATAGCGTCAGAGATGTTTACGGGGTTTGACATCTCATATCCAGTGTCTAACATGAGTGCTGTAACTTAAGAGATGTTCGGGATTCACATCTCCTAAGGATCCGTTAAACTATCTAATATGTAGTACAATACGCTATTATAATAGTGTCTATAGTAAAGTAAAGTATTAAAATAGCATTAAGGCGTTACCCATATCCCCTTTAAAACATTATATAATGCAGTAGTCTATACAGATACTGTAAACTCCACCCGTAGGTGGGCTATCAGGGAGCACTCCATAGGTACGACACAAAACAAACTCGTAGAAGGCTCGATAGGGCATGCGACACAACACCCGAGGAAATGCCAGGGTAGATATATCATTTGCGTATCCGGACTGGTGGTAATGCATAGCAACTACTACCGCCCACCTTGGAACACACTCCCAAATCAAAATCAAGTGTGGCCACCAAAATCAAATCACAAAGTCAGAATATAATATCGAAGAAGTGTGCTCGATAGGAGGAATGACCTCACTTGGCCCGGCGTGGCTCCTGATTTTATCTGCATCAAGTTGACTCACGGGAGTCAGGGTCTTGTAAATACCCCATACAGGAATCTTTCACCAAACCATCCACTTCATTTCTGGAATCTCCACCATGTACACAGTTGTTAAAGTGGTTTTTGCTTTTGGCAGAGAGTACGACAATATATGATCCCATTCTCTTTAACAACCAAATGCTTATTTCACACCGGATGATTCTTTTATATTTCAAAAGTCAACTCACAATTTATATCAAAATATCATATTCTCAAAACCATATCACTTTCGAAATTTTATTCTTTCAAATTCTTATAACATTTGAAATCATATCATTTTCTAAATCATAATTTCTTTCGAAAATCATATTTTTGAATAGGTTAAATTCTTACTTCAAAGTCATCATATTCAATTAATTATAACATTTAAATCCCAACATAGGTATATAACATCATTTAGCAGCATTGCTTTTAAAGCAATGAATAGGAATATAAACACTTCGCCTTTTCTTAGACTGAAAATTAGAAAATAGTTTAAATAGTTATAAATAGTTATAAATAGTTAAATACTGTAAAAAATTATAATTATAGATTAAAGATACTATTAAATTAATTTAATATAGTCAAACTGATTTAAAATAGATTAAATATAATTAAATAGATTAAATAGCTTCAAGCTAGATTAATTAAATTTAAAATAAATCAAAATGGTTTAATTAGTTTAAAAATAAACTAAATTGTGTTAAGTAGATTTAAAATAGATTAAATAAAATTAGCATAGTTTAAAATAGGTTAAAATGATTTAATATTGTTAATAGAGGTTGAAATAGTTTGAAATTTGAAAATCTTAATAATTAGAATCTTTTAAATTAATATATGTTTAAAACAGTTTATATTAAATATGGATTTGAAGTTAAAATCAATCTACTATTTATTTCATTTGAACACAATTCAACCATTTCCATTTCTAAATCGACATATTTCAATTTCAAATCTCCATTTAATTTCCAAATAAAATATTAAATTTTTCATCGATTTAATTCATCTTTGAAATATATCTATTTAAGCTACTTCAATTTCCAAATATATTCAAAGTTACATTCAAACAATTTCAGCTCAATTCCGATAAATTTCGCTTATACTTCAAATTCAACCTCAAAATTTAAATTTAATTTTTTGAAGCAGTTCCTTTATACCAATCCACATTTCAGTCATAAAACTTGGTTTTTCAATAATAATTCAATTTATATAAATCAAATTTTGTTTCAAAATACCATTTAATTAAATTTGAAAGTTAAGGATTTTAAAATCATTTAATTTAACCAATCCAATATCCATATATAATTCTCTACCTTGGGTCATGTGATATGGATATTTATCATTTCAATCCGTAATTATTTTATGTTTACGGATATATATCATTTCAATCCGCACTCCCGAAAATATAAAAATCCATAAAATCACTCGAGTATATCATTTCAACTCACAGTGATTTTTCCATAATCTATAGATCGTTTGGATATATATCATTTCAACCCATAGTGAACTTGCAGTTTATAACTGTTACACGGACGTATGGCTCGGCTTGGATGTCGTTCCGTATAAACATATAGCCCGGCCTGAATGACATTCGACGTAAACGTGTGGCCAGGCCTAGATGCCGTTCGGCATAAACATATGGCTCGACCTGGATGACTTTCGACGTAGACCTGTGGCTCGACTTGGATGTCGTTCGGCCTTAAAGGGAGGATCAACACTCAACCTTGAGGAGGGTATCGTCGCTGGACATACATCACTCGGAAACTGCGCCCGGTTGTGACGGTATGACACGCCTTGCTCGGTGCATACTATAGGTGTTAACAAGTTGTCACGCCCACAACATAGTTAGGGCGTTTGGCATGACTTCGCTTCGAGTCAACCTGCTATCCGCTTAGGGTTTACTTCGAGTCACTATTTCAACGACCAGATAATTCTCCACAAGCATTCCTTACTTGGCATTCCTTGTTCAACATCCCAGGCTCGGTGCGTAGAAGTTACTTACTATGGGCTGAAGTACCTTGTTCCTAAGCCCCCGAAAGAAGTCCGACCTATCTTCGCCTATAAATAGAAGGGCAGAGGCACAGTGTATGTGACCTTTTTCTGAGAACACTAAGGAGACTCTTCCATTTTCGGAACTTATTATTTTTCAGTTAGAACTTGTATTCAATTTGTTGGTGCACGGATTGTATCTGTATTCAATTATTTGAAAAAGCAATAAAGATTAAATTTAATGTGGACGTAGGCAGTTACGCCGAACCACTATAAATCTAGTGTTCTAGTCTTTGCAATTAATTCTGCATACATTCCTCTATTTTAATTTTATGTCTTCATTAATCTCTCTACTCAAATCATTCTTTGGGTGTTAGTGACCAATTTTGGTGCTAACATTTTGGAGCATTCACTGAGAAACCCTTCTCGGGTTATTAGGATCTACTTTGTAGCTACTGGATTGAAGAAGTCCCCCGAAGGAGATCCAAGTCATTCATAGGAAGTCCGTTGATTATACTCAGAGTTCCTACAATAACTCTACAATGGGAAGACGCCGTACCTGATCATCCTCGCACAACGCGGACGTCAACGGGACTGCTAGCGTCCAACAAGTAGGACCCAGCAATTAATAAGTTAATCCGGGCGCAGGGACTGTCACCGCCCAAAGCCAGATGGTAGTTGTCACAAGAACAGATTTCAACGACCTGATGAGAGAACTCATGGAAAGCAGGAGACAACTTAACGAACAGATTCAAGCTAATGCCAACCTCATGACTCATCTTACTCAACAACAGCATCAGAACGCTGGAGGCAGCCCTGCTCCTTATTCCTCGTATTACAACTCGACTTCATCCGATGAACCCCCCTAGGCGTAGACGCTGCAGAACTGAAACAACACAAGCAGGTGTTGCTGATCGATCAACCAACGATGGTCCATTTTCCCTACCTGGAGCCATGACACCTCACTTACATCAAGGAAATCTTACCCAAGCTACAACAGGAAACTTAGGATCTGGAGCGCGAGTGGAAGCCGGACATCCGGCCCACCAAGGTCGTAATGAAGCTGGTCTCCAGGATACATATTAGGTAGATCACCAACAGAGGTGACACTAACCAGAATGGTCTTGTAGAACAGATTCCTACCTGTAGTCTTCCATGCAAACCACGAACCTATCGGCTATGGTCAGACAGCTGATGAGAGAAAATCAATGCTTGACAAATGATGATTGGGGGATATCCAGAAGTCATACTCCATTTACAGATATTATTCTACAGGCCGAGTACCCGCAACAAGTTTAACATGCCAACTATCCCGGCCTATGAAGGGAAGACTGGCCCCAGACCGCATATGATGAGATATGAATGGATGATAGATTCAGCTAGAGAAAATGATGCAACTAAGTGTAGATGCTTCAAATAACTTTATCCGGAATTGCTACCATGTGGTTCACTCGACTTACTCCACGGTCTATCTCCAGCTTTGATAAATTGATGACGAAATTTATAGAACAGTTTAGGATTCATGCCACTCGTCCCAAGGACGTAACGTCCTTGTTTAGTGTGATTCAGGCTCCGGGGGAGTCGTTAAAGGAGTACTTATAGATATTTCACGTTGTGGCTACTGAAGTTAGAAACCTAAATGACCATGTCATTTTGATGGCTGTGATGCGAGAAGTGGATCCGGATTCGGAGTTTTGCGATTGGCTGGCAGGAAAGCTTCCAACTACGCAAGAGCATTTTTATTCAAAGGCTCATTAATTCATAAGAAGGGAGGAAGCCAGGTGGACGAGGCGAGATAATGCACCAGGACCTGGCAAGGAGATTGTAAACAACGACATTGCTGTAAAACAATCCGGTGATAACTCGAGGAAGGTCCAGGTCAATGTCCAGAACAAGCTTAGGAAATCTAAAGGGTCTGGAGGAGGAAATATCGGAAAGAAAAGGGAAGCAGAAAAATGGAAACCAAGGATTCCGTCTTATAATGAATACACTCCTCTGAATGCATCTCTAGAAAACATTTGCCTATCGACTTGTAACACTTTCCAATACCGAAAGCGATGCCAAAAGAGTTAACAGAGGAACAAAAGGGGACTGGGAAGTATTGCCGCTTCCATGAGACTTACGGCACAATACCGAGGAATGTAGACACCTCCACGATGCCACTAGAAAAGCTAATTCGACAAAAAAAGTTGTAGGAGTTTGTTACGAACCCACAGGAAGTTAGATAAGGAACATTAGACACGAACGCAGGAAATCTCTACGCCATCCAAAGGAACCTGCTTGATATGTAGGTAGACTAGTCATAAACACGATAGTTGGTGGACCTCGCCGTGCAGATAAGAATTGGAAAGAAATGGAGCGGTATGCTAACTCCCTAGGGCATGCATATTTTGAATGTTGTTCACATACAGTGGATGGGTCCCTGGCTAAGTAGCAGCGAACGATGAAGGACAATATAGTATTCAAGTGCAGAGATACTGATCAGGTGGAGGCTCCTACCGTTGACCCGATGGTCATCTCCGCTACAATCGGGCCAGCATTTGTGAAAAGAATTTGGATTAATTGTGGAAGTTTTGTTAACATCATCTTCAAAAAAGCATATGACCAAATGAAGATGGAGACGAAGGATTTAAAACCATCTAAAACCCGTACCCGTGGCTTTAATGGTGCAGCAACCGATGTAGTGGGTTATGTTGAATTGCCAATTGAACTTGGACAAGGTGAATGTAGGAGGGTATGAATCCTACTTTTCATCGTTTTGGATGTCGATTCTCCGTACAATGTGTTTTTGGGTCGATCGGCCCTGGTAGAGCTTAGGGCAGCTTTGGACCCTTGGTGTTTAACTTTGAAATTTCCGACAGACAAAGGAGTTGGTGTTGTGCATGGCGATCAGGCGATCGGTCGTGCGTGTTATGTGATTGAGTTGAGAGAGCTCCAGCAAAGAGAGAAAGGAAAGGTTGTGGACGGCTCCGTCCGCACCCGAATAGCTGAAAATTGACAAGCGGTGCCCGACCCTGGCTCGGGCAACACGATCGGATCTATAGAGATGTAGATCCGGGAGATGATGATGAGGAACCTAGGGAAGCAAAAGTAGCACCGACTGAACTGACGATTGACATTCCAGTCAGTCGAGATAACCCATCGCGAGTACTTAATATTGGATCATAACTCAACCCCTCAACGATCGAGGATCTCACTGATTTCCTCCGAGCGAATCTAGATATTTTCGGTTGGAAACATTATGATATGTGTGGGATTTCACCTGCTATTTTGAGTCATATATTGAACATAGACCCAAGGTACGCACCAATAAAGCAGAAAAAGAGAGGCATGAACCCAGAGAGGTTAGCTTCTCTTAGATAGAAGGTGGACAAATTCAAAGCGAATGGGTTGTCCACGATACCCTCTACCCTGAATGGGTGTCTAACCCCATGCTAGCAAGAAAAGAAAATGATAAAAGGAGAACCTGTGTAGATTACTTTGATCCGAACAAAGCATGCCCTAATGATAGTTTCCCTTTACCCAAAATTGACCAGCTGGTCGACTCAATGACTGGACATGAGTTATTATCATTTATAGATGCGTACTCGGGATATAATCAAATACCTATGCAGATTACAAACCAAGAACACACTAGTTTTGTCACAGATGTTGGGCTATATTGCTATGTAGTGATGCCTTTTGGATTGAAAAATGCGGGAGCAACTTATCAGCGTCTTGTGAATCGGATGTTTATAGGCCAGATTAGTAGAACAATGGAAGTCTATGTGGATGGCATGCTCGTGAAGCCACGGCAATCAAACGACCACATTCGACACCTAGTGGAAATGTTTGATATATTCAGATATTATGGAATGAAAATCAATCCTCTGAAAAGTTCCTTTGGCGTTGCGTCAGGAAAGTTTTTAGGGTTCATTGTTAATGTGCGGGGAATCGAAGCTATCTTGGAGAAGATTCAAGTTATTCAAGACATACAAGTCCCCAGAACTATAAAGCAAGTGCAAAGCTTGAATGAAAAGTGGCCGCGCTGAGTCGATTCATATCCAGAGCCATAGAAAAGTGTATTCCCTTCTTCGATGTAATAAAGAATGGAAAGAGAAATTTCGGATGTACGTCCTATCGTGTGGACGCATTCCATGCTCCGGTAAGGAATTTGGAAAGTCCCCTGGTGTTGTCGAAGCCTATAGACTATGAAGTGTTGTATGTATACTTGGCTGTATCCCAACATGCCATTAGTACGGCTTTGGTTCGCGAGGAGGACCGAGTTCAAAAGCCAGTGTACTATGTCGGTAAACGTCTAACGGGGTCCGAAAGAAATTATCCTAAAAATGAGAAACTGGTCTACTGCTTGGTGATTGCATCACGCAAGCTGCATCCGTCTTTCAGGCACACTCGATTGGTGTTTATATCGATCAACCCTTGTGACAGGTACTCCAACGACCAGAAAGCTCTGAAAGGATGTTAAAATGGAATATCGAGTTGAGTCTGTTTGATATTACCTACCTGCCAAGTAGGGTCATACAAGGGTAAGCGCTAGCAGACTTCATCGCTGAATTCACCATGTCAGACGAACCTAACAGTCATGATGTCATTCCCCACATTCAATGGAAACTATACACGGATGGTGCATCCATAGATCGTTGTTTTGGGGCTGGTACAATTCTTGTGACTCCCAAAAACCGATCAATTTGTTACGCTTTGAAGCTCAATTTCCCAACTACAAATAACAAAGCTGAGTATGAAGTATTGATTGTTGGCTTGAAACTCATCAGGGAACTTGGAGTGAAATCGGTTGAAATCTTTGTGAGTAGGTGCGGGGAGATTAACAAGCGAAGGGGTAGAGGATTGCTCCGTACCTTGCCCTGGTTCACGAACTATTGGCAGACCTTGAATTATACGATATTTCGCATGTCCCATGTGAACATAATAGAGAAGCCGATTCATTGGCCAAATTTGCAAGTACTAGCGATGCACAGTGTAACAGCCCTTAAAATTTTAAAAGTTTTATTTATTAAATTAATTGAAAATTTGTGAAATTTTAAACAATAAAATTTGGAAATAAAAATTTATTATTTGGAATACTTCTATTTAAATATAGTAACTCACAAATTTCATCTGATTTTATGGAAGTTTATTTTATTGTATAATTCTATTTCAATTTAAATCAGTTAATAATTGATGATAATAAATTAATTTCCAAACCTGAAGTATTTTTCTATAAAAAAATCTAAACCCTCTTCTGAGTGAGACATCATATTTCGTTTCATCAAATTTGGACTTCTATAGCTCCGTCGTTCTTATTTTCTACGTTTTAGCTGTATTTTCGGCTAGCTGAAATTCGAATATTTATAATTCAATCGTACCACTGATAACTGTATACCGTTTTGATCGTCTCATCGTGCTGATCTCTGCAGTATATTTATTTGTGTATTTTGCGGTCCGGTATGCGATGGATATAATAGACTGTTCATTGTATCGGTCATACAAATTTCAACCGTTAGTACCTGCGCCTTTTCAAATTTGAAACATGACGTCAATCAATCAAATATTAATTGCTTTAATAACCGTAGCTGATTTAATGGCCAGCGGTTACCCTTTTTATCACTTCAATTTATTTATTTTCGTTCGGTACTAAATTATATGAAATGTTGGCAGTTCATTTTTTTTGAATCCAACTATCTTGTGCCTATGGCCTTCACATTACCTTCTTCTCCTCAAAATATATTTCATGAAACTATGCTCTTTCCATTCACCAGTTCTTTCACAAAGAAAAAAAAGCATAAAAATAGCTTATATATTTATGAAAGGCACGTTCTCCTCATCCACTGCAGCTTTCATATTATCATTTTTCTTCCACTGAATCATTCATGCATGTTTGCGCCAAAATTGGTCACAAACACCCAATATCACGAAAGCACCCGTTTACGTGTTCAACTTGATAATAATCAACACAGAACTCAGCAACAATCAATATAGAATTCAGGTCTAAGTAACAAATCGCAGTAATTCACAAACAACAATCACAAACACAGGATTTATAGTGGTTCGGCGTTCGCGCCTACGTCCACTTTGAAGGATTTCTCTTTATTGCCTTGTTCGATTCAATCGATTACAATGGATTATAGTAGATATTAGCTTTGAAATCTGAATACAACAGTGATTATGATAGATAGACTTGAATCCGGCAGAGTCTTGGCGTTCAATGGCAGAAGTCGTCCGAAGATCCCCCTTTCTGAAGGCTTCAGGGTGCTATTTATAGGCGTTGGAGGCCCAGATCTGGCTGAAACTTCGTGAGACTTCTTCTGGCACGTGAGTGGGCCCACGCGACCGATCCCACCAAGTTTTGTCTCGATCTGACATCGGTTCGAAGTGATTTCGAACCCATCAAGAATTGGTCCAATCGAGCTGAAACTTGGCAGGGACAATCTTTACCTCATATGGAAGCTACTGTGAAAGTTTGGTTGCATTTGGATTTGTGGTTAAGGAGATATGCTCGGTTCGAAATGGTGTTTTCTTGGTTGGCTGTGTTGTTCGAACCCATGACTTCGAACCCAAGCATTCGAATCGATGGAAGCACGCGTTACCCAGTGACGTGTCGCGCAATCCTCGCATCGATCCTACTTTCTCTCCGTGTTGACCGCTTCGAACCCGGGGATTTCGCCGACTTCGTATCGATGACCGTTGCGTAGTTTGAATCGATCAACTGCATCTGCCTACTTCGAACCGAGGGGAGGGAGCTCCCTTCGTATCGATGTCAAGCTCGTATATGTGATGGATACGAAATGGAGCTCCGTGATGGATTCGAAGGCAATCGGTTCGAAGTAGATGGAGGATGATGGATTCGAACACATCCATCCGAAGGGTCACGAACCGATCGATTCGAAGTGACCAATATCATGCCTGATCGGTTCGAATCGATCGGTTCGAAGTTAGCGGAGTGATGGGTTCGAAGCAGTGAGTATTGGATGGGTTGGAAGTGGATGGGTTCGAAGGAGATGGTTTCGAAGGTGATGGGTTCGAAGTACTCCAGTGTGATGGGTTCGAAACAGACAGTGACCACCTTTCTCAATTTGAATCCATCATATCTTGAGCATACGAACTCCGATTGACTTGAAATTTGAAATGATGACTCCTACGACCTTTCTTGTCATGTCCTATCAATTGTGGCCTGTTCCGGACTCGGAAAAAATTCATCGATATCCATAGCAAAGTGAAGTATAACCAATCTCTGAGACGAACTGTCTTTCGTTTTCGACCAATCTTTTGGTATCACGGCTTTGCCAAAAAGCGGGATAACATTTTGCCCACCAAAACATGCCTTGCGGTAGGAAGGTGTGTTTTGTAATGCCTTGAGTTGGATGCTCTCATCCTGTCATCGACCTGTAAAGAATTTGACAGTTTCATATGGCCTCAAATGACGATCGTTCGGGATCAAGCCATTTGGGACGAAGCGCGGCCGTTCATGGTCGAGCGCTTAACTTCAAATGACGATCGTTCGTGATCGAGTCATTCGAGGTGAAGTGCGACCGTGCGCGGTCGAGCGTATAAACTCATGAATCGATTGTTCGGGATCATATGCTGTTTGAGGTGAATTGGGACCGTTCGCGGTCCGTGCCGTTCGCGGCATAGGATGGAATAGGACCGTTCTCGGTCGATGCCGTTCGCGACAAATGATGAGAATAGGACCGTTCGCGGTCGATGCTATTTATGGCAAAAAGATTGAATGGGACCATTCGCGGTCGATGCCGTTCGCGGCAATTGATGATCGTTCGCGACCAAGTGCCGTTCAAGGCGAATGGTGACCGTTCGAGGTCGGATTTTATAATTAGTGAATCATGACCGTTCGTGGTCGGTGCCGTTCAAGGCAGAGAGTGATCGTTCGCGATCGTGTGCCGTTCGAGGTGGATTTGTGACCGTTCGCGGTCGGGTGTTGGACCTCAAGTGGCGACCGTTCGCGATCAAGCCGTTTGAGGCGTGGTGAGTTGTGACTGTTCGAAGTCGAGTGGTGATCGTTCGCGATCGGGTGCCGTTCGAGGCGAGTTGTGTGTGTGCCCGGGAGGGCTCGGTGTTATCGATGTCAGGGTCACGTTCGGGTGAGATCCTGGATCGTTTGTCAAGGCGGTTCTTCGCCATCTCAGAGCATGCCTAAGGATCGTACGCGACCCCGTACATGTGTAAGTAGCTTAGCCATTCCAGAGTTATCAGAATCAAATATCTATTACACGGATGAGTTTCAAAAACAATGTCCAAACAAACAGAGTCTAAGTGTTCAAATTGAAATGACATGAAAGCAAAGCATGGATGTCAAAGTGTAAGTTCCCACTACGAAACGGTCAATGATCATCCAGAGCATGCCTGGAGATCGTTCGCGATCTCGCACATGTGTAAATGATTTGATTGCGTTAGTGGAAGCTTACAACTTGTTCATCGTTATCTCACTCAATTGATAACCAATCGGTGCCTGGATTCGGGGTCGCCTCTAGCTGATGTGGATGGTGGTCGCTCTGGTTCCGCCGTAGGAGCTCGCCTCCTTACATATTGAAGGAGCACACCGTTCCTGATATGCCCTTCCACCTCGTCCTTCAGGTGCCTACAATCATTAGTGTTATGACCATTTAATTCATGGAATACACAGAACTTATCTGATTTCCTTTCGTCAGAGGTAGGATCCCTTTGCATTGGCCTGCGATACGGAATCTGTTCTTTGGTATCCTGGTAAATTCGCTCCAGGCTCTCGTTCAGCTCAGTGTAGGTGGTAAATCGCAGCTCCCTCCGTTGCCGCTTTGATCTGTCTCCGTTATTCTCAATCCTTCTTTTACCTTTATCCTTGTCTGAATCCCTTCTAGGGGGCTTTTCGTCTTTGAGTGCATAAACTTCTATCCCGTCTCCTTCTTCTCTTTCTGCACTCGCATCCTCTAATCGTAAAAACTTTTCCGCCTCGTGATAAAATTCTCCTAGATCCATAGGTGGATCTTTAGTTAGCGAATTTTTGAACTCTGTTCCGTCCGCTATTCCGGACACAGCCGCCATCATAACCATGGATGGATCCGGTCTATCCACGGAAGCCGCCGCTGCATTGAACCGTGTCAGGAAACTTCTCAATGTTTCTCCAGCCTTCTGTTTCAAAGTTGCCAGTGTCATCACATTCTTAGGTCTTGTAATGTGAACCCTGAATTGCCTCATAAACCTCTCAGTTAAATTGTTCCATGTTCCGATGGATCCGCTATCCAATTGCCTGAACCATAATGCCGCAATATCCGCCAAATACAGTGGGAAGCACCAGGCCATGACCTCCTCTGATGCCCCCAGCACTTCCATATGCCTCATATATTTTGTCAGATGGACCGTGGGGTCCGTTCTCCCGTCATACATATCCAGCGATGGTAATTTGAAGTCCGGTGGGTTTCTAGCTCGTCTGATTGCCGGAGTGAAAGGACTCCTATTAACATCCTCTAGGTCTTTGTTCACCAAACCGCCTCTCATTGCTCGCCTAACCATCTCTGCCAGCTTGTCGGTGTCTCCAAGATGCAGCCTTCGTTCGTCACTTTCATCCTGCCCCCCGAGTTCACGAGGGAATTCTGAGATGTGCCCCCTTGACTGAGCGTTCATTCCTCTGCTGTCTCCAGGTTGCGCAGATATTCCTCTTTCTCCTTCCGAAATTGGACCAACATTCTCCATGGGTGTGCCCCCTAATCCGGGTGCGACGCCAGATGGTCCTGCTTCGTTCTGAACTCCATTGGCTTCCCTATTCTGCACTCCAAGCTGTCCTATCTGTTGAAACAAACTCTGGATCAACTCCTCCTGCTTCTTCATCATCGTCTCCATCTCGTCTCTAGTGATGTAGATCGATGGTTGATTCGCTCCTGAGGAAGCCTCCTGACTTCCTTGTTGTTCACTCCTTTCTGGCCTTGGCCTTCTACTCGATTGTCTCGTCATAACTTCTCAAATTTAAACTTCCAAACTTTCTCTGAATCAATTATCAACTGGTAGAACTCCTGAGTTCAGTTTCTCAGCGGAAGCACCAAAATGTTTGCGCCAAAATTGGTCACAAACACCCAATATCACGAAAGCACCCGTTTACGTGTTCAACTTGATAATAATCAACACAGAACTCAGCAACAATCAATATAGAATTCAGGTCTAAGTAACAAATCGCAGTAATTCACAAACAACAATCACAAACACAGGATTTATAGTGGTTCGGCGTTCGCGCCTACGTCCACTTTGAAGGATTTCTCTTTATTGCCTTGTTCGATTCAATCGATTACAATGGATTACAGTAGATATTAGCTTTGAAATCTGAATACAACAGTGATTATGATAGATAGACTTGAATCCGGCAGAGTCTTGGCGTTCAATGGCAGAAGTCGTCCGAAGATCCCCCTTTCTGAAGGCTTCAGGGTGCTATTTATAGGCGTTGGAGGCCCAGATCTGGCTGAAACTTCGTGAGACTTCTTCTGGCACGTGAGTGGGCCCACGCGACCGATCCCACCAAGTTTCGTCTCGATCTGACATCGGTTTGAAGTGATTTCGAACCCATCAAGAATTGGTCCAATCGAGCTGAAACTTGGCAGGGACAATCTTTACCTCATATGGAAGCTATTGTGAAAGTTTGGTTGCATTTGGATTTGTGGTTAAGGAGATATGCTCGGTTCGAAATGGTGTTTTCTTGGTTGGCTGTGTTGTTCGAACCCATGACTTCGAACCCAAGCATTCGAATCGATGGAAGCACGCGTTACCCAGTGACGTGTCGCGCACTCCTCGCATCGATCCTACTTTCTCTCCGTGTTGACCGCTTCGAACCCGGGGATTTCGCCGACTTCGTATCGATGACCGTTGCGTAGTTTGAATCGATCAACTGCATCTGCCTACTTCGAACCGAGGGGAGGGAGCTCCCTTCGTATCGATGTCAAGCTCGTATATGTGATGGATACGAAATGGAGCTCCGCGATGGATTCGAAGGCAATCGGTTCGAAGTAGATGGAGGATGATGGATTCGAACACATCCATCCGAAGGGTCACGAACCGATCGATTCGAAGTGACCAATATCATGCCTGATCGGTTCGAATCGATCGGTTCGAAGTTAGCGGAGTGATGGGTTCGAAGCAGTGAGTATTGGATGGGTTCGAAGTGGATGGGTTCGAAGGAGATGGTTTCGAAGGTGATGGGTTCGAAGTACTCCAGTGTGATGGGTTCGAAACAGACAGTGACCACCTTTCTCAATTTGAATCCATCATATCTTGAGCATACGAACTCCGATTGACTTGAAATTTGAAATGATGACTCCTACGACCTTTCTTGTCATGTCCTATCAATTGTGGCCTGTTCCGGACTCGGACAAAATTCATCGATATCCATAGCAAAGTGAAGTATAACCAATCTCTGAGACGAACTGTCTTTCGTTTTCGACCAATCTTTTGGTATCACGGCTTTGCCAAAAAGCGGGATAACAATGCATATGTATTTTGCTTTGAACCACTTGCTCTTACTTCCATTTGAACTCACGCAACAACCCACCACGCTTGAAGCCGTACACCCCCCTAAACCTTGCGCAACAGCCCCGCTCGACCTCACCTAAACAAAAACCCGACCAACGTGAAGTCTAGCCACCACCATCCATGCTCGTCCCTTCCGTTCCTCCCTTCTCCCATGCTGAGACCAACTTGCCATAGACCCAAAGCAAATAGTAGCCGATCCTCGGCCTCCACTTGCCGTGCAACTCGAGGCAGCCACACCACCACAAAAGCCCAGCCGAAACTTTCTTTCCCCTTCTCTGTTTCGCTACCCACCTCCTACTTCTCCGCAGTATGGTTGAGCACACGCGTTCTTCAAGGTATTGCATGCATGAGATATTGAGGGAATATTATTTGTGCTACACTATTTACATATATATTACGGTTATATATATATATATATATATATATATATATAGTGGTCATTCTTTGTATTCATGTCAAAACTTATTTTATAAGTTAGTATATTAGCTTGGTAATCATATATTTTGTTTTCTGTTTACATTACCGAAAGCAAAGGTATATTTTTTTTTATATATATTGTATGAAAATATTTGCACTAAGCAATATATATATATATTATTATACGGTATATGATTCGTTTGTATTTTAAACGCCTTGGCTGTTTTATATATATAGGTAGTAGGTTCTATTTATAAAAATATAAGTTAGGCATATATAGGTAGTAGGTGTTGTATTGCGTGAAGGTTAATATTAAAGGTGATCTTGGAATAAGCGTAATATATGTATATAAGTCAATTTATATAAAAGTTGGGTAAGTTAAGAATAATAGTTTATATATAGGTTTGCAACAGTTAGAAAATGTTGGGTTATATGATAATTTACATATATATTGTATATAGGAAGTTAAGTTCTTTGTTCCATATTTTGTTCTCATGCATACGCATTCACTAGTTTAAGTATTGATTTCGTTAGGACTAATATAGTACGAAACGCTTGTAGTATACATATTAATTCTAGCATTTATTTTTGTATGTGTTGAAATCAAATATTGATCTTATGGGAAGTGTACATTTGATTTAAAAGTTAAATGCATGTATAGAGTTTTATTTTGAAGACGGTTTTTTCATATATTATTTTAATATTGGTCTTGAATCAAACCATTAATTTCAATAAAATAATAATAATAATAATATATTTTCCGTATATTTCAAGCTGATGTGATTCGTTCCCATCGTTTCCTATTATCCAATTTGTCCCATCTATATCTAGCTATTGATTTGTTTTCTTCAATTTCATGTTATTCCAGTCTTGATTTGATCGTCAAAATTGTATTCATCGTGTCGTGCCTTGGAATTCGTGTTTGGAACAACAATTCGCTTCCATTTTTCGTTCATCTCTCTAGGCTCGAAAAGTGAGCAATCACTCATGATTTATGTTCTTATATTTATTAAATTCGATTTCAATTGAAATGACAATTGAAATATTCTGCTTGTTATGTATGCTGTTATCTGTAACTGTTCACCTGTGGGATATGACACCATATCCTGTTGTTTATATTATATTGTTATTTATGATATATGCCTGTTGTTATATTTTGTATTATCTGTTATCACTCTGCATGTTTCCGGTTAGTATAGGATTCACTATGGGTTGAAATGATACATACCCGAACGGACTTTAGACTAGGAGAAAATCATTATGGGTTGAAATGATGAACCCAAGCGATTTTCATTTGAATTGAATTTGGGATTGCGGGTCGAAATGATTCTACCCGTATATATTTAAATTACAGATTGAAATGATAAATATCCGTAGCTCTTGACCATAGGATAGGAAATTATATATAGACACAGTTAGTCCATATATAAATATTTTAAAAATAAATTCTACAGGTTCTGGAAAGAAATATATGGTTTTAATAAATGTGATTCTTAAATTAATATATATAAATGGTGGTGACATATATGGATATAATAATAATATTTAATTTAATTAAGACTGATCTAATATATATAATATGTTGAAGTATTTAAATTTATATTTCAAAATAGATTTTGGTAATAATTTTAATAAGTTAAGGTTGGGAAGATAATTTGAATTTCGTTGAAATTGTATTCAATAAAGAATTTTATTTTATTAAACCGTTAAGATATGATTTATAACTTCGTCTTGATTTAAGTAATTTAAAGAATATTTCTCATTTAAATAAATTTAAGGAAATAATTAGTAAAAATGTAATTTAAGGCTAGTTAAATGATACTGAATTTATTAAGTGAATATTCTAAGACAAAATAATAATGAGGTTAAATCGAGATCTATATGAAACTTTAAAATTGAACTTTGAAATATTGAATATTAAAGCTTTGAAAAATACTAGAATTTTAATGGTTAATTTGTGATTCAGATCTGTATTTGAAATCAATATAATTTTAATTTGTTATTTAGAAACTGAATTGAAAGGAAATTGATAAATTAAGATTGAATAAAATTTGAATGGGAAGTCGAGTTGATTTTTAAACGATTTGTGAGATTTGAGGAAATTATTTTAACATATATATACTATTTTGGAAAATAGATATATTTAAGAATGAAATGATATTTTGGTTTTGAAGTATAAATTAATTTTGAAATGACCACGGTGTTATATTGTATATTTCTACATTGTGGATAATTCAACGGATCCTTAGAGGATGGTTATCCCAAACATCCTTTAAGTTACTTGTATTTTAGTTGATATTTCACTTGAGTTGGATTTGGTGATATAAGAATGTTAATCCTGACTCGAGCGTTTTGTGTTTTGCTTTACGCTCGGGTCAGACTGAGTAGTTCAGCATTTGAGACTCACCTTTGGAGTTTGGAGCTTCGCTTGGAGATCCAACCATCGATTCAGCTTTCAGCTTTTCCATTTGATTTGTTCAGAGAGGTCATCAGTTGGTTTGGAGATTTCACTGTATTTAAGATATTCTGTTGTATTTTTTCCCTAACTCTGATGTTTATATAGTAGCTTCATGAACTACTGTTTATTTATTCCGCTGCGTATTATTATATTACTCTGTGTCTGTGATTCCGTGATTGATTTATTTACTGTATATGCTGAGTTTGCCAAATTTAAATTAACAATATGATATTTTGAGAAATCCAAGTCCGGCATGTGCGGATGCGAATGGTTGAAAATATCAGGTCGTTATAGTTGGTATCAGACTTTGGCTCTAGGCAAACTTAGCGTATATAGTAAATTTATTTTCAGAATCACTTTCATTCGAGCTTGAATTTCTTCCTCTTTGATTTGGTTTTCCTTTGGACTTTGGAACGTTCCTTGCGGTTCCAAAATCCATTGTCTTCTCTCCCTATTCGTGTTTCTTGATTCTGGAGTATCCCATAACTCCACTTCGAATGATTTCTATAAGAATGGGCGATCCCGCCAATCCTTGAATGATTTGTAAGGGGTGAAACTCCTTTAAAAGGTATTGAATCATCAGAGATTTCTATATCCTTGGTTTAGATGTCGCCATTTTTTTGAGGTCGAATGTTGATTTTCCTTGGAATTCTGCATTGACCTTGTTCTTAAAGTCACGGCTGACCCGGTTAAGTCGCCCGTGATTTGTATAAGTATGCATCTTCTATTTCGTAATTTAATTATCTCATCTTTGTTCGAGCGTATCTTCGGATCAGAATTCTATTTGATTAGAGTTCCTCTAATTCGAATCTCTACCTTTGTTTTGAAATCCATTCTGGAATTATCCTTTGAAAATCGGGTTTGTTTGCATTTTAGAAATTGTTTTATACACTGAAATTATTATTTTGATAACTATGATTTTATTCTATATATAAAAGTTTCGAAAGGATTTGACATTTTGAAGATTATATAAGAAATGGATTTATATAAAAAAATTATAGCCGAAGGGTTTTAATTTGAAATTTGAGAGATTGAATTCCGGTGTTTTGAAATCGGTTTTAAGATTTTTGAAAATATATAATAATACGATTTGAAAGTATTTTCGAAATAAGAAGTGTTTCAAACGACTCAAACGAGTTCCAATGATTTCAAAGAAATTTCAAAGAAGTTTTCACGAAAATAAAAGTCCGGAACTCACTTGTGTCGCTGGAAAATAATTTCGGTGATGAGTGCACGCATCATCGACATTGATTTTTGAGTTTCAGAGTAGGGGATCTTGTAGCTTTGCTATGCGAGCGATTTTTTGAAACAAATTTCGATTCAGATTTTGAAGTATGGTTTGATATTTAAAAGATATATGTGTGTGTGTATATATATTTGAAATGATTTAAAATAAGACGGTGTTTAGTCCTCGAGTTTCAGATTATTTTGCTATAACCTTATCTATTGGAATTGATTTATTGATTTGTTGCTGATTTCCAACTCTTGGATTTGAAAATTTGTTTTCTTCAAATATTTTTAAAGGTTCGAGAACTTTCAAATCAAGGTTTAATTTTCAAATCTATGTAATCCTAGAAAAATATAAACCATTCGATTAGGTAAATGAGTTGAAACTATTTTGTTAAGTAAATGAATAAGACTATTTTGAATTATACTAATATGGCATTTAGTTTGGATTGTTTTGAATAAAATTTAGTTTTAAATAGTTTGAAAGGCAAATTGATCTTTTGAATAGAAAGAAATAGTTTAGAGGTTTAAAAGGGAGTGTTTTAAACTGGTAATCATTTTGGGTATAATTGATTTTGAGAAAATCATTTGTTTCGAAAATAGATTGGAATTCAAACACAGTATTTATATGATGATTTTGAAAATGAATTTGTTGGACATAAATTAAGTTGATTTGGAAACGAGGATGACCTTTTAAACCTATTAACTTAGAAACTTTGAAACTGAAGATATTTAATTGGAAGAAATTTGGTGAAAACGTATATGATTTCGAAACTGAACTGATATTGAAACAAATTGAAATTGAGGACCTTGTTTGACTAAATACTTGATTTGGTAGTTATCGAACTTATATAAAATTGATTTGTATAAATATGAAGTTGATTTGAAAACTATTGATTTGGAAAGGTACGTAATTTAAAAGATATAATCTTATATAGTCGAAGTATATATAAGTGGGACTTCATATACTATTGATTTTGGAAAGTGTTCAATTTTGAAATGAAATCTTATATATAATGGTCTATATACACATACAATATTTGAAATGGATTTGAAAGGTACTATATGATATATGTTTTTGAAGTAATGATATGGAAAGTGCCTTCTGCTTGATATCCGCTTTGTGGCCATATTGTGGATTCATTTTGTCGATACTATTCTCTCTGGTTTTGGTTTTTCGAATGTGATACTCGAGTGTCCTACCATGGCGTAACAAATGGTCATTTTTTGGGTAGCGTAATCCGTAAGGCAGAGATTGCTCAAAGGGTATGGATGTTTCCTGGGGGATCCAGGCGTAACCATTGTTATGTATCCTGCGATCTACCGGTTTTGTTATTGTGGTTTAATCCGCAAGGCAGAGATTGCATAATGGGTATGGATCTTTCCTGGGGGAAGTAGGCTTAACCATTATTATGTATTCTACGGTCCATGGGTTTTGGTTATCATGGTGTAATTTGCAAGGCAGTGAATGCTTAAAGGTATGGATGTTTCCTGGGGGATCCTGGTGTAACCATTGTGTATCTGCGATCTAGGTGTTTTGTTTGGATTGTACTTTCCATATCGGTTTTGAAGGTTTTTCAAGTATTTTCACTAGGTGTTGTAACAGGTCTACTAAGTACTTGAAGAATTCTAGCTTTGCACCTGATCAACGCATAGCCAGAGTCTGCAAGAACAAGGATAAACTTGTGAAACATCGGGTTATAAAAGTGTTTTCGAAAGGAAATTTGTTTCGATATAAAAGTATTTTATTATAAATATATTTCATTATAAAAGTATTTCCAACAAACAAATTCTTTATTAATATTTGAAATTTGAAATTCTTATGGTTTGAATTAATTATTCGTGCCCGATTCTATTCTTTTGAGTCTACCTTGTTTGCTCAGCTTTATTTATTCACCAATATTCCGTTTCTCCGAATCTACCTTCTTTTCCCTTTTGAATATATCCTTTTTAAAATATTATTTATTTATATGCTACATGGTTTAATAATAAAATTTTAGTGTTTTATGAAGTAATTTTCTTTATAAACAAGTAAATGGAAAAAAGGGGTTTAACCAAATTTATTGAATATTACTTAATTTAAATTGAAATTTATATAGTTTAAAATTAATTATTATTTTTTCCAAAACTAATTTTCTCCTGGTTGTTTCCATTCTCCTACCTTCTTCCTTTTCGAGGACGAAAAGTTTTGAGTAGGGGAGAGTGTAACAGCCCGTAAAATTTTAAAAGTTTTATTTATTAAATTAATTGAAATTTTGTGAAATTTTAAACAATAAAATTTGGAAATAAAAATTAATTATTTGGAATATGTCTATTTAAACATAGCAACTGGTAAATTTTCGTCTGATTTTATGGAAGTTTATTTTATTGTATAATTCTATATCAATAAATCAGTTAATAATTGATGATAATAAATTAATTTTCAAACCTGAAATATTTTTCTACAGAAAAATTCTAAATCCTCTTTTGAGTGAGACATCATATTTCGTTTCATCAAATTCGGATTTCTATAGCTCCGTCGATCTTATTTTCTGCGTTTTAGCTGCATTTTCCGCTAGCTGAAATTCGAATTTTTATAATTCAATCGTACCACTGATAACTGTATACCGTTTTGATCGTCTCGTCGTGCTGATCTCTGCAGTATATTTATTTTTGTATTTCAAGGTCCGGTATGCGACGGATATAATAAACTGTTCGTTGTATCGGTACTACAAATTTCAACCGTTAGTGCCTGTACCTTTTCAAATTTGAAACGTGATGTCAATCAATCAAATATTAATTGCTTTAATTATTGTAGCTGATTCAATGGCCAGTGGATACCCTTTTTATCCCTTCAATTTAATTTTTTTCCATTCCGTACTAAATTATATGAAACGTTGGAAGCTCATCTTTTTCTGAATCCAACTATCTTGTGCCTATGGCCTTCATATTACCTTCTTCTCCTTAAAACTATATTTCATGAAACTATGCTCTTTCCTTTCACCAGTTCTTTCACAAAGAAAAAAAGCATAAAAATAGTATATATATTTATGAAAAGCAGGTTCTCCTCATCCATTGAAGCTTTCATATTATCATTTTTCTTCCACTGAAGCATTCATGCATATGTATTTTGCTTTGAACCACTTGATCTTACTTCCATTTGAATTCACACAACAACCCACCATGCCTGAATCCATACACCCCCCAAACCTTGCGGAACAGCCCTGCTTGACCTCACCTAAACAAAAACCTGACCAACATGTAGTCTAGCCGCCACCATCCACGCTCGGCCCTTCCTTTCCTCCCATCTCCCTTGTTGAGACCAAATTGCCGTAGACCCAAAGCAAATAGTACCCGATCCTCAGCCTCCACTTGCCTTGCAATTCGAGGCAGCCACACCACCACAAAAGCCCAGCCGAGAATTTCTTTCCCCTTCTCTGTTTCGCCACCCACGTCCTACTTCTCCGCAGCATGGTTGAGCACGCGCGTTCTTCAAGGTATTGCGTGCGTGAGATATTGAGGGAATATTATTTGTGCTACACTATTTACATACAAATTACGGTTGCATATATATAGATTTATAGTGGTCGTTCTTTGTGTTCATGTCAAAACTTATTTTATAAGTTAGTATATTAGCTCGGTAATCATATATTTCATTTTCTGTTTACATTACTGAAAGCAAAGGTTTGTGTATATATATATATGTATATGTATATATTGTATGAAAATATTTGCAGTGAGCAATATATATTATTATACGGTATATGACTTGTTTATATTTTAATTACCTTGGTTGTTTTATATATATAGGTAGTAGGTGCTGTTTATAAAAATATAAGTTAGGCATATATAGGCAGTAGGTGTTGTATTGCGTGAAGGTTAATATTAAAGGTGATCTTGGAATAAGCGTCATATATGTATAAAAGTAAATTTATATAAAAGTTGGGTATGTTAAGAATAATAGTTTATATATAGGTTTGCGTCGGTTATAAAATGTTGGGTTATATGATAATTTACATACATATTGCAATAGGAAGTTAAGTTCTTTGTTTCATATTTTGTTTTCAGGCATACGCATTCACTAATTTAAGTATTGATTTCGTTAGGACACATATAGTACGAAACTCTTGTAGTATATATATTAATTCTGGCATTTATTTTTGTATGTGTTGAAATCAAATATTGAACTTATGGGAAGTGTACGTTTGATTTAAAAGTTTAATGCATGTATAGAGTTTTATTTTGAAGACGATTTTTTTGTATATTATTTTAATATCGGTCTTGAATCAAACAATTGATTTGAATAAAATAATAATAATTATTATATATATTTTCCGTATATTTCAAGCTAATGTGATTCGTTCCCATCGTTTCCTATTATCCAATTCGTCCCATCTATATCTAGCTATTGATTTGTTTTCTTCAATTTCAAGTTATTCCAGCCTTCATTTGATCGTCAAAATTGTATTCATCGTGTCGTGCCTTGGAATTCGTGTTTGGTCAACAATTCGCTTCCATTTTTCGTTCATCTCTCTAGCCTCGAAAGGTGAGCAATCACTCACGATTTACGTTCTTATATTTATTAAATTTGATTTCAATTGAACGACAATTGAGATACGCTGCTTGTTATATATGCGATTATCTATAACTGTTCACCTGTGGGATATGACACCATATCCTGTTGTTTATATTATATTGTTATTTATGATATATGCATGTTGTGATATTTTATATTATTTGTTATCACTCTGCAAGTTCCCTGTTAGTATAGAACTCACTATGGGTTGAAATGATACATACCCGAACAGACTTTAGACTATGAGAAAATCATTATGGGTTGAAATGATAAACCCAAGCGATTTTCATTTGAATTGAATTTGGGATTGCGGGTCGAAATGATATCTACCCGCATATATTTAAATTACGGATTGACATGATAAATATCCGTAGCACTTGACCATAGGATAGGAAATTATATACAAACACCGTTGGTCCATTTATAAATATTTTAAAAATAAATTCTATGGGTTCTGGGAAGAAATATATGGTTTTAATAAATGTGATTCTTAAATTATTATATATAAATGGTAATGACATATATAGATTTAATAATAATATTTAATTTAATTAAAATTGATCTAATACATATAATATGTTTAAGTATTTAAATTTATATTTCAAAATAGATTCTGGTAATAATTTGAATAAGTTAAGGTTGTGAAGATAATTTGAATTTAGTCAAAATTGTATTCAATAAAGAATTTTATTTTATTAAACCGTTAAGATATAATTAATAACTTGGTCTTGATTTAAGTAATTTAAGGAATATTTCTCGTTTAATTATATTTAAGGAAATAATTCGTAAAAATGTAATTTAAGGCTAGTTAAATGATACTGAATTTATTAAGTGAATATTTCAGGACAAAATAATAATGAGGTTAAACCGAGATCTATATGAAACTGTTAAATTGAACTTTGAAATGTTGAATATTAAAGCTTTGAAAAATACTAGAATTTTAATGGTTAATTTATGATTCAGATCTGTATTTGAAATCAATATTATTTGAATTTGTTATTTAGAAACCGAATTGATTGGAAATTGATAAATTAAGATTGAATTAAATTTGAATGGGAAGTCGAGTTGATTTTGAAACGATTTATGAGGTTAGAGGAAATTATTTAACATATATATACTATTTTGGAAAATAGATATATTTAAGAATGATATGATATTTTGGTTTTGAAGTATAAATTAATTTTGAAATGACCAAGGTGTTATAGTGTATATTTCTACATTGTGGATAATTCAACGGATCCTTAGAGGATGGTTATCCCAAGCATCCTTTAAGTTACTTATATTTCAATTGATATTTCACTTGAGTTGGATTTTGTGATATAAGAATGTTAATCCTGACTCGAGTGTTTTGTGTTTTTCTTTACGCTCAGGTCAGACTGAGTAATTCAGCATTTGAGACTCACCTTTGGAGTTTGGAGCTTCGCTTGGAGATCCAACCATCGATTGAGCTTTCGCTTTTCCAGTTGATTTATTTAGACAGGTCATCAGTTGTTTTGGAGACTTCACTATATTTAAGATATTCTGTTGTATTTTATTCCTAACTCTAATGTTTATATAGTAGCTTCATGAACTACTATTTATTTATTCTGCTGTGTATTATTGTATTACTCTGTGTCTGTGATTCTATGATTGATTTATTTACTGTATATGCTGAGTTTGCCAAATTTAAATTAACAATCTGATATTTTGAGCAATCCAAGTTTGGCATGTGTGGATGCGAATGGTTGAAAATATCAGGTCGTTACACACAGTAAATGGGATTGGTTCCCGTCGAAATCGTACATGCTCCGCGTATAAATGTGATGGAGGTAGATTTCGTGTTAGAAACAGAAATCGAGAAGAAATCATGGATAACCCCATTCAAGCAATATTTGATACATAGGGTCTTGCCCGAAAGAAAGAGAAAAAGACGATAAGTCATTCGTAAAGCTTCACAATATGTAATGCAGGGCGGAATAAAGTATCGAAAGGGATTCTCGGTCCCCTTACTCTAGTGCATTTCCCACAGTGAGATAAAATGAGTCTTGAAGGAAGCTCATGAAGGAGAATATGGCTATCATACTGGGGGCAAACGCTAGCAAAAACGAACCTCCGCTATGGATACTTTTGGCTAACAGTAATTCGGGATGCTGCAGACTACATATGAAGATGTGCCAAGTGTCAAAAATAAGCGAAAACCTAAGAGCTCCACCAATAAAACTCACAAAAATGGTTAGTCCCTGGCCGTTTGCAATATGGGGAATCGATATAATCGGTTCCTTGCCTATGTCCAAAGGTGGTGCGAAATACATAATAGTTGCGGTCGATTACTTTACCAAGTGGGCAGAAGCAGATCCCTTAGCCACAATCACTACAAATAAGGTCATTAATTTTGTTGTACGAAACGTTATATGCCATTTTGGCCTCCCACAAACTATCATTACGGACAACGGAACTCGGTTCGAAAGTAGGGCGTTCAAAGACTTTTTTCTGAAGTATGACATTGAAAAAAGGTTTGCAGCAGTTGCTCATCCAAAGGCCAATGGAAAAGTAGAAGCCATGAACAAAATAATCAAGTCCATATTGAAAAAACGTTTGGAAAAGGCTAGAAGCAAGTGGGCGGATGAGCTTCTAACAACACTTTGGGCTTATAGAACCACCCACAAGTCCACGACAAGCCATGCTTCATTCGCATTGGCATATGGCGTAGAAGCCATTATACTCATTGAACATGAAGTTCCAACAAATCGGGTAACTCATTATGACCCCAAGATGAATCGGGATCTCTTAATGGAATCACTAATCTTTGTTGATGAAAAATGTGAAGAAGCTAATTTAAGGGCGGCTGCATTTAGGCACTGAGTCGCTCGATATTATTATGAAAAAGTATGACCAAGAATCTTTGATGTGGGCGATCTCATTTTGAAGCAAATTTCCCGGTCCCATCGCATATGAATCCCACCTGGGAAGGTCCATACGTCATTAAACAGAGGCTTAGAGAGGTAACTTTCAAGCTAGCGGCCATTGATGGAGCGACACTCCCCCGAGCATGGAATAGCGAGCATCTGCGACATGATTATATTTAGTCTTTTTCTTTCGTATTTCAGTTGCAATTACTTCCAGTGTGTTTTTATTTCGTTGATTCTTAGTTTTCAGCATGTAATACGACAATCCAGTTTGTTTTCAGCAATAACGGCTTGAAGCCATCTTTTCCATGAATTATTGATGTTTCCGTGTGTCATAATTCTATAACAAAAATTAAAGTTACATTATTCTATTTAGTGCATGAACACGCATAAAAAATTGAAACTCTCCAAGTCTCCAGAGTGCGGACTGGAGTACTTTGAGTCCCTATATTGTGGACTAGAGTATCAACGATTTAAAATCAACAAGTCCCCATAGTGAGGAATGGATTACTCTGAGTCCTCAGAGTGCGGACTAGAGTATAAACGACTTAAAATCACCAAGTCTGTAGAGTGCGGACTGGAGTACTCTGAGTTCCTAGAGTGCGGACCTGGTTATAAATGACTCAAAATCTCCAAGTTCCTAGAGTGCGGACTGGAGTACTTTGAGTCCCCAGAGTGTGGACTAGAGTATAAACGACTTAAAATCTCCAATCCCTGGATTGCGTACCAGAGTACTCCGAGTCCCAGAGTGCGGATTAGAGTATAAATGACTTAAAATCACTAAGTCCCTAGAGTGTGGACTGGAGTACTATGAGTCCCTAGAGTGCGGACTAGAGTATAAACGACTTAAAATCTCCAAGTTCCTAGAGTGCGGACTGGAGTACTCTGAGTCCCCAGAGTGCGGACTAGTGTGACGACCGCCCATGACTCCTGCACTAAATAAGGAAGTAGTGCGCTGTAAAGAGTGCCAGGCAGCCATGGATGATCATCAAGGTAAGGTAAAAACATCGGAGTCTATCGTATTACTCACAGCGCAGGGATAAAATACAATAGAAAAGTATACATAGTGAAGCTCCATAGAACAGAATCTCATCATACACTACAAAACAATTTGATACAAACATTTGAATAGTTAATACATCAAGCCTCACTACATAACACTCAGAGAATCATACAAGCAGCGGAACATCCAGTACATATAGTAAGAAAAACAATATGCAAAAGCCTCCAGCTCGTCTTCGTCATCAACAGCGTTGGTCACTAAGAACAGCACCTGTCACCTGCTACCTAGTCTGCCCATCCCAAAATGGATGAACAACCTATGGTAATAAGAGTTTAACATAAAACCTTGAGTCAGACAACAGTCTTAGTGAGCGGTAAATTAACTAACAACATACCAAAAGAGCATAAAGGAAAAAGGAATAGGAATCCAACCCTCTCACTCCACCTCTTTCTACAGTGATAGCCCCCAGACCCACTAAGCAGAAATAAACATAGCAAAGCAGACATTTAAAGTAAAACAATTATCACTCGAGTCAAGGTCGATGTTTTCCAAGCACAAACCCCCAAGGCCTAAACCAAGATCAGATAAGCACCCACAAAACATCGCTCTTGAGACCGAGTGACGATACAACCAAAACATCCATGACTCTGGCTATCACTGTTATCATTGCTCGATGTCACCGTTAATTGAATGACCGGCTCATTCTTTCATCCGTCCATCAAGGGCTAATGGTAACCCCGGTTCTAGACAGAACTCCGCACGTCATCGTGACCCGTGCCTAGGACTATCGAATCTGCCCAGAGTACTCGACCATCAACTATTAGTCGATTGGGACTATCGAATCTGCCCAGCGTACTCTTGCTTTGAGCCTGCTAGAACCTTCAACAACGATGAGATCTCAGCCTTCTAGTCATCCTCATTGACGACTATTTCCATACTAGCTCAACCGCCTCTCAAGCCAACCATTATCAACGAACTCGAACCATGTCACCGAGTTATCAATATGCTTGGGATGATCCCGTCTGGATTAAACCAAGGCTATCTCACATCATGCTTTGCTTCATCGCATCATAGCAAAGTCCCATCTCAACATCATCATCAAATCTATCCATATGAGCTTTATCATCCGCTTCATATGCCACGAGCAGCTTTCCTTATTCAAGAGCTTTTCCACTTAGCTTTTGAATCATCTTCGACCAACTTGTCCAAATCAAATCATCAATCAAGTAATTTATAACAATCAATCAGATCAATCATTAATCCAAATAATCAATCATTCAAACAAAATCTAAATAAACAGTTATAACAATAATGACAATTTCGTAAATAAAGAGTCCAAATCTAACAAGCATGAATTCTAAGTAATATCTTGATGAATGAACTAGCATAGGTTAACATGTAGTTAAGTGGATATCAAAACTTTATGAACGATGGATCTACATGCAGACTTAAGGAAAATGCATGAAATAACTATCTCTAACACACAAACAAGCCACCGATCCAATATACTCCTTTGGGTCCGTGTAAGAGATAACCACCACTCACCGAATCACCTATACACCTCAAAAGCAACAAACTCCAGATCCGGACAGCTAAGGATCTAGCTTGATCCGTCAAAATTCCGCTTCAAACGATGAATTATCTCTTTGAAGAATGTAGATCTTCAATCTTGGCTCTTGGATCTTCGATTTGATCTTCAATCTTGGATGGAATAAAGCACTAGATTAAAGTGGAGAAAAGAAGTGAAGAAGTGTTGTAGTCGAGCCCTCAAAATAGCTGCACTTCGTCGCTTCAAAATCCGGATCCCAAAAAGTGAGATAAGGTCGTATATTTATAGGCCGAATCCTTAAGTCGTTCGCCGCCCTTAAGTCGGTCACGACTTAACAAGGCCCCACGACTTACGACTCATCAACCCCACGGCCTACCGACTCAAGCCTCTACGCGACCTAACACAAACACGGCTCAACACACATGCGACCTAACATGCAAGCCGTGTTCCTTCCTAAGTCGTCTGGACGACTTAACAACCTACCGACTCACGACTCAACGACTCAAGCCATCATGCGACTTACGACCTAACTACACACACGGCTTAGCGACCCAACGGCCTAACACCCTTGCCTTATCTCGTCCACGACCTAAGCCATCTTCCTTAAGCCGCTCGAACGACCTACCTCCCTTAGGTCATTAACCCGCTTATGCCGCTACCTTCCTTTAGTCGCCTCACCGACCTATCACACTTAAGTCAGTAACTTGTTCAACTCACCCATCTCCTATACTTCTATCCCTTAGGTCGTTGAATATTAGACCGGTCAATTTCTTAGGTCGGCAATCATCTTAAGCCGTTAACTCCTAAGTCGTTAGTTCCCTTAGGTCGGCCAAACCCCTAAGTCGCTCACTCTTATAGGTCGGTCACTACTATAGATCGGTATCATCCCTTAAGTCAGTCAAATCCTATAGGTCGCTCCATCCTCTAAGTCGCTCCACCGACTTATGCTACAACACGACCCAACCCTGGACGACTCATCTCTGGACGACTTAAGCTCCAAACGACTTAACAACACTAACAACCTAATGACAACAGTTCTACGATCCTTCGATCCGTAAAAACACGGGTCGTTACATTTTCTCCCCCTTAGGAATTTCGCCCCCGAAATTCCAAACAAACAAGAGCAAGAAAAACTATTCTACATGCCTACCATCCATAGCAATCAACAAACCATGCATCCAATTACTAACATAGCATGCAGAATTTTAAAACTAGAACAAGTTACAAATTCATGAGATGTCACGACACCTTAGGGCCATACCTCAAAGAGTTCAGGATGAGTTGCCTTCATCCTCTCTTCCTCCTCCCATGTACAGTCGTTAACATCATCACTCCATTGTACCTTGAGCAACCTGACTACCTTCCTCCTAAGCTGTTTCGTGTCAGTTTCCACAACACGAAGCGACTTACGAGGTCTTCTAACAACTGGATCAACTTCTAAATCTTCACAACTATCAACAGAAACCACTGTATTCGAGTCGTGCACATACTTCCGTAGATACGATACATGAAAAACATTGTGCACGCTCGCCATCTTTTCCGGTAACTCCAATTTATACGCGAGCTTTCCAATTCGCTCGAAGATCGGGAATGGTCCTACAAATCTCGGAGTCAATTTTCCTTTCTTCCCGAATCGAATAACATTCTTCAGTGGAGAAATCTTCACAAAAACCATATCATCTACGTCGAATTCCAAATCCTTGCGACGCTTATCGGCATAACTTTTCTGACGGTCTTGGGCTGCCTTCATTCGTTGCCGAATGATCTCTATACAATCCGAAGTCTGTCGAATCATTTCTGGCCCAAGTATCAACTTTTCTCCTGTTTCCAACCAACATGTCGGAGAGTTACACGGTCTTCCATATAATGCCTCATATGGTGCTATACCAATACTTGACTGGTAACTGTTATTATACGCAAATTCCACCAAATGGAGATGATCTTCCCATGATCCACCGAAATCCAAAACACATGCTCTGAAGAGATCTTCCAAAACTCTGTTGACTCTCTCTGTCTGACCATCGGTTTGGGGATGATAAGCTGTACTCAAACACAACTCGGTTCCCAAAACTTCCTGGAAGCTCTTCCAAAATCCACTTGTGAACAATGGGTCTCAATCGCTCACTATGCTTTTCGGAATACCATGGAATCGAACTATCCACTTAACATATAGCTCAGCCAATTTCGATGCAGTCCTGGTTGATCAAACAGGAATAAATCTTGCACTCTTAGTCAAACGATCTACGATGACCCAAATCCCTTCATTTCCTGCTCTGGTTCTAGGTAGCCCATCGATAAAATCCATCGATATTTGCTCCCACTTCCATGTAGGAACTTCTAATGGCTGAAGCAATCCACTGGGCTTCTTCTGCTCGGCTTTTACCAACTGGAAGTTCATGCATTTGGAAATAAAATTTCCAACATCCTTCTTCATACCTTCCCAGTAATAGGTTCTTTTCATATCCCGATACATCTTATTTCCACCTGGATGAATTTTTAACTTCGAGTGATGACTCTCCTTCAGAACTTCATTCCTCAATTCATCTATATCAGGAACAACCAGTCGTCCTTGTTTCTGAAGCCAATCCTCTCGATCGACCTCGAATACTTAATCCTTCTCTGGGTCCAATCCAGGTTCCAAATCATGGATAATCTTGACAAGCTTATCGTCTCGCTTTTGGCTCTTGCCAATTCTTTCCACCAGAGTAGGTCTTATTGATAAGTTTGCCAACATCTCAGGTTCCAATTCATATCTGGGCCTGAAGTCAAATCCAGCTAAATACTCGAGACTCTTCCATTCCGAAAACATGGCTCCCAATCCTGCATGTCTTGGACTTAACGCATCTGCCACTTCGTTACCTTTTCCCGGAGTATAGGCTATACCAAAATCATATGATGCTAAAAACTCTATCCATCGTTGCTGACGAAGATTCAAATCTTTTTGAGAGAAAAGGTACTTCAATGACTTATGATCTGTAAACAACTCGAATCGAACTCCTAAAAGATAATGTCTCCACATCTTCAGAGCAAATACAATCGCCGCTAACTCCAAATCATGAGTCGGATAATTCCTTTCATGCGGCTTCAGTTGTCGACTTGCGTACGTAACAACTTTATCCTTCTGCATTAGCACTGCTCCAAGTCCAGTACCACATGCATTGGTGTAAACTACCATCTCATCATTTCCACTTGGAGTAGTCAAAACATGAGCACTTGTCAGTCGCTCTTTCAGGATTCCGAAAGCTTGTTCACACTTAGCATCCCATTTGAACACTTTGTTCTTTTTCGTCAATCCTGTTAATGGTGCAGCTATCTTGGAAAAGTCTTTGATAAATCGACGATAATATCCTGCTAGTCCAAGAAAACTTCTCACATCAGATGCATTTTTAGGTCTAACCCAATCCTGGACTGCTGCCACCTTGGCGGGATCAACCGCTATTCCATTTCTAGAGATAACATGGCCTAAGAACCTCACTTCGCTCTTCCAGAAGTGACACTTCAAAAACTTAGCCCTCAGCTGATGTTTTCGCAGGGTTTCCAAAACAATACGCAAGTGCGTCTTGTGCTATTCTTCAGTTCTGGAATAAATCAAAATATCATCCACGAACACAAGTACAAACTTGTTCAACTGATCCCTGAACACTCTATTCATAAGATCCACAAAATATGCTGGTGCATTGGTCAATCCAAACGGCATTACCAGCCACTCATAGAAACTGGATGGTGTCCTAAAAGCAGTCTTCGGCACACTATCCTTTGCCACTCTCAACTGGTGAAATCCCATTGCCAAATCCATTTGAGAAAACACCTTAGCTTCGTGAAGCTGATCAAATAAATCATCTATTCTCGGCAATGGATACTTGTTCTTCTTAGTCACTTTATTCAGCTCACGATAATCCACACACAATCTCAACGATCCATCCGCTTTGGTCGCAAACACAACTGGTGCACCCCATTCGGACACACTACGCCGAATGAATCCTTTTTGTAAAAGGTCATCAACTTGCACCTTCAACTCTTGTTGTTCCCTAGGCACCATTCGCCTAAGAGGCATCACAACAGGTCTGGCTCCTTCAACTAGATCGATACGAAACTCGATCTCTCTATGCGGCGGTAACCCTTTGACCTCATCAAAGACATCCCCAAATCCATTCACAATAGGCACCGATGACAGTCCATCCCGTGGAACAACTAGCGAATACATGAAGCTCATGAAGACGCCTTCTTCATGCTTACATCGTATCACAACCCTTCGCCCCTCCACATTCTCGACTATCACCTCCAGCCTCTTACAATCAACCCTTGCCGCATACTTCCTAAGCCAGTCCATACCCAAAATAATTCCGAACCCCGCAAAGTTCAGAACAAAACAATCACAAACAAAAGAGCAATCATGACATGACACAACCAGACCACGGCATACCATACACAAACAAGATGAACCCCCAACTGGATTAGTCACAACCAATGGTCTATCCATGATATCCGGTTCCAAACCCAACCGGCCTACAAGTTCACTACAAACAAAGGAGTGCGATGCCCCAGCATCAAATAACACTCTAACTGGAACACCACAAATGGAAAGAGTACCTTGAACCACCACACTCTTTCCTTTTTCTTCGGCAGTAGGAGCTTTCGAAGATGATGGCACAGCCCCCAAAGCATAAGATTGCACAATCTGCTTGTCCTTCCTCGGTTCTGGACAATTCCTCTTGATATGCCCCAACTTGTCACAGTTGTGGCACTTCACCGGCACCTTTGGATTCTTGCAATCTCTAGAGAAATGGCCCTTCTGCTGACAATTGTAGCAGATCACTTCACCCTTCGGCTTCTTCTGGCCATCCTTACCCTTCTGCTGCTGCTGCTTTCTCTTCTTGTTTCCACCCTGCTGTGGTTTAGATTCTTCCTTAGTCACAGCAACAACAGATCCTTCCTTAGGAATCAGATTCTCGTGCTTGAGAGCTTTCTCCACAAGCTTCTCAAATGGATTGTCCAGATGATCCACCAACTGTCTCCCAAAATTAGTGTCCAAACCTGTCACAAACTTCTCATTCTTCTGATAGGGAGATTCAATATACGACCGAGCATACTTGGACAAAGCTTCAAACTCAGAAACATACTCAAGAACTGGTCTTCCTTTTTGCTTGAGCTCCACAAACTTCTTGAACAGAACGGATTTCTGAGCTGTAGAAATTAACTTAGCTTCAAATCTGACTTGGAATTGCTCCCAAGTAATTTCTACCTCCGGAGTATCAATGGTGATAGAGTTCCACCAATCAGAAGCTCTCCCTTGAAGCTGTCTTGATGCGAGCTTCCTTTTGGTTGCATCCTCAATTCCCAAATCACCAAAGATTCTTCTACAAGCATCTATACATCTCTGGACTTCAATGGTTGACTGTGTCCCCAAGAAAACCTTTCCTCCAAGAGCAGTATAGTCTTTGCACAACTTAGCAAAATCCACCAGTTTTGGAGCTTGAACATGAACTCCAACATCTACCGTTGGCCCCAGAGCTGGCATACTTCTCATGATCGAAGTCATCATAGCCTCGAACATAGAAGCATAATCAGTAGCCATCCCAGCAGCACGGCCTTCCCTAGCAGCTGGTCTCCCCCTTCGACTCATTCTTAATATCTATAAGAAAGTGAATAATACACCTTGAGAGACAACTGCATAAGAAGTTCAATTCCTTCTAAGCTACTATATTATACATAGTAATTATCCATCAAAATACAATTACGTCTCTCATACGTAGTTACATCAGCGAACGTTGGCTAAAATCGATTAACCAAAGCTCTGATGCCAAATGTGACGACCGTCCATGACTCCTACACTAAAGAAGGAAATAGTGCGCTGTAAAGAGTGCCAGGCAGCCATGGATGATCATCAAGGGAAGGTAAAAACAGCGTAGCCTATCGTATTACTCACAGCGCAGGGATAAAATACAATAGAAAAGTATACACAGTGAAGCTCCATAGAACAGAATCTCGTCATACACTACAAAACAATTTGATACAAACATTTGAATAGTTAATACATCAAGCCTCACTACATAACACTCAGAGAATCATACAAGCAGCGGAACATCCAGTACATATAGTAAGAAAAACAATATGCAAAAGCCTCTAGCTTGTCTTCATCATCAACAGCGTTGGCCACTAAGAACAGCACCTGTCACCTGCTACCTTGTCTGTCCATCCCAAAATGGATGAACAGCCCAAGGTAATAAGAGTTGAACATAAAACCATGAGTCGGACAACAGTCTTTGTGAGCGGTAAATTAACTAACAACATACCAAAAGAGCATAAAGGTAAAAGGAATAGGAATCCAACCCTCCCACTGCACCTCTTTCTACAGTGATAGCCCCTAGACCCACTAAGCAGAAATAAACATAGCTAAGCAGGCATTTAAAGTAAAACAATTATCACTCGAGTCAAGGTCGATTTTTTCTAAAACACAAACCCCCAAGGCCTAAACCAAGATCAGATAAACACCCACAAAACATCGCTCTTGAGACCGAGTGACGATACAACCAAAACATCCATGACTCTGGCTACCACTGTTATCATTGCCTCGATATCACCGTTAGTTGAATGACCGGCTCATTCTTTCATCCGTCCATCAAGGGCTAATGGTAACCCTGGTTCTAGACAGAACTCCGCACGTCATCGTGACCCATGCCTAGGACTATCAAATCTGCCCAGAGTAATCGACCATCAACTATTAGTCGATTGGGACTATCGAATCTGCCCATCGTACTCTTGCTTTGAGCCTGCTAGAACCTTCAACAACGATGAGATCTCAGCCTTCTAGTCATCCTCCTTGACGACTATTTCCATACTAGCTCAAGCGCCTCTCAAGCCAACCATTATCAACGAACTCGAACCATATCACCGAGTTATCAACATGCTTGGGATGATCCCGTCTGGATTAAACCAAGGCTATCTCACATCATGCTTTGCTTCATTGCATCATAGCAAAGTCCCATCTCAACATCATCATCAAATCTATCCATATGAGCTTTATCATCCGCTTCATATGCCACGAGCATCTTTCCTTATTCAAGAGCTTTTCCACTTAGCTTTTGAATCATCTTCGACCAACTTGTCCAAATCAAATCATCAATCAACTAATTTATAACAATCAATCAGATCAATCATTAATCCAAGTAATCAATCATTCAAACAAAATCTAAATAAACAGTAATAATAATAATGGCAATTTCGTAAATAAAGAGTCCAAATCTAACAAGCATGAATTCTAAGTAATATCTTGATGAATGAACTAGCATAGGTTAACATGTAGTAAAGTGGATATCAAAACTTTATGAACGACGGATCTACATGCAGACTTAAGGAAAATGCATGAAATAACTATCTCTAACACACAAACAAGCCACCGATCCAATATACTCCTTTGGGTCCGTGTAAGAGATAACCACCACTCACCGAATCACCTATACACCTCAAAAGCAACAAACTCCAGATCCGGACAGCTAAGGATCTAGCTTGATCCATCAAAATTCCGCTTCAAACGATGAATTATCTCTTTGAAGAATGTAGATCTTCAATCTTGGCTCTTGGATCTTCGATTTGATCTTCAATCTTGGATGGAAGAAAGCACTAGATTAAAGTGGAGAAAAGAAGTGAAGAAGTGTTGTAGTCGAGCCCTCAAAATAGCTGCACTTCGTCGCTTCAAAATCCGGATCCCAAAAAGTGAGATAAGGTCGTATATTTATAGGCCGAATCCTTAAGTCGTTCGCCCCCCCTTAAGTCGGTCACGACTTAACAAGGCCCCACGACTTACGACTCATCAACCCCACGGCCTACCGACTCAAGCCTCTACGTGACCTAACACAAACACGGCTCAACACACACGCGACCTAACATGCAAGCCGCGTTCCTTCCTAAGTGGTCTGGACGACTTAACAACCTACCGACCACGACTCAACGACTCAAGCCATCATGCGACTTACGACCTAACTACACACACGGCTTAGCGACCCAGCAGCCTAATACCCTTGCCTTATCTCGTCCACGACCTAATCCATCTTCCTTAAGCCGCTCGAACGACCTACCTCCCTTATGTCGTTAACCCGCTTATGCCGCTACTTGCCTTAAGTCACCTCACCGACCTATCACCCTTAAGTCGGTAACTTGTTCAACCGACCCATCTCCTATACTTCTATCCCTTAGGTCGTTGAATATTAGACCGGTCAATTCCTTAGGTCGGCAATCACCTTAAGCCGTTAACTCCTAAGTCGTTAGTTCCCTTAGGTCGGCCAAACCCCTAAGTCGCTCACTCCTATAGGTCGGTCACTACTATAGGTCGATCTCATCCCTTAAGTCAGTCAAATCCTATAGGTCGCTCCATCCTCTAAGTCGCTCCACCGACTTATGCTACAACATGACCCAACCCTGGACGACTCATCTCTGGACGACTTAAGCTCCAAACGACTTAACAACACTAACAACCTAATGATAATAGTTCTACGATCCTTCGATCCGTAAAAATACGGGTCGTTAAAAATAGAGTATAAACGACTTAAAATCTCCATGTCCCAAAGTGCGGACTAGAGTACTCTGAGTCCCTAAAGTGCGGATTAGAGTATAAACAACTTCAAATATCCAAGTCCCAGAGTGCGGACTGGAGTAATCTGAGTCCCCAGAGTGTGGACTATAATATAAACCACTAAAAATCTCCAAGTCCCCAGAGTGCGGACTGGAGTACTCTTAGTCTCCAGAGTGTGGACTAAAGTATTAACAACTTAAAATATCCAAGTCACCGGAGTGCAGACTGGAGAACGCTGAGTCCCCAGAGTGTGGACTAGAGTATAAACGACTGCAAATCTCTAAGTCCCTAGAGTGTGGAATGGAGTAGTCTGAGTCCCCAAAATGCGGACTAGAATATATGCGACTTAAAATCTCCAAGTCCCCAGAGTGCGGACTGGAGTACTCTGAGTCCCCAGAGTGCGGACTAGTGTATAAACGACTCAAACATCTCCAAGTCCTCGGAGCATGGACTGGAACACTCTGAGTCCCTAAAATACGGACAAAATTTTTTCTAAGTGCCCGAAGCGTGGAACAGAGGATCTACGATTCTCAAAAAAAATTCGAGTCAAACGGAGGTGAACTAGAGCTTGTATAACACACCGAATTCCAAGTTATGGCAACGAGTTAAACAATAAGATGAAAAAACGAAAGTCGTTGAAAAACAAAGAAACTAAGTTTTATTCACAGATCCCAAAACAAGGCTCTGCTACAATCCCTCCTAAACTCGGAGCCTAAAGTATATTTACATCGGCTATGAAAATAAATAGGAATAATTGTATAATCCAGGCTAACTCTCGTTGAACGAGCATGATAACTACTTATTTTTCTTCTTCTCCTTCCTCGGTTTCTCAGCTGACTCCTCCCCTATTCGATTTTGCTTGGACGCTTTGCTTGCTAGGGAAGTGACGTCCGAAGAAGGAAGAGGAACTTTCAGTGACTTGGACCCACCGGGGTGAATGACCTTCAAAGGTCTGTTCAAAGGATCGTCTAGTTCCACTACTTGGGGCTCGACCTTAATTACAATATTCTTCTTCTTCTCTTCCGCAAGTTGCTCCTACATGATCAAGTTTGAAGTATGTTCGGAGGCGGCTGTAATCTCAACTTCATAATTTTCTTCGACGGGTGATGGATTTTCAGACTTGTCCTCGTTAAGCGCCTAAATCACTTAAGCATCAAGATTGGGAATCTCTCCCATTTGAATTACCTCACATATCTTCTCCTCCTTATAAGTGGCATCATCGCTCCTTGGAGTTGGCTTAGGATCAGAACGCCTACATGAAATCATAAGAGACAAATGTTAGAATAAATTAACTACTCGTCGAAAACTACGGCCCTTTGAACTTTGAGAAAAAAAGTTATGTACCGTTTTTTGGCGACTCTCAACCGTCCGACAGTTTCATCCTTTGGAATGGGAGATAGAACATGAATAACAAGGCCAGGATCTTTTGGATCATAGCCAATGTGCTGCTCGGATGGGTCAAGTGATTGGCCATCAGTCGGTAGAGTAGGGGGAGGAACTGAAGACTCGGCTCCGGATGGGCTGGCAATGTCATTCTTTCCTTTCAACGGGGAGGAGTCTTTGCTATAAAGAGCCTTTGCTATAGACAAGTCCGAAGGCTCATTCCCCCTGAGAAATTCCTTCAATAAAGCTTCTTTTGTCAACCTCTTCAGCGCTCGACTCAACCTTTTTTATCTTTATCAAAGTCTCTCATGCTTTGGCCAAAGATTCGAGGTAACCCTCGCCGAGGATTGTTAGGTCACCATGCATGAGAACTCGAGCATCATACTCGGCTATAAGCGGACCAAACATGCACTTAATCCCCTCCCTTCTAGCCTCGGCAGCCGTCTCAAGGTGAGAATCAATCTCCATGAATGCTATTCTTTTTCCCTTTTCACGGGCTTCATCCTTCAGCATCTCAGCCTTGGAGAGTTCTTCATCGAGCTTTGCCTTCAGGAGTTATGTAGCAACAATTTTGTCGCAATATCGTTGTGACTCCTCCTAAGCAGTAGTCTTTTCTTCCTTCTCTTTGAGAAGTAGCTCTTTTAACTCTTTGACTCGTTGAGCGAATGCAACTCTATCCTTCTGAACATAGTCTTTCTCTAAAGCTAAAGTGCTGCAGCGTTGAACCACTTCATCGATCTCCTTCTTTTGTGCGTCCTCCAAACGATTAACTGCCTCAGCCGTGTCTTTAGCACTTTTCTGAACAGTTTTAGGTTGATACTTGTATGAGGAAAGATCTTCATCCTAGGATTTGATAATGTCTTTGTCATGGATGGCTTCGAGTTTCATGATCAATTTCATGTTGGCGTTCGATAGAGACTTCTGAAACTTTTTCTGCCAAATCAACAAATGCATCAGGTTGAATATAGACATCATTGTTGCGAGCAATGACACTTTGTTTTACGTGCCCCGGAATGTGATGAATTGCGAGAAGAAACTTCAGACCGTCAAAGCAAATTATAAGGAACCTGGCCTTAAGCTCGGCTAGCTTTTCCACTATCGACGGATCATGTGCGGGAGCAAAAAAGTCTGTCTAGGGACTACGGGTTTTTTGTGAAGTCCCCCGGATTGCCTGGTGCTAGATGAACCCGAGTGTTGGTCGTCAGGAGTATCGGACAGGGACCCCTTATGACCACATTTCTCTCTGCCTAGCTTCGGGCGAGAGGGAGAATCATGATGGTATGAAGACTAATTGTAAGTTTTCCTTCGAGATGATGAGTCCCAGGAGCGATAGTCCCTATCTTTGTTGTCATCTCTATCTCAGCGTTTGCTAGAGCGGAATCCCAGCCAGAATGATGAAAAATAGAGGATCCGCGAAGGCAGTTGAATCCATAAGAACGTCCCATATCACCTGCACAGAAATTAAGTGAACACGAGTTAGCCAGAGTTACATGATGGCAGAAGTTTAAGTGCAAGGGGAGATGTAAGTGTTATTGTGTGTGTCCTACTGTTTTCCACCGACGGACCAATTTCTTTGGCATTACTTAACGGAGTTTTTTCTCCTTCATTATGGGCTTGAACGCCTTCATCGCCTCTCGCGGGCAACTAGAGTTTTAGGGCTTCTGGATCGTTGAAGCCATAATTCAGCAAGTCGTCGAGAATAGTGAGGTCAGATATGCCTTTCAGTGAACCCTCTAGGTGTTATGGAGACGGCTCTTTCTCCACTGGAGTGATTGTGGCCTTGTAGGTTCCGCCTACTGTCTTTTTCCTCAGTTTGTAAGCTAGTTTCTTTTTTCCCTTCGAAGGTGGTGGCGTTACATCAATGTCGTGTGCCTCAACCACCGATTCCAGAGAAGGACTTACATTCTCACCCGGTGCTTTTGACACCTCAGTTGCTCTAATCTCGCCCTCCTTGGGTGTGTCGGGGGCGCCATGGGTTGAAGTCTTAACTTGCCTTTTTCCTTTGTCTAAGGCAGGTCCAATTTTGGTGGCACAGTGAGGAAGATTTATTCGACGACCTTCCACCAACAACCCAAATTTTGAGAGCGATTCATTGGAAATGATGGATCTGATGTCCCTGTCTCCCATGGGAACAGCTCGAATAGCTTCAACGGCCTCAGAGTGCCTGGAGCCTTCGGGTCGTGGGCTGATACCTGTAAAAGTTAAGAAAGGGTTTAGAAAGAATGCACTTTCTGCGTACAAGTATTGATCCAAAAAAGAAACTTACTCTCTTCTAGCCAACTCCTTGCAAAGCCAGTGGGACAGCGCACATAAAACCATTCTTGCTTATATTGGGCGAATTTGATCCACGCCCCCGTAAGGATTCGACATATGTCATGTGGCTCAAGGAATACAAAATATGGGCTGTCGGACCGCCTCTTGGAACGATAAACGTAGCGATGTCTTCGGGAGTGGGGAGCCTGAATAGAATACTCATGAAGAGAATGCACAGGCCATATATGAATGCGTGACTGTTGGGATGTAACCATACTGGGGCGATCTCGATATATTGCAACACATCAATGAGGAAGGAGTTGAATGGCGGCACGCTACCAACCCAGCATATGAATTTTTTACAGGCACTATATCCGGCTGGGGTTAGGTGAGGACTATCTTGTCTCGATGGAATTAGTACATCATCAAAAGGAATTCCACGGGTTGAGCATAGTCGTCGAAGAGCGTTTTCATTGATTCTCGAAGCTTGAGAATCAACCGGATTGTCTAGGATGATTGCTGCATTTAGGGCATCAGGAGCCATGTCAATAGATGCAATCATTGGACTCGGGATATTCTGTATAGGATTTGTCGATGGATTTGAAGTTTCGACTACTTCCTGTTTAAAACTTAGCTCGGGCTTATTTGAGACTGTGGCAGAGCTTGACTTTCTAGACATCTCCGATGAGCGTTGAATATGATTAAACACCTATTTGAACTATACTTGAAAGACAATCAATATTTGACGTAACGTCGAAAATGCTTCCCCCATTATGTGCATGGACTGGTGCAATCGTTCGAGTATAAGTGTAAAAGAATTAAAAGTCATGAAGCTGATAAAGTAAAGCTAAGCTTTGAACTGTTATCTTTGAAGACCGTCATCGTTGACCATCTTCGAGAGCCTATCCTATGATGGTTTCAGTTTTGAACTCAAACATTGGCACTGTATGTTGAACGCTATTATTTGTTTTAATCGAGTTAAACTCAGGCTTATAGTTGTTGAAACTGGGAAGTTATCAGTTCGGATTAGTTCGATATGCTTGTTGCTTATGTCCTTGTCCTTGTTTATTGTCATATGATTAGGCATGGGAAGTAAGTGAATTTGACATGAGTTATGTCCAAGTTGGAATAATTTTGACTGTTGTTTCCTACTTCAAGGCTCAATGCTGAGAGACACTCAAAACACACGGCCGAATGACCACCTAAACCAGATACGCCGACCCACTCATTTACCTCCATCTCACTTACTCCCTACCTCCCTAGCACCACTCTTACATGATGACAACACCGACCTACTAACTTCCTACCTCCCTAACACGACTCTCACATGAAGACTACCGATCCACCTACTTCGTAGTTGACCGTTTTCCACTCAAAATACAAGTGCCAACCCGATCACACTCATTTCTTCCTTGCTCCTTGGTCATCGAACGACCTCAATCACCAACTTAGTTCTACTTCCACAACCTAACGGCTCAACAATAACATTCAACCAACACCTCTTATACTCTCTAACTCTTATCGACCCACTACTACTTCCTCCTCCCTCACTTGGTGGCCCATAAGGAGCCGACATCCTAGAAATTACCAGCTTCAACCGAGCGCATGTTCTAACCTCGGTTTCGACTTCATCACCTACACAACTCCTATCGCTTGTAACCTAAAGAAAACTTACGAAATGGAACTTTGTACATGACCCCTAGCTTGAGAAGGTCGGTCATGTGGATGATTCATACCTAATAGAGAAAGTCAAGGCTTGAGAAATTGAAAATTTTGAGGACGGAATTCGATTTGTTATCAAGGGAAGTTGCTGAGCAGACGTACTAGGCTAAAGATGATAGAGGAAGATCATAGATATAATTAAAGTTCGGAGGAAGGTAAGTTGTGAGGTCCTGTAGAGTCGAAGTGAAAGTAAACAAAAAAAAAGAAGTAAAGTGTTAGCTTTTATATATGAAGAAGGGTAGGTGAACAGGCGTGTACCAATGGACCGGTCAAGATGTCTCGGTGGTTTGATAAGCAGTTGTGCCGAGCGGCAGTAAACTTACCGAATAAGTGGTTCGGTATCTATAGCCGGACGACCCCTTGTTTAAGTATAAAAAAAGGGAGGGGAGAAAATAGACTCAGGACTGTTCGAGATACTAGTGAGGACTACTATGTTTTGACCTTCACTGAACACACTCTACTTTTGACAGTAGGAATTGAATACTGACTCAAAGCATTTCGTGTTGCCTCAGACGACACACTTTGGGGCAAATGTTACCTGGATGTGTGGCTCCGCCTGAATGTCGTTCGGCATAAACATATGGCTAGGCCTGGATGACGTTCGGCGTTGACGTATGGCTCGGCCTGGATGCCATTCAGCATAAACATATGGCTCCGCCTGGATGACGTTCGGCGTGGACGTATGGCTTGTCTTGGATGTCCTTCGGCCTTAAAGGGAGGATCAACACTCAACCTTGAGGAGGGTGTCGTCGCTCGGCATACCTCAGTTAGAAACTACGCCTGGTAGTGTCAGTAAGGCACGCCTGGCTTGGTGCATACTAGAGGTGTTAACAAGTTTTCACGCCCACAACATAGTAAGGGCGTTCAGTATGACTTCGCACTGAGTCAACCTGCTATCTGCTTCGGTTCTCCTAAGGGTTTACTTCGAGTCACTATTTCAACGACCAGATAATTCTCGACCTGCATTCCTCGCTCGGCATTCCCCGTTCGGCATCCCAGGCTCGGTGCGTAGAAGTCACTTACTATGGGCTGAAGTACCTTGTTCTTAGGCCTGCGAAGGAAGTCCGGCCTATATTCGCCTATAAATAAAAGGGCAGGGCCACAGTGTAAGAAACCTTTTTTGAGAACATTGAGCTGACTCTGCCATTTCCAAGACTTATTCTTTTTCAGTTTGAACTTGTATTCAAGTTGTTGGTGTACGAATTGTATCTGTATTCAATTATTTGAAAAAGCACTAAAGATTATATTCAAAGTGGACGTACGTAGTTAGGCCGAAGCACTATAAATCCGGTGTCCTAGTCTTTGCAATTAATTCCGCATACAAATCTCTATTTTAGTTTTCTATCTTCATTAATATCTCTACTAAAATCTTTCTTTTAGTGTTACTGACCAATTTTGGTTCTAACAAAAACTATATAAATACAACATCCATTCGTCAAAATTAACAATCAGCCATCCATCACAATCATCATCCAAATTAGTCAATAAACATCAATAGATAACTAAAATCAATAACTATTATTAAATTAACAATTTAAATTCCATAGTTAAATTAAATGATGATTAAATAAAATAACAATCAAATTTAACTAGAATGAAAATTTTAAACATACCAAATATCAATAAATAAATTTCTAATCACACCATAAATTAAATTTAACTAAGGTAATTTAGTAATTGTGAGCGGATTAAAACACTCACCTTTGAACTTAAATCGAATAAGAATCCAATTTAAGCCCAAAATTCAAACAGTCTTAGAATTCCTCCAAACCAGCGTCAAGATGTCCGAAATTTCAATAAGATCCCAACACAAGAAACCGCGCATAAATTGGACCTTGTATGTAAAAATTATCAAATTTAGAAGTTAGAAGATTTAAATTTATAAACAAATAAAATAATAATAAAATGTTATACACGTCACCACTTACATTACACGAATCTTAATCTCGATCGGCACGTTGAAACCACTGACCGACTGCCACCTTCTCAATGCATTTTTCCACCGCCCGAGATGACACGACCTTGATCAAGAAGCGCCATCCCCACCTACTCCTCTGACCGCACCCACCGCCCCCGCTAGGCCACCTCTAGTACGCCATAGTCGTTGTAACAACCCGCATATTTATCAATTGTATAATTAAATATTTTATTTAATTATTTTATCGTTCGTCGGATTTTGGTCCGAAAAGCTACTTTTTGCAAACAGTCGAATTGGGACTTGAGACCACCCCCATTGAGTTCAAAATGACGTTTGCGACCTTTTTGAGTATAAGCTTCGATATGTTTGGAGAAAGTTGATTTTTGCCACTTTTTCACTTAGGGCATTGGTTTGGGCTGAGCCCATTAACCCCACTTATGTATTCAGTCCCAACCCTCTCCTCTTCATTTACTTCCTTTCTATTTTCCTAATACTCAAGCTTTCATAATAATGGAGGAGTGGAAGAGGAAACTAAAATTCCAAGCCCTGGTCTTCATTAGCAAATCCATCTTCTAGCTCCAAACTCTAGAGAACCCATTGGTAAGCATCTCCTTCTTCTTCTCCAACTCATTCTCTCTTTGATTTCAGAAATTCCTAAACCTAATTTAGGAAATGTTTCTCTTTTAAGCTTAGATTCAAGCTTGTTGAGTTGGAATTAAAGAGCGCTTGTTCTTGCCATTGCTTCATAGCATCTTCTTCATTCGTTTGGGTTCAAAGGTGAGATTTTTAATCTCACATCTAAGTCTATGAATTACCTTCGATTGTTAGGTATGAATTCCTAACACTTATTCATGTGCATTTGATTTTGATTTGGATTGCTTTTGTGAATATTCCAATTTTTAGTGTTTTGCGTTCAATTCTTTAAAAATCATAACTTTGATGTTTGAACATGTTTTTGGTGATGCATCGAGGAGCATATAGGACCGGGTAGTCGATTGGCATAAACCCTTAGCGCCGTTGCTCGTGCGATTGCAATTTGATCGAGATTTGCACCTCTTTTGAAATAGGGTAGGAAGTGCAAGCTTACAGGTTCGGCCGACCGAGCCCCCTGGGCCGGTCGACCGACCTGTAGTCCAGGCACTTCCTGCCTCTGTTTTGAAGTGCTAGTAACAGGCTTCGGCCGACCGAACCCCCTGGGCCGGTCGACCGACCTGGTGCCCCGAGCACTTCTAACCTCTGGTTCGGTCGACCGACTCAGGGAGTCCGGTCGATCGACCTGCTACTATTTGCCAGATTAGCCTATATTGCTAATTCATTTGAATTTCCAACTTTAATCGATTCGTGTTGTCTCCCTTTTGTTGTTGTCATTTATTATCGACTTTGATGACCTTTTCTTTGGGAATTTTAGATATATCCACTTTGATGGATTTGATATCGATTTCTTTGGATTTTATTCACGTTTTCAAATGTGAATCTTAGTGATTGATTGTTCCTACAATCTTCTTCGTGATTTGTCACTTTAAAAATATAAAGGTTTTCTATACTAGTAGTAAATATCAAAACTCTTTCTTCAAATGATTTCAACACTATTTTATTACAAAGCTCGTTTTCTTAAACCGTTTTCCAATCTATTAGTATATACAAGCCTTTACCTCGCTCGTATGAGAAATCTAATTAAACCACTTAGTAAAACGAGTGGTATAAAACGCTTGCGTTTACTTCGTCGGTTAATTCTTGGACTTGTTCGATTGAATTTCTTGTGACAATTTTCTAGTGGAGATCTACAATTTGTTCGTAAATATTTAAGTTAAGCTAGTGGTTATGGGACATGAAGCTAAGCTCATATATTTACTAGCTTACTATAATCGACACTTCTCTTTGATCATGACGATCATTTTATGGTTTAGACTAGCATTGTGCGATGTCTCTTTGTCCACGTAGAGGACTGTACGTCGTTTTTATTGAGCTTCGGCTCATCAGGAGGAGCTTCGACTCAATGTCCGCAATGGGGGACTATACCCTGTCACGAGGAACTTCGGTTCACCAGGAGGAGCTTCGACTTAATGTCCGCAATGGGGGACTATACCCTGTATCGAGGAGCTTCGGCTCAGCAGGTGGATCTTCGGCTCAATGTCCGCAATGGGGGACTATACCCTGTCAGGAGGAGTTTCGCCTCACCAGGAGGAGCTTCGGCTCAAAGTCCGCAATGGGGGACTATACCCTGTCATGAGGAACTTCGGATCACCAGGAGGAGCTTCGGCTCAAAGTCCGCAATGGGGGACTATACCCTGTCAGGAGGAGCTTCGGCTCACCAGGAGGAGCTTCGGCTCAAAGTCCGCAATGGGGGACTATACCCTGTCAGGAGCAGTTTATTTTTCTAGGATTGGCCATCCTTTTTATTGTGATTTCTGGATTTCGTGTGTTGATTTCTGGAATTTATGTTTCACCAACTTTTACGATTGGCATTGATATATATGTCATTTATTGTGGCTTGGTGAATGAATTTAGGAGTATGACATTCCTTTTTATCTTGAGTAGATTATTGTGATATTGATTAATCTCTTGTTGATTTTCAATTACTTATTTATCACAGCTTGGCATTGTGATTATTATATGTTTATGTCATATCTCTTATTATATATCACTTCATCTGATATTTATAGCTAGACTGATCCGTTTATTATTTTCTTCTTAAATAATACTCGGGTCAGACTGAGATATTACAGGTGCTTCTGCTTGACTCCTTATCGGACTTTCATCTGATCTTTTGGCTAACTACTTAAGTTTAGTAGTTTTTGTTGTATACATTTGAGATACAGACTCTATGATGTATACTTATTCTTTTGTCTAGCACTTGTATTTATTCTTTTTTTTTTGATATTGTGGATCTTGTTTGACCACTACTCTGATGTACGCTTTCATGTGTAATATTCATATCTATTTCCGCCTTTGTGATATGAATTATCTGTGACTGATTTATGTTATGTTTATTTCTGTATTTGTTTCTGAAGATATTATAGCCACTGTGTAGAGCTTTGAGTTTGTGTCGGTATGTCGGATTTCCCTCTTGATAAAAAATGCATGTTATACTATTTGACATATCGATGCTCGCGCAAAGCAATTACATGGATGGTCGCTCCTCAACAGCCTTATTCTCCGTGCTAGTTGACAGCATTCACCGTAATGTTTTTGGCTAGCGTGGGTATAGAGGTGGGGCGTCACAGTCGCCACGCCGTCGAGTTGAACACCCACATTTCACGTGCAAAAATCGGTCAACCCAAGCACATTTGGCGACAACGAAATCCATAGATTCACTCAATTCGTCGAGCACAACAACCCCATGCCCTCCGATCGTTGGTAGGACAATGATCCACCTTTAAAATGTCCAACTGTAAAATGAACGACCGTGAACAATTCATCAATTTCTAGGAAATCCAAATAAAAAAACGACTACAGATTTGACCTGCGCTTGTCGAGAGCTTCAAATTGATATATAATTCTATATAGTTTTAAGGAGTTTGATTTTTGATTTGATTTTGAATTGCAATTGGATTTAGAATTGGGAATTTGTTTGGCTGCCATTGAGAAGGATAAGATAGCTGAATTGTATGTTCAAACAGAGAAAAATAAGAAGGTTTCTAGGGATTATAACGAGCCATTTATAGTAAAAGCTGAAAAATAGAATGAATAGACCAGATTGATTGATAGAAACGACTAGGTGACTCCAAAAAACCCGCTTTGACTCCGAAACAGAAACTGGTCAACCAGTATATCAAAATAGATGTTTTCGATAATTTTAAATTCAATGGAATAGATTTCAGACCCTAATTCCATCATATGAAGAAGTTAACTTAAAATAAGCTTATTTCAAATTGATTTAATTTAGGTTGATTTCTAGGCGTTTCGAGCCCGTACGATCAAGCGACAAGTCCGATCACTACGAAACTTGAAATCCTACAATAATTCAACATTACGGATCCAATAAAACTAGTTCCGTCGAAATCCAAGTCAGTGGCCAAAATGGCTATTTTCACGTTAATTAAATTAACTAATAATTAAATCAATTAAATCACATTTTCATTTCAAAGTTAATAACAAACAATTTTTATCATTTTTTTGGTTGCTTAGACATTTATAATAATTTAAAGTATATTTGCATATCAATTTCAGTGTTAATTTTTTGATTAATTAAAGTGTTCAATTTCAACTGTAATTAAATCCAATTATTTAAAATTTAATTCCAATAAATTTATTTTATTTGATTTCAATCTTTATACTCAATCAATTACTATTCATAGACTTATTTAACATTGTTTTATATTTCATTATATTAATGTCCTCCAATTTCCATCTTTATTTATATAAACTACTATATTTCCATTTATATTGAATTTTGTCAATTTTACACATTTATTAAAATTTAAACCCAAATTTATTTATTTATTTGGTTTCATTCATTTATTAATCGATTATTACTTTGTTAATAAAATTAACATTTTTGTTCATTTTATTACTTTCACAAATTACGGTTATTGCCTTAACTCCCGTTAATGTAACGTTTATTTTCATTTAATTTTAATCGATTTCCAACTAAATTTTATGGACTAATTAAATAGGTAACTTACATTAATTGATACCTTTAACTTTTGATCCCATTATAATATTATTTAGAAACAAATGTTACAATTGCTTACACATTATTTCATTAGTTAATTCAATGTTTACATTTGTTTTCTTATGTCAAATTTATAACCAAGTATAACCTTTATATTATTTCAATTTGATTGGAATTCCATTCAAGTTGTTAATAATTAACCTTAATTAACATTGTTACCCTTCAGTTTAGTTATAGTTTCATTAATAAATCAAAAATTTCCATTTCTCCTAATATTTAATCACTAAAACCTTATTGAAATGAAAAATTTTAATTGTGAAAAATTACGGGTCATTACGCTCCCCCACTCAAAACTTTTCATCCTCGAAAAGGAAAAAGAAGGTAAAGAAGGAATTAAGAATCAACATATCTTATTCAAAATATTGAATTTATAAACAATTAATTTACCAAATTAAATAATCTAAATAAAATATATCAATTTATAAACAATTAAATCATTTTATACTCAAATTAATAGAGTTTGAAAAACATTTCACAAAAATTTTCTAAGTCCAAAATTCACGCAAAATTTCAGTAGAATCTCCTTTATACGGAGAGCATCGAGAGAAATAATAATATCAATAATAATAATATATCATATATATTTCAGAATAATATGTCCCAACAATGGAAAAAATAATATAAAATTACTATAAAATCATAATCCGAGAATGTACCTATTTGTCGGGAAAACGACACTTAAATTACGAAACCAAAAGCAGTAGCAATTGCTTCCATAACTTGTATTTCACTTATACAATCCCAAGATGTTAATAATTTTATAACAAAGAATATTTAAGTTGTTTCAATTTATACCGAGAAAAACAACACAACATGACAATAGTCATTTGCAATCAAAATCATACAATCATCATATGAAACAAATGTAGTCAATCATGCATCCATATCAAGCAAGAAAAATGGTTTATTCGAGTTTATACACTTTTACTCGCATAGAATGGCAAATAAACTTCTAAGTATACCATACACTCAACAGCCTTAGATAAAACTTAATAGATTATTCATGCATATAAACAATTAGAAGTATCATTGCCCAAACAACCCATAAATCATAACAAACAACAAATATTCCATTTATTTACATTCATATATTTACATATGTTATTTTCATTTTCTTACATATGTTACGTATACACAAAATTTTAAACATATGTAAATCAATTCTTAAAGTACTATATAGGTTTCTTCGTAAATAATTTCTTATTCATTAAATTCAGTACTTATTTCATTTATCCTCATTTGTTGCCTACAAAAATTCATTTTTTTATTCATACAATACAAATTCATTTTCGTTACTTTACAAGTTATATCCATTCAATTGTTTATAATAATCAATGAATTCATTCTCTAAGTATTAATTACATTTTATTTGGTTTAGTTCACATTTATATATTTATATACTCGATTTTCATTAGATATTAATATTCATTAGTGCATAAGTTCATACTTATGTTTCTTACTTTTAAATTTACAATCATCCTTTCCTATATAATGTTATTGAATATTAAATCCATTCTCTAAATCATTTCAATTTTTCTGTAGCTATAATCATTTAATTTAGTAAAGTATTCATTTTATTATTTACTTTAATTGTCAATGGCTTCAAACATTAACTTAAGTTTATAATATTTTACTTATTGTACTCACTTTATTATTACATTTTATTTAGTAGCATATCAATTATAACTTAAGTTTATAGCAACTACAATATCAAAGTTCTTATTTATAAAAGAATTTCACTAAACACTTTCATTACTTAAGCATTACTTGTATAATATTCCATTACATTTCTTATTAAACATTTCAACAGTTAATGATTCGGTAAGTTATATATTTATGTTTCTAAGAATGTAATTAAAAGTTACACAAGTTTATCTTATTTATTTTGATTACTAAATGCACAATAGTTATCATTTTCTTATTTTCATTTCCACTTTATTTACAGTTTACAAATTTTCAGTTTCTTACTTATCTCATTTATTATTTTACATCAAATTTCTTATTTTCTTTTTTAGAAGTTTTCAATTATTAATATAGTCAAGATTTCATTTATTACAATAATTCATTTTCTAATTTACAGAAGCTTAAGAACTAACTAACCGTGTTTCATTACAACCATTTTAAAAAAAAAAATATGTAAAATTATATCTTTTATATATCAAATCATATTTGAAATTAAAAATCAAGATTAATTTATCAAAAAAATTGTGCAGTAAACTATCACAATAGTCTTCCCACATTGAAACTCGAAAATGAACGTCGGTGATGCGTGCACTCATCACCGAAATCATTTTACAGCGACAAAGTGGGGAGTACATAACTTATTTCTTTCTAAAATTCCTTTTAAAAAATTCCTTCCAAATTATATTGAAATATTTATATCAAAAAATACTTCCAAATAATACTACTATTATATTCTAAAATATTTTGAAAGAATTTTCAAAATCCTGGAGCTTTAGTTCTAAATTTCCAATTTACATTCATTTTACTTGTAAACCTTGCTTTACAATCAATGATTGTAAAATTTCTCCACCTGAGAACAAAATTTTACAACCAAATATATCATTTATAAAATACATTATTTTATATACAAAAATATAACATGCAAATTATTTCATTTACCTCTGTTGCAATTGTGTCGGTCTATCCTATAAGTGTTTAGAAATCTCTATCGATGTCATAGCGTCCTATGCACCAACTAGAATTTATAAATGCAAAACGGAACAAATTAACACAATATAAAAAGCTTTTATAAAACTAGCAAATACGCTCTCTCGTATATGTACACTTAGCGACTCATTCTAGCGTATTACTACTCTATTTTATATGAGTCTGACCCTACAAAGCTAAGGTTATTGCTAAACCAATGCTCTGATACCAATTGTAACGATCTTCCTTTTTGGATGTTTTAAGCAGACACACGCATCAACTCAAACCATTCAAAAGGGCAGATTGTTAGGTGCAAAAAAGAAAAAGAGAAAAAATAAAACAAATACAGAATGTCGCAGCAAAATGACAAAATATAATAATCAAATAACAAGTCATGAAGCTATTTTAAAAAAACATTTTATTATACTTATACAACACAGAATCAGAGTTACATACAACAGAGATAAATAATAGTGCAGCATAATAGTATGGTACAGTGGGAATAATATAATAACGTGGTACAAAATCTTCGTCTTCATCCTCTAGGAATAAGGTCTTCAAATCCTGAAATGCTCAGGCTGACCCGAGCCAATTGAAAACACAAAACACTCGATTCGGAACTAAAAGATCTTATGTAAGTTAAATCAATGATAAATATGTGTATGACGGTGTCAGAGATGTTTACAGGGTTTGACATCTTCTATCCAGTGTCTAACATGAGTGTAGTAACTTAACAGATGTTTTGGATTCACGTCTCCTAAGGATCCGTTAAACGATCTATTATGTAGTACAATACGCTATTATAATAGTATATATAGTAAAGTAAAATATTAAAATAGCGTTAAGGCGTTACCCATATCCACCTTAACATAATTTATATAATGTGAGTCTATACAGATACTGTAAACTCCACTCGTTGGTAGGCTATCAGGGAGCACTCCATAGGTACGACACAAAACAAACTCGTAGAAGGCTCGATTGGGCACGCACGAGGGCACACGAGGAAATGCCAGGGTAGATATACCATTTGCGTATATGGACTGGTGGTAATGCATAGCAGCTACTACCGCCCACCTCGAAATACACTCCTAAATCAAAATCAAGGGTGGCCTCCAAATCAAATCACAAAGTCAGAATATAATATCGAAGAAGTGTGCCCGATTGAAGGAATGACCTCACTTGACCCGGCGTGGCTCCTGATTTTGGGCGTGTCCAGCTAACACACGGGAGTCAGGGTCATATAAATACCACACACGGGAATCATTCACCAAACCATCCTACTTTATTTCTAGAATCTCGACCATGAACACATTTGTTAAAGTGGTTTTTGTTATTGGTAGAGAGTATGACAATATCTGATCCCAGTCTCTTTAACAACCAAACGCTTATTTCATACCGGATGGTTCTTTTACATTTCAAAGTCAATTCACAATTTATATCAAAATATCATATTTTCAAAACCATATCACTTTCGAAATTCTACTCACTTTCAAATTCTTATAATATTAGAAATCATATCGTTTTGCGAAAGCATAATTTCTTTCAAAAATCATATTTCCGGAGAGGTTAAATCCTTACTTCAAAGTCATCATATTTAATTAATTATAACATTTAAATCCCAACGTAGGTTATACCATCATTTAATAGCACTGCTTTTAGACTGATGAACTGGAATACAAACACTTCCCCTTTTCTTAATCTGAAAATTTAGAAAATATTTTAAATAATTATAAATAGTTATAAATAGTTAAATATTCTAAAAAAATTAATTATAGATTAAAGATACTGTTAAATTAATTAAACAGATTTAAAATAGATTAAATATAATTAAAATAGATTAAATAGCTTCAAACTAGATTAATTTGATTTAAAATAAACTAAAATGGTTAAATTAGTTTAAAAATAAATTAAATTGCGTTAAGTATATTTAAAATAGATTAAATAAAATTAACGTAGTTTAACACAGGTTAAAATGATTTAATATAGTTAACATAGGTTGAAATAGTTTGAAATTTGAAAATCTTAATAATTAGAATCTTTTAAACTAATATATATTTAAAACGGTTTATATTAAATATGGATTTGAAGTTAATATCATTCTACTATTTATTTTATTTCAACACGATTCAACCATTTCCATTTCTAAATCAACAAAATTCTATTTCAAATCTCCGATTAATTTCCAAATAAAATATTAAATTTTTCATCTATTTAATTCATGTTTGAAATATTAGTCTAAGCTACTTCAATTTCGAAATATATTAAAATTTATATTCATACAATTTCAACTCAATTCCAATTAATTTCCCTTATACTTCAAATTCAACCTTAAAATTTCAATTTAATTTCTTTAAGAAATTCCTTTAAACCAATCCACATTTTGGTAATAAAATTTGTTTTTTCAATAATAATTCAATTTATATAAATCAAATTTTATTTCAAAATACCATTTAGTTAAATTCAAAAGTTAAGGATTTTAAAATTATTTAATTTAACCAATCTGGCGTTCGTATATAATTCTCTACCCTTGGATCAAGTGATACGGATATATATCATTTCAATCCAGAATTATTTTATTTTTACGGATATATATCATTTCAGTCCATAATCCTAAAAATATAAAAATCCATAAAATCGCTCTAGTCTATCATTTCAACCCATAACGATTTTTTCCTTAATCTATAGATCGTTTGGGTATATATCATTTCAACCTATAGTGAACTTGCAGCTTATAACAATATAAATACAACATCCAGTCATCAAAATCAACAATCGGCCATCCATCACAATCATCATCCAAATCAGTCAATAAACGTCAATAGATAACTGAAATCAATTCCATATGTTAAATTGACAAATTAAATTCAACATTTAAATTAGGCAATGATTAAATGAAATAACTGTAACGACCCACTATTTTGGACCATTCAAATCGATAATAAAACCACATATGTTGGACTTGAATAATTAAAAACGGTAGATTGTAATATAATTTAGAGCAAATAAAACCAATCTCAGAATCACAGACACAGAAATATCAGAATAACTCACAGCGGAAATAAAAATAACCATAGTAGTTCATGAAGCCAGTATAACAGTGTCACAAAACAAGTACAAAATACCAGAGTCTGAAAGTAAATACAATAGAAATCCAAATACATTTATATCCACTAATACATAGGCTGAACATAAATAACTGAATAGAAATATGTGACAACTAGATAGGTAGATAATCTCCAACAAATTCCTCTAGCTCCAAAAGATGAAATCCAAAGTTAATACTCAGGCTGACCCGAGCGTAAAGCAAAACACAAAACACTCGAGTCAGGACATATATACTTCTACAATGTAAACCCACTCAAGTGGACTGTAATAGAAATGCACAAGTAACTTAAAGGATGCTTGGGACCGCCCATCCTTTAAGGATCTGTTAAACTATCTTCTAGTAGTAATATACGCTATTATAATAATGTCTAAAGTAAAATAAACTTACTTAAAAATAGCGTTAAGGCTTTACGTTTTCCACCTTAACACATAAATAGTGTCAATAGTCTATACAGTACCATCGTACCTCCAGATCGGGAGGCTACCATAAATACTCTATAGGTACGACACAAATCAAACTCGTAGAAAAGCATGCTAGGGTAGGTGACATGGCACAACTAGGTAGTGCCAGGGTAGATATACCAATTGCACTTCCGGACCAGTGGTAACGTATAGCAGCAGCTACGACCCACCTTGAGCCACACTCCGAAAATCAAAGGTGCGCACCATATCAATCACAAAGTAACAGAATGGCATACGAAGAAGTGTGTCCGATCAGAGGAGCTACTTAATTAGTCGGTCGATTGATCCTGTTTTATCCACCTTATGCCAACTCACGGGAGTCGAGTCCACGTATATACCTCAATAGAACATCGCCACCATCCTACATCATTCTGGAATCTCCATCGTGTACACGGTTGTTAAGTGGTTTTCGAAGTTGGCGGAGAGTATGACAACTTCCTATCTCGGTCTCTTTAACAACCAAACGTTATTATAACCGTTGATTATTTATTTCAAATGGTTTACATTTCAAAACAAACATTTCCATTTCAAAACCATTTAAACCAAATACTATAACTCTTCCCAAAAAAATAATATACAAATCCATATATATTAGTTATAACATTTTAAAAATGAAATAATTTAGAAATCATAACACTTTCAAAACCATACTCTTATTACAGCACTTAGAATGTAATAAGTTAGAAACTATAACACTTTGAAAATGTTATTCCTATAATATAGCATTTTGGAAAACATTAACAATTTAGAAATAGTAGCATTTTCAAAACAAAACCTAAAAGTAACATAGCATTTTAAAAACATAACTAAATTAACATAGCATTTTATAATTGCTACAAATACTACAAATACTACTATAACATGTTTAAAACATACTATTTCAATTTCTATCATAATTTTAAAATCTATTTAGTTATACAAAACATATCCTTTCATAAATAAAAATCTATTTTTATTATTTGGTTAGAATTAAAGTTCCATATTATCTTAAACTTAAATTATTAAGTTATTTGTCATGGATAATATCTTTAATTTATTTTAAAACAAATATTTACTTATCAAATTTTAACTTAATAGAAAACCATGTATATCATTATATTAAAAATCAATAAATCAAATTTAAGTTAAAATTTCATATATTTATAAGTTCAAATTACTTAATAATTTATACAAAATTATTATTTTAAAATTAACCATGGGTCTGTATAATATTTTCTAACCCAGTTCAAGTGATACGGATATGTATCCGTAATTTGTGAAATTCTGGGTTCTATCATTTCAAACTCGTAATCCCATGTCAAATAAAATAAAAATCGCTTGAGCCTGTCATTTCAGCTCAAAACAATTTTTCCCTTTTCTAAAGTCCGTTCAGGTATGTATAATTTCAACCCATAGTGATTTTATACTAACAGGAAACTTGTAGTGTGAGAAGCAGAAAATAAAATTAACAGTATAGCATAGCATATCATATTAGGTGATGTAACATGTATAGCATCAGGTTATAACATCATATAAAGTCATGTAACTGGCATATATGAACTTATATCATCATATCATATCAACTACTACAATTCATATGTCATTGTTTCATCGTTATATAAGTACGAATGTCGAGAATGATAACTCACCTCCTAAAGCTAGAGATGACAATACGAGACACACAATCAAACTCCAAAAAGCGCGATAAAGCACGACTAGATTCAAGTAGATGGAGAGCCAAGGTCCAAGTCTTGTAAATAACAAATACCAAACAATCATAAGCAACTATTTATACAAAGATTATAAATCCAAAAAATGCACAAACATAAATAAAAATGAAGCAAAGATTGGTTACCCCATGCATGTGGGCTTAGCCACTTTGCAAGTAGGCTAGCCAGCATCAAAATATGGCTCGACCATGCTAGTTTAAGATAAGCTATGCTCGATTATGGCAAGGACTAGTCACGGCTATCGGTAGATGAAGAGATGGCATGGAAAAAAGGCACTAGGAAGGTAAAAAGTCAAGGGTCAAGATGGGTTTGGTTTGACCCTAAGATACTATTGTTCGACCATGGGTGCTAAAGCTTGGATCAGGTCAAGACACACCTGGCCACGGCTTGGAGATGAAGGAATGGTCACGGCAAGGGCATAGGAAGTGGAGTTAGTGGTGTCGGCCGAGTCTAGAGGAGGAAGTGGATAATATGGTGGGCTCGGCTATGGTTTGTACATGCAATTTTGTTATGGGTTTAGATCTAGGAGGTCACGGCATGGGGTAGTGGTGATGAGGTGATGGAGATGGCCAGTCTTAGATTATGGTATGGTGGAGAGATGGTCGGCAAAAGGAAGGCATGGTGATGGTCGAGCATAGCATAAAACAAAAGAGAAAGAAAAGGAAAAGGAGAAGAAGAAGGAAAACTTACCGTAAATTTTCTTTTGTTCAGGAAACGGGAATGAGAAAGAGAGATGGGAAGAGAAATGTATTTGAACGGCTATGCAAATAGAAAGGCACATCTTCATTTTGAATAGATAATGATATGTCATTAGGAAAAAAACAAGGCATAATTGCAAAGCCCAAATCAAAATAAGCTCCAAAACCCAATAGGAAAACAAAGCCCAGACCAAATAAAAAATTAGAAAATAAAATAGAAAATAGAGAATAGAAAATAAATAAAAAATACTGAAAATAATCGCTTGTAAAACGCTGAAATTTATCAGATTTAAAAAGTATAAAACAGAATTTGACCAAACGAAAAACAGAACGAATATCAGAATCAAATTCAGCTTCAAAGAAAAAGATTGGCAATTTAAAATTCGAATTTAAAAATTTCAACTGAAGTCAAAGTTTGACCAAAGTTGACCAAAATATAAAATTTTCAGAAAATCATTATTTTACTGGGAAAAACAATTATAAAAAAATTCAAAAATACATTGGAAAATTACAAAATTCCACTTTTTAAATGATTTTAAAATCAAAGTTTCAAATAACATTGAATTAAAAATATTTATAAAATTTATGGGTTGTTACACTCTCCCTCACTCAAAACTTTTCATCCTCGAAAAGGAACGAGACATGAAAAAGATAGAGAAAGGTAAAATAGAATAACGAATAGTACATGAAACAAACAATTCCGGATTCGAAGCACACATGCACTCCTCCGTCTCCCAGGTACAATCCCGATCATCAGTACTCCACTGCACTTTGACCAGGTTGACAGATTTCCTCCTTTGCTGCTTCGTACCTCTATTGATACTACGAAGTGGCTTCCTCTTGACAGTAAGATTAGACTCAATATCCAACTCTTGAGAGCAGAAGGCTGGACAATCATAGATGGATCATGCAGATATTGACGAAGATGCGAAACATGGAATACATTATGCACTCCGGAAAACTTTTCAGGCAATTCTAGACGATAAGCTAAAGAACCAATCCTCTCCGAGATGCGGAAAGGACCAACAAACCTAGGAGCAAGCTTCCCCCTACGACAAAACTGAATGACTTTCTCTAAGTGGGAGACCTTAAGGAAAACCCGATCACTAACAGAAAACTCCAAACTCCTCCTATGCCTATCAGCATACTTCTTCTGCCTATCCTGAACATTGCTCATCTTTCTCTTAATCTCCTCAACCTTCTCAAAAGCTTCCAAAATCATATCAGAAGCAAGAATGTGACGCCCCACCTCTATGCCCACAATAACAAAGGTTAATATAAGGAATAACGTCTGCTATTGCGAAGAATAAGGCTTGTTAGAAGCGCCATCCGTAAGTTGTGTCTTAGAGAGTATTGATTACATCATAGGAGTTTTATAAATTACTCCTAAAAATATAAAGTCAATCCAAATCTAAAACAAAACTACGGTGGCTAAAGAAAATCCAGAACACTCATAATAACAACAACATAGGTATGTAAAGTCACATCAGAACAGAAATATCAGATATATAGCAGAAGACAAGTCTAGAATACAAGCTACAACAATCTGTCGTTCACATGAACCAAATACACATATACATGTCATCAACATACATGAGACGCGAATCAATAAACCAAAAGAACTTCTCTAAGGCTAGGCAAAAGATGATGTGAAATCCCAAAAGCTTAAGCTGCTACTGAATCAGAGATAGAAATTATCCTGAAATAACTTGGTTTGACCCGAGTATTATTTAAAAGAAAATAATAAACGGGCCAGTCTAATTTATTCTTAGAAGTGAATGCATCATAAACAACATCAATCAAAATAATAATAATCTCGAATGAGACTATTTAACATAAAAAATCAACATAGTTAAATGAAGATATCACATCAAACTCCATCAAAATAAACTTTCAAGTTCACAATTGAATTCAAAACAGCAACTCATAAAATCTAGAAATCAAAAATAGATAACTAGAAAAATCAACATAAAAGTGGATCGATCCCATCATATGGCGAGTCTATGCTACGCCGCACGTGCATCAACATATGGCCGAAGCCTACCAAGTACTGTCATCATAATTTTTGCGCCCAACAAATGACCCGAAGGTCCAACGTATGACCCGAAGGTCTAGTACTGGTATTTGACCCGAAGGTCCATCATATGACGAAGGTCCAGCGTAGTGGCCCGAAAGCCCAACAAAATCATCAGAATCATCAAACAACAAAAAATATTTCAATTAACGTGTCCGGAATTAGCAAAAATAGTAAAAATGTGATTCCATACTCAGCACTTTTGCTAAATCGTATAAATTTCTTCATCGTTTCCTTGAAAGTGCAAAATTGTGTATTTTATATAAATAAAGTTTACGTACTCAAACGGACAAGTCCGGAGTTAAGCGAATCAGTAAAAGAAAGGGTTCATAGTCCTTAATTTTGTTAAAGCGTTTAAATCGCTTCCTCGTTCTTTTGAAAGCGTAAACAGTAAAAATTTTGAAAATAATTTATATTTTAAAATGATTTTTAAAACATGTGATTAAAATAGCAACATCTGTAGCAATTTCGACGAAGAAAATGCGCTGCATAAAACACTGTAAAAACGTATACCAAATCAGCGTTGCGAGATGACCGCTTAAAAATTCATTTTAAATTAACAGTTACTGATGTTAAAATAATAGTAATTTTTATTCACCAAAAATGTCACCAAAACGACACTCTTCAAAAATATAGTACCGGATTACAAATTCCATTATAAAAATAATGGTAACAAAATACGTTTTGCAACGCAACACCGGTTCAATGCAAATTTAATAACGGACTGCACTAAAAATTTTAAGTATGAAATATGATGTCTGGAAATTTTACACTCCCTATTTGCACGTAACACTTTAAAATGCTCGGCTTATACTTTTTTTTCTTTCACGCATGCATGTTTAAAAATGAACGCCTCTGCATGCATCACTCACCTAACCCATATCTATATGCAGTAAGAAATTTGTACACGAATAACCATAACTGAGCCATTTTACTTCAGGTACTTCATGTGTACAAAGAAAATACAAACTCAATTTGTTCCTTCAGGTATTGCATGTGTACAAAGCAAATGTAAAAGATAGAGATAAATGGTAAGGACAACACTTGTCTAGTGTGACACGCACACACACTTTAATATATGCCAGATATGCACGCACAAAACTTGTACGCAAGTTTGGCCAAGCAATATTTTCATGAAAAAGTTGTATAAAACTATAACCTGGTTAACATTTTCATGTAACAGTAATTACACGCATGCAAAGGGACAATAGAAACGAAATTAATGCTGCCAAACTTTCATGCAGCCTCATAAAAATTTGTAGGAAACATTTTAAAACATATGCACTATTTTAAAATACATTTGTGGATATATTCACGTTTTTGGCACAACCGGAATGAACAAAAAGGATAACACCTTTAAACAACACAACTTATCTATGTAAATGCACAACCGAAATGAACAAAATGATAGCATTTTTAAACAACACAACTTAACTACATAAATGCAGAACCGAAATGAACCAACGTGACAACAGTGGTGCAACACAAATATGTACGCACACAATGCAGTATGAAATAAAAAGATCTGTGCTCAACTTTGTAATACACTTCCTAGCAAGCAATTATTGAAGTTGATAAAATAATTAGTACTGGTTATGTATATGCACTGCAAGCGTTGCACTGACTGACACGCACACAAAGTTTTGAAATCTTCTTTCACACAAAAATGAAACAAGCATGAGATAATGAATAAATCAAAATTTGTGAGTTTGGCACTCATCAAGAATTTACTTCAAAGTTTGTTAGCAACCGGAACCACTAGAAACAAGATCTAGAGCTGCCATTAAAGCCATTTCAGAGAGCAACTTGAAAACAAGAATGAAGCTAAAATAAACGTTTCAGTGCCACCTTTTTTTTCCTTCGAAAGCGTACAAGTCAAAATGAAGAAAAAGGAAGTGTGCTGGCAATGCTTTGGGTACACATTCATTTAATGCAATGTGCTATAGTCAAGAAAAAGTACACGGCTAGTAGGGACAAATGATGATAGAAAAAGAAAAATGCAAAAAGGGTTTCATATTGTTTTACAAACATGTGTGTGACAGACAAAGAAAATTATCTCAACTGACTTAATTTTCACGTGAAGGCCAAAAGTGCATTTCCTATCAACATGCAACCGTTTGCAAGCATATACTAACTTGGCAACAGATTTTGCATCATTTTTCATTCCAAAATTTTATTTTTAAAATTTCTATTTAAAATATTTATTACGACAGTAATCCAAAAATCACGATCGTTACAGATGTTTAAATTATTTATTACGACGGTAATAAAATCACAGTCGTTACAGACTCCCCCTTATAAAAATTGCGTACTAGAAGAAGTCATTAACGTAAATAATTCATCACAACAAAGACTCAAAATAGAAAAGATAGATCAAGAATGCTCACCCCCACTCGAAGAGGAGAGAAAACCCGGATAAGAACGCTCGATGAATTCTCTGGTTTCCCAAGTGCAATCTTTGGGGTTTGCGGACCATTGTATTTTCACAAGCGGAACTTCTGTGTTCCGAAGGCGTTTAAACTCTAAAGCTAGCACACGAATAGGATTTTGCACAATAGACAAGTCCGGTGAGATCTCAAGATCTTGCAACATATGGGGATCAATAACAGAATCTGAATCTCGAAGGCATCGACGAAGCTAGGATACATGAAATACGTCATGAATTCCCGAAATCTGAATAGGTAGCGATACACGATAAGCAATAGGGCCAATGCGTTCCGTAATAGGAAACGGTCCAATATATCGAGGAGCCAATTTCCCGAAGCTCCTAAAACGCACCACACCCTTCATCGGAGAAACATGAATGAATACAAGATCGCCAACAGAAAATTCCAAATGCTTCCTACGATGATCGGCATAAGGTTTCTGCCTATTCTCAGCATCCTTCATTCTCTTTCTGATAATATCTGTAACGTCGCGATTTTCGACTCACGAAAGTCGACATTAATGCGTCCACTATATCAATTGCCAAGCAATCGAAGGCCGGAAAACCGTTCCGTTAGGGTTAATGAAGAGGTAGAAGATAGAAGAAGAAAGAAAAAAGGAAAAGCAACAGAAACAATATCAGAATCTGACAATCACAGCGGAACAACATATAATAGATAAATGATAATCTTTAAATCAAAAGAACTGTATCAGTTATTACATTATATCACATTACATTACATTATCAGAGTTTACAACAACAAACAACGAAAAAGAAATACAATATACTAATTGATATGCCATGCCATCTAGCTTGCCTCCAAATCTCTACAGCAGCTCCTGAATTCCAGAATGACCTGATAACCTGACTCTAGACCGCCCGTGTGTAAATTGGTGGGCACCCAGAGTTTAGAAAGGGAACAATAAACTCCAAGTCAGTCATGGGACTGGTGTGAGAACTTAAATAGTTTATCTTTAAAACGAACAAACAAATATTTTTAAAATAGATTCGCAATGCTTTTTAAAAAATGAGACTACCATAAGACCTCCCATACACACACACAATGCAAACGCAGAATCGGAGGAGATTTCTCCTTATGATAGCCAAACATGCTTGATACGAGAAATTTTCTTGGATATTATTACTGTAAGTGCAAAGTGCAGGAAAAACATTTCGAAAGTATGATATAAATCTTAGCCAGCATAGGCATTACGCACTTATGCCTACTATAGCTACCATGTTCAAAAGCATATTACCGCCACATTCCATGGCAAGTTATACAACTAAAACCGCACAGGGCTCGTATTGTTTCTTTGGATTTCTAACTAATGGTCAGGCCAAGGAACTTCCCATTGCCATATGGGTACGCCTCTGGAAAGACACCCCGAGAACCTAACGGGATCTCTACCAACGCAAGGCCGGGTTACCCCTAGCTGGGTAACTATTGACACGAGTATGCCATCCCCCGGTCGTAACCGACCTAAATCCTGGGATACACAAACAACCACAAAATAATAAGTTTGCAGCAACAACATAGGTTAAGTATCTGGGCCCCATACCATGATACCACCTCTATCCAGAAGGAAATGACATACACTAAGGAGGCGCTATCCCCTAATAACCTTGCCGCATCTTTCATGCTTTGACCATTACCGGGGTGTGAGGTCCGACGAAGTCTCATCCACAAAGCTACGCTTTATACAAAAGCTGTGCTTTGATCAACAAAATGATCAGCAACACTCAGCATGCCAGGTTACCAAATTGGGATTGTATCACTAGAAACCATCAACTACATAACCTATGAGCTCGAACGTCTCAGAGAAGGGTGTTAAGCTAAGAGAATAAATTCTCCGCCACCAATAGAAATATATTTGATAGAAACCAGCTTTATATCTCAAATTGTAACGTCAGACACACATCCATGCAAGTCCGTTCCGGGATCGAACGGAACCAAAGGCACTTCCAAAGAAGCCCTAGAAATCCGGATATTCACTAATCACGACCGGACTTCCCATCACAAATGGTGATAAAATCTCAATATCGGAGATCAGCCGATGGAGAGACATTTGACGGTAATCCTTTCGTTTTCGAAAATATCCAGCCTTCAACACCGGTCTTCAAATGCTATCCATTACGACATATCACTATTCGGAATGGGATTTATGACACAAAGGTCCTCTCCCGGCTAAACCGAATAACGAGCGCTTATTTTAAAATAAGTGTAGTTTTCAAATTCAAGCAAATCACAACAAATACCCATTTAGAGGTAAATATTGATAGTCGGTTCTTTAACTATCAAGGCCAATAATCAAATATCCAGCACCATAACAATCACTAGGCCATTTTTATTAATCTTCCATAAATTAAATAACTTGCCAGATATTCAGTTCAATTTATTTTTAAAAATATATATTCTCTAAACCATTTCAATTTCTACATCGGAAAACATTTTCAAATACTTATTTAACAATAAGTAATTCACAAATCTATTTATTTTCAATACCTAGAAAATATTCAATATACTTAAAACACGATTAAGTATATATTTTATTCTTTTAAGGAAACATTCTCTTAAACACATTCATTTGAGTCAAAACGAATGTTGCGTAAAACATTGTTACGTCAACCAAAAATCATTAGTATAGGGATTCGAAATTAAGATAGATATATAAATCCCAATACTATACAAAAACATTTCCTTTCGGAAATCATTTACCATAACAATAGTGTTATAGTCCACCATTTCCCTTTTATCCCTCGAAAACGTATATTTCAACAATGAATGTTGAAATCTATGGTTTCAATAGTTAATACATTTTAAAATGACTTTAAATCGTTTTATTTCTATTTAAAATATCACTTCCCCAAAACATTTTGTTAATATATTATTCACTGTCCCAAAATCGTGAATATACTTCGTTAACCGAATTCAACATTTTCTACACATTTTATCTAAACGATTATCCACTATCCAAAATCGTGGATATATCTCCTTTAATTTGCTATAATAATTAACATACCAGAATAAGTCGTTTTGGATTTATAAAACAATTATTTATAAATTCCTTTTATATTTTGTAACAACTTCAACTTAGAAAAAATCACTTTATTAACAAATTCAATCCATATCCCATTTACATGCCCAAATCCAAATTATAAGCAAATTACTTATAATTCTCTATTTACAAATTCATTCATTTTATAACTTCACAAATCGTAGGTTGTATTCTTTTATAAATCCATTTATATTAATATTTTAAAACGTCTTTAAAACTCCTTTAAAATTCCATCACTTTGATTTATAAAAATCCAATTTTATAAATTATATATGTATATATAAAGGTTTTATAATAAATTCAAAAATCTCAATTTAACCTATTTTATAAGATTATTAACTCCATATTTCAAAAATCAATTTTCAACTATATTTCTCAAAAATCGTAATTCTTATAACATTGAAATTTTAACGTTTATTTATTTAAAATGAATCAATTCCAAAATTCAATAAAATGTATACTTTCAAAAATCACTTGAAAATCCTTTTAAATTCAAAATTGTTACTTTAACACTTTTAAATTTTTCAATATAAGCCCAATGCTGCAACAGCACTAAATATAGCAATCACGGCATCCAACACATCATATATCGTATGATAACAGAATATATCACAATATCTATAAATAAATCAATACTGTTGAGGAATCCAGTTGGATCCCTCCCACCTGTTTTCCTGCATCCACAGATGTTAACACAATACCAATCCCGATCCAATACGGGATATTGCGGTACATGAGTTCATATAAAATATTATCCACTATTATGCCGCGCAATATGGTCTCATCCGCTACATAATGCAGGAAAATCAACTCCAAGTACATATATAATACCAATTCCACATCAATGTGAAATATAGCGGTATATGTGTTTAATAAATAACATCCGCTTAATATACGGCGTATAGGGTCTTTTTCAATACAACAGATAAAAATTTATCATGCAATCACACAATCAAGCAATTTTAAATCTAACTATTTAAAATTTAAATCGAAACAATTCGATTGAGTGAGAAGTTCTCACTTTGCTTTCAATAACAGTCGCAGTGTTTTATTTCAAATAAAATTAAACGCACGTTTAATTTTACCCAAAATTTTCACTAGCTTCAATCAACCCCAATCTAGCTCCATCGCACAGTGCTCGTCAATACGATTCCAACGCAAGTTGTTTCGTCAAATTCCGACCTCGTATGAACAAGTTATGACGTTTTAAAGTTTAAACGAATTATTATATAAATAATTTACAACTTTTATTTTAAATTTTAAACCTAAACAATCACGGCCATTCGATCCAAGCCCTTGCATCATGGCCGCTGTTTCTTTCCTTCTTCCCCCAGGTTACCATGGCGTAACGAAACCCACGGCCGCCACCTTACCATCAATTTTCGCGACCAAACTACTCAATTTCACGATGATCAGGTAGCGCCAATCGATAGCTCATCTCGTGCTCCCCCACTGGCCCAATTATCATGAAGCTCGGCTCCACCATTTCATTGAAAATCGTGCTCGAACGGTAGGAGAATGCGGGCAAGAATCTCCATCTATGATCGATGATTCGTCGACTTATCCGTATGGATTTGAAGCTCTCGCAATGCTCTACGATTTGTCATTTGGAAGTTTTTGAAAATTGTCGATGGATTTAGAGAGATTAAGGGAAGAAGGAACAAAAATATCAGCCATTAATTTCGTATGCGGCGGCTGAAGCTTTTAGACCTAAGGTTTGTGCAAATTGTAAAATATGAGGTCCTTATATGGAAAATTACGCGACACTATTCACCCGAATTATTTCCGAACTCTAAACGGAGTGTGCCGCCTGGCGTTCATAATGTTTTACCCCCATTCCGAACGCAATTGAATATATATCAGGAGCCAATTCGATAAAATTTGACAGATAAGTTTTTGAATCGGCTATTTAAATTTAAAATTCACTCGTATCGATTTCTACGCGTTTTAGCTTACCCCGGACAAACCTTAAGTCTGATTGACACAAAATTTGAAACCATACAATAATATTACATTACGGATTCGATGAGACTATTTTCGTCGAAATCCGAGACTGTTTGAAAAAATGGCTATTTTTACTCGTCGATTAAATATTAAAATCTTCAATTTCTGCAATTTAACTATTAATTCATTTTTAAATGTTCTATAACATCATTCTAACTCCAGTATGATTTAATACAACTTTATAAATCCAATTTAATCACATTAAACCCTATTTCCAATTATTTCTGTAATTTCATATATGAAATTATCGATTAAATTATCCAATTAAATCCTGATATTCGAAACAAAATTTATTCAGCTTACAAATTTTACTTATTAATATTTAAAATCAATTAAATATACGAATTTCAAATGACGGAAATTCCGAGTCATTACAAACTTCCCCCTTAAAGAATTTCGTCCTCGAAATTACCAAGTAAGAAAAAGTTACAGAATCCATTAACTTTTCAAAACCATTCAAATTAGATTTCAAATTCACTTAAGTGTTTAACTTTCCCAAAATCCAATAGTTAAACTTCTTACAATAACTTTACTAAGTTTTCAAATCATACTTAGTTATCTTTTTAAAATTTTCCAATTTTGTCAAAAATATTCTAACGCCTTAAATTTTTAGAAAATTTCGCCATAGTCTCCTTTGCGCGGTTCGATTCGAAAAAAAAGGCAATATATATATCACAGATATGCATCTCATCAAGTAGTGAGGCATCCCGCAGGGAAACAATTGTAAAAGTACGATATGTAATCAGAGATATGTACCTTATATATTATTAGCGAGCATATATGGCTAATATATCGTGAAAGCGAGCTCCAAATGCGAAGCAAGCGTAATCCACACCTACTAAACACTCAACAATAATGAGAAACATGCATATATGAAAGTAATATCAATGTACAACATATACCAGTACAACAACTATACGTGCCAATATAGCAAATGCAACAAAAGCAATAAATGCAACCATTAAACAACCATCATCCAACAACTTATCCAACAAATCCATATCAAATCAATATACATGCACTTCTCATTAATATTCAATGAATTGGTTTTTCATTTAATCACATTTGATTCATTAACATTGGACTTTACTAACATTCATTTTCAATTAGTTTATATTCACTAATTTACATTCAAGTTAGTTCACTCCCACATTCAAATCAAATTTCATAGCTTCCAATTTTATCAATTTAATTTCATTAACACTTAATGAATTATATTCAATCAACTAACAACAATATAACAACCAAATCATAACTAACATAACCAAATTATTTAATTCATATTCAATTGGGTTTAACACTTTTAATTCAAATTGGTTTAATATCTAATTGACTTTCATTCAATTATTCAAAAAAAAATTCAACTTCATTAGCTTCTAATGAATTAACACTTACATACGTTATTCCATGTCAATTCATTTACATTCAATTGATTTACATTCAATTCATTCATTAATTCAATTTCTAATTCATTTAACAAATAAGGTTGAATTTCATTCATATAACTCAAGTCCATATTCATCCCTTTACTGTATTAATTTACTTCGATAACAAAATCAACTTTATTCAACATTACTTAAGTTATATTCCATTTCAAACATCATTGGTTTAACTTAACTTAAATTTCCACTTATAAATCCAATTCAGATTCCAATTCTAAAGTAAATTCTATTTAACTTTACCAAAGTAAAATCTTTATTATTTCATATTATAAGTTGAAAACTCGTTTCACTTATATTCAACAATTACAACTTGGATTTTAATTTCAAATTTTTTTATCGATAAAACTTAAATTTTCAATTTACTATGGTAGCAAATCCATCACACAGAAACTTGAAAATGATACTGACGATGCTGCAGTCATCACCCTTATTATTTCCCAGTAACAGTAGTGAATCCAATGCTTTAAATTCTTTCAAAAATTCCTTTTATTCATAAATCACATTTATAAATCTTTTCTTATATAATTTCACTTATTGTATATATAAGATTATTTCACAAGTGTAAATCACATTAATTATAATTCCATACTTTATAATTCATTTGCTTATACAATTATTCTTTTACTTAGATTATTCAAACATCCTTTAATTAACTTATATATATTCTTACATTTTCTACAACCAAACAATCAATTTATATACACCTTAATAATTTTTGAAAAATTATTTCTTTATATGTAAAATATAATCAAGGTAAAATGAGACGACCCGACTTTTTCTCCACAAAAAGTCGTATCATCCTTAAGAAAGAAAGGGATAGAAAAGAGAAAAGAAAGAAGAGAAAGAAGAAATAACACAATAATCTCAACAGCGGAACGAATAAATTATATTAGTAACATAAGTATAACATAGTATACATCAAATATCAGAGTTACACAGACATATACAACACATACTAGACAGTTATAAACACCTGTCTAGTTATTACAACACAATCACAATACAGAAACACTCAGAGATACCAACACAGCGGAACTATATAACTATACGCAGAAGCCTCCTGCTCCATATGCTCCTCCACAATTCGTCAAAGCTAACCTGAATCCTAACCTGAATTCCCTTGACTACTCATAAAAATTTGAGTACCCAAGAGTTAAAGAAAAACAGAAATAACTTCGGGTCAGACATGGGTCTGGTGTGAGTAACAGGTTAAAGTTGCTTAATTTTCAAAACCTTTTGAAAGGAAGGTATCACGTAAGACTTCCCACACATAAACATGGAAAAAAAATTTACCTTACGCTAACCAAAACATTTGATAGGAAATCTGATGATATTATAATAGGGTCTAGGGTTTTCAAATAAATAAGAAATAGCCGAAATTGTTACATTATTAAATTCCAGCTACTAGCCACAAAAGTGGGTAATACAATCAAAACCGTTGGCACTTATTGGATTTTGGATTCCATACAATGGCAGGGCTACATGGGTACCGCCCGTCACAGTACGTGGCCTAGATCCCCGCACCGAGGATCACTCCTAATCCCCTGCAACATAAAGCCAGACCCATTCTGAGACAACCCTACCCTAAGTTGTCATTTTGATTGAATGACACAATTCAGTGTGAGCTAAATTCAGGGTTGCCCTCTTACACAGACTAACTATTTTTTATTTTTATTTTTATTTTTATTCTTCCCAAGATCCAATCTGATCAATATAGAAATATTGATATATTATTTTGTAAAACTATTTGAATGTTCATGTAAATAACTAAATAGTTTTTAGTTCTAATATCCGAGTTTTTTTTTCCTATTTTTTTTAAAAGAGTAACTCAGTTTATTTTACACTAAAAATAAACTAAGTTTAGCCACAGTATAGAGGATTGGGTAGATCCTCTCCTATTGAATCTTTATGCCAATGAATTAACCAATTCTTATTTGTTTTGCAGGTGTTTAGCATTTGTAAGTTTAATTAAATAGGTGAATTAACTTATAGCTTTTAACTTATTCAAGGTTGCTTTCCAAAATAGCCTAACTGAGGGTTGTGCATACTTCTGTGCACCTGTACGCACATAATTATGTTCAACTGCTATTTGCTTCACCATAGTCCTCGGGTGGACTAATTTGTTTAAATAAGATTTCTGGATTAACTAGTTATAACCTACAAGTTTTACTTATTCATATGATCATCAAACTTTTTCTTTAAATCTGGGTTCATGTTATCTTCCTATAGTTTTTTTTCCTTACTTTACAATACTTACAGTTATTATGTGAATAGTTTCTATTCTCTAAAACAATATAGTACATAAGCATACATCACTAGTTCACATATGCTTCAGATCCATTATCAGAATTATTACCTGATGCAACAAAGATTTCTTGCTGACTAGTTATAATATAAAGCTAAATTTCATTATCTTTTTCTTCACTGAGACTAGTTCTAGCACAAGTTGTTTAAACCATTCGATACATTGCAAATTTGGGTTACAAAATAATTCAAACATTACCACAAATCAGTTTTTTTTAGCAAAAGAAAAAGGAAACATAAAGCAACATTCTTCTACAAATCACAAATTTTGTTTACTAGCAAATTCATCTTAGCATCATGCTTCTGCCCCTCTTCCCCTAGCTTCCTTCTTTCCTGTAGATACCATATGATCTACTCCACCATGTGAGTGGAGCACCCATTTGATGCAAGCAACAAACAGGTCAGACTATAGTCTGGCATGAGTAAATTCAGTTGACAATACATAAGATTTATGAAGTTAGTTCCACAGCGCCTTTATTCCAAAAGTTAAATGTTTTACTCAGGTGATTAAACCACTTCCTCATATAAACTTTTTTTTTGTATCATTACAGTGAAGTGAGTAAATTGCTAAATACATTTACATGTGCTTAAACTAATTTCTTAGCAGAAATTCTTATTTCAAGAATTCATAGCAGCCATCACACATATCACACAAGCATCTCATAAACAAGAACAAGCAACACTCATATCATCAAGCTAAGGCATCAAAACCGAGTCTGCAAACTAGAACTCACCATACCCCTAGCATATTCACCTCTGCTTGTAAGTTCATTTCATATCATTTTTAAGGGTCCAATATCACATTCATGGTTGCACTGGTGCACACTGCCTGGAACTACTGTTTGATTTCTAGTGCACTACAAGCTATTTGGGCATAAACATGCCATGTGCAAACTCACACCCCATCCTTGATGCAAGCCAACCACTATGTTATACCCACTTCCCTCATTCCCAACCTGATAGAGGTGACCCCATTCCTTAGTTTAATTACTAAGTTTCATTTCATGTGTGCAGGTATCAACTATACTATGTCATGCCCAAAATCTTTATGAACCTACCCAGTAAATGCAAGCAGTTTTCATGCATCCATGAAACATTCATCCATTCATACATTTCAACAACCAATTAATCACATTTGTATATTATTTCAAGTCAGTTTTTGTTCAGAGACAGGCCTTTGGCTAAAGCATAGATCAAAATATTTTAGGAAACAAAATGCCACTGTGGTTCCCAGTAACAAGGTCCTTGCAGTCAATTTATATATGTATATTTTTTCTTTGAAATGTGTTCACTTATTGCTCAACCTTATTTTCAGAGAGTACTTAATGATGGATCAAGATTTAGCATATGGAAATTCCACTGCATCTCAATCATCCTCTAAAATGCAAGACATAAGCCAGAGGACCCCTTCCTCTTACTGCCTTGCACCTTACTTTTCTTATTAGTTTATGCTTTAACCAAAAACATTTCTCGGGTTTATAATCATGTAAATAAATCAGTTATTATCATCCTATCATTAAATATACATCAGGTGTAAAAAATCATTAGATTAAATGATAACCAAACAATATACTTCAGAAGCATCAGAAAATGATAGACTAGAAATGCAAGAAAACTTCAAACATAAGTAAAATAATTTAGAGGTTAAGTGGCTGCCTTTCATAGGTTTTAATGCCTTGCCAAGTGAGGGTTTACTCACCAAGTTTCTTCTTCCCAAGTCATGATTCAGGTCTGCCAATATTTTCCTCAAACTGCTGCCTACTTTCTTTTCTATATTTTGTTTTCTGGTTTTCTAATGTGTACCCGTAGGAGATAATGTGGTATATGGTGGAGTTTTTAGGGTTTTAAGGTTAGTTAGGTAATTTATTTTCATCAGAATTCCCATCATTATTTCTGATCTCACCCAACAGTTTACCCTCTCCACTTTCCCTCCCTGCCATTTTTCCCTTTTTCCCTGTCTTAACTATCTTTGGCAAATTTCTTTACACACTATATGCATGATTTCTTTGGCTCTGGCATTTCTTGTCTTTTCTGGTTTTAATCGTGCATATAAGTTTACTTATATGGCCAGCTATGTGTGTGTTTCTACTAAATGCTGGGTACATGTATATATGTTCATATGTATTTATTTTTTATTTTTTTCCACCCACACAAGCCACTGTGCTTGTACTTATGCCATGGAAGTTAGAGTTAAAATCTTCCTTAGGTTGTTTATGCATTTTATTCAAACTATTGTGTATTCATACTTAATGGTCATGCACTAATTCATTTCTTATTTGCTTGCAAGGTCCTTACTAGATTACTTGCTCAGGCTGTACACTACAACAGTGCGCACATACACAAGGACATGAATTCTCATTTTCACACAAGCATTTCCCAGAAAATTGTATTTATATTTTTTTTTTCTTCCACATAACTAAAATAGAATTTGAATGACTTAAATTTTCAACATGCTTGCTTAACTAGGGCTGTCACATACACCCCTCCTTTAAGAAATTGTGTCCCACAATTTAAGACTTCTTACTATATAAATCCAGTGTCAAAAGCAAACATGAATACACATTCTTAATTCAACCAAAACATATATCAAACAAGCACACACAACTTTGAATATCATGTTCAACTAAGTAAATTCAAGCATGAATATTAAAATACCTCTGCCTTAACTATCAGTTACAAATAGTTGAGGGTATTGGACTTTTATCTTGCCTTCAACCTCCCATGTGCAATCATTAGGGTCTAAACTCCACTGCACCTTTACCAGTTTGATTATTTTGTTTCTCAGTCTCTTATCTTCCTTAGCTACAATGCCTACTGGCTTCTTCTCATACACCAGATCTGGTCTAACTTCCACTTTGCTTGGTGACTGAACTACTGAAGCTTCATCATGCACACATTTTCTCAATTGTGATACATGAAATACATTGTGTATCCCACTCATCTCTTCTGGCAATTTCAACTTGTAAGCCATCTTTCCTATCCTTGCAATGATCTCATATGGTCCTATATACCTTGGGGTTAGCTTCCCTGCCTTGCCAAATCTCAACAACTTCCTCATTGGTGAAACTTTTAAGTACACATATTATCCTAACTCAAATTCAAGTGGCTTCCTTCTCCTATCTGCATACGATTTCATTCTATCTTGCGCTGCCTTCATTCTCTGTTTGATTAATGTAACTTTAGCATTTGTCTCTTTCACATGATCTGGTCCTAACATTACCTTATCACCCACTTCTAACCAGCAAGCAGGTGACAAACAAGGCCTTCCATATAGAGCCTCATCGGGTGCCATTCCTATACTACTCTGGTAGATGTTGTTGTAAGCAAATTCTGTTAAATGAAGGTAGTCTTCCCAATTCCGACCATGATCCAGCACACAAGCCCTAAGTAGATCCTCCAAAAATTTATTGACTACTTCTGTTTGACCATCAGTTTGGGGATGGTAGGGTGTGCTCAAGCACAACTCAACCCCCATTGCCTGTTGAAAGCTACTCTAGAACTTAGATGTAAATATGGTATCTCTGTCACTAATAATAAAGTGGTAGGAACCCCATGTAACTTTACTATCTCTTTCATGAAGACTTGTGCTAGTTTTGGTGCATTTCTATCACTCTTTACTGGTATGAAGTGTGATGATTTGGTTAATCTATCTACCACCACCCAAATGCTGTCATTTCCTCTCTTTGATCTTGGCAAGCCATCAATGAAATCCATTGATATGCTTTCCCATTTCCACCTTGGAACTTCCAAAGGTTGCAGCAGTCCACTGGGTCTTTGGTACTCAGCCTTGACTTGTTGGCAAGTCATACACTTTGCCACATATTCACCCACACTTCTCTTCATTCCTTTCCACCAATAACTTCTTTTTAGGTCATGATACATTTTAGTGCCACCTGGGTGTATGGTGTACTTTGACTTGTGATGGACATCCATGATCTTCCTCTTCAGTGCTTCTGTGTTAGGCATACATAACCTTCCTTTATATCTTACACATCCTTTTTCATCCAGTTCAAACTTGTGAGGCTTTGCACAATTTTTTAACAACTCCTTCTTTTCTCTCAAGAATGCATCAGTGTCTTGGGACTGGTTCACTTCTTCCACTAAGTCTGATTTTATTGTGATAAGGCTGAGCTTACCATAGTGCTCCACATCCTTACCCACTTCCATAGTTTGTTCCCCCATGTATTCCATTTCTACATCTGTCAGTGTTAATAACCTTTTAAACTCCTCTATCATCAGTGTAGCCAACTTGGCATGTTGTCTACTTAATGCATCTGCCACTCTATTTGCTTTCCCTGGTGTGTACATAATGTCCAAATCATAGGCAGCAAGGAATTCCACCCACCTATGTTGTCTCATGTTTAAATCTTTTTGAGAAAATAAATACTTCAAAGCCTTGCGGTCAGTATGAAGCTCAAACTTTGCTCCTAATAGGTAGTGTCTCCAAAGCTTTAGTGCATACACCACTGGTGCCAATTCCAAGTCATGTGTTGCATACTTGGTTTCATTGGGTTTCAGTTGTCTTGATGCATAAGCTATTATCCTACCATCTTGCATAAGGATAGCTCCTATACCTGATCCACATGCATTAGTGTATACCACTAAATTGTCTTTGCCTTTTGGGATTTTTAGCACTGGTGCTTCCATCAATGCCTTCTTCAATTGATTGAATGCCCCTTCACATTTCTCAGTCCACATAAAAGGCTGGTCTTTCCTTGTTAACTTGGTTAGTGGGATTGCTTTTTTAGCAAAATCTTTTATGAATCTCATGTAGTATCCAGCCATGCCCATGAATGATCTGATTTCAGTGACATTGCTTGGTCTTTTCCATGCTTGCACTGCCATGACTTTACTAGGATCTACTGAAATTCCTTCTTGAGAAATTATGTGGCCCAAAATTTTTATTTCATTCTTCCAAAAATAACACTTTGCAAACTTGGCTTTAAGGTCTTATTGCCTTAGTCTACTCAGTACCATATGCAAATGTTTTTCATGCCCACTATCTGTCTTAGAATATATTAGTATATCATCAATGAAAATCAGTACAAATTTATCTAAGTAATCTCTGAAAAATCTATTCATCAAATCCACAAAATAGGATGGTGCATTAGTCAAACCAAATGGCATTACTAAGTATTCATACAAGCCATACCTAGTGTTGAAAGCTGTGTATTTGATACTTTCTTCTTCTACTTTCATTTGGTGAAAACCAGTTGCTAAATCAAGTCTAGAAAATATTTTAGCACCATTTAGTTGATCAAAGAGATCATCAATTCTAGGTAGGGGGTATTTGTTTTTGATGGTGACTGAGTTTAGTTCTCTATAATCTATGCACATTCTCAAGGAACCATCATGCTTCTTAACAAACACTACTGGTGATCCCCAATTTGAACTGCTGGCCTAATAAAGCCTTTTTGTTCTAATTCCTCTAGTTGTTTCTTCAACTCAATCAGTTCTTTAGGACTCATTCTATTTGGTTTCTTGATGACGGGGCTTGTTCCTGGTTTAAGTCTTATTTGAAATTCTACTGGTCTGTTATGAGGAATGCCATTTACTTCTCCAAACACATCAGGATATTGGTTAACTATGGGTATCTTATTTAAACTTAATTCAACTTCACCGCTATTCAAGTTGAACATTTTTCCCATACCCCTACCCTTGGCTGCTTCATACATTACCACAACCCTCTTGCCATCAGGAAATTGTAGTGAAATGGTAAAATTTCCTAAGTTAATAATAGCACAAAAGCTTTTTAACCAATCCATTCCCAATATGATACCTAGCCTAGGGTAATTCAACACATATAATTCTGAGATAAAGGTGTGACCACCCATGCTTATTTCTACTTGCATGCATTTCATATGGGTAATGCAGGAACTACCTAAAGGACTATCAATATGTAATGGTTTATCAACAAGAATACATGTCAACCCTAATTTCTGAACTATATCATATGAAATAAAAGAGTGTGTGGCTCCTGTGTCAAAAACAACTGATATGGGTATGCCTTTAATAAATGATATACCTTCCACTTGGCTAGGTGCCTCCATTGCCTTGCCTTTCCCTTCAAGTACAGCCACCCTTGCCATCTATGGACACTGCCTCTTCATGTGCTCCTCTTTTCCACAGTTGTAGCACCTAAGAACAGTTGACTTGGGTGCTTGGCATTTGGTCTTTAATGGACTTCCTTTCCACAGTTATAACAGATCACTTTAAGTTTATTATTATCAAGGTTTGCCACTTTACTTCCTTCTTTGTTCATTGCTTCTCCCTTCTTCCTCTCATATGGGTGTGCTTTGTTCTTTCCTTTCTTGTTGTTCTTGAAATTCTTGAACTTTTCTCCGGCATTGTCATGTTGCTCAAATGACAATGTCAAGCCCATAACTTGATCAAATGTTCTGTCTTTATATGGTAACATGGCTCTACTCAATCCAGCATTCAACCCCTGGATGTACCTAGCATTCCTTGATGTTTCATCTGGGATTAATACTGCCCCATATTTAGACAACCCTTCAAACTTCTTAGTGTATTCAGTGACATTCATAGATCCTTGTCTCAACTTGATAAATTCCTCAAGCAATGAAGCTTTTGTTGTTGCTGGGACAAATCTGGCTTCTAACATTTCTTTGAACTGATTCCATGTGATTTCTTGTTCTTGCCTGCCTACAATAATCACTTCCCACCAGTCCAAAGCTATGCCTTTTAGTTGTCTTGAAGCTATTTGCCTTCTTCTCTGATCATTGACTTGCATGTCTACAAAGATCCTCTCTACTGTTCTTAACCATGACTGGACACCTATGGCATTTTCTGTGCCATCAAAGCTACTGCCTCCTAAGTTTGTATATGTTTTAAGAAATTTGGACAGCTCCTCATATGGATTATCTACCCTAGGTGCCATTCCATCCCTCAGCATTTGAACAAAATCTTGCATGTTAATCATTGGGGGACCAGCAGCCATTCTACTTGCTTGCTCAGTGGTGTCAGAAGATTGACCATTTTCTCTTTCTCCTGTGGCCTGGGGATTGATTCTAACTCCTCTGGGCCTCTATTGAACATTTCTAATGTAGTTAGTTCGGATTCTTATTCACTACTTTTTCTTTTTAAAACTAACAGTGAACTTATTTATTCATAATAAGCAAAGCAACTCAAGTAAGTAGCAAACAATACAAACAAGGCATACAGATTCAAACAAGTATTTGTTTTGGCTATGTATTTGTTAACATAGCTCTGATACCAACTGAGACAACCCTACCCTAAGTTGTCATTTTGATTGAATGACTCAATTCAGTGTGAGCTAAATTCAGGGTTGCCCTCTTACACAGACTAACTATTTTTTCTTTTTATTTTTATTTTTATTTTTATTCTTCCCAAGATCCAATCTGATCAATATAGAAATATTGATATATTATTTTGTAAAACTATTTGAATGTTCATGTAAATACCTAAATAGTTTTTAGTTCTAATATCAGAGTTTTTTTTCCTATTTTTTTTAAAAGAGTAACTCAGTTTATTTTACACTAAAAATAAACTAAGTTTAGCCACAGTACAGAGGATTGGGTAGATCCTCTCCTATTGAATCTTTATGCCAATGAATTAACCAATTCTTATTTGTTTTGCAGGTGTTAAGCATTTGTAAGTTTAATTAAATAAGTGAATTAACTCATAGCTTTTAACTTCTTCAAGGTTGCTTTCCAAAATAGCCTAACTGAGGGTTGTGCATACTTTTGTGCACCTGTATGCACATAATTATGTTCAACTGCTATTTGCTTCACCTTAGTCCTCAGGTGGACTAATTTGTTTAAATAAGATTTCTGGATTAACTAGTTATAACCTACAAGTTTTACTTATTCATATGATCATCAAACTTTTTCTTTAAATCTGGGTTCATGTTATCTGCCTATAGTTTTTTTTTCCTTACTTTACAATACTTACAGTTATTATGTGAATAGTTTCTAGTCTCTTAAACAATCTAGTACATAAGCATACATCACTAGTTCACCTATGCTTCAGATCCATTATCAGACTTATTACCTGATGCAACAAAGATTTCTTGCTGACAGGTTATAATATAAAGCTAAATTTCATTATCTTTTTCTTCACTGAGACTAGTTCTACCACAAGTAGTTTAAACCATTCAATACATTGCAAATTTGGGTTACAACACAATTCAAACATTACCACAAATCAGTTTTTTTTAGCAAAAGAAAAAGGAAACATAAAGCAGCATTCTTCTACATATCACAAATTTTGTTAACTAGCAAATTCATCTTAGCATCATGCTTCTGCCCTTTTTCCCTTAGCTTCCTTCTTTCCTGTAGACACCATATGATCTACTCCACCATGTGAGTGGAGCACCCATTTGATGCAAGCAACAAACAGGTCAGACTAAAGTCTGGTATGAGTAAATTCAATTGACAATACATAAGATTTATGTAGTTAGTTCCACAGCACCTTTATTCCAGAAGTTAAATGTTCTACTCAGGTGATTAAACCACTTCCTCATATACACTTTTTTTTGTACCATTACAGTGAAGTGAGTAAATTGCTAAATACATTTACATGTGCTTAAACTAATTTCTAAGCAGAAATTCTTATTTCAAGAATTCATAACAACCATCACACAGATCACACAAGCATCTCATAAACAAGAACAAGCAACACTCATATCATCAAGCTAAGGCATCAAAACTGAGTCTGCAAACTAGAACTCACCATACCCCTAGCATATTCACCTCTGCTTGTAAGTTCATTTCATGTCATTTTTAACGGTCCAATATCACATTCGTGGTTGCACTGGTGCACACTGCCTAGAACTACTGTTTGATTTCCAGTGCACTACAAGCTATTTGGGCATAAACATGCCATGTGCTAACTCACACCCCATCCTTGATGCAAGCCAACCACTATGTTATACCCACTTCCCTCATACCCAACCTAATAGAGGTGACCCCATTCCTTAGTTTAATTACTAAGTTTTCCTTTCATGTGTGTAGGTATCAACTATACTATATCATGCCCAAAATCTTTATGAACCTACCCAGTAAATGCAAGCAGTTTTCATGCATCCATGAAACATTCATCCATTCTTACATTTCAACAACCAATTAATCACATTTGTATATTATTTCAAGTCAGTTTTTGTTCAGTGACAGGCCTTTGGCTAAAGCATAGATCAAAATATTTTAGGAAATAAAATGCCACCGTGGTTCCCAGTAACAAGGTCCTTGCAGTCAATTTATATACGTATATTTTTTCTTTGAAATGTGTTCACTTATTGCTCAACCTTATTTTTAGAGAGTACTTAATGATGGATAAAGATTTAGCATATGGAAATTCCACTGCATCTCAATCATCCTCTCAAATGCAAGACATAAGCCAGAGGACCCCTTCCTCTTACTGCCTTGCACCTTACTTTTCTTATTAGTTTATGCTTTAACCAAAAACATTTCTCAGGTTTATAATCATATAAATAAATCAGTTACTATCATCCTATCATTAAATATACATCAGGTGTAAATGTTCATTAGATTAAATGATAACCAAACAATATACTTCAGAAGCATCAGAAAATGATAGACTAGAAATGCAAGAAAACTTCAAGCATAAGTAAAATAATTTAGAGGTTAAGTGGTTGCCTTTCATAGGTCTTAATGCCCTGCCAAGTGAGGGTTTATTCACCAAGTTTCTTCTTCCCAAGTCTTGATTCAGGTCTGCCGTTATTTTCCTCAAATTGCTGCCTACTTTCTTTTCTATATTTTGTTTTCTGGTTTTCTAATGTGTACCCATAGGAGATAATGTGGTATATGGTGGAGTTGTTAGGGTTTTAAGGTTCGTTAGGTAATTTATTTTCATCAGAAATCCCATCATTATTTCTGATCTCACCCAACAGTTTACCCTCTCCACTTTCCCTCCCTGCCATTTTTCCCTTTTTCCCTGTCTTAACTATCTTTGGCAAATTTCTTTACACACTATGTGCATGATTTCTTTGGCTCGGGCATTTCTTGTCTTTTCTGGTTTTAATCATGCATATAAGTTTACTTGTATGGCCAGCTATGCGTGTGTTTCTACTAAATGCTGGGTACATGTATATATGTTCATATGTATTTATATATATATTTTTTCTACCCACACAAGCCACTGTGCTTGTACTTATGCCATGGAAGTTAGAGTTAAAATCTTCCTTAGGTTGTTTATGCATTTTATTCAAACTATTATGTATTCATACTTAATGGTCATGCACTAATTCATTTCTTATTTGCTTGCAAGGTCCTTACTAGATTACTTGCTCAAGCTGTACACTGCAACAGTGTGCACATGCACAAGGACATGAATTCTCATTTTCACACAAGCATTTCCCAGAAAATTGTATTTATATTTTTTTTTTCTTCCACATAACTAAAATAGAATTTGAATGACTTAAATTTTCTACATGCTTGCTTAACTAGGGCTGTCACACATTCCCTACTGAACAGTTCCGAATAAGACAACCCCGACGGTTGTCATGATCAACCGCCCACACAGCCGAAATATAAAAGGACCTCTAGACAGGGGTAAATCTTACTCTCAAGTGGGGGCTACCCACGAAGCCTTGCTGCACCTCCCCTGTTTTAGCCATTCCCGGTTGATGAGGCTTGAGGCTACGATTACCTTTATAGGACACATCACTTAGAATGCTCATCGTCCACCTGACGATGTTCTGAAAGCATTTAATCCATACAAGTTCGTTCCAGGTTCGAACGAAACCGAAGGCATTATCTCGTTACACTCATTTTGGAATCACCCTCAAAGTTAACGACAATAACCTTTGCACTCTGAATCACCATCTCGAATCTATAAGTACTATTCTGTCAAACTCATTACGGAATCACCCATAGAGTTATACTGACGTATAGCCCTTACACCTCGAGTCTTCACTCGCTCCACTTGGATTAACGACCTAACGTTCAATTGGAATCGATGTGGTTTTCGGATGTTCAAATATGGAAACCCGATCCTGGTCTCATCGAAATCCAAAGCGTGTCTTTTAGGTCCAATTTGTTTTAAGTTTAAAACAATTCAATTCATTATCTAAATATACACAGATAGATAATTCACAACACAATAGATAATCAACCTTGTCATTATCAACAGATAATTCATATCATAATCAGATAATCCATATTATCATCCAAAAGCAACCAATGCATCCATATCACATACACTACTCATCTCATAACTGAGATTACAAACCATACCAGGCAACCAATACCATTCATCAAACATAAGCAATGATCTGATGATCACACTTTCTGTAATTAATTTAAAATGAATTAAATTAATTACTCAATCGCTAATTAATTTAAAATGAATTAAATTAATTACTTCATCATTAAAATTCTACTTAACTTAACCATCCATTGATTTCAAATCAATTTATCAATCATCATCTCAATATTTCAATTAATATTGATTAACTATCTCTAATTACAATAAGTAATTAGCTTATAAGTTAATCACACAAGTTAATTACTTAAACCCTTTGCAAATAATTAACTTGTAATTACTAAATTAATTGATTTACTAAAATTAATTACATTAATTATTTATTCATTATTAATTATACCTTAATTAATCAATTCCAAATTACATCATTAGTTAATTAATTAATGATTTCTAACCACAAAATTAATAATTCTATAAATATAAATTAATTACATAAGTAAATAATCTGAAATTAATCCACATGTAAATATTAATCACCCATGATTAATAACCATTCAGTAATTAACTACTTTAATTACTCATCCCATAATTAATTATACTTAATTAATTATCTAAATTAATCCCCTTGATTAATTTCAAAGTAATTTAAATCCAACTTACTTCTACATCAAATATCTTTAATTACATCCTGTAATTATTAATAAATTACTTCCTTAAGTAATTACAAATTCATAAATTGCATAAAGTAATTATCAAACAATCAACAAATGTTTAAATTAATTTAACTTAATTAATCTAAACTAATCACAATAATCAAATTAATTACACTAAGTAATTAATTCATTAATTACTTTCATTAAGTAATTAAACTTAAACAATTGATTATTATTAATTAATTAATCTAATTAATTATCAAAAATTAATCACATTTATTAGTTGTTAAATAATCTTAAGTTAATGACCTTCATTAACATTACTTAATTACTTAATTAAGAGTTAACTTATAACTAATCATTATTAATTATTAATTAATTAATACTTCATTACAACTTAATTAATCACTAATTATTAATTAATTAAGTATTAATTAAAATCTTAATCATTAATAAAATTTAATTAACCATCCTTAATTATAGATTAATTAACCATAATTAATTAATCTCGAATCTAATTAATTAACTTAAAAATCGTTAATTACTTAATTGAACATCCACATAATTAATTAATTAAATAATTAATTTTCATCTTAATTACCTTAATAATTAAATGAATCCAATCATTTAATTTTATTTATCTTTTAGATAAACATTTCTTATTTAATTATACATTTAAAAACAAAATGTTTTTAAATTTACTTTAAATTCTATTTAACTTTATTTTAAACTTAAGACGCAAATTTATCTTAAATAAGATTTTAAAACAATTCAAAAACTTTTTATCATATATATTAAAAGAAACATCTACTTTATTAATAAGTTTAAAAGGATTTAAATTTCAATTCAGTTTAAATTCAAATCAATTTAAAAATTACTTTAAAATTTCAAAATTGAAATACAACTTCCAAACTCATTTTAGTTTTTAACTCTTTAAAATTCTTCCTACAATCTACACCCTCAATTCAAATGCAAATCATTTAATCATTCAAAAGCAATTTAAATTTAAACCTTTATTTTAAAAATCTGAAGTTTGAATTTTATTCCAGATTTAAAAACCCAGATTTTAATTCACGTTGGATTTCTAATTTAAAATTTAACCTTCCAATTCAAATGCAAAACACATATGCATTTACACTTGTGAGTTTGAAATCAAATTTAAATTTAAAAACATAAATGAATTCAAATCTCGGACAATCTAATTTGAATTCATATTCCAATTTCAGATTAAAAACTCAGTTTAAATCTCCACTTGCAATTTAAACTTTACCTTTACATTTCAAAAACAGAAAACAGTTTCTGTTTTATTTAAAAACCAACTTTGAATTTTTTCTGAATTTAAATTATTTCAAAAAAACCATAATTCAAACTTATTTGAATTCATATTTAAATTAAGTTTTAAAATCTTAAGTTAAAATTTTAGTTTGCATTTATTTCAAATTTTATAAAACTGGAAGCAGGTTTCCTGTTTCTTTTTTTTATTTTATTTTAAACCAAACATGAATTTCTTAATTCAAATTATTTCAAAATCAGAATTCAAACTATTTGAATTCATCTTTAGATTCCGGTTTAAATCCTAATTTCAATTTCCAGATTAAATTTAAACTTGACTTTTTTAAATTTCTTAAAACGGAACCAGGTTTCTGTTTTGTTAAATCCTGAAACACCAATACACTCGAACCACCCTATTTGACTTCGAATAAATAACTCACTTACTTCGAGTTTCCCCTCAATTAACCCGAGACCATCCCGAGACAAAAACCTTGCAACCAAAAATCACCACAAACCTGCACAACTCCTTCCTGTGCACTCACCCCCTACTCCGGCCATCACTGGCCATCATCAACGGACATCCTCCATCAACCTGAGATCCCACTACACCCTTCAACCCTCAAATTTCCAAAAATCCATCTTGAATTTAAATTCAAGTTTTAAACAAAAACCTGGAAACACTTTCCTCACCTCAGTGCCTAACCTGTCATCACCGATTTCTCCCCTTCCCGACCATCATCACCCTCCATACTCCGGCGATGTCTTCATCAAAACAACATCTAGCAATACCCAGAAAATCAAAGAACTCGATCCATTGTAGAAGCCGCAGCACCCAATTCCTTAAACCCGGTAAAACTAGGGTTCTACACCTTAAATCCCAATTACAACCCCAAAATAAAATTTCAATCCACTTTAGTAATTTTCCTATAATCTATAATAGATAAAATACCTCCAGAAACAAATTCAACCAATTCAATTGCAAGGATCAACTGAACTTGACCAAAATGAAAAATACAGTTAATTTGAAACTGCACTTTATTTATAGCACTACAAATTGAAATTTTTGTTTTAAAATTCTTGAATTCACTTAATGATTCTATTAATAAACCTGAAACATTAAATTATAACATTTGAATTTTACTCTAGGAAAATTGGTTCTGTGTAACTTGATTTTTTCAGGTTACAGACAATCATATGTAATTCATATAAAATTTGAACATACACCATTCTAAAATAAACATGATTTGTTCAAAAATTTAAGTCCTAATCAGCAAACAAGTTAAAGGAAGAATTCAGGAATCAAACATGAGTTTGAAATTTTGAAGAACACACATGCACAGTCATCATCTTGTTTACAGACACATACTTGCAGGTAAAATATTCATGGCAATTTCATATAAGTTCATTTGTAATTTATAAAGCATGCACAACTTTACCTATTTAATAAGTTTATAAATGAGTTACTCACCTGGACTAAAATGCAGAGAACCATTTCAATTGCATGTTCCAGATTTTGAAAATGTATGAAATGCAGGCCCTTGCTTCCAGATGCAAAGAAATGCAGACCCTCAGATTTATTGCTTTTAATCTTTGTTTGAAAATGATGCTTTCAGTTCTTACATGCAGGCTTCAAACTTGAAATTGCAGTAGTCTTTTCCCAGATTTTAAGAAATAGATTAATGCAGACTTCCTTGCTTTCACATGCTATCAACTTTGAAAAATTTATGTATGCAGGCCTTTGTTTCAGTAAGCAAGAACATGCAGATAGCATTGATTTAATTTGCTTGCTTGATGGTTGCAGATGCAAATTGAGTTTTGGAGGATGCAGATTTGTATTTTGAGGAGTTTTTGTTTACTGATTTTCAATAAAATGAGGATTACTTTGGTGTGAAATGTTTCTTTAGTTAAGAAATGGAACTGAGAAAAATCAGGAATGAAAGAATACAATGTTATAAAAACTAAATTTATGATTTATCAAAAACAAAGAAAAACAAAGGATAAAATTTGACACTTGTAAAAAGGATGGACACTTGTTAATTTACTCTTTTAAATATTTAACACATGTTTAACTATGCTTTGATAAACTTACACATGTCTTTGTAAATGTTTTGTTATCTTAATTAATTGTTAAAGAAAAATTAAGCTCAATGAATGTTTTAAACTTAGTTAACTAGTTCTTATACATAGTTATGTATATATTTAATTTCTAAAGAACAAGGCAAAGTATTATTATAAATAGAACAATGTATAATTAAATCATTTATCAAAGATACCTTTAAATAATTAAAATAGATTTATAAAAGAGGTAACAATAACTTACATGAATACATGTTCACATTTTAAATTGTATTTTAAATTTCATATCAAATTTAACAAATCACACTTTATAAATCAATATTTTAAAAAGAATAACACAAACATTTTGTAACTTGTTTTAATATACAAACTTGAATTAAAAATGAATTTTTAAACCAATAAAACATTTATCTTACATTTAAACATTTTTGAAAAGCTTAAACTAAAAATAAATCACAATTCCTAAATTCAAAACATTAAAATCGTGCTATACTAATTTAACAACTTATCTATTTAAAATATATAAATACATATACATTATTAAATAGAAAATAATTTATTAACTCATTAAAAATAATTTCACAAATTAAATATTTACATAAAGAAGATTATTAAATCAAATCAAATTTATTAACAAAAATTATCAATTCAATATAAATTTAAACACAGATTATCAAATTTATATTGTCCAAAATTCCAGGATATTACAATCCTTCCCCCTTAAAAGAATTTCGTCCCCGAAATTTAAAACAAAGGTAATTTAATAATCTATTTGCAGATTTTATTTTAAAAACAACATATGTTAATCATATGCCAACACCCAAAGCAACCAATTCACACAAACAGAACAAATCTAATTATCCAAAAGAATTTTGGATAAAATCTTCACGAGTTTCCCTGGTATATATATATATATATCGGGATACTCGCTCTATAGAATCCAATCAATCAATACTACTAAACTATAGAGCTCCTAATAACAATTCTATACAGAAAATCAGACTACAAACGAGTCTGACTCAATAAACAAACCTCCTAAACTGCTGGTCCTACAACCAGAAATATCAAACACGCACTCCCTTAGAGATACGTGAAACACCCTAAATCCCAGTTATCCAAACTGGCAATTCAACTCTAGAAAACCAAACACTGATCTTACCCAACACAGAAGAAACCAAAACACTTCGGAGCTAGCTTCCCAAACTTATAGCTCCCTGGATCAGTTCCAGAATCCAAATTTCTCTGTCTCTTATCCATAAAAACCTTCCGGACGATCCTGGGCTACCAACATCACTCCTAATCAGCTCAACTCTTGCTGATTCCAAAAGAAACAGACTGAATCAAAAACAATCCAATGATCTCCTCAAGATCACTCAAAAACCAAGAACACAAACCCTGCTTCTCAACAACAGAAGACATAACAAATTTCTCCTTATCCGGAAAGGAAACATTCCCAAACTTCTTCCGCTGCACAACTCTGATCCGAAACAGAAGAAAATGCTGACGAAGAGCACAAGCACAGACTAAACCAACCCAGCGCAGAAATATGGTTCCACATATTCATAAAGAAAAATTCAGATGTTCCTCCTAAACCTGAGTTGTTTCACCCACTTCTATCTCAAGGAACCATCCATCTACTAACTAAACCACCTGTTCCATTCCTGGAAAAATAATCCGAACAATCTCCAACAAACACAAGAGAACATACTATCGCAAGTCACTTTTGCGATCAACTCAGCCTAAATCCAAAGAAAACTGCTCTCTCTTTACCAAACAGAACAGCTTATGCTGGCTTAGCCAACTTACCAGAGAAACAGATCTACTCTACTGCTTCTGTTCCACTTCAGAAAAATTATCCAGCCAGGACTCCTACCAACTCAGAACACTCTGTTAAACTCAGCCACATCACCGGCAGATTCACTTCTTACTCTTGTTCCAAAGAAATATCTTCAGAAATATCCATAGTCACTGCATCTCATCACGCAGCTACTACTTCCTGAGATATCAAGACATCATCACCCACTGGCTTCTGCCCTACCGATAGATCCAAACTCAATTCTGTACTTCAAAGATGAACTCCAAACCTTTACAGGTTTCCTTCAGAGATCGATGAAGTACTTATACGTAGCAAAAGGCACTCGAGACGGTATTCGGTCTACAGTCTCGACAAATACACTTACAACCTCATCCATCAAACTCCAACCAATGGTAGTTGTGTTGCACACACTTCTACCTCATCTACCTTTATAACTTATATTGGAAAAAACCTGAACGGGTAATCCAACAAATAGGTAGAACCAATTATATATATATATATATTAAAAATACAAATACGCTCTCTCAAGATAGACACCACTACAGAGCCTAGGTATTCACTCAACCTAATGCTCTGATACCAAGTGTGATAGTCTAGGCTTTGCAACCATCAACAGCGGCTCACTCGACTGGTAGGATTTTCAACCATCCCAGCCCCGCTGTGGCTCCCATTGGTACCTCGGGTTTGCTTTTACGGCCAGCCTCTCGGCTCGCAACCAACCCCGCAAGACCTTATACTATCCCCGGGGGCATGTAGGGGTACGAGTTTCCCGTTCGCCACCTAACGCAAAGCGAGAACCCCCTATCACGATGTAATGTAGCAAACCCGATCCCGGTCTCATCGAAATCCAAAGCGTGTCTTTTAGGTCCTAGTTGTTTTAAGTTTAAAACAATTCAATTCATTATCTAAATATACACAGACAGATAATTCACAAAACAATAGATAATCAACCTTGTCATTATCAACAGATAATTCATATCATAATCAGATAATCCATATTATCATCCAAAAGCAACCAATACATCCATATCACATACACTACTCATCTCATAACCGAGATTACAAACCATACCAGGCAACCAATACCATTCATTAAACATAAGCAATGATCTGATGATCACACTTTCTATAATTAATTTAAAATGAATTAAATTAATTACTCAATCTCTAATTAATTTAAAATGAATTAAATTAATTACTTCATCATTAAAATTCTGCTTAACTTAACCATCCATTGATTTCAAATCAATTTATAAATCGTCATCTCAATATTTCAATTAATATTGATTAACTATGTCTAATTACAATAAGTTATTAGCTTATAAGTTAATCACAAAAGTTAATTACTTAAACCCTTTGCAAATAATTAACTTGTAATTACTAAATTAATTGGTTAACTAAAATTAATTACATTAATTATTTATTCATTGTTAATTATACCTTAATTAATCAATTCCAAATTACATCATTAACTAATTAATTAATAATTTCTGACCACAATTAATAATTCTCTAAATATAAATTAATTACATAAGTAAATAATCTGGAGTTAATCCACATATAAATATTAATCACCCATGATTAATAACCATTCAGTAATTAACTACTTTAATTACTCATCCCATAATTAATTATTCTTAATTAATTATCTAAATTAATCCCCTTGATTAATTTCAAAGTAATTTAAATCCAATTTACTTCTATATCAAATATCTTTAATTACATCCTGTAATTATTAATTAATTACTTCCTTAAGTAATTACAAATTCATAAATTACATAAAGTAATTATCAAACAATCAACAAATGTTTAAATTAATTTAACTTAATTAATCTAAACTAATCACATTAATCAAATTAATTACACTAAGTAATTAATTCATTAATTACTTTCATTAAGTAATTAAACTTAAACAATTGATTATTATTAATTAATTAATCTAATTAATTATCAAAAATTAATCATATTAATTAGTTGTTAAATAATCTTAAGTTAATGACCTTCATTAACATTACTTAATTACTTAATTAAGAGTTAACTTATAGTTAATCATTATTAATTATTAATTAATTAATACTTAATTACAACTTAATTAATCACTAATTATTAATTAAGTATTAATTAAAATCTTAATCATTAATTATAATTTAATTAACCATCCTTAATTATAGATTAATTAACCTTAATTAATTAATCTCGAATCTAATTAATTAACTTAAAAATCATTAATTACTTAATTAAACATCCACATAATTAATTAATTAAATAATTAATTTTCATCTTAATTACCTTAATAATTAAATGAATCCAATCATTTAATTTTATTTATCTTTTAGATAAACATTTCTTATTTAATTATACATTTAAAAACAAAATGTTTTTAAATTTACTTTAAATTCTATTTAACTTCATTTTAAACTTAAGACTCTAATTTATCTTATATAAGATTTTAAAACAATTCAAAAACTTTTTATCATATATGTTAAAAGAAACATCTACTTTATTAATAAGTTTAAAAGGATTTAAATTTCAATTCAATTTAAATTCAAATCAATTTAAAAATTACTTTAAAATTTCAAAATTGAAACACAACTTCCAAACTCATTTTAGTTTTTAACTCTTTAAAATTCTTCCTACAATCTACACCCTCAATTCAATGCAAATCATTTAATCATTCAAAAGCAATTTAAATTTAAACCTTTATTTTAAAAATCTGAAGTTTGAATTTTATTCCAGATTTAAAAACCCAGATTTGAATTCACTTTGGATTTCTAATTTAAAATTTAACCTTCCAATTAAAATGCAAAACACATATGCATTTACACTTGTGAGTTTGAAATCAAATTTAAATTTAAAAACATAAATGAATTCAAATCTCAGACAATCTAATTTGAATTCATATTCAAATTTTAGATTAAAAAATCAGTTTAAATCTCCACTTGCAATTTAAACTTTACCTTTACATTTAAAAATCAGAAAACAGTTTCTCTTTTATTTAAAAACCAACTTTGAAATTTTTCTGAATTTAAATTATTTCAAAAAAACCAGAATTCAAAATTATTTGAATTCATATTTAAATTCAGTTTTAAAATCCTAAGTTAACATTTTAGTTTGCATTTATTTTAAATTTTATAAAACTGGAAACAGGTTTCCTGTTTCTTTTTTTTATTTTTATTTTAAACCAAACTTGAATTTCTTAATTCAAATTATTTCAAAATCAGAATTCAAACTATTTGAATTCATCTTTAGATTCAGGTTTAAATCCTAATTTCAATTTCTAGATTAAATTTAAACTTGACTTTTTTAAATTTCTTAAAGCAGAACCAGGTTTCTGTTTTGTTAAATCCTGAAACACCAATGCACTCGAACCTCCCTATTTGACTTCGAGTTAGTACCACACTTACTTCGAGTTTCTCCTCAATTAACCCGAGACCATCCCGAGACAAAAACCTTGCAAGCAAAAATCACCACAAACCTTCACAACTCCTTCCTGTGCACTCACCCCCTACTCCGGCCATCACTGGCCACCATCAACGGTCATCCTCCATCGACTTGAGATCCCACTACACCCTTCAACCCTCAAATTTCCAAAAATCCATCTTGAATTTAAAATCAAGTTTTAAATAAAAACCTGGAAACACTTTCCCCACCTCAGTGCCTAACCTGTCATCACTAATTTCTCCCCTTCCCGACCATCATCACCCTCCATACTCCGGCGATGTCTTCATCAAAACAACATCTAGCAATACCCAGAAAATCAAAGAACTCGATCCATTGTAGAAGCCGCAGCACCCAATTCCTTAAACCCAGTAAAACTAGGGTTCTACACCTTAACCCCAATTACAACCCCAAAATAAAATTTCAATCCACTTTAGTAATTTTCCTATAATCTATGATAGATAAACTACCTCGAGAAACAAATTCAACCAATTCAATTGCAAGGATCAACTGAACTTGACCAAAATGAAAAATACAGTTAATTTGAAACTGCACTTTATTTATAGCACTATAATTGAAATTTTTGTTTTAAAATTCTTGAATTCACTTAATGATTCTATTAATAAACCTGAAACATTAAATTATAACATTTGAATTTTACTCTAGGCAAATTGGTTCTGTGTAACTTGATTTTTTCAGGTTACAGACAATCATATGTAATTAACATAAAATTTGAACTTACACCATTCTAAAATAAACATGATTTGTTCAAAAATTTAAGTCCTAATCAGCAAGCAAGTCAAAGGAAGAATTCAGGAATCAAACATGAGTTTGAAATTTTGAAGAACACATATGCACAGTCATCATCTTGTTTACAGACACATACTTGCAGGTAAAATATTCATGGCAGTTTCATATATGTTCATTTGTAATTTATAAAGCATGCACAACTTTACCTATTTAATAAGTTTATAAATGAGTTACTCACCTGGACTAAAATGCAGAGCACCATTTCAATTGCATGTTCCAGATTTTGAAAATGTATGAAATGCAGGCCCTTGCTTTCACATGCAAAGAAATGCAGACCCTCAGATTTAATGCTTTTAATCTTTGTTTGAAAATGATGCTTTCAGTTCTTACATGCAGGCTTCAAATTTGAAATTGCAGTAGTCTTTTCCTAGATTTTAAGAAATAGATGAATGCAGACTTCCTTGCTTTCACATGCTATCAACTTTGAAAAATTTATGTATGCAGGCCTTTGTTTCAGTAAGCAAGAACATGCAGATAGCATTGATTTAATTTGCTTGCTTGATGGTTGTAGATGCAAATTTAGTTTTGGAGGATGCAGATTTGTATTTTGAGGAGTTTTTGTTTACTGATTTTCAATAAAATGAGGATTACTTTGGTATGAAATGTTTCTTTAGTTAAGAAATGGAACTTAGAAAAATCAGGAATGAAAGAATACAATGTTATAAAAACTATATTTATGATTTATCCAAAACAAAGAACAAAGGATAAAATTTGACACTTGTAAAAAGGATGGACACTTGTTAATTTACTCTTTAATTATTTAACACATGTTTAACTATGCTTTGATAAACTTGCACATGTCTTTGTAAATGTTTTGTTATCTTAATTAATTGTTAAAGAAAAATTAAGCTCAATGAATGTTTTAAAATTAGTTAACTAGTTCTTATACATAGTTATGTATATATTTAATTTCTAAAGAACAAAGCAAAATATTATTATAAATAGAATAATATCCAATTAAATCATTTATCAAAGATACCTTTAAATAATTAAAATAGATTTATAAAAGAGGTTACAATAACTTACATGAATACATGTTCACATTTTAAATTGTATTTTAAATTTCATATTAAATTTAACAAATCACACTTTATAAATCAATATTTTAAAAAGAATAACACAAACATTTTGTAACTTGTTTTAATATACAAACTTGAATTAAAAATGAATTTTTAATCCAATAAAACATTTATCTTACATTTAAACATTTTTGAAAAGCTTAAATTAAAAATAAATCACAATTCCTAAATTCAAAACATTAAAATTGTGCTATACTAATTTAACAACTTATCTATTTAAAATATATAAATACATATACATTATTAAATAGAAAATAATTTATTAACTCATTAAAAATAATTTCACAAATTAAATATTTAAATAAAGAAGATTATTAAATCAAATCAAATTTATTAACAAAAATTATCAATTCAATATAAATTTAAACACAGATTATCAAATTTATATTGTCTAAAATTCCAGGATATTACGTAAAATTATTTCATTTTTCCAATTTAAAATAATACAATGTCGACTTGCCTCGTTTAAGAGTTTAGAAATCCCTATCGATAATATGGCGTCCCACATACCGACCAGAATTCACAAACAGCTCAACGGATAAGCAAACACAATATAAAACATTTTTATATTCATTAACAAATACGCGCTCATATCTATTATTACACTCACACTCATTCTAGAGTACTACCGACTCTATCTCTAATGAGTAACACCCAACAGAGCCAAGGTTATCGCTTAACCATATGCTCTGATGCCAAATGTAACGTCATGATTTTCGACTCACGAAAGTCGACATTAATATGTCCACTTTATCAACTACCGAGTAATCGAACGCCGGAAAACCGTACCATTAGGGTTAAAGAAGAGGTAGAAGATAGAAGAAGAAAGAAAGAAAAAGAAACATAAACATTATCAGAATCTCACAATCGCAGCGGAACAACATATAATAGATAAATGAATAATCTTTAAATCAAAAGAACTGTATCAGTTATTACATTATATCACATTACATTACATTATCAGAGTTTATAACAACAAACAGCGGAAAAGAAATACTATATACTAATTGATACGCCATGCCATCCAACTTGCCTCCAAATCTCTACAGAAGCTCCTGAATTCCAGAATGACCTGATAACCTGACTTTAGACTGCCCGTGTGTAAATTGGTGGGCACCCAGAGTTTAGAAAGGGAACAATAAACTCCAAGTGAGCCATGGGACTGGTGTGAGATAAACAGTTTATCTTTAAAACAAACAAAGAAATATTTTTAAAATAGATTCGCAATGCTTTTTAAAATATGAGACTACCATAAGGCCTCCTGCACACACACACAATGCAAAAGCAGAATCGGAGGAGATTTCTCCTTATGATAGTCAAACATGCTTGATACGAGAAATTTTCTTTGATATTATGAATATAAGTGCAAAGTGCAGGAAAAACATTTCGAAAGCATGATATAAATCTTAGCCAGCATAGGCATTCCGCACTTATGCCTACTATAGCTACCATGTTCAATAGCAGGTTACCGCCACATTCCATGGCAGGTTATACAACTAAAACCGTACAGGGCTCGTATTGTTTCTTTGGATTTCCAACTAATGGTCAGGCTAAGGAACTTCCCATTGCCACATGGGTACGCCTCTGGAAAGACGCCCCAAGAACCAAACCGGATCTCTGCCAACACAAGGTCGGGTTACCCCTAGCTGGGTAACTACTGACACGAGTATGTCGTCCCCCGGTCGTAACCGACCTAAATCCCGAGATTCACAAACAACCACAAAATAATAAGTTTGCAGCAACAACATAGGTTAAGTATCTGGGCTCCATACCATGATACCACCTCTATCAAGAAGGAAATGACATACACTAAGGGGGCGTTATGCCCTAATAACCTTGCCGCATCTTTCCTGTTTTTACCATTACCGGGGTGTGATGTCCGACGAAGTCTCGTCCACAAAGCTACGCTTTATACAAAAGCTGTGCTTTGATCAACAAAATGATCAGCAACACTCATCATGCCATGTTACCAAATTGGGAATGTATCACTAGTAACCATCAACTACATAACCTCTAAGTTCGTACGTCTCAGAGAAGGGTGTTAAGCTAAGAGAATAAATTCTCCGCCACCAACAGAAATATATTTGATAGAAACCGACTTTACATCTCAAATTGTAACGTCAGACACACATCCATACAAGTGCGTTCCGGGATCGAACGGAACCTAAGGCACTTCCAAAGAAGCCCTTGAAATCTGAATATTCACTAATCACGACCGGACTTCCCATCACAAAGGGTGATAAACTTTCAGTATCGAAGATCAGCCGATGCAGAGACATTCGACGGTAATCCTTCCGTTTTCAAAAATATCCGGTCTTCAACACTGGTCTTCAAATGCTATCCAATATGACATATCACTATTCGGAATGGGATTTATGACACAAAGGTCCTCTCCCGGCTAAACCGAATAACGAGCGCTTATTTTAAAATAAGTGTAGCATTCAAATTCAAGCAAGTCACAACAAATACTCATTTAAAGGTAAATATTGATAGTCGGTTCTTTAACTATTAAGGCCAACAATCAAATATCCAGCACCAAAACAATCACTAGGTCCTTTTTATTAATCTTCCATAAATTAAATAACTTGCCAGATATTCACTTCAATTTATCTTTAAAAAGATATATTCTCTAAACCATTTCAATTTCTACATTGGAAAACATTCCAAATACTTATTTAACAATAAGTAATTCACAAATCTATTTATTTTCAATACTTAGAAAATGTTCAATATACTTAAAACACGATTAAGTATATATTTTATTCTTTTAAGGAAAACATTCTCTTAAACACATTCATTTGAGTCAAAATGAATGTTGCGTAAAACATCGTTACGACAACCAAAAATCACAAGTATAGGGATTCGAAATTTAGATAGATATATAAATCCCAATACTATACAAAAACATCTCCTTTCAGAAATCAATATTTTAAAAAGAATAACACAAACATTTTGTAACTTGTTTTAATATACAAACTTGAATTAAAAATGAATTTTTAAACCAATAAAACATTTATCTTACATTTAAACATTTTTGAAAAGCTTAAACTAAAAATAAATCACAATTCCTAAATTCAAAACATTAAAATTGTGCTATACTAATTTAACAACTTATCTATTTAAAATATATAAATACATATACATTATTAAATAGAAAATAATTTATTAACTCATTAAAAATAATTTCACAAATTAAATATTTAAATAAAGAAGATTATTAAATCAAATCAAATTTATTAACAAAAATTATCGATTCAATATAAATTTAAACACAGATTGTCAAATTTATATTATCCAAAATTCCGGGATATTACAATCCTTCCCCCTTAAAAGAATTTCGTCCCCGAAATTTAAAACAAAGGTAATTTAATAATCTATTTACAGATTTTATTTTAAAAACAACATATGTTAATCATATGCCAACACCCAAAGCAACCAATTCACACAAACAGAACAAATCTAATTATCCAAAAGAATTTTGGATAAAATCTTCATGAGTTTCCCTGGTATATATATATCGGGATACTCGCTCTATAGAATCCAATCAATCAATACTACTAAACTATAGAGCTCCTAATAACAATTCTATACAGAAAATCAGACTACAAACGAGTCTGACTCAATAAACAAACCTCCTAAACTGCTGGTCCTACAACCAGAAATATCAAACATGCACTCCCTCAGAGATACGTGAAACACCCTAAATCCCAGTTATCCAAACTGGCAATTCAACTCTAGAAAACCAAACACTGATCTTACCCAACACAGAAGAAACCAAAACACTTCGGAGCTAGCTTCCCAAACTTATAGCTCCCTGGATCAGAGAAAAACTTAACCAAATTCAAATTTCCAATTCCAGAATCCAAATTTCTCTGTCTCTTATCCATAAAAACCTTCCGGACGATCATGGGCTACCAACATCACTCCTAATCAGCTCAACTCTTGCTGATTCCAAAAGAAACAGACTGAATCAAAAACAATCCAATGATCTCCTTAAGATCACTCAAAAACCAAGAACACAAACCCTGCTTCTCAACAACAGAAGACATAACAAACTTCTCCTTATCCGGAAAGGAAACATTCCCAAACTGCTTCCGCTGCACAACTCTGATCCGAAACAGAAGAAAATGCTGACGAAGAGCACAAGCACAGACTAAACCAACCCAGCGCAGAAATATGGTTCCACATATTCATAAAGAAAAATTCAGATGTTCCTCCTAAACCTGAGTTGTTTCACCCACTTCTATCTCAGGGAACCATCCATCTACTAACTAAACCACCTGTTCCATTCCTGGAAAAAAAATCCGGACAACCTCCAACAAACACAAGAGAACATACTATCGCAAGTCACTTTTGCGATCAACTCAGCCTAAATCCAAAGAAAACTGCTCTCTCTTTACCAAACAGAACAGCTTATGCTGGCTTAGCCAACTTACCGGAGAAACAGATCTACTCTACTGCTTCTGTTCCACTTCAGAAAAACTATCCAGCCAGGACTCCTACCAACTCAGAACACTCTGTTAAACTCAGCCACATCACCGGCAGATTCACTTCTTACTCTTGTTCCAAAGAAATATCTTCGGAAATATCCATAGTCACTGCATCTCATCATGCAGCTACTACTTCCTGAGATATCAAGACATCATCACCCACTGGCTTCTGCCCTACCGACAGATCCAAACTCAATTCTGTACTTCAAAGATGAACTCCAAACCCTTACAGGTTTCCTTCAGAGATCGATGAAGTACTTATACCAAGCAGAACTCACTCGAGACGGTATTCGGTCTACAGTCTCGACAAATACACTTCCAACCTCATCCATCAAACTCCAACCAATGGTAGTTGTGTTGCACACACTTCTACCTCATCTACCTTTATAACTTATATTCGAAAAAACCTGAACGGGTAATCCAACAAATAGGTAGAACCAATTATATATATATATATATATATATATATATATATATATATATATTAAAAATACAAATATGCTCTCCCAAGATAGACACCACTACAGAGCCTAGGTATTCACTCAACCTAATGCTCTGATACCAAGTGAGATAGTCTAGGCTTTGCAACCATCAACAGCGGCTCACTCGACTGGTAGGCTTTTCAACCATCCCAGCCCCGCCGTGGCTCCCATTGGTACCTCGGGTTTGCTTTTACGGCCAGCCTCTCGACTCGCAACCAACCCGGCAAGACCTTATACTATCCCCGGGGGCATGTAGGGGTACGAGTTTCCCGTTCGCCACCTAACGCAAAGCGAGAACCCCCTAACACGATGTAATGTAGCAAACCCGATCCCGGTCTCATCGAAATCCAAAGCGTGTCTTTTAGGTCCAAGTTGTTTTAAGTTTAAAACAATTCAATTCATTATCTAAATATACACAGACAGATAATTCACAACACAATAGATAATCAACCTTGTCATTATCAACAGATAATTCATATCATAATCAGATAATCCATATTATCATCCAAAAGCAACCAATGCATCCATATCACATACACTACTCATCTCATGGTCGAGATTACAAACCATACCAGGCAACCAATACCATTCATTAAACATAAGCAATGATCTGATGATCACACTTTCTTTAATTAATTTAAAATGAATTAAATTAATTACTCAATCTCTAATTAATTTAAAATGAATTAAATTAATTACTTCATCATTAAAATTCTGCTTAACTTAACCATCCATTGATTTCAAATCAATTTATAAATCGTCATCTCAATATTTCAATTAATATTGATTAACTATGTCTAATTACAATAAGTAATTAGCTTATAAGTTAATCACACAAGTTAATTACTTAAACCCTTTGCAAATAATTAACTTGTAATTACTAAATTAATTGGTTAACTAAAATTAATTACATTAATTATTTATTCATTATTAATTATACCTTAATTAATAAATTCCAAATTACATCATTAACTAATTAATTAATAATTTCTGACCACAATTAATAATTCTCTAAATATAAATTAATTACATAAGTAAATAATCTGGAATTAATCCACATATAAATATTAGTCACCCATGATTAATAACCATTCAGTAATTAACTACTTTAATTACTCATCCCATAATTAATTATTCTTAATTAATTATCTAAATTAATTCCCTTGATTAATTTCAAAGTAATTTAAATCCAATTTACTTCTATATCAAATATCTTTAATTACATCCCGTAATTATTAATTAATTACTTCCTTAAGTAATTACAAATTCATAAGTTACATAAAGTAATTATCAAACAATCAACAAATGTTTAAATTAATTTAACTTAATTAATCTAAACTAATCACATTAATCAAATTAATTACACTAAGTAATTAATTCATTAATTACTTTCATTAAGTAATTAAACTTAAACAATTGATAATTATTAATTAATTAATCTAATTAATTATCAAAAATTAATCACATTAATCAGTTGTTAAATAATCTTAAGTTAATGACCTTCATTAACATTACTTAATTACTTAATTAAAAGTTAACTTATAATTAATCATTATTAATTATTAATTAATTAATACTTAATTACAACTTAATTAATCACTAATTATTAATTAAGTATTAATTAAAATCTTAATCATTAATTAAAATTTAATTAACCATCCTTAATTATAGATTAATTAACCTTAATTAATTAATCTCGAATCTAATTAATTAACTTAAAAATCATTAATTACTTAATTAAACATCCACATAATTAATTAATTAAATAATTAATTTTCATCTTAATTACCTTAATAATTAAATGAATCCAATCATTTAATTTTATTTATCTTTTAGATAAACATTTCTTATTTAATTATACATTTAAAAACAAAATGTTTTTAAATTTACTTTAAATTCTATTTAACTTCATTTTAAACTTAAGACTCTAATTTATCTTAAATAAGATTTTAAAACAATTCAAAAACTTTTTATCATATATGTTAAAAGAAACATCTACTTTATTAATAAGTTTAAAAGGATTTAAATTTCAATTCAATTTAAATTCAAATCAATTTAAAAATTACTTTAAAATTTCAAAATTGAAACACAACTTCCAAACTCATTTTAGTTTTTAACTCTTTAAAATTCTTCCTACAATCTACACCCTCAATTCAAATGCAAATCATTTAATCATTCAAAAGCAATTTAAATTTAAACCTTTATTTTAAAAATCTGAAGTTTGAATTTTTTTCCAGATTTAAAAACCCAGATTTGAATTCACTTTGGATTTCTAATTTAAAATTTAACCTTCCAATTAAAATGCAAAACACATATGCATTTACACTTGTGAGTTTGAAATCAAATTTAAATTTAAAAACATAAATGAATTCAAATCTCAGACAATCTAATTTGAATTCATATTCAAATTTCGGATTAAAAACTCAGTTTAAATCTCCACTTGCAATTTAAACTTTACCTTTACATTTAAAAATCAGAAAACAGTTTCTCTTTTATTTAAAAACCAACTTTGAAATTTTTCTGAATTTAAATTATTTCAAAAAAACCAGAATTCAAACTTATTTGAATTCATATTTAAATTCAGTTTTAAAATCCTAAGTTAACATTTTAGTTTGCATTTATTTCAAATTTTATAAAACTGGAAACAGGTTTCCTATTTCTTTTTTTATTTTTATTTTAAACCAAACTTGAATTTCTTAATTCAAATTATTTCAAAATCAGAATTCAAACTATTTGAATTCATCTTTAGATTCAGGTTTAAATCCTAATTTCAATTTCCAGATTAAATTTAAACTTGACTTTTTTAAATTTCTTAAAGCAGGACCAGGTTTCTGTTTTGTTAAATCCTGAAACACCAATGCACTCGAACCTCCCTATTTGACTTCGAGTTAGTACCACACTTACTTCGAGTTTCTCATCAATTAACCCGAGACCATCCCGAGACAAAAACCTTGCAACCAAAAATCACCACAAACCTGCACAACTCATTCCTGTGCACTCACCCCCCTACTCCGGCCATCACTGGCCATCATCAACGGACATCCTCCATCGACCTGAGATCCCACTACACCCTTCAACCCTCAAATTTCCAAAAATCCATCTTGAATTTAAATTCAAGTTTTAAACAAAAACCTAGAAACACTTTCCTCACCTCAATGCCTAACCTGTCATCACTAATTTCTCCCCTTCCCGACCATCATCACCCTCCATACTCCGACGATGTCTTCATCAAAACAACATCTAGCAATACCCAGAAAATCAAAGAACTCGATCCATTGTAGAAGCCGCAACACCCAATTCCTTAAACCCAGTAAAACTAGGGTTCTACACCTTAATCCCAATTACAACCCCAAAATAAAATTTCAATCCACTTTAGTAATTTTCCTATAATCTATGATAGATAAACTACCACGAGAAACAAATTCAACCAATTCAATTGCAAGGATCAACTGAACTTGACCAAAATAAAAATTACAGTTAATTTGAAACTGCACTTTATTTATAGCACTACAAATTGAAATTTTTGTTTTAAAATTCTTGAATTCACTTAATGATTCTATTAAAAAACCTGAAACATTAAATTATAACGTTTGAATTTTACTCTAAGCAAATTGGTTCTGTGTAACTTGATTTTTTCAGGTTACAGACAATCATATGTAATTCATATAAAATTTGAACTTACACCATTCTAAAATAAACATGATTTGTTCAAAAATTTAAGTCCTAATCAGGAAGCAAGTCAAAGGAAGAATTCAGGAATCAAACATGAGTTTGAAATTTTGAAGAACACACATGCACAATCATCATCTTGTTTACAGACACATACTTGCAGGTAAAATATTCATGGCAGTTTCATATATGTTCATTTGTAATTTATAAAGCATGCACAACTTTACCTATTTAATAAGTTTATAAATGAGTTACTCATCTGGACTAAAATGCAGAGCACCATTTCAATTGCATGTTCCAGATTTTGAAAATGTATGAAATGCAGGCCCTTGCTTCCACATGCAAAGAAATGCAGACCCTCAGATTTAATGCTTTTAATCTTTGTTTGAAAATGATGCTTTCAGTTCTTACATGCAGGCTTCAAATTTGAAATTGCAGTAGTCTTTTCCTAGATTTTAAGAAATAGATGAATGCAGACTTCCTTGCTTTCACATGCTATCAACTTTGAAAAATTTATGTATGCAGGCCTTTGTTTCAGTAAGCAAGAACATGCAGATAGCATTGATTTAATTTGCTTGCTTGATGGTTGTAGATGCAAATTTAGTTTTGGAGGATGCAGATTTGTATTTTGAGGAGTTTTTGTTTACTGATTTTCAATAAAATGAGGATTACTTTGGTATGAAATGTTTCTTTAGTTAAGAAATGGAACTTAGAAAAATCAGGAATGAAAGAATACAATGTTATAAAAACTATATTTATGATTTATCCAAAACAAAGAACAAAGGATAAAATTTGACACTTGTAAAAAGGATGGAAACTTGTTAATTTACTCTTTTAAATATTTAACACATGTTTAACTATGCTTTGATAAACTTACACATGTCTTTGTAAATGTTTTGTTATCTTAATTAATTGTTAAAGAAAAATTAAGCTCAATGAATGTTTTAAAATTAGTTAACTAGTTCTTATACATAGTTATGTATATATTTAATTTCTAAAGAACAAAGCAAAGTATTATTATAAATAGAACAATATACAATTAAATCATTTATCAAGGATACCCTTAAATAATTAAAATAGATTTATAAAAGAGGGTACAATAACTTACATGAATACATGTTCACATTTTAAATTGTATTTTAAATTTCATATTAAATTTAACAAATCACACTTTATAAATCAATATTTTAAAAAGAATAATACAAACATTTTGTAACTTGTTTTAATATACAAACTTGAATTAAAAATGAATTTTTAAACCAATAAAACATTTATCTTACATTTAAACATTTTTGAAAAGCTTAAATTAAAAATAAATCACAATTCCTAAATTCAAAACATTAAAATTGTGCTATACTAATTTAACAACTTATCTATTTAAAATATATAAATACATATACATTATTAAATAGAAAATAATTTATTAACTCATTAAAAATAATTTCACAAATTAAATATTTAAATAAAGAAGATTATTAAATCAAATCAAATTTATTAACAAAAATTATCAATTCAATATAAATTTAAACACAGATTATCAAATTTATGTTGTCTAAAATTCCAGGATATTACATAAAATTATTTCATTTATCCAATTTAAAATAATACAATGTCGACTTGCCTCGTTTAAGAGTTTAGAAATCCCTATCGATAATATGGCGTCCCACATACCGACCAGAATTCACAAACAGCTCAACGGATAAGCAAACACAATATAAAACATTTTTATATTCATTAACAAATAAGCGCTCATATCTATTATTACACTCACACTCATTCTAGAGTACTACCGACTCTATCTCTAATGAGTAACACCCAACAGAGCCAAGGTTATCGCTTAACCATATGCTTTGATGCCAAATGTAACGTCATGATTTTCGACTCACGAAAGTCGACATTAATATGTCCACTTTATCAAACTACCGAGTAATCGAACGCCGGAAAACCGTACCATTAGGGTTAAAGAAGAGGTAGAAGATAGAAGAAGAAAGAAAGAAAAAGAAACAGAAACAATATCAGAATCTCACAATCGCAGCAGAACAACATATAATAGATAAATGAATAACCTTTAAATCAAAAGAACTGTATCAGTTATTACATTATATCACATTACATTACATTATCAGAGTTTATAACAACAAACAGCGGAAAAGAAATACTATATACTAATTGATACGCCATGCCATCCAACTTGCCTCCAAATCTCTATAGAAGCTCCTGAATTCCAGAATGACCTGATAACCTGACTTTAGGCTGCCCGTGTGTAAATTGGTGGGCACCCAGAGTTTAGAAAGGGAACAATAAACTCCAAGTGAGCCATGGGACTGGTGTGAGATAAACAGTTTATCTTTAAAACAAACAAAGAAATATTTTTAAAATAGATTCGCAATGCTTTTTCAAATATGAGACTACCATAAGGCCTCCCGCACACACACACAATGCAAAAGCAGAATCGGAGGAGATTTCTCCTTATGATAGTCAAACATGCTTGATACGAGAAATTTTCTTTGATATTATTAATATAAGTGCAAAGTGAAGGAAAAACATTTCGAAAGCATGATATAAATCTTAGCCAGCATAGGCATTCCGCACTTATGCCTACTATAGCTACCATGTTCAATAGCAGGTTACCGCCACATTCCATGGCAGGTTATACAACTAAAACCGTACAGGGCTCGTATTGTTTCTTTGGATTTCCAACTAATGGTCAGGCTAAGGAACTTCCCATTGCCACATGGGTACGCCTCTGGAAAGACGCCCCGAGAACCAAACCGGATCTCTGCCAACACAAGGCCGGGTTACCCCTAGCTGGGTAACTACTGACAGGAGTATGCCGTCCCCCGGTCGTAACCGACCTAAATCCCGGAATTCACAAACAACCACAAAATAATAAGTTTACAGCAACAACATAAGTTAAGTATCTGGGCTCCATACCATGATACCACCTCTATCAAGAAGGAAATGACATACACTGAGGGGGCGTTATCCCCTAAAAACCTTGCCGCATCTTTCCTGTTTTGACCATTACCGGGGTGTGAGGTCCGACGAAGTCTCGTCTACAAAGCTACGCTTTATACAAAAGCTGTGCTTTGATCAACAAAATGATCAGCAACACTCATCATGCCATGTTACCAAATTGGGAATGTATCACTAGTAACCATCAACTACATAACCTCTAAGTTCGTACGTCTCAGAGAAGGGTGTTAAGCTAAGAGAATAAATTCTCCGCCACCAACAGAAATATATTTGATAGAAACTGGCTTTACATCTCAAATTGTAACGTCAGACACACATCCATACAAGTGCGTTCCGGGATCGAACGGAACCTAAGGCACTTCCAAAGAAGCCCTTGAAATCTGAATATTCACTAATCACGACCGGACTTCCCATCACAAAGGGTGATAAACTTTCAGTATCGGAGATCAGCCGATGCAGAGACATTCGACGGTAATCCTTCCATTTTCGAAAATATCCGGTCTTCAACACCGGTCTTCAAATGCTATCCAATATGACATATCATTATTCGGAATGGGATTTATGACACAAAGGTCCTCTCCCGGCTAAACCGAATAACGAGCGTTTATTTTAAAATAAGTGTGGCATTCAAATTCAAGCAAGTCACAACAAATACTCATTTAAAGGTAAATATTGATAGTCGGTTCTTTAACTATTAAGCCCAACAATCAAATATCCAGCACCATAACAATCACTAGGTCCTTTTTATTAATCTTCCATAAATTAAATAACTTGCCAGATATTCACTTCAATTTATCTTTAAAAAGATATATTCTCTAAACCATTTCAATTTCTACATTGGAAAACATTCCAAATACTTATTTAACAATAAGTAATTCACAAATCTATTTATTTTCAATACTTAGAAAATATTCAATATACTTAAAACACGATTAAGTATATATTTTATTCTTTTAAGGAAAACATTCTCTTAAACACATTCATTTGAGTCAAAATGAATGTTGCGTAAAACATCGTTACGACAACCCAAAATCACTAGTATAGGGATTCAAAATTTAGATAGATATATAAATCCCAATACTATACAAAAACATCTCCTTTCAGAAATCATTTACTATAACAACGGTGTTATAGTCCACCATTTCCTTTTTATCCCTCGAAAACGTCTATTTCAACAATGAATGTTGAAATCTATGGTTTCGATAGTTAATACATTTTTAAACGCCTTTAAATTGTTTTATTTCTATTTAAAATATCACTTCCCCAAAACATTTCTTTAATATATTATTCACTGTCCCAAATCGTGAATATGCTTCGTTAACCAAATTCAACATTTTCTGCACATTTTATCTAAAAGATTATCCACTGTCCAAAATTGTGGATATATCTCCTTTAATAAGCTATAATAATTAACTTACCAAAATATGTCGTTTCAGATTTATAAAACAATTATTTATAAATTCGTTTTATATTTTATAACAACTTCAATTTAAAAAAAAATCACTTTATTAACCAATTCTATCCATATCCCATTTACAAGCCAAAATCCAAATTATAAGCAAATTACTTATAATTCTCTATTTACAAATTCATTCAATTTATAACTTCACAAATCGTAGGTTCTATTCTTTTATAAATCCATTTATATTATTATTTTAAAATGTCTTTAAAACTCCTTTAAAATTCCATCACTTTGATTTATAAAAATCCAATTTTATAAATTATATATATATATATAAAGCTTTTATAATAAATTCAAAAATCTCAATTTAACCTAATTTATAAGATTATTAAATCCATATTTCAACAATCAATTTTCAACTATATTTCTCAAAAATCATAATTCTTATAACATTAAAATTTTAACGTTTATTTATTTAAAATTAATCAATTCCAAAATTCAATAAAATGTATACTTTCAAAATCACTTGAAAATCCTTTTAAATTCAAAATCGTTCCTTTAACACTTTTAAAATTTTCAAAATTGGCCCAATGCTGCAACATCACTTAATATAGCAATCACGGAATCCAAAACATCATATATCATATGATAACAGAATATATCACAATATCTGTAAATAAATCAATACTTTTGAGGAGTGTAGTTGAATCCTCCCCACCTGTTTTTCTGCATCCACAGATGTTAACACAATACCAATCCCGATCCAATACGGGATATCGTGGTACATGGGTTCATGTAAAATATTATCCGCTATTATGCAGCGCAATAGGGTCTTATCCGCTATATAATGCGGGAAAATCAACTCCAAGTACATATATAATACCAATTCCACATCAAGGTGTAATATCGCGGTATATGTGTTTAATAAATAATATCCGCTTAATATACGGCGTATAGGGTCTATTTCAATACAACAGATAAAAATTTATCAACCAATCACACAATCAAGCAATTTTAAATCTAACTATTTAAAATTTAAATCGAAACAATTCGATTGAGTGAGAAGTTCTCACCTTGCTTTCAATAACAGTCGCAGTGTTTTATTTTGAATAAAATTAAACGTGCGTTTAATTTTACCCAAAATTTTCACTAGCTCCAATCAACCCCAATCCAGCTTCATCGCGTAGTGCTCGTCAATAAGATTCCAAGACAAGTCGTTTCGTCAAATTGTGACCTCGTATGAACAAGTTATGACGTTTTAAAGTTTAAACGAATTATTATATAATTAATTTACAACTTTTATTTTAAATTTTAAACCTAAACAATCACGGCCGTTCGATCCAAACCCTTGCATCATGGCCGCTGTTTCTTTCCTTCTTCCCCAAGGTTACCATCGCGTAACGAAACCCATGGCCGCCACCTTACCATCAATTTTCGCGACCAAACTACTCGATTTCACGATGATCAGGTAGCGCCAATCGATAGCTCGTCTCGTGCTCCTCCACTGGCCCAATTATCACGAAGCTCAGCTCCACAATTTCATTGAAAATCATGCTCGAAAGGTAGGAGGACGCGGCCAAGAATCTCCATCTATGATCGACGATTCGTCGACTTATCCTTATTGATTTGAAGCTCTCGCAATGCTCTACGATGTGTCATTTGGAAGTTTTTGAAAATTGTCGATGGACTTAGAGAGATTAAGGGAAGAAGGAACGAAAATATCGGCCATTAATTTCGTATATGGTGGCTAAAGCTTTTAGACCTAGGGTTTGTGCAAATTGTAAAATATGAGGTCCTTATATAGAAAATTATGCGACACTATTCACCCGAATTATTTCCGAACTCCAAACGAAGCGTGCCGCCTGGAATTTATTATGTTTTACCCCCATTTCGAACGCAATGGAATATATATCAGGAGCCAATTCGATAAATTTGAAAGATAAGTTTTTTGAATCGGCTATTTAAATTTAAAATTCACTCGTATCGATTTCTACGCGTTTTAGCTTACCCCGGACAAATCATACGTCTGATTGACACGAAATTTGAAACCATACAATAATATTACATTACGGATTCGATGAGACTATTTTCGTCGAAATCCGAGACTGTTTGAAAAATGGCTATTTTTACTCGTCGATTAAATATTAAAATATTTAATTCCTGCAATTTAACTTTTAATTCAATTTCAAAAGTTCTATAACATCATTCTAACTCCAATATGATTTAATAAAACTTTACAAATCAAATTTAATCACATTAAACCCTATTTCCAATTATTTCCGTAATTTCATTTATTGAATTATCGATTAAATTATCCAATTAAATCCTGATATTCGAAATAAAATTTATTCAGGTTGCAAATTTTACTTATTAATATTTAAAATCAATTAAATATACGAATTTCAAATGACGGAAATTTTGGGTCGTAACAATATCAATCTTCTCCGAAGAATCACGAATATAATCGGGGCCGAGAAGTTCCAACCAACAAGATGGCGATCGACAAGGTCTTCCGTAAAGAGCTTCGAAAGGAGCCATACCGATGCTGGATTGAAAACTGTTGTTATAAGAGAATTCAACAAGAGATATATGGTCTTCCCAACTACCACCAAAATCAAGAATGCAAGCTCGAAGAAGATCCTCTAAAACCTGATTCACCCTTTCAGTCTGACCGTCAGACTGTGGATGATAAGCTTTACTGGGATTGAGCTTAGTGCCCAAAGCGTTCTGAAGGCTCTGCCGGAAACCACTAGTGAAAAGAAAATCTCTGTCACTAACAATAGAACTAGGCACGCCATGAAGTCGAACGACTTCCTTAATAAATAGCTTAGCCAACAAAGGAGTAGTCCCATTGGACTTGATAGGAATTAAATGAGCTGATTTAGTCAATCTGTCAACAATCACCCAAATACTAGTATGGCCCGACCTCGAACGAGGTAGACCATCAATGAAGTCCATGGAAATCTGATCCTTCCATAATGGAATCTCAAGAGGCTGCAAAAGGGCACTGGGACGCTGGTGTTCTGCTTTAACAAGTTGACAAGTCATGCAACGACTTACATAACTTGCAATATCACGCTTCATGCCCACCTAATAATATAAGCATTTCATATCAGCATACATCTTACTACTACCCGGATGAATAGTATATTTAAAACGATGATAGTCCTCAAGAATGTCATTTCTATGATTAGAAATATCAGGCACGATCAACCTTCACTTCTTCCGAATACAACCATGAATATCAATATCAAAATCCTTTAGATCATCACATCGGGATTCCGATTCACAACTCTGAATATGAAAGGCAATATGTGGATCTTTTTTCTGAGCATCGGCAACACGATCCGACAAACTAGGATGGGCTTCCATGCTAAATAAAAGCACGGGAGAATCCGAAACTGAAGGATGGTCTCTAATATCACAAAGAGATAAAGCTTCCAAAATATTCCACTCTGCTAGCATCATGGAATCAACAACCTGCTGCTTGCGACTAAGCGCATCAGCAGCTCGATTACCCTTAACAGGGGTATACTGAATATCGAAATCATATGAAGCAAGAAATTCGAGCCAACAATGTTGCCTCATATTAAGCTCTTTCTAAGTAAATAAATACGTCAGAGATTTGTGATCAGTGAAGAGAATGAAACGCTCAACCAATAAATAATGTCGCCAAATCTTTAGAGCAAAGACTATAGCGGCTAACTCCAAACCATGGGTAGCATAACGAATCTCGTTAGGCTTTAGTTGTCTAGAAGCATAGGCAACTACTCTATCCTTTTGCACGAGAATAGCACCGAGCCCAAAACCACTGGCATTGGTATAAACAACAGGATCATGATTTCCTTCGGGAACCACTAAGATCAGAGCATGAGTAAGGAGATCTTTTAACTTCAAGAAAGAATTCTCACACTTATCTGACCAAATAAAAGGAATATCTTTTCTCCTAAGAGTGGTAAGCGGTAAAGCAATACAAGAAAAGTCCTTAATAAACCGGCGATAATAATCTGCCAATCCAAGAAAACTACGGGTCTCAGTAACGGTCTCAGGCCTCTTCCAATTCTGAATAGATTCGATCTTGGCAGGATCGACCGAAATACCATCGGAAGAAACAATATGACCGAGAAACTTCACCCTATTCTCCCAGAAGTGACACTTGGAGAATTTGGCATAAAGCTAATGCTGACGAAGAGTGCTCAAAACAATCTCCAAATGTTGAATATGATCGGCTTCAAATTTGGAATAAATAAGAATATCATCAATGAAAACCAAGACGAACTTATCGAGATATTCCCGGAATATCTGATTCGTAAGAGCAACAAAATACGCCGGATTGTTCGTCAAACCGAATGGCATAACAAGCCATTCGTAAGAACCATAACAAGTGCAAAATGCGGTAAGAGGAATGCTATCTTCCGCCACTCGTAACCGATGAAAACCGGTAGCAAGATTGAGTTGGGAGAACAGCTTAGCGCCACTTAATTGATCGAACATGTCGTCGATCCTAGGTAATGGATACCTATTTTTGATAGTAAGCTCGTTAAGCTTGCGATAATCAATGCAAAGCCTAAGAGTACCATCTAGCTTCTTAACGAAGACAACGGCGGCGCGCCAAGGAGATGAGCTAGAACGAATAAAATGCTTGGCTTCCAACTCAGATAATTGTTGCTTGAGTTCCTTATTTTCCTTTGCAGACATTCTCGTGGGAGGATGACTGACAGAGTGAGCAGCAGAGATAAGATCAATACGGAACTCAATTGCCCTCTTCGGCGGCAATCTCGAAATAGGCTCAAAAACAACAGAAAAATCACAAACAACCGAAATATTATCTATGACATCCTCTGATTCGAAGGAAGAAATAAGAGCATTCGAAGTATGATCCATGCTTGGAAATATAATAGATAACTGCTCGCTAGCATCGGGATGCTTGAGATATAAAGTTCTTTCAGGACATAGAATTTGAACTTCACAACGGACGAGCCAATCCATACCCAATATCATATCAAAATCAAGATGATCCATGACATGCAGATTCGCATGAAAGGAAAAACCACATAGAATAATCGCCACATCAACACACAACAAACCAAGAGTAGCGGATCCACCAATAGGATTTACGATCCTCAATGGGTCGCAAAGAGTAATAACATCCAAATGAATAATATCAACAAGCTCATTCGACACGAATGAATGTGATGCACCCGTATCGAAAAGAACTCTAATAGAACGGCCATGAAATAAAATAGAACCTTCCAAAACAGAAGAAGTGATACCTTTGGGTTGAGAAGAATCGCCAGAAGCTTTAGCAACATTAAGCTTTCCAGATTTGAAACCCTTAGGAGCAATAGGACAATCAGAAACCCAATGACGCTTTTTCTTGCAATAACGACAAATGCGAGGCTTAGGACAACCACGAAGAAGATGATCCAAAGAACCATAATTATAGCACGCCCTCTGAACGGAAGGTGCACTACTAGGCTGAGAACTAGAGGTAGCTTGCTTCTTCTTCTTTTGGTTGGAAGAATTAGGCTTACGAAATGGAAACCTCTTCTTGTTGGGGTTCTTAGAAACCTCAACATCATCACCACTATCACGTTCCTTCTCAACAGCTTCAAGACAAAAAGCCGAATCAACTAGCTCCCCAAAAGAGAGCTTAAGCTGAAGCAAAAGAACTTTCTTCAAATACTTCTCGAAACCATCAACAAAACGAAGGTTCTTCTTACGCGGAGTGTTAATGTACTCAAATCCGTATTTGGACAAGGCCTCGAAAGATGCAACATAATCTGAAACAAAGGACTATCCTTGCTTCAACTCAAGGAAACTACGAGCAAGATTAGCCTTTTCCGATCCAGGAACGAACTTAAGTTCGAACCGTTCTTTAAACTGAATCCAAGAGAGAGAGGACTCATCAACTTCCGCAATAAAAAGCTCATGCCAATCAAGCGCACGCTCTTGCAACATACTAGATGCCACGAGAACGCGATGATGATCATAAAGATCCATCCGAGAAAATATGCGCTCACAAGTGCGCAACCAAGTCTGAACCTCCATAACACTTTTCGATCCCTTGAAAGGCTGACCTCCAAGGTGGCAATAGTCACTACACATGCGGGCGAAGGCAGACTTGTGATTAGAAGCTGCGGGAGTAGCAACAGGAGGCTGTATACCCCGAAATAGCTCGACAAACTGATCAGCTGACATATAGATACCGTCCGGATGGGAACCACTAGACGGGCCTGTAGAATAACGCTTCCCTCTACCTCTTCTAGCCATAGGCTGAGAGACACGAGAAGGTAAATATTAGTTAAAACAATACACAATTGATAAGAAATTTAACAAATGGAATACTACGGAATATATATTTTTATTCCTAGACATACTCCACATGTTAAAGTGAAAAGAATAGATTAGAAAGGCACGAACACTACTACAAAATACGCATGATGCTTCGCCTCATTTGCATCGGTTGTTAAAATAACCGATGCAAATAGAAGTATTTGCATCGGTTACGCTTTAACAACCGATGCATTTGGTATGTGGAAAGCAGTAGATAGTAAAAAAAATACAATTTGCATCGGTTATCATCGACAACCGAAGAAAATATACCGATGCAAATAGTGTTAGTTGCATCAGCTTAGTTTCCAACCGATGCAAAAATACTATTTACACGTTGAAAACCGTGCTAAAAAGTTAGCGGTAAATTATTTGTCTCCCTCTCGTTTTCATCGCCAACCTCTTCTTTTTGTCGTTCGAAAACCCTAAATCCCTCTCCCCCTTTTCATCTTTCCCAAAATTGGCAAAACCTGATCTAAATCCAAGCTCCATCGCCGTAAATAATTTCCTCTATCACGAGCTCTCCCCACCTCTCTTTCTTCCTCTCCATTCTCCTCTCCCTTAGATCTGAATCCAAGTCCGAACCCTAATCCACTTACAGTGAAATTGGAAATTCGTTGCTTTCAGAATTCGTGAATTTGAGTATGATGGCCAGATAAAGTTCCAAACTTCATGAATTCGAGTTCCAAACCTCACAATTTCCAGACTTCATGATCTCCATATTTCATCCTGACCAAATGCGAAAACAATATGCCGGGTGAGAGAAAGGATATTTAAAACTCTGGTTTCAGAAATTAAAGATAAAAGAGTGAGTAATGAAATCTATAAAGGCTTACAGTAGGTTGGTAATCAAATGGGTTGTAAAGACACTTTTTCTGGCATCTCTTATGCAGCAGTTGTAAGTAAATTTGACTTAATTTGCTAATCACAAAGCTTTATATCTTGAGAACTAAATTGTTTACCAAATGTTTAAGGTCTTGGTTCAGGACGCTGTAGCAACACTTTATTTTGTTGATTCTTGGTAATGGTTACGTGCTCATTTCTTATCATTAAAAAGTCATATGCATACTATTTCTTTACTTCACCCAGGTGCTTTTGGAGGTGGTGAGATTTACTAAAAAAATGGGATGGAAAGGTAACAAAGGAGGGTGGAAAGAATTTTTGGATTATCATGAGAAACGTTTTGGATCTGGCTCCAGTGATCCTTCAAGAAGGCCTATTGATGTATTGGTTGATTCTACAAACATTTACCAAGGGAAACGATTATCAGGCACCTATTTTACTTGTCTAGGCAGTGTTATTTCTTTCTTCTTCTTCTTTGTTTATTAGCTTTTCCTTTTCCTTTTTGAGGCATTACATCTGATCTCTTGAATTTTATTATAAATTACATCCACCCCTAGTTATGTCATTTATAGATGCATTCTGGTTCTGATTGACCTTTTTATTAGCGTGTTTGTCAACTGCTTCTAAATGTTATTTGTATTTGAAGTAGCGGATCTACATAAAATTACGGGCGATTTCTTGACAGTCCGTAATTTTAAAAATTGTTGTTACCTGCTGTTTTGTGTGCTGAGTGTTTTTGTGATTTTTGTGTGCATTTTTATTTTGTTGTTTGTAGTTTGCTAGTTTCCTTTACATTGGCATTTGTATTCCTAAAAAGACATCATAAGTTCATTTTAGATAACAAAAAACATTTTATTTCATTGCATTTGCATTTTACATTAGAATTTCTGTTTACATATACATTTTTCTTTTTTCTTCTTAAAAAAATATTTCAGCGCAAGCTACTACTCTGATTTGCTCACTGTTCTTCATTCCCCTACATCTGTCTGTGCATCAGTGCACATTACTTTTTGCATCTCCATCAACACACTTCTACAGCCATCCCACTACACAATAATTAGCCACTGAACTACTTCTTTAACCACTCAATGCATATACAACTTGTCTTACTGCTCCTCTACCCACCAACCGCTGCCTGCACTCTTACTTTTGCCCTATCTCTCACTGTAGCTAACATATCCACTTCACTGCCATAGCAAGCAAACCACCAAATCACTGCTACTTCCCTAAATCCCCAAATTCTCCAATCCCACAGCAGCTCCTCCTGCCCGAGCAACTACAAAGCAAACGACCATTGTCAACAAAATCAATCAAACCTTTAAACTTGCTTGCCACCATAAAACAATCAAATAGTGCAACCCATAACTGACCACAGTCCTCTCCAGCAACAACCACCAGTACAACATATTGCCTTCATCAAAAGTCCCATTACATGTAAACCAAACTGTCACCATCCCCACTCACCAATGAAAACTGCACATACCTTCACCGCTACATCCCAAAAATCACTACGTCAGCTAAGCAGCGCAACAAATATCCACCATACTATCGATAACTTTTCATACCTTACTGTCCTGCATCACATTCATCAACAAACCAACCATCAGTGCTGCCTTCTGCACTTTCAGTAACTCCACTATCATCCCACCCAAATCCGAACTTCAGAAAACTGTTGTGCTACATATATCAGTTACTTCATTGCCACAACAGTTTCTGCCAACTTGCCGTTCACCACATAATGACAACACCCCGGACATCACTTCATATGTTCACTGCAATATATAATAACCCACAATACAATCTTCTGCTGCGAACTTCAAAATCACCACAAACACTCAATCAACAGCCCTTGTATTCCTTAAGTGTCTTAGTAAACAAAAAGGACTTAACACCATGTTATCACCCATCTTATTTTTGGATGTAATGTACCTTGATGCTTAATGAAACGATGATGGAATAGAAAAGAATATTTTCACTTTATTCTTTTATTTTATTCATCTTTTTTTATCTTTTTATATATGTGTGCACGCACGCTCGTGCGCGCAGACACTATTTTATTTTCTTATCTTCATACTTAGTTCTTTTTTTTCTTTTAAGTTCATCTTTTTAAATTTTCCATTCAAGAGCTTAAATGGGGGATATCACATTTTGATTCAATAAAAACAAAGATTGATCTTGGATTTTGCATTTGGGAATGGGAAAAGGATATGTGTGAAAGATGAGAATGCTCATTTTTCTTACTTATTTATTAATTTTTCTGTGTTATAATATGATGGTTCATGTGATAATTATGTTGAATTGTTTTAAAATTATATGTTTTCTTAAGTTAAGCAAGGGTTAAAAATCAAATTTATATGTATGATATGTATGAGTTATATCATTTGGCCAAAGCAGCTTTTCTCTGTGTTCAGAAGAATCGTGGAATGAGACCGTCTATAGGAGAGGTTTGTTACTGAATTCTTATGATTTTAGCAATATGATTGGACTAACATTAATATTTTGAGTAAATATTTTCAGGTGATGCCTTTGCTTGAGATAGAAAATAAGCACATTCGTGACTTGTCGCAGCAATTTGTTTCTCATTTCACAAAGTAGCTTCGTAAGTATTTAATCCCAAAAAAGTAGTAATTGTGTGATACCTTTATCTTTCTGTCATGCATGTTGTAAATTATTATTCTTACTCCATACAAGTTTATATTTAATGTTTTGAACTTTGCTTTTACGCTACAATATGAATCAACACCTTGTTGTTTTTCATTTTGTTTGTCAGCTTCAGATCTGTAACCTCATTTTCTTTCTTTGTGCACAAGACATGACTATCTTTTCAGACTGACAATATAACTACCAAAAATGCTTTTGTGTATTTATTATTTACTATTTAAGAAGTAGCAATTATCAAATTTTGTCTATTTTGAGAAAAAATATAGTACATATTTATATGTGGGAGAACTTATCACAGCAACACAGGCATCGGAAGTACAAGTTTACCAGTATATTAAGATTGAAAGAAAAAGAAAAAAAAATAATTTGCCTAACTTGCAGAAAATTCACACTACGGGACGTCTCACATGCTCTTTTTTGAAGTGTATTTGCATATCTCTATCCACCATCTTTTGACTGCCAAATGATATAACTCATACAAGTCATGAACTGTATCATCCATGGAGGATTCATAAGTGGGCACGGGGTAAAGAAAAATGATATGAAATGGAGATGAAACATATCTTTTCTCTAAAAATCAATCTCTAAGTTTCTAATCTTACAGGGGATTTTTTTTTTTAAAAGTTTGTCTTTAAAATAATTTCTTGGTTTCTGATCACAACTTAAGGTTGTTAATGCTTTTCGTTTTTCTTAATTTGTAAACATAGGACTGGATTTGGATAATTATCCACAAGTTTTCCTTAAAATATAATGGTCTATAAAAGGGTTAAATTTAAGTTCCTTAATTGGTTATTTTTGACAAATTTTAACCGTTATCATTTGTATGATTATATTGTACTCACAGAAGTACAATTATTCATACCATGATTTATGTAGGCATTTGCTTACACATCAGTAATTGAGTGCAAATAAATAACAAGAGGTATGCTTTTATTGATTTTTCTCCCTCTTATTAAAAACTTACATTAATTGGTGTCTACTTTTATTTGTAATTCTAGCACGTTATACTTCAGCCAACGCAAGTATTAGTGTACAGTAATTAATAGATTAATTTGTATATATAAGCATAATAAAAAAAATTCCATAATACCCAATCGTTAACCTAATAAGGGGCCTATGCTACTTTCCCTTATGGATGAGATTTATAAGGTCACACTCCACAACTATAATATTTGCTGCCTATGACACTTGCTTATATTGAACCAAAATTATGGAGCTTGAAAATGGTTAAAAAATAACCCTACATTTTTTTACAGGGGTAAAGGTGATCCTACATTGTGGCCATCTAAAAATTGTCAACAACCACTTGATGTTAGTAATGAATTCACCTTCCAAATCATAGATGGTATTCTTTCAGGTGATTCCTATTTCTTCAAGAATATTTTTATCATCCCTTAATGTTGGTTTTGATGGTAATTTCTAAACTGATTAACGTTTTCTTTTTATTGATTGATCAGATTTTAGCAAGGTGTTCAAGTTCAAATTTATTCATTTGGGAGGTGATGAAGTTGATACAAGTAAGACTATATCTTGTCATTTTTCTGTTCCTCCACTAATGCTTAAAAACAATCATGTTACAAAACCTTTCTGATTGATTTTCATGCTTCTTATGAACATTATTTCAAATTGTTTCTGCTTGTGCACAGGATGGGTTTGATTGTGAAGCAATGTGAATGTAGTTGTGTGTATGTGCATTGTTATGTGTAGATGAATGTGGTCGATGTGATGGCTGACAGTACGGATGTTTGGTGGCAGAAATGAGGGAGTGAAGTGGTCAGTGGTTTTGAAGTTGTGAATGATGAAACAAGGTTGTTTGATATGTAGCAGGGAGGAACATGGGGGAATAGTGTATATGGTATGGAACAGGGAGGAGTAGGGAGGTGATAGGCAGGACGATGGGTTGAGTTTGTGGTTAGTAACGGATGAAGATGGAGTCGAGGTAGTGTAGTGTGTTGTAGCAGATGAGATGGTTGCAGTGTGTTGTAGCAGATGAGATGGTTGCAGCGATGAGCTGTGTGGTATATGGTGAAAGTGGATGGTAATTGGTAAGTAGTTAGGTTGTGAAGTGTTGAAGTATGTGAAGTACGGTATAGTATGAAGAGAGTCAGTTGGATATGTAAGTGGAAGTTGTATGCAGAGATGTAAGTTGCACAACACAGTTGCACAGCGAACAGTTTGTGGTTCTGTAGATGAATGGAGAAGGGGAGGGCAGTACAGCAGTAAGCAGATATGTCTGTTGTGAAATTTGTAAAACAAAGAAGAATTTGTAAATGATAATGAAATAATCATTTTTTTTTTAATTTTTTGTGTATGTTTTTTTTCTTTTTTTATATATATAAAGATTATCAATATTATATATATATATATATAGTCTATTTGAGTACTATAATAATGGTTTCTGAGGGATTAGTTTGCATCGGTTGTTATAAAAAACCAATGCAATAGAAGGATTAGTTTGCATCAGTTTTTAACAACAACCGATGCAACAAGTTCCTTTATTGCATCGGTTTTCATTACAACAGATGCAACATGGGGGATGTGTTCAAGCAACCACCATGATATTTTGCATCAGTTGTTAGTAACAACCGATGCAAAAAGGACCTTTTTGCATCGGTTTCAGAACTGATGCAAAAGTGTTAAGCCTATTGCATCGGTTGCATATGCATCGGTTGTTGAACTGATGCAAAAAAGGGGTAAACAACCGATGCAAATGGCCTGTTTTGTAGTAGTGGAATAAAACCCACGAATAGTTGTAACACATGTTCCATTCTACTTCTGTTGTGCGTTTATTATAATTTGTTCTGAATTTCAGCTCTGATACCAAGCTATGACACCCTACCTCTGTGCCCATAATAACAAAGGTTATTATAAGGAATAACGTCTGCTATTGCGAAGATTAAGGCTTGTTAGAAGCGACCATCCGTAAGTTGTGCCTTAGAAGAGTATTGATTACATCGATAGGAGTTTTATAAATTACTCCCAAAGATATAAAGTCAATCCAAATCTAAAATGAAACTACGGTGGCTAAAGTAAAATCCAGAACACTTATAACAACATCAACAACATAGATACATAAAGTCACATCAGAACAGAAATATCAAATATATAGCAGAAGACAAGTTTGGAATACATGCTACAACAATCTATCGTTCACATGAGCCAAATACACATATACATGTCATCAACATACATGAGATGAGAATCAATAAACCAAAAGAACTTCTCGAAGGCTAGGTAAATGATGATGTGAAATCCCAAAAGCTGAAGCTGCTACTGAATCAGAGATAGTGACTATCCTCAAATAACTCGGTCTGACTCGAGTATTATTTAAATGAAAATAATAAACGGGTCAGTCTAATTTATTCTTAGAAGTGAATGCATCATAAACAACATCAATCAAAATAATAATAATCTCGAATGAGACTATTCAACATAAGAAATCAACATAGTTAAATGAAGAAATCACATCAAACTCCATCAAAATCAACTTACAAATTCACAATTGAGTTCAAAACAGCAATTCACAAAATCTAGAAATAAAAAATAGATAACTAGAAAAATCAACATAAAAGTGGATTGATCCCATCATATGGCGAGTCTAAGTTACGCCGCACGTGCATCAACATATGGCCGAAGCCTACCAAGTACCGTCATCATAATTTTGGCGCCCAACAAATGATCTGAAGGTCCAACATATGACCCGAAGGTCTAGTGCTGGTATTTGACTCGAAGGTCCATCATATGACCCGAAGGTCCATCGTATGACCCGAAGGTCCAGCATAGTGGCTCGAAAGCCCAAGAAAATCATCAAAATCATCAAACAATAGCAAATATTTCAATTAACGAGTCCGGAATTAACCGAAATAGTAAAAATGTGGTTCCATACTTTGCACTTTTCCTAATCGTTTAAATTTCTTCATCGTTTCCTTGAAAGTGCAAAATTGTGTATTTTATATAAATAAAGTTTACTTTCTCAAACGGACAAGTCTGGAGTTAAGCGAATCAGTAAAAGTAAGGGTCCATAGTCCTTAATTTTGCTGAAGCGTTTAAATCGCTTCCTCATTCTTTTGAAAGTGTAAACAGTAAAAATTTTGAAAACAATTTTTATTTTAAAACGATTTTTAAAACACGTGATTAAAATAGCAACATCTGTAGCAATTTCGACGAGGAAATTGCGCTGCATAAAACACCGTAAAAACGGATACCGAATCAATGTTCGGGGATAACCGCTTAAAAATTCACTTTAAATTAACAGTTACTGACGTTAAAATAACAGTAATTTTTATTCACCAAAAATGCCACCAAAACGACACTCTTCAAAAATATAGTACTAGCGTACAAATTTCATTATAAATATAACAGCAACAAAATACGTTTTGCAACGTAACACCGGTTCAATGCAAATTTAATAACAGACTGCACTAAAATTTTTAAGTATGAAATATGATGTCTGGAAATTTTACACTCCCCATTTGCACGTAACACTTTAAAATGCTTGGCTTATACTTTTTTTTCTTTCACGCATGCAAGTTTAAAAATAAACGCCTCTGCATGCATCACTCACCTGACCCATATCTATATGAAGTAAGAAATTTGCACACAAATAACCATAACTGAGCCAATTTCCTTTAGGTATTTCATGTGTACGAGGAAAATGCAAACTCAATTTGTTCCTTCAGGTATTGCATCTGTACAAAGCAAATGTAAAAGATAGAGGTAAATGGTCAGGACAACACTTGTCTACTGTGACACGCATAGACACTTTAACATATTCCAGATATGCATGCACAAAACTTTTACGCAAGTTTGGCCAAGCAATATTTTCATGCAAAAGTTGTATAAAACTATAACATCGTTAACATTTTCGTGTAACAGTAATTACACACTTGCATATGGACAATAGAAACGAAACTAATGCTGCCAAACTTTCATGCAGCCTCATAAAAATTTGCAGGAAACATTTTAAAACATATGCACTATTTTAAAATACATTTTTGAATATATTCACGTTTTTGGCACAACCGAAATGAACAAAAAGGATAACACTTTTAAACAACACAACTTAACTATATAAATGCACAATCGAAATGAACAAAATGACAACATTTTTAAACAACACAACTTAACTATATAAATGCACAACCGAAATGAACGAATGTGACAATAGTGGTGCAATACAAATATGTACGCACACAATGCAGTATGAAATAAAAAGATCTGGGCTCAACTTTGTACTACACTTCCTAGCATGCATTTATTAAAGTTGATAAAATAATTAGTACCGGTTATATATATGCACCGCAAGCGTTGCACTGACTGACACACACACAAAGTTTCGAAATCTTCTTTCACAGAAAAATGAAACAAGCATGAGATGATGAATAAATCAAAATTTGTGAGTCTGGCACTCACCAAGAATTTGCTTCAAAGTTTATTAGCAACCGGAACCACTAGAAACAACATCTAGATCTGCCATTAAAGCCATTTCAGAGAGCAACTTGAAAAAAAGAATGAAACTAAAATGAACGTTTCAGTGCCACCTTTTTTTTCCTTCGAAAGTGTACAAGTCAAAATGAAGAAAAAGGAAGTGTGCTGGCAATGCCTTGGGTACACATTCATTTAATGCAACGTGCTATAGTGAAGAAAAGTACACGGCTAGTAGGGAAAAATGATGATAGAAAAAGAAAAATGCAAAAAGGGTTTCATCTTGTTTTACAAACATGTGTGTGATAGCCAAAGAAAAATGTCTCAACTGACTTAATTTTCATGTGAAGGGCAAAAGTGCATTTTCTATCAACGTGCAACCGTTTGCAAGCATATACTGACTTGGCAAAAGATTTTGCATCATTTTTTTTCCAAATTTGTATTTTTAAAATTTTCATTTCAAATATTTATTACGACAGTAATTCAAAAATCACGGTCGTTACAGATTTTTAAATTATTTATTACGACGGTAATAAAATCACGGTCGTTACAAAGAACCAAGCAATTACTGGATTCAATCCAGCAAGATGGAGATCTACAAGGTCATCCGTAAAGAGCAGCAAACGGAGACATTGTAATACTAGCCTGGATTCAGAGACGAAATGAGATAGATAAAATATTAAGATAGGATTAAAATAGAAGAGTGAAATTATACCGGGTAACTGTTGTTATAGGTGAATTCAACAAGATGAAGATGATCTTCCCAACATCCCCCATAATTAAGAACACGGCACGAAGAAGATCCTCGAGAATCTGATTCACTCTTTCCATTTGACCATCGGTCTGCGGATGGTAAGCAGTGCTCAGATTCAAGTGAATACCTAAAGATTCCTGAAAAGCTCTCCAAAACTAATTGGTAAAGATAGAATCTCTATTACATACAATATGGTAGGAACACCATGAAGATGAACAATCTCCCTCGTATAGATCTCAGACAAACTAGGAGCAGAATGGGTAGACTTGACCGGAATGAAATGAGCTGACTTAGTCAATCTATCCACAATAACCCAAATACTCTCATTAGCTCTCCCAGTCCTGAGGAATCCATCACTAAAATCCATAGATACTTGTTCCCATTTTTAATTGAGAACGTCAAGGGGCTGCAATAAACCAGGGTTCTTCTAATGATCGTCCTTGACTTGCTGACAAGTCACACACCTACTAATAAAGATAGAGATATCTCGCCTCATACCTCTCCACCAATAAAGCTTCTTCATATCCTGATACATCTTCGTCACACCAGGATGAATAGAAAGTCTTGATCGATGATTTTCCCGAAGTAACTCTTGCCTCAAACCATCAACATTCGGAACACAAATCCGATTATTAATCCTCAAAATCCCTTTATCATCGATATGAGCTCCACTACCATCAGGACTACTACCACCAACCATATTGCGAACATTCTCCTTAATCAATCTAGTAATCCTATCCTTATCCTGCTTAGCAATAATATGGTCCAAAAGAGGAGAAGAAGAAAAAAAAGCTGACATAACAAGGCCTTCTTACGACTCAAAGCAGCGGCCATAACATTAGCTTTCCCAGGGGTATAGCTAATGTCGAGATCACAAGAAGCAAGGAACTTAAGCCACCCAACCTGACGCTGATTCAAATTCTTTTGGATGAAGATATACCTCAAAGACTGATGATCAGTAAAGATCTCAAACTTAGCACCCAAAAGATGATGCCTCCAAAGCTTCAAAGCAAAAATCACAGCAAGTAATCCAAATCATGAGCTGCATAATTGGCTTCATGGATCTTCAACTGGCGACTGGCATAAGCAATGACCTTCCCATCCTGCATCAGAACAGCTCCCAAACCCTCACGATTAGCATTAGTGTATACCGTTAATCCCTATTTCCATTTGGAACGGTAAGCACTGGTGCGAAAGTAAGCTTGCGCTTTATCTCATTGAATGCAGCTTCACACTCATCATTCCATATAAACTTAGCATTCTTACGAGTCAAAGCATTGACAGGAGCAGTGATCCAAGCAAAATTCTCAATGAATCTCCGATAATAACCGGCAAGGACATGAAAACTACGGATATCAGGTGGAGTCCTAGGAGTTTCCCAATCCTACAACAGAACAGGGAGAAATAAGGACCACATACAAGATAGAATGATCAAATTACAGAAAGAGAAGGAAAGAAAGACCTACATTGATCGCAGTGATCTTGACTGGATCAACAGAAACTCCATTACTAGAAGTAATATGCCCAAGAAATCGGACTTCATCCTTCCAGAAAAGGCATTTAGAGAATTTAGCCTTCAACTGATGATTTCTAAGAGTCTCCAGAATAAATTTCAAATGTGACTCATGCTCTTCCCTTTACTTGGAGAAGACAAGGATATCATGAACAAAGACTAAAACAAATTTGTTAAGCACATCACGAAAAACACAGTTCATCAAACCAACAAAGAAAGCTGGGGCATTAGTCAAACCGAAAGGCATGACTGACCATTCATAGAAACCATTCTCAGCATAGAAAGCAGTCTTAGGAATACTTTCCTCATAAACTCAGAGTCGGTGAAAACCTATGGCAAGATCAAGTTGAGAGAAAATAGTAGCTCCATGGAGCTGATCGAACATATCATTGATGCGAGACATAAGATATCGGTTTCTCATAGTGAGCTTGTGCAGATCCCTATAATCAACACATATTCTCAAAGAACCATCGGACTCTGCTCCCCATTCAGAATGGATAGGCCAGATCAGACCCTTGGAGAACATGTCCTCAATTTGCTTCCCTAACTCAACCTTCTCGCGAGGTGCCATTTTCTAGAAGGAAGAAGTACGGATCGAGCTCCAGGAATAAGATCAATATGGAAATCAATTTCCCATTTAAGAGGTAAGAAAGTGACTTCACCAAATACATCGGGATAGAGTTTGACCACATGAGTCAAGACAAGATCACCTTGAGAAGAATCAAGAGAATAAATAAAACTACCAGCAAAATCCTAGGGAAAACGGCACTGAATCACCAAAGAATCACCCTTATCACCAACAAGAGATAACGGCTTCATGCCTCTTCAGCCAATCACCTCCAAGAAATAGATCAAAAGCATCAAAACCCAGAACATAGAAATCACCAGAAAACCGATAAGCAGAATAGAAGAATTTCACCCTTCTACAAATCCTACTAAGGTTCATAGAATGATCATTAGAATTTTTAACACACAGTGGTTTAGAAGCAAACTCAGGAGAAAGAAGATGCTCAAACTTATCACAAAGATCCACAGAAATAAAGCTATGGGATGCTCCAGTATCAAATAGAACCCACACGGGAAAATTAAACAAAGAAAAAACGCCCTGAAGAGTACCTTGGGTATCACTAGGAGCAGGAGCAAGAGCAAAAGCAGGTGCAAGATGTGGAGCAGGTGAAGAAGCAGAGGTAACAGCAAAGATACTAGATGACTTGCCCTTCTGCTGAGTAGGACAATCCTTCCTAAAGTGACCGGGCTGCAAGCAAATATGAAAGAGATCGTTCCTATTCAGCTAAGAGGGAGGAGGAACAACAACACCAACTGAAGTAGGACAACTATTGGCATAGTGTCCCTTCTGATCACACTTGAAGCAAGTGATGGAAGATAGGTCGATAGGCTGCCTCTGAGAAGAAGAAGATCCCAAACCTGGAGTCTTGTTCCTTCCGCTGATGAAAATTAGGCTTTCTCTTCTTAGGGTTACCAGAGAAAGGCTGAGATGAAGTAGAACAAGCAACTGGAGGATCCTAAGAGGTAGGATTCTCATATCTATTAGCCATATCCATCAGACTAGTGAAAGGGCTATGCACATGAGCGATGAGACAATCATAATACTTCGGACGAGCACCAGCTATGAACTTCTCATTCTTCTTGAGAGGAGTATCAATCAGGTTAGGGCCAAACTTAGAAAGTTCATTGAACTTCCTCTCATACTTAGAAAATGACATATCACCCTACTTAAGGTCCTTAAATTCCCAATATAGTTGAGACTTCCTGTTTCGGGCATTCACTTCGCAACAAAAGCATCCCTAAAGCACGATAACGAAAGATAAGAAAGATTTCAAAAGAGAAAACTGAACCAAATTCAAAAATTACACAAGATGATACCTAAACTGCTCCCAAGAAATGTCAACCTCAATAGAGTGAGCTGTAATAGTCTCCCACCAATCCAAGGTTGCTCCTTTCAACTGCCAAGCTGCCAACTGACACTTGTGAGCATCAATGATCTCAAGACCGGAGAAAATCATCTCCAATCCCTTCAACCACTTCTGAGCCTCGGTAATGCTCTCTGATTCAGTAAACTTGGTACCACCAAGCTCGGTGTATTCCTTACAGAGAGTTGTGAATCTAATGGGTGCAACAGGCTTAGGAACTAGACCAACACCACGACCCCTACCTCTGGCATTCTTATGACTCATCTTGAAAAAAATCAAGAATGAATTTTAGGACAAAGGTTATTGAGAAACAAAGACAAGATTAGATAAGATAAGATAAGATTCAACTAGAATGAATATCCTAAACAAAGAAATTACTAACAAGGTGGATAAGGAAAATGAAGAAGTTAAGAAAATTTGTTTTAACAAAATAATCTTGGAAAATCCCTTTAAAATCATTTGAAAATCATTTTATACTTTAAAATATGTTCTCTCACAAAGAAATGATTCTAGGACTGATTTCACTCATTCTAGGGTATTTCTACCTTATCTGTAATGATTTTTTGCTCTACAGGCTAAGATTTGCCTAAAACAAAGCTCTGATACAAAATGTAACGACCCACTATTTTGGACCACTCAAATCGACAATTGAACCACACATGTCGGACTTGAATAATTCAAAACAGTAGATTGTAATATAATTTGGAGAAAATAAAACCAATCAAAGAATCACAAACACAAATATATCAGAAAAACTCGCAGCGGAAATAAAAATAACCATAGTAGTTCATGAAGCTACTACAACGGAGTCACAAAAGAAGTACAAAATACTAGAGTCTGAAAGTAAATACAATAGAAATCCTAATACTTATATATCCACTAATACATAGGCTGAATAGAAATAACCAAACAGAAATAGGTGACAACTAGATAGATATATAATCTCCAACAAATTCCTCTAGCTCCAGAAGATGAAATCAAAAGCTGATACACAGGCTGACCCGAGCGTAAAGCAAAAACATAAAACACTTAAGTCAGGATATACATACTTATACAATGTAAACCAACTCAAGTGAAATGTAATAGAAATGCACAAGTAACTTATAGGATGCTTGGGACCGCCCATCCTTTAAGGATCCGCTAAACTATCTACTATGTAGTAATATACGTTATTATAATAAAGTCTAAAGTAAAATAACTTACTTAAAATTAGCGTTATGGCTTTACATTTTCCACCTTAACACATAAATAGTGCCAATGGTCTATACAGTACCATCGTACCTCCAGATCAGGAGGCTACCATAAATACTCCATAGGTACGACACAAATCAAACTCGTAGTAAAGCATGCTAGGGTAGGTGACACGTCACAACAAGGAAATACCATTGTAGATATACCAATTGCACTTCCGGACCGGTGGTAACGCATAGCCGTAGCTACCGCCCACCTCGAGCGACACTCTAAAAATCCAAGGCGCACACCATATCAATCACAAAGTAATAGAATGGCATACGAAGAAGTGTGTCCGATCAGAGGAGCTACCTTATTAGCTTGTCGATTGCTCCTGTTTTAGCCATATTATGCCAACTCACGGGAGTCAGGTCCACGTATATACCTCAATAGAATGTCGCCACCATCCTACTTCATTCTGGAATCTCCACTGCATACACGGTTGTTAAAGTGGTTTTCGCAGTTGGCAGAGAGCATCGAAACTTTCGTTCCCGGTCTCTTTAACAACCAAACGTTATTATAACCCATGATTATTTATTTCAAATGGTTTACATTTCAAAACAAATATTTCCATATCAGAACCATTTAAAACAAATACTATAACTCTTCCAAAAAAACGATATCCAAATCCATATATATTAGTTATAGCATTTTAAAAATGTAATAATTTAGAAAGCATAACACTTTCAAAACCGTACTCTAATTTTATCACTTTAAAATGTAATAAGTTAGAAACTATAACACTTTGAAAATGTTATTCCTATAATATAGCATTTTGGAAAACATTAACAATTTAGAAATAGTAGCATTTTCAAAACATAACCCAAAAGTAACATAGCATTTTAAAAACATAACTAAATTAATATACCATTTTACAAATGCTACAAATACTACTATAACATGTTTAAAACATACTATTTCAATTTTTATCGTAGCTTTAAAATTTATTTAATTATACAAAAAATATCCTTTCTTAAATAAAAATCTATTTTTATTACTTGGTTAGAATTAAAATTCCACATTATCTTAAATTTAAATTAGTTAGTTATTTATCATAGATAGAATCTTTAATTTAGTTTAAACCAAATATTTACTTATAAAATTTTAACTTAATAGAAAATCAATATATCATTATATTTAAAATCATTAAAATCAAATTTAAGTTAAAATTTCATATAATTATAAGTTCGAAATACTTAACAATTTTTAGAAAACTATTATTTTAAAATTAACGATGGGTCTGTATAATATTTTCTAACCTAGGCCAAGTGATCAGATATGTATCATTTTAATCCGTAATTTATAAAATTTTGGGTTCTACAATATCAAACCCGCAATCCCAAGTCAAATAAAATAAAAATCGCTTGAGCCTATCATTTTAGCTCATAACGATTTTACCCTATTCTAAAGTCCTTTTGGGTATGTATCATTTCAACCTATAGTGACTGTGACGACGCTGACTCGACCTTCGAAAATTGGCACCGAATACATCACCCGTATTCGAATGCCGTAGATTCAAACATCGAATCTAGTTCGCCGGAGCTTATAACAATTAAGTACAACAACATAGTGGAAAAGAAATGAATATTATCATTGATACGCAACAGTTGATTACAACAACGACACAACGATAATTGATCAATATTATTAGAGATACAAGATACAACGGAAAGAAATAACTCCAAAAGGTAATGTCTTCAGAAGTCCTCAAGATAAATACTTCAACTAACCGCAACACCATTGCCAAAGTCCAAGACTTAAACCAGAAGCTTGAACCAATATCAAGTTGTATTAAGCACGGTCAGTCATGGATATGATCGCCAAAATCTAAAAACCTTGAAGATGGCCAAAAGCTACCAAACTAAAGGTCGAAGGCTACCAAATCTACACCTACTATAAGATTATTGAAAAACCCTACTCTAGGATACTCGTGTGGAAAATTGTGGGCACCCAGAGTTTAGAAAAGGAAAAATAAACTCCAGATCAGTCATGCGACTGATATGAGCAAACAAAAATAGTTTTATCTTTAATAACAGAAAGAATTTAAAATTGAAATCTGCAATGCTTTTTGGAGAATGAAACTACCATAAGGCCTTCCGGCACACACACAATGCAATCGCACAGCTGGGTGGATTTCTCCTTATGATAGTCAAACATGCTTGATACACAAATCCTTTTTTGATAATATTATTATAAGTGCATAGTGAAGAAAACAATTTCGAAAATGTAATATTAATCGTAGCCAGCATAGGTAACATTATATTATGCCTGTTATAGCTACCGTTTAAGAATGGTACGTTATACAACTGCAATCGTAAAGGGCGCGTATTGGTTGATTGGATTTCCAACAAATGGTCAGGCTAAGGAACTTCCTGGGCCACAGGGGTATGCCTCAAGAGGGACGCCTTGAGAACTTTACAAGCTCTCTGCCAACACAAGGCCATGTTACCTCTGTAACAAGGTAACTACTGACATGAGTATGCCATCCCTCGGTCGTTACCGACCTTTATCCGAGAGCCCTCAACACCAACAACCACAAAGAAATAAGTTTGTAGTAACCACATAAGTTAAATATCTGAGCTACATACCATGATACCACCTTTTATCTAAAAGGAAATGGACATACCCTAAGGGGCACTACCCCCAATAACCTTGCCGCATCGTTCCTGTTTCAACCATTCCAGGTTATGTGGTGCGACGAGGTCATGTCCATAAAGCTACGCTTTATACAAAAGCCATTCTTTATCAGCAAATGATCAGCAGCACTTCGCATGCCACATTACCAAATTGTGAATGTATCACTGGTAACCATCAACTACATAACCTTTGATCTCGTACGTATCAGAGAATGGTATTAAGCTAAGAGAATAAATTCTCCGCCACCAAACAGAAATGTATTTGATAGAAACGAACTTTACATCTCAAAGTGTAATGTGAGACATACATCCATAAAAGTTTGTTCCAGGTTCAAACAGAACCGAAGGCACTTCAAAGAAGCCCTTGCAATCCGGGTATTCACAATCCCGATCGAACTCCCCATCACATATGGAGATCTCTATTCCAGCACGACTCAGTGTAGAGACATTCGACGGGTAATCCTTTCATTCTCGAAAATACCCGGTCTTCACCACTGGTCTTAAAAAGCTGTCCATTTCATCGTATCGTTATTCGAAATAGGTTTTATCACACAAAGTCCTCTCCCGGCTAAGCCGAATAATGAGCGCTTACTTTAAAAACATATGGATATTGGGACCTTGGTTAAGTCACAACTTTAAGCCCAAAACTTTTCTTTTGAATGGTTTAAACAAATTTCCACTTTTTTTATCTTTTAAACAAAAAGACCCACTTCACTTTGAAAACAAAGTATACTAATCTTTCACAAAGATTTATTCATAGCTTTCAAAACAGTTCCATTTCAAGCTTGAAATCTTTTCAACAACAATTGGAAATCCTTCCTTTATATGAAAGCTATTGTCATTTGAAAACAAAGAGTTTTCGTATCGGAAAAATTTGATCAAATATACACAAGTTATAGCCTTTATGTAATGTCCCGCCTTTTCGCACGATTTAAACAGACACACGTGCCAATTCAAACCATACGGAAGGGCGGATTGTTATGGGGTAAATAAGAAAAACAGAGAAGAAATAAACAAAATAGAATCTCACAGCGGAAGGATAAAATATAATAAAATATACAGTTTATAAAACTGTTTACAAACATTTATATAATACATATCAGAGTTACACATACCAAAATATCAATGCAGCGGAATACGGTGTAGTGAGCTAGTATAAATAATAATAATACAAATCTTCATCTTCATCCTCCAAAGCTAAATCTTCAAATCCTGAAACGCTCGGACTGACCCGAGCGAATTTGAAAAGACAAAAACACTCGAGTCAGAACTAAAAGATCTTATGTAAGTTAAATTAACAGAATTAAATATGAGTGCAGTAACTCAAGAGATGCTCGGGATTTACATCTCCTAAGGATCCGTTAAACTATTTACTATGTAGTATATTGCGCTATTATAATAGTGTCTATAGTAAAATAAACATACTTTTAAATAGCATTAAGGCTTTACATTTTCCACCTTAACACGTAATAGTCCCAGTAGTCTATCCAATATCATAGTCCCTCCTGATCGGGAAGCCACCAGAGGATACCACACGGGCTACGAGAGAAATCCAAACTCGTACAAGGCTCGGTATGGTAGGTGACACGGCACAACTAGGCAATGCCAGGGTAGATATACCAATTACGCTTCCGGGCCGATGGAAACGCGCAGCGCGCAACTGCCGCCCACCTCGGACAAACTCCCCCAAAATCAAAGTAAAAGTGGCCACTGAATCAATCCAAAGTCAAAGTATAATATCGAAGAGGAGTGTCCGATCAGAGGAATGACCTCATTAACCCGTCAATCGCTCCTGTTTTAGCCACCTTATGCCAACTCACGGGAGTTGGGTCCACGTATTTACCTTACAGGAAACGTCGCCACCAACCTACTTCATTCTGGAATCTCCACCGCGTACACGGTTAGTCAAAGTGGTTTTCGGTATCGACAGAGAGTATGTCCATATCCGATCCTGGTCTCTTTGCCAACCAATCGTTATTATAACACCGCGGTCATTTAAAAATAGTTTATACTTAAAAACCAGAATAAAAATTTCCATTTCAAAAACTATGAATACGATACCATTTTAAAACCCAAAACAATATGATATCATTTTATCCAAATATAATTCTTTTCGAAAATTCATAGTTTTAAAACCATAACTTCTAAAACTTAAATGGTTTGGATATTCAACGGTATATAAAATAAATGGTTTAACTTTATGGTTACTTTGTAAAGAAAATAATTCCCATGGCTTTACAAATATAGTTCTTTATTTAAAGTCTAAACCATAACTTAAATATCACTTTTTATTTCCAAAACCACTTAAATTTCTATATACATATATCCATTTGAAGTATTAATATTTCAAAATTAAAGTTGGAATTTATTCTTTCAGCAAATTAAATGCTCTATTATTAGTCTTGAATATTCACATAAAATCCATAAATAAAACTCCAATTTCTAGCAATTTAAAATTTCCTTCAATTTAATTTATACTAAAATATTCATTTTAAATTATCTTGGAAAAATCCCGTTATGAATATCATATCTTAAAATTTCCAACTTAAATATATAATATAAATTATCAATTCCATTTTCTCAATTTTTTCCATTTTTATTTAAGAGATTTATACATAGTTTAAATTCAAATTTCTAACTTCATATGTATATATATATAGAAGAAAAATATCAAAACTAAAAATTATTATAAACCGTATTCCATCCAAACCATAGAAATCACTTTAAAATAATTTATATATATAGACCACGGTGCCTGTATAAACTTTTCTATCCTATGGTCAAGTGATACAGATATTTATCATTTCAATCCGCAATTTAAAAATAAAATTTTGCGGTTTTATATCATTTCAAACCACAATCCCGAATGAAATGAAAAATGCATGATAACTTGCAGTTTAATGATATAAAATAAAACATCCATTCATCCATCATCAATCATCAACCAAAATTATTCCAAACATCATCAGTTTAAACAAACATCAATATATGGCATATACAAGATAACAGGAAATAATTGGCAGTTATTAACTAACATTTTATATTCAATTAAATTTATAACTGTTTAACTATCCGTTTATATGTCCATAAATAAATTCTAACTGTCAATTTATATGCAGTAAATAAAATAAATTAACAGTTAAATTAAATAAATGCGATTTAACATATATGATGAATAAAACATGCCAAACAGTCATAAATAAATTTCTACTCATATCTAAAATGAATTTAACAAACATAAAAGCTTTTAGAAGTTGTGAGTGGGTTAAAACACTCACCTTTTGAATTTAAATCGAATTTAAATTCAATTTAAATTCAATTTAAATTCAAAAATTGCACAGTCTCCAAATCAGTCCAAACCAGCGTCATCAAGTCCGGAATTAAATTACGATCCTAACAAAAAAAGATTCGCGTGAAACGGAAGTCGTATGAAAAAGATATTCGAATAAACGTTCAAAGATTCAAAAAAAAGATTTAAAACAAGACAAATTAAACCTTTGCCACGAATGCATCTTCCTTCACGCGCCTGGAACGCCACAGGTTCATCACGTTCGAACCCAAAATTCAACGCGCCCAATCCCAAGTTTGACCGTGCCTTCCGGCCGCCACAGGCCACTCGAGAACACCGCGCCACCTCCATCGTCCTCAGCTCGACGAGCCGCCCCCAATGGACCACGTGCGCAACCCCCTGGTTGCCGCCGCCGCCGCTTCCCACTAACCCTAATTCGCAAATTGACGATGATCTAGCCGTTAACCAACCACGAAACCCACAAAGATGAATTCCTCTGGTCAATCTCTACCAAACCCAGAAATCGTTTGACGATTTGACGAAGTTTGTTGCGGCGGTGATGAAGGGCCGAAAATGGTTTGAATTTTACTGGACGAACGATAGCTCCAATCGAAAAAAAATCACACCAGAAGATTACGCATCTCGAGAACTATGACATATATTTTTGTGGAATTTTTCTGGAGGGTTTGAATTTTCATTTGATTTTTGAATTGAAGTAGATCTAGGTTTTGCAACCACTTAGGAAGAGAAAGAGATGAAGAAAATGAACGTACAGACAATTGATAGAAGATGGAGGCTAGGGTTTATCACAACATATATATAGACAAATTGTAGAAGGATAGGTGGGCACGAATTACGAACGTGTTAAATGGTAGTTGGCCAAAAAAGCCTGTTCTAACCCCGGAACGAAATTTATTAAACCCATATATCCGAATAGGTATTTTAAAATATTCTGAACGCGATGGAAAAAGTTTCACGTCCAAATTTGATCGTATGAAGAAGTTATGCTGAAAACAAAATTCCCAAATTGATTTTAATTAAATCGATTTCAAGGCGTTTCGCGTTCGTACGATCAAACGACAAGTCCGATCGATACGAAACTTGAAACCCTACAATAATTCACCGATACGGATCCGATGAAACTGGTTTCGTCAAAATCCGAGTCCGTGGCCAAAATGGCTATTTTTATATTAATTAAATAAATTAAAATAAATCATAAAATCCAATTTTATATCTATATTCTAAAATTTGCTAAATTTTATCGCTTATATATTTCAAAATCAATTTAGATAATTTAACAAGTTTAGATGTGAATTAAAAGTTGATAAGTCTATCAATTGCAGTGTTAAATTTCACCACTTCCTTATATTTAGAAATTATAAATTAAACTCTCAAAAACCCACTTATTAGATTTTCAACTTTTATATTTTCCCTTTTTATAATGCAATAAATGCAATTGTTGAATTTGATACTCAAATAAATTTATAAATTTTGGTTTATACAAATCTATATTAACAAAGGTCCAATTATAAATAGAATCAGCATTAACTTCATCTTATAGCATTAACTACTCCAATTACACAACAAATCTATGCTAACTGCACGATTTAAGTCAATTAATTGATATTAAGTCTACATTAAATGTTATAAATTATAAATTGGAACCTCAATAAATTTGTTCATTGATTTAGACTCTTTCTATACAGTAAATGGACATTTATAGGTATAAGTAACATTGAATTATAATATAATTTATTAGTGCACGCTTTATTTCTTATAAATTCCCCTTTATTAACTAGAACACATTAACAAAACAAAATAAATAAATTTAGATTTATCTCAATCTATTGACATTCTTAACTTAATATACTCAACAAATGGTTAACCTAAATAATTGTTACCGCTTTTACAAATCACTTACAACCATTAATAACAAAAATGCTGCCATAGATTTAGATTCAATTAAATAAATTAGATGAATGGGTAAAACTTTGTAATTATCCAAAATGCCAAATATATTTATGCATTAATTACTATTTATTATTATGAATTCAAATATTAATTTACTAGTTGCCTTTGTCATCTTATTTCCTATTTACTACCAAACTTTCTATTTAGTTATAGTTTATCAATCTATAAATACCTAGGCAAAACAAGTTCTTGTCCTTTCTGTTATTTCAATTAAAACGGGTATGCGCAAATAAATTGTCTATTAACTTATTCCTACAAAATTATTTACATACATTCAGTTCCAAATTTTTATAGAATTAAATTCTAATTACTTACCACTTAATCCAACAATTATATATTCTATCCAACATGCATTTAAATCTTTTTATTTTAAATAAATTTATTCAATGTTGACATCCACTAAATAAAATTTACTTTCATTTATATAGTTGCAATTCAATTCAGTTATTATTTCATTAATACTATTTCCGCTTTATATCTTCCAGTATTAATCAACAAATTATAACTTATAACCACAAACGCCAATTTACGTTATTTCAATCCATTGCCATATAAACATTTAAATTGTTAACCTTTAATTACAGTTACTATATCTAATTCCTACATTTACTCAAATAAAATCTTAAGACTTTTTTTTCATTCTAAATTAGATTAGAAATCATATTAAATTAACTCATTTAATATCATCGAATTTAACGGGTCGTTACACTCTCCCCCACTCAAAACTTTTCGTCCCCGAAAAGGAAAAAGAAGGGAGAAGGAAGAATAAAACAGTACATCTTATTTCAAATATTAACTTACAAATAATAATTTACTAAATTAATTTACTTAAATTAAATATACCCGTTTTATAATCATTATATTCTTTTATACTTAAATAATTAAAGTTGGAAAACATTTTCAACAAAATTCTAAGTCCAAAATTTACGGAAAATTTTGGCAGAGTCTCCTTTGTACGGAGAGGTTTGGAAGAAAAATATAATATCAAAATATAACAAATATATTACATATATTATCCAAAATAAAATATCCCATCACGGGAAAGACTATATAAAATAGCGCTACAAAACGTAATCCGAAAACGTACCTATTTGTCGGGCAATTACGCTTATTAATATGGAACCAAAAGCAGTAGCAATTGCTTCCATACCTGGATTTCACTTATAAAAATCCAAAGGTTTAACAATTTAAATGAAGTGAAATATTCAAGTGGTTTCAATCACTAATATACAATCAGTACAACAACCATTAGTTTCAACAAACAGCATACACAACAAAACAAAACAACCATTCAGTCAAACAAGTAAATAGTTGTTCGGGTTCAAAACTTGAAATGGTACGGAATGAAAAATAACTATCAAGTGCATCATTTACTCAATAGTCATAGATGGAACAAAATAGATTATTTGTTCATCCAACAACTTCAAATTTCCTTACCCGACCAATCATAAATCAAACAATAACAATTCAATCAACAAGTCAATTAACTCATTATAAATTCACTACATACTTTAGTTGTTTGATTTCCTTTCTTTTATTCAAACCACATAAATTTTCCTTTTATAATTTACATTTATTTCTAACAAACTTTATATTTTATTTTCTCATTCAGTGGTTGTTTCCTTATTTCTACTTATTACTTACCATTATTTATTTTTATTTTATTTAGGTTATGTAAATTTCTTTTATTTGTATTACATTTAATGCACTTCTCAAATTCAATCATTTATTAAATGCTTACATTCTATTACATTTAATTATAGTAACCCCTTTTAATTTTACTTAAATTCTTAACCTTATAACCTCCATTCTTATAGAGGATTTTATAAATTTATTACATAGGGTTTACAGTCATTTATTTATATTACCTATATATATATATATATATTTATATTAACCTAGTAGCATTTAAATCATGCTAAATTTTATAACCATACACATCAATCCATATTTATTAAAGAGTTTCGTTTTATATACTTAAGTTTAAAATCACCTATTTATAATGCTTACCTTTAATTTAAGTAAAATTTCAATTATAACTTAAGTTTATACCATTTAATTCTTATTTATAATAGCAATTCATTGAATACTTCATTATTTCCAAAATTTCTACTTGTATAATATTCTATTCCAATCTCTTATTTAACATTTCAACTTTTCATATTTGGTAAGTTATATATGTTAAAGAAAATGCAAAAGAACTTATACAAATTTTATCTCTTCTTTTAATTAAGTTTAATGTTCAACAATATTACTTTTTGTCTCATATGTTAAAATTTCAAATTTTCCTTTATAACTTTGTATTAATTTCTTGCCTAATTTAGAGATTTCAATTCATTTATTACTTACCTTTTATTTCACTAAAATAATTTAAACAATTAACTAATGGAAATTTAAGAATTAAATACCGGGTCAAATTTCAAATTATTTAAAAAAATAATAGATAAATAATTTCTTACAACTTTTATATCTCTAATTATATTGAAAACAATTAAAATTTTAAGTAAATTCAAAATAAATCTGCAGTAGAATTTACCACAATGGCCTTTCCCCTTCGAAACTCGAAATTGAAAGTCGATGATGCGGCCGCCATCACCGAAATTATTTTCCAGCGACAGAGAGGAAAGTACAAAAATTATTTTCTCCAAAATCTTCTTTAAACAATTCTTCTGAAATTAAAATGAAATATTTATATCGGAAAAAATATATATAACAATATTATTATACTTCAAAATCCTTTGAAAGCGAATTTTCAAAATCCCGGACTTAAGTCCTAAAATTTCCAAATTTCATTGATTCTAATTTCAATCTTATTTTACCTATTATTTATAAATTTTATTCCTAACAACCAATCTATTGCAACCAAATATAGATATCATTTGAAAATTTTATTTTATATATAGAAAATATAATAGGCAAAATTATTTCATTCACCTATATTAAAACAAATATTATGTCGGTCTGTCCTATTAAGTGTTTAGAAATCCCTATTGATGACATAGCGTCCCATGCATCAACCAGAATTTATAAATACAAAACGGAACAGATTAACACAATATTAAAATCTTTTTATAACACTAACAAATACGCTCTCTCATATATATACACTCAGCGACTCCCATAGGGTATTACTACCCTATTAACAAAGAGTCAAACCCCACAAAGCTAAGGTTTATCGCTAAACCAAAGCTCTGATACCAGATGTAACGTCCCGCCTTTTCGCACGATTTAAACAGACACACGTGCCAATTCAAACCATACGGAAGGGCGGATTGCTATGGGGTAAATAAGAAAAATAGAGAAGAAATAAACAAAATAGAATCTCACAGTGGAAGGATAAAATATAATAAAATATACAGTTTATAAAACAGTTTACAAACATTTATATAATACATATCAGAGTTACACATACCAAAATACCAATGCAGCGGAACACGGTGTAGTGAACTAGCATAAATAATAATAATACAAATCTTCGTCTTCATCCTCCAAAGCTAAATCTTCAAATCCTGAAACGCTCGGACTGACCCGAGCGAATTTGAAACGACAAAAACACTCGAGTCAGAACTAAAAGATCTTATGTAAGTTAAATTAACAGAATTAAATATGAGTGCAGTAACTCAAGAGATGCTCGGGATTTACATCTCCTAAGGATCCGTTAAACTATTTACTATGTAGTATATTGCGCTATTATAATAGTGTCTATAGTAAAATAAACATACTTTTAAATAGCATTAAGGCTTTACATTTTCCACCTTAACACGTAATAGTCCCAGTAGTCCATCCAATATCATAGTCCCTCCTGATCGGGAAGCCACTAGAGGATACCACACGGGCTACGGGAGAAATCCAAACTCTTACAAGGCTAGGTATGGTAGGTGACACGGCAAAACTAGGCAATGCCAGGGTAGATATACCAATTACGCTTCCGGGCCGATGGAAACGCGCAGCGCGCAGCTGCCGCCCACCTCGGACAAACTCCCCCAAAATCAAAGTAAAAGTGGCCACTGAATCAATCCAAAGTCAAAGTATAATATCGAAGAGGAGTATCCGATCAGAGGAATGACCTCATTAACCCGTCAATCGCTCCTGTTTTAGCCACCTTATGCCAACTCATGGGAGTTGGGTCCACGTATTTACCTTACAGGAAACGTCGCCACCAACCTACTTCATTCTAGAATCTCCACCGCGTACACGGTTAGTCAAAGTGGTTTTCGGTATCGACAGAGAGTATGTCCATATCCGATCCCGGTCTCTTTGCCAACCAATCGTTATTATAACACCGCAGTCATTTAAAAATAGTTTATACTTAAAAACCAGAATAAAAATTTCCATTTCAAAAACTATGAATACGATATCATTTTAAAACCCAAAACAATATGATATAATTTTATCCAAATATAATTCTTTTCGAAAATTCATAGTTTTAAAATCATAACTTCTAAAACTTGAATGGTTTGGATATTCAACGGTGTGTAAAATAAATGGTTTAACTTTATGGTTACTTTGTAAAGAAAATAATTCCCATGGCTTTACAAATATAGTTCTTTATTTAAAGTCTAAACCATAACTTAAATATCACTTTTTAGTTCCAAAACCACTTAAATTTCTATATACATATATCCATTTGAAGTATTAATATTTCAAAACTAAAGTTGGAATTTATTCTTTCGACAAATTAAATGCTCTATTATTAGTCTTGAATATTCACATAAAATCCATAAATAAAACTCCAATTTCTAGCAATTTAATATTTCCTTCAATTTAATTTATACTAAAATATTCATTTTAAATTATCTTGGAAAAATCCCGTTATGAATATCATATCTTAAAATTTCCAACTTAAATATATAATATAAATTATCAATTCCATTTTCTCAATTTTTTCCATTTTTATTTAAGAGATTTATACATAGTTTAAATTCAAATTTCTAACTTCATATGTATATATATAGAAGAAAAATATCAAAATTAAAAATTATTATAAACCGTATTCCATCCAAACCATAGAAATCACTTTAAAATAATTTATATATATAGACCACGGTGCTTGTATAAAATTTTCTATCCTATGGTCAAGTGATACAGATATTTATCATTTCAATCCGCAATTTAAAAATAAAATTTTGCGGTTTTATATCATTACAAACCACAATCCCGAATGAAATGAAAAATGCATGATAACTTGCAGTTTAATGATATAAAATAAAACATCCATTCATCCATCATCAATCATCAACCAAAATTATTCCAAACATCATCAGTTTAAACAAACATCAATATATGGCATATACAAGATAACAGGAAATAATTGGCAGTTATTAACTAACATTTTATATTCAATTAAATTTATAACTGTTTAACTATCCGTTTATATGTCCATAAATAAATTCTAACTGTCAATTTATATGCAATAAATAAAATAAAATAACAGTTAAATTAAATAAATGCGATTTAACATATACGATGAATAAAACATGCCAAACAGTCATAAATAAATTTCTACTCATATCTAAAATGAATTTAACAAACATAAAAACTTTTAGAAGTTGTGAGTTGGTTAAAATACTCACCTTTTGAATTTAAATCGAATTTAAATTCAATTTAAATTCAAAAATTGCACAGTCTCCAAATCAGTCCAAACAAGCATCGTCAAGTCCGGAATTAAATTACGATCCTAACAAAAAAAGATTCGCGTGAAACGGAAGTCGTATGAAAAAGATATTCGAATAAACGTTCAAAGATTCAAAAAAAAAAATTCAAAACAAGACAAATTAAACCTTTGCAAAGTTTACATCTTCCTTCATGCGCCTGGAACGCCACAGGTTCATCACGTTCGAACCCAAAATTCAACGCGCCCAATCCCAAGTTTGACCGTGCCTTCCGGCCGACACAGGCCACCCGAGAACGCCGCGCCACCTCCATCGTCCTCAGCTCGACGAGCCGCCCCCAATGGACCACGTGTGCAACCCCTTGGTTGCCGCCGCCATCGCTTCCCACTAACCCTAATTCGCAAATTGACGATGATCCAGCCGTTAACCAACGAAGAAACCCACGCAGATGAATTCCTCTGGTCAATCTCTACCAAACCCAGAAATCGTTTGACGATCTGACGAAGTTTGTTGCGGCGGTGATGAAGGGCCGAAAATGGTTTGAATTTTACTGGACGAATGATAGCTCCAATCGAAAAACAAATCACACCAGCAGATTACGCATCTCGAGAACTATGACATATATTTTTGTGGAATTTTTCTGGAGGGTTTGAATTTTCATTTGATTTTTGAATTGAAGTAGATCTAGGTTTTGCAACCATTGAGGAAGAGAAAGAGATGAAGAAAATGAACGTACAGACAATTGATAGAAGATGGAGGCTAGGGTTTATCACAACATATATATAGACAAATTGTAGAAGGATAGGTGGGCACGAATTACGAACGTGCTAAACGGTAGTTGGCCCAAAAAGCCCGTTCTAACCCCGAAACGAAATTTATTAAACCCATATGTCCGAATAGGTATTTTAAAATATTCTAAACGCGATGGAAAAAGTTTCACGTCCAAATTTGATCCTATGAAGAAGTTATGCTGAAAAAAAAATTCCCAAATTGATTTCAAATTGATTTTACTTAAATCGATTTCAAGGCTTTCGCGTTCGTACGATCAAACGACAAGTCTGATCGATACGAAACTTGAAAGCCTATAATAATTCACCGATACGGATCCGATGAAACTGGTTTCGTCGAAATCCGAGTCCGTGGCCAAAATGGCTATATTTATATTAATTAAATAAATTAAAATAAATCATAAAATCCAATTTTATATCTATATTCTAAAATTTGCTAAATTTTATCGCTTATATATTTCAAAATCAATTTAAATAATTTAACAAGTTTAGATGTGAATTAAAAGTTGATAAGTCTATCAATTGCAGTGTTAAATTTAACCACTTCCTTATATTTAGAAATTATAAATTAAACTCTCAAAAACCCACTTATTAGATTTTCAACTTTTATATTTTCCCTTTTTATTATGCAATAAATGCAATTGTTGAATTTGATACTCAAATAAATTTATAAATCTTGCTTTATAGAAATCTATATTAACAAAGGTCCAATTATAAATAGAATCAGCATTAACTTCATCTTATAGCATTAACTACTCCAATTACACAACAAATCTACGCTAACTGCACGATTTAAGTCAATTAATTGAAATTAAGTCTACATTAAATGTTATAAATTATAAATTGGAACCTCAATAAATTTGTTCATTGATTTAGACTCTTTCTATACAGTAAATGGACATTTATAGGTATAAGTAACATTGAATTATAATATAATTTATTAGTGCACGCTTTATTTCTTATAAATTCCCCTTTATTAACTAGAACACATTAACAAAACAAAATAAATAAATTTAGATTTATCTCAATCTATTGACATTCTTAACTTAATATACTCAACAAATGGTTAACCTAAATAATTGTTACCCCTTTTACAAATCACTTACAACCATTAATAACAAAAATGTTGCCATAGATTTAGATTCAATTAAATAAATTAGATGAATGGGTAAAACTTTGTAATTATCCCAAATGCCAAATATATTTATGCATTAATTACTATTTATTATTATGAATTCATTTATTAGTTTACTAGTTGCCTTTGTCATCTTATTTCCTATTTACTACCAAACTTTCTATTTAGTTATAGTTTATCAATCTATAAATACCTAGGCAAAACAAGTTCTTGTCCTTTCTGTTATTTCAATTAAATCGGGTATGCGCAAATAAATTGTCTATTAACTTATTCCTACAAAATTATTTACAAACATTCAGTTCCAAATTTTTATAGAATTAAATTCTAATTACTTACCACTTAATCCAACAATTATATATTCTCTCCAACATGCATTTAAATCCTTTTATTTTAAATAAATTTATTTAATGTTGACATCCACTAAATAAAATTTACTTTCATTTATATAGTTGCAATTCAATTCAGTTATTATTTCATTAATACTATTTCCGCTTTATATCTTCCAGTATTAATCAACAAATTAAAGCTTATAACCACAAACGCCAATTTACGCTATTTCAATCCATTGCCATATAAACATTTAACTTGTTAACCTTTAATTATAGTTACTATATCTAATTCCTACATTTACTCAAATAAAGTCTTAAGACTTTTATTTCATTCTAAATTAGATTAGAAATCATATTAAATTAACTCATTTAATATCAACGAATTTAACGGGTCGTTACACTTTAAAAGTAAAACCAAAAAATCAACGAACTGTCGTATCATTGGCAAGTTCTAATTTGAATTACATTCAAATTGCCAAAACAATAGTTTTAAACCCATATATATATACACACACACATACATATTGTATAAACCTTTCAAATCATGATTCCCATAATAATTTCAAATAATATTTTGAAACTAAATTTTAATTTCAAAACTTCCCTTTCGAAAGCTTTCCACATTCAACCCAATTCCATTTCCAAAACCATTTGGATTCAAAATTCAACTTTTAAACAAAATAATATTTAAATTCAAAATATCCGTTACTTGACCGATTTCCTCGTGCAATCCATATTCGTGTGCGTATGGTGAAGTCCAGGGGTTTTACACAATAGTGCAACATCATCAACCAACACAATCCAAACGCAGCAATATCAATATGCGCTATAATCCTATAACGCTTATCTTACTTCACAGGTTCATAGATAAATAAAATAAATTCATCATGTAGCGACCCATAAATTTCAATGATTTAAATTTGTTAATTTGGTAAAGTTTTGGTAGTTTAATATTGAAAGAATGAAAATTTTGTTAGTTAATAAGAAGATAATAACTTAAATGAAAAGTAACAAGGTTAACCAAAGTTAATTATTAAATATTTGAATGAAATTGCAATAAATGAAATAATTTAAAATAGTTTAACTTGGTTATAACTTGAATGGAAGTAACAAATGTAAATATTGATTTATTATTATAAATCTGCGTAATAAATGTGAATCGAATAGGATTAGTGTGAATGTAAATTAAAAAGGAAACGTAAATTTATTTATAAGATAGTAATTAGTGTAATAGAAAGCATGAGACCAAGTAAATAAATTTATTGAGAGTATTAGTTGTAATTCGATGTAGATTAAAGTAATAATTTTAATGCAAGTTGACAAATAATTAATTTAGTGCAATCCCAATTATGGAAACCAATTGTAAGGTTATAATTTAATTTAGTTGGTAGATTAGGAAATAAATTCAAAGTTATATTAATTGATTGTAAATAGAAATATTTGGTAATAAATTTAATATAAGAAAAACAAGTGCAAATGTTGAATTAATCAATGAAGTAATAATATTAAATAGTAATTAAATAAAATCAACGTTCTATTTGTAATTATTTGGAAATGATAACTTATATAGTTTAAGAGTTGGTGGCAATAATTATTATAAAGTAATCATTTATTTAGTCATTTGTAATCAATTGCAATAGATCTGAATTGAATGTTACGTTAATGTAAATTAGGGTAATAATTGGGAATAACGTAAATTTTATTTGGTGTTATGATAATTAGTTGAATATAACATAAACTTAAGTGTAAATTTAAGGTTATGATAACAATTATTATAAATTACCTAATTAATTGGTCAATGAATTTATTGGAAATCAAGTTCATTTAAATGTTAAGTAAATGAAGGGTAAACAATAGAAACCAGGTATAGAGTAATAATGGACTTAGTATAAAGATTGAATCTAATCAAATCAAAGTTATTTGGAATTTATTATGATTAATTGGAACTCAAATTTTAATAAATGAATTTATTATAAATGAAATTTAATTTATTACGTTATTTGAAATTAAGATGGAATGTGAGAATATTAATATAATAGTTTTGAATCCAACGTTAAATCCATCCATTTGTTAATAATGAATGGAATAATCATTAATTCATTTAATTAAATGGGATTTTTGGGAATTTTATTTATAATTTTGAATTTAGTGAAATTAAGGTTAATCCTGAAATTGATAAAAAAAAAAATTTGCCAAGGCAAGCTGGTTTTTATAGTGGGCTGTCCACTTTTTATTATGAACGTAATAAAAACAAAAGTACAGGAGTAAGGTAGAGGCACCTTAACTACTAAAAAAGAAAGAAGAAAATACAGCACGGGAGTGTGACAGCTAGTCACAACTACTAAAAGTAACTAACAAGACTAGGTCATCTCCGAAGAGGGAGAGACACCAGCAACTTCATCCACCTAGGTAGAAACATTCCCAAGTAAACCAAAGTAAGGGCGAAACAGGACTGCAAGAGAAGGATTGTAACGACCCAGAATTTTATTTAATTAAAATTTGAATATTTAATTAATTTTAAATATTAATAAGTGAATTTATAAGTCGAATAAATTTTATTTCGAATAATTGGGTTTTATTGAATAATTAAATCGATAATTTAATATGTGAAATTATGGAAATAATTGAAAATTGAGTTAAATATGATTGTAAATGAGTTGTAAAATTTTATTTTATCATATTGAAGTGAGAATGATATTTTAGAACTTTTAAAATCGAATTAAAAGTTAATTTGTGAAAATTATATATTTTAATATTAAATCAACTAGTGAAAATAGCCAATTTTTGAACAGTCTCAGAATTGGACGAAACCAGTTCCATTGGATCCGTAATAGTTAGTTATTACCGTATTTCAATTTTCGTAGCAATCGGAGTTATCGTTTGATCGTGGCAGCTCGAAACGCATCGAATTATTTTTAATATTAATTTGGCGAGATAAAATAGCCATTTTTCAAACAGTCTCGGATTTCAACGAAACCAGTTTCATCGGATTCGTAATGTGATATTATTGTAAGGTTTCAAATTTCGTGTCAATTGGATATACCGTTTGTCCGATACAAATTAAAACGCCTAGAAAATCGTTTAAATCAGTTTAATTTAAATTGAACGTTTATTGTCATAACTCGCACAGATGTCCGAATTAGCTTTCGAAACCTGTTCCATTGTGTCCGAAACGTGGGGTAAACCCTAGAAACGCTGGTTACGGCGCGTGAATCGGAGTTTGGAATTTCCGAAATGAATAGTGTTTCGTCGGTTCCCTATAAATAGCCTTCATTCACAAATAAAAAAAAAAAAAAAACTAAACCTAACCCTAACCCTAATATTCTATAGCCGCCACCCCAACAATGAATGGCCGGAAAGCAATGTTCTATCTCCCCAAAAATCTTCAAATCTATCAACAATTACAACAAACTTTCAACTAGAAACTTACAGAGCATGACAAGATCTTGATATCCAACGGTCATGATCGCGTTTGGGTTAGCGGATTGGCAACAAATCGAACTAGAAGTGCTGTAGGTCACGCACGTTTTCCAAGGTCATATGGAGGCCGAGTTTCACATGGTGGCAGCCGAGCATAGGGGAGGTGATAAGCGTTCGAATGGCGGTGGTATGATGGAGTTTAGTCGAGTGTGGAGGCCGCGAGATCTAACCCTAGTTTGTGCAAATGGGTTTCTTGCGTGCGTAGTGTTGCCTGGACGCGTGAAGATGGAGAGTGGGGAAGAAGGTTGGGGACGGGCCTGATGTGTTTGGGTTTGTGATGGAGGGCCGTGATTAAAAGCAAGGTTAAAAATTAAAAGAAAGTTGTAAATTAGTTTTTATAAAAGCGTGAAAACTTGTAAAAATCGTATCTTTTTCATACGAGGTCGAAAACGCGCGAAACCAGTTGCGTTGGAATCGTATGGACGAGCACTACGCGATGGAAATGGATTGGAGTCATTTGGAGTTAGTGAGAATTTCGGGTAAAATTAAACGTTCGTTTAATTTTATTCGAAATAAATCGCTAAAACGAAAATGAAATCAAGGTGAGAACTTCTCACTCAATCGAATCGGCTTCGATTTTATTTTAAATAGTTAGATTTAAAATATTTGAAAGCATGTCTGAATGATGATTGTTATCTATTGATTGTTAAAATAGACATTATGCGCCGTTAGTAAGCGGATGTTATTTATTAAAAACATATACCGCGAATATTTCATAAACAGTGAAATTGGTATTATATATAATAGCAATATATATATATATATATTGGCATATGTATATATTGGAGTTATTGATTTCCCGCATTTGTATAGCGGATGAGACCCTATTGCGCCGTCTATTAAGCGGATAATATTTTAAATCCCATATACTGCGATAATTCCGTACTGGAGCGGAATTGGTATTGTGCTAATGTTTGTGGATGCAGGAATCAGGTTGGAGGGATCCAACTGGATTCCTCAACATATTTATTTGATTTCAGATATTTTGATATTTAATGGATTATCATATCGTTGTTGTCGTGATTGGCTATTTGGTATGTAGCATCATTGGACCAAATTTTGGAATTTTAAAAAGGATTTTAAAGTGATTTTTGAAAGTATACGTTTACAAAATATTTTTTTTGATTGATTTATTTTCAATAAATAAACGTTATAATTTTTAAAGTTATAAAAATTATGATTTTGAGAAATACGGTTAAAGATTGATTTTTGAGAAATATGGGTTAATGTTTTTTATAAAATAATTAAATTGGATTTTTGAATTTATTATAAAAAGTTTAAAAATAGGATTTATAAAATTTAATTATTTTATAAATCAGAAATGATGAAATTATAAAAGATTTATAAATTGATAATTTATAAATTAAAATATTGGAATTATAAAACTAGTTTTTATAAGTGTTAGAATGAATTGTGAATGAATTTCATAAATGAATGAAATTTATAGAATTATAAACGGTGAAGTTATAAATGGAATTTTATAAGCAGTAGGTTTATAAAATTCATAAAGTTATTAAAAGAATGGTTTTGGATAAATAATTAAATTTTATAAGTTATAAGATTTATAATTATGAAGTTCAAAGGAACGATTGTGCAAACAAATAAATTCTAAGTATTTAACTTATAACATGAACTTTTGTTTTATAATTGAGTTATAAATTGAATAGGTTAATAAAGGAATTTATAAAAGGAAGTTGTTATAAAATAAATAGAAATGGAATTTATAAACGTTGTTTTATAAATTCGCAAACGACTTATTTTGGATAAGTAAATTGTTGAAACCTATTAATGGAGTTATATTCACGTTTTGACTGTGACTAATCCTTTGAAATAAAATGAATAAAAGGATGAAATTTGTTAACAAAGTATATCCACGTTTTTGAATAGTGAATAATATGTTAAAGAAAATGTTTAGGATGTGATATTTTAAACAGAATTAAAACGATCTAACGATGTTTTCAAAAGGTGTTAAGATTCGAAACCATAGATTTCAACATTCATTGTTGAAATAGACGTTTTCGAGAAATAGAAGGAAATGGTGGACTATAACACTGTTGTTATAGTAAATAATTTCCGAAAGGAATTGTTTTGTATAATATTGGGATTTATATATCTATTTTAATTTCGAATCCCTATACTAATGATTTTGGGTTGTCGTAACGATGTTTTACGCAACATTCATTTTGGCCCAAATAAATACGTTTAAGTGAATGATTTCCTTAAAGAATGAAATATATACTTAATCTCGATTTAAGTATATTTGAATATTTTTCAAGTGTTGAAAATAAATGGATTGAGAATTACTTAATAAGTAAGTATGGAAATGTTTTCCAATATAAAGTGAATATTTTGAGAATTTATCTTTTTAAAGATAAATTGAAGTGAATAATTGAAATCGTATATTCATAGATATTTTGAAATATAAATTCACTATGGAATTTATAAAAGAAAGGGGAACTTGTTTAAAAATAAATATTGATTTATTTTTGACATATTGAAATAATATATCTAGTAAAGATATTTTGGAAAATAAATAATTTGGAAAATTATTTGGAAACTGGTGATGTGTGCATATCCATTGATAGTTCAATAACCGACAATCAATATTTCCCTTTGAATGGGTATTTGATGTGATTTGTTTGAATTTGAATGCCACACTTATTTTTGAATAAGAGCTCACTATTCGGGTTAACCGGGAAAGGACCATGGGGTCGTATAACCCATTCCGAATATGTGATACATCGTTATGAATTGCATTTGAAGACCGGTGTTGAAGACCGGATCTTTTTGAAAGCGAAAGGACAACTCGTCGATTGTCTTTGCACCGAGTAGCTACGGTATAGAGACTCCCTATGTGATGGGAAGTCGGGACGTGATTAGAGATTATCCGGATTGCAAGGGCTTCGTAAGAAGTGCCTTCGGTTCTGTTCGAACCCAGAACAGACTTGTATGGATTGTATGTCTGACGTTAGAAATTGAGATATAAAGCAGATTTCTTTCAAATATATTTCTGTTGGTGGCGGAGAATTTATTCTCTTAGCTTAACACCCTTCTCTGAGACGTACGAGCTCAGAGGTTATGTAGTTGAAGGTTATTAGCGATGTATTCCCATTTTGGTAATGTGACATGCTGAGTGTTGCTGTGAAATGATCATTGTGTTGATTATTTGTGATAGGATCATTTATTTGATCGTCTATCCTGGTGATCATTTCTATGATCATTTGTTAACCCAAAGCATGGCTTTAGTATAAAGTATGTTTTTGTGGACGTGACTTCGTCGAGCCTCACACCCCGGGAATGGTCAAAACAGGAAAGATGCAGCAAGGTTATGAGGGGTAGCGCCCTTTAGGGTATGTGCATTTCCTTCTGGAAAAGGGTGGTATCATTGTATGGAGCCCAGATACTTACTCATGTTGAAAACACTTTATGATTGTGTGAATTGATTACGAGCGCTCGGTGAAAGGTCCCAAAGGACCGGGGGATGGCATATTCGGTCAGTTGTTACTCAGTTAGGGGTTACCCGGCCTTGTGTTGGTAGAGATCCGGTTTTGTTCTCGGGGATGTCCATCCAGAGGCATTCTCATGTGGCAATGGGAAGTTCCTTGGCCTAATCATTCGTTGGAAATCCAAAGAAACAATACGAGACTTGTACGGTTTTAGTTGTAGAACCTGCTTCCTCAGGAGGTAGCTATAGTAGGCATAATATAATGGCACCTATGCTGGCTAAGATTTATATTCTACATTCGAAATGATTTTTCCTACACTATGCACTAATAATAATATCAAATGTTTCTTTTTAATGCGTATCAAGCATCTTTTACTATCATAAGAAGAAATCTCCTCCAAGTCTGCGTTTGCATTGTGTGTGTGGCGGGAGGTCTTATGGTAGTCTCATTCTTAAAAGCATTGCGAAATGACTTTAAAAATATTCCTCTATTTTGTTTTCAAAGATAAATAAACTGTTTTGAGTTCTCACACCAGTCACATGACTGACTCGGAGTTTATCGTTTTCCTTCCTAAACTCTGGGTGCCCACCAATTTCTACACGGGCAGTCAAGAGTTAAGGTTTATCAGGATATTCTGGATATTCTGGAGTTGCTGGAGGCAAGCTGGATGGCATGGCGTATTATTATGTATAGTATTTCTTTTCCGCTGTTTGTTGTTGTTGTTGTACACTCTGATGATATGATGTAATGAAATGCGATGTAATGTAATAACTGATATAGTTCTTTGTTTAAAGATTATTCATTTATTATTATATGTTGTTCCGCTGCGAATTGTGAGATTCTGATGTTGTTCTGTTGTTTTCTGTTCCGTTCTATTTTCTATTTTCTTTCCTCTCTATTTTTCTATCTTCTTATCTCTTCTTCTATCCTTTTTCTTTTTTTTAAACATTGATAATTCGTATTTCTGTTCATCTTGAATTAATCTACGGAAATTAGTGTATATTCAAGGAGTACGGATTTGCGGGTCTTCACAAGGATCATAAATCACAACGTCAGAAGAGTAAATAAAAGATCGATCCCAGTAAGTATCAGCTAACACGACGGAACTAACCCCAGCATACGAACCGTCCACGTCAAGAACCAAGAAGTCACCAGAAGTACTATAATACAGGCATCGAAGGTCCAATAGATTATCAGAAACAAATCTAAAATAGGAATTATCCACCGGGTTCAAACGCATGTCAAATCGGAGATCAACCCAACAACTCTCAGACTCAGCCCAAACAACTTGAGGTAGAGAAGGTTCCAGCACTTCAAGGGCATCAGTAGTAATATCACCAGGAACTATAGATGAAGGGCGAGCAAGAGAAGGCGGCGGATCAGGGTCAGATAAAGGTTCAGCAGGGGGACGAGCAACCTGAACTTTGGGAACCCATTTCCTGAGCGGAGGCCGAGGAAGAGGGATCTTAGGTGGTGCAGAGGAATCAGCTGAATGCGAGCAGGAAGTATCTAAGTGGCCGAAGGAGTGACAATTGGTACAAATGTCAGGGACCCATCCGTAACGAACACGTACATCCACCATGTGACCCACAGCAAGCTGAACAGGAATGGAGGATGGGAGAGGCCTAAAGGGAGTAATCTCAATCAGAGCTTTAGCGTACACTAGCTTATCACGCGCTACGGTATTAGAATCAAAACATTTTAGTTTACCAACATTGCAAGCGAGCCAGTTCAAACCAAACAGCGGTTGGAGAGCGAAGGAATATGTGAAAAATAAACCCAAATAGGGATAGAGAGAACTTGCTCACAGGCACTTGCTACAGCTGGATTCCAGGGAGTAAAAATAAATGGTTTCCCATCGAAAAATGAAGGCTCAGCTTCAAGAACCCGACTGCGATTCTCAAGGGAGGAGAACAACAAGAAGTACATAGAGTCAACCAACTTAACACGTAGGTTACCACGCAGCCGCCAGGCCTTACGACAAATAGCAGACGCGTCAAGAAGGCGATGCTTAGGGTCCAAAAAGAAACCAACCAAATATTCTGACCAAAGTCGATGCCAACTTGCAAAACATTTGGAGGAGGGATCATCACTCCATTTTCCTCGACAATATCAAACTCAACTAGTTCATAAACACCAGCATTACGGGGTAACGATTTAAAAAGTGATGACCAAGATTTTGAACAAATTGTGGCAGGTGCGGCTGGACAAACCTCTAAACCAACAGAGGTCCCAAGAATTGGACTAGGAGGTGGAGAAGAAGCAATCAAAGAACCACCAGAACTCAACACAGTGAGATTGGGAACATTTTCCTCAAGAGCATTCTGTCGAACAACTGATGTGCAACGAGCACAACAAGATATATCAACTGAAGAATGATGCATTAACTCACTTTCCAACACCACAGAGACACCACTATTAGCAACAGTAACAACTCCTAAGTCAACATCATTAGCACCTTAACCAGCATCGACATTATTCACATCCGAAGGCACTGGAATGCATGAATCAAGATCATCAAAGGTCTTCAACTCAACAGGTCGCAAGCCAGGACTATCGACAGGAGCAATGATCGTTGACATCACTGAAGGTAGAGGAGGATACTCGTCATCAGTAAGCGAAGGAGGCGTCGACACAAAATTCTTGAACACTCTTCCAGATCTAGTAGCAGAGAGCGAAGAGGGAGGAACATTGAGGAGGAAAGGATGGAGAGGGGAAGGACTATGCATAGGAAAGGAAGGAGCGTCGGGGGAAGAAGGCGATGGAAAAGACGAACGAAGATGAGAAAGGAACCTACCAAGAAGAGGAATACAGAATCGTGCATTTGTTCGTACAGAGGGAAGCCATTAAACGGATTCACTCTTAACAAATAATATATTGTGATTTTTTAAATTGATAAATTAACCAACTCTAAATTGATTAATATTGACATTTTTGAAATTGATAAATTAATCAACTCTAAATTGACATTTAAATTTGGGTAAATTAGTGTAAATGATTTAGAAATTTAAAAATGATGAAATTTGTTAATTATAGAGTTGAAATTGAAAATTTGATTTAATTTGTTAATTTATTAATTTAATTAATTAATGTAAAAATAGCTATTTTGACCACTGACTCGGATTTCGATGAAACCAGCTTCATCGGATTCGTAACGATGAATTATTGTAGGATTTCAAGCTTCATAGCGATCGGACCTGTCGTTTGATCGCATGAACGCGAAACGCCTTGAAATCAATTTAATTGAAATGAATTTGAAATAATTTGATTTTGTCATAACTTCTTCATACAATGGAATTGGACCTGAAACCTGTTCCATTGCGTTTAAAATATTTAAAAACATATATTTTGATATATGGATTGACCCAATTTCATTCCGGAGGCAGAACGGGCTTTTTAGGCCACTTTATCGCTCAACGCATATATCCAATCGATCCAGTCCATTCTATTTCGGCTTTGTCAATATATACCATGTTATAAACCCTAATTCATTTCTTATTCCTCCTTTCTGTACGTCTATTAGCTCCTCTTTCCAATGACTACAAACCCTAATTCTCAAATACAATTCCAAATTAAATCCAAAGCTAAAACTCAAACTCCACAAACTATGCCAAATTTTATACCAATTCGAAGCTCTCAAAGAGCGTAATTCAGATCTGCAACTCGTTTTTCGATTCGACACATTGTTTTTTGGGAAATCGGAGAACATTTTTCGGCCGTTCATCACGTCGAAATCAAACTCGCCCGATCGTCAAATCAATTTATGGGTTCTGTGGAGAGGCTCGTACGCTTCGCATCGGTGTGGTCCATGGGTGATATTGTCGGTCTGATCGTCTTGAATAATTTAATGAAGTTTTGAAAACCTAGTTAATTGGAGGCGGCCGTGGTGGAGTTTGGCGACCGGAGAGCACGGTGGCGTCTGGTGGTCGATGGTCGCAGTCAAAGGTCGGTCAAAAGGCAGTATTTTGGGTTTCGCTTTCTATCTCATGTGGTACTGCGCGTGAAACGTGAAGATTGAGTTGATGCTGACGTGGCCGTATTTGGGTGGGTATGTTTTTTTTCTTTTAATTTCGAATTCAATTGTTCTAATCACTATATCTTCCACATATGATATCCAATTCACGCATGGTCTTCTCCGCTAGGTTCATATTGGAATTTCGGACTTGTTGGCGCTCGTTTGGACGAATTCTCAGATCATTGGAATTTGGGTTTAAATTGGATTTAAATTCAAAAGGTGAGTGTTTTAACCCACTCACAATTTCTAAAATTTCTTTTGTGTGTTAAATTAATTTCTGGTGTGATTAGAAATTTATTTATTGCTATTTGGTATATTTTATCATCATTCCAGTTAAAATTGAATTTATTGAATTAAATTGGTATTTAATTTATTATTGCATATAAACTGCCAATTAAATTAATTTATTATTGAATATAAACTGCCAGTAATTACTTGTTATTTATTTCTATTCTATACTGATGTTATTGTTTGAATTGGATGATGATTATGATAAATGGTTGATGATTGATATTGGGTGAGTGCATGATGTATTTTATGTTGTTGTAGACTGCAAGTTGTTATGCATTTTATTTCATTCGGGATTGCGGTTTGAAATGATATATAACCGTATTTTATTTTAAATTATGGATTGAAATGATAAATATCTGTATCACTTGACCATAGGATAGAAAATTATATACAGACACCGCGGTCTATATATAAAAATATTTTGAAATGAGTTCTATGGTTTTGTAAAGAAATATATGATTTTATGAGATACCGATTTGCATATTTTATAAATGTTCTTTTATATATTGTTAAATTCTTGGTTTAAGCTGTAAATAAAATTGTTTAAAGTGTAAAATAAGTTTAATAATAAAGTTTGATTTTATTAAAATAAAATATGGATCAGTATTTACTTGAATTATATTTTAATATAGAGTTTTGAAATTGATTTGAGATTTTTTCTAATTAAGAATTATATTTAATTAGACTCCATTTGGAACTTATTGAAATTGAGATTTTAAAAGAATATGGTTTTATAACTTAATTCGGGTTTAAGGTGATTTAAGTGAATAAATTGCGGAATATTCAGTTATTGAAATTTGAAGTTTTATTTAAAGGATATTGGATTTAGTAAGCAAATATTTCAAAACTAAATAATAGTAAAAGTGAAATTGGTATATATATGAATTATAAAATTTAGTTTTGAAATATTGAATATTTAAGCTTTGAAATATATTAAATTTAAAATTTAGAAATTCGGGATGTGTTGGAATTTATTTGTGAAATTTAAGAAGCTAGTTTGTTTTATAAAATATTTTAATATTTAATCCATGTAATGGAAGTTGTGTTTCAAAGTTATTAATTTCAAAGTATTACGTTTTGGAAGTGTTATAGTTTTAAGTCTTTGGTTTTGAAACTTTATAACTTTAAAATACTATGATTTTTTTTAAAATGATATCATATTCGTTTGGTTTCGAAATGGAAATGATATCGTATTATATGGTTTCGAAATGGATATTATATTCTGGTTTTGAAGTATAAATTATTTTGAAATGACCACGGTGTTATAATAACGGTTGGTTGTTGAAGAGACCAGGATCGGAAGTTGTCATACTCTCTGCCAACTTCGAAAACCACTACTTTTGAGGTAAATACGTGGACCCAACTCCCTTGAGTTGGCATAAGGTGGCTAAAACAGGAGCGATTGACGGACTAAGAAGGTAACACCTTTTATCGGACATATCCCTTCGATATTATACTCTGACTTTGGATTGATTCGGTGGCCATTTTTGATTTTTGATTTGGGGGTGTGGCTCGAGGTGGGTGGTAGTAGCTACTACGGGCTACCACCGGTCCGGAATTGGTATATCTACCCAGGCATTTCCTAGTTGTGCCGTGTCACCTACCCTAGCGAGCTTTACTACGAGTTTGATTTGTGTCGTACCTATGGAGTATCTTCTCGTAGTCTCCCGATCAGGAGATATGCATGTACTGTATAGACTACTGGCACTATTACGTTTTAAGGTGGAAAATGTAAAGCCTTAACGTATTTAAAATTAAGTTTATTATACTATTAGACATTATTATAATAGCGAAATATTACTACATAGTAAATAGTTTAATGGATCCTTAGGAGATGTGAATTCCAAGCATCTCTTAAGTTACTGCACTCAAATTTATTTCTGTTGATTTAACTCACATAAGATATTTTAGTTCTGACTCGAGTGTTTTGTCTTTTCAATTCGCTCGGGTCAGCCTGATCATTTCAGGATTTGAAGGCCTTAATTCTAGAGGACGAAGTCGAAGAATTATTATTACTATTTGTTATATATTGCACTACACCATTGTATTCCGCTGCATTATTAATATTCTCTGGTGTATGTAACTCTGATATTTATTGTATAAGTAAAATCAAATATTTTGTAAAACAGCTTCATGAACTGTTTATTTGATTATTATATTTTATCGTTCTACTGCAAGATTCTGTTTTGTTTTATTTCTTTCTTCCTTTTTCTTATTCACCCCGTAACAATCCGCCCTTCTGTATGGTTTAAGTCAAACGTGTGTGGCTTATCTTCGATTTAAAGCGTACAAATAGGCTGGACGTTACATTTGGTATCAGAGCTTTGGTTTAGCGATAAACCTTAGCTTTGTGGGGTCTGACTCTTTATTAATAGGGTAGTAATACCCTATGATGAGTCGTTGAGTGTATATATATGAGAGAGCGTATTTGTTAGTGTTATAAAAGGTTTTAGTATTGTGTTAATTTGTTCCATTTTGTATTTATAAATTCTAGTTGATGCATGGGATCAATAAGGATTTCTAAACACTTAATAGGGCAGACCGACACAATATTTGTTTTGAATATTGGTGAATGAAATAATTTTTCCTATTATATTTTCTATATATAAAATAAATTTTTATGAAGGTTATATTTGGTTGTAATATTGATTGTTAGGTAGTAAAATTTATAAATATTGGTTGGAAATAAGATTCAAATTGAAATAAATAAAATTTAAAATTTAAAACTTCAGTTCCGGGGTTTTGAAAATTTCCTTCGAATGATTTTGGGATATAGTAATAATATTATTAGAAGTATTTTCTGATATAAATATTTCAATATAATTTGAATGAAATGTTTTGAAAATATTGGAAAGAAATAAGTTCTGTACTCCTCTCTCTGTCGCTGGAAAATAATTTCGGTAATGAGTGCACGCATCATCGACATTCATTTTCGAGTTTCGAAGTGGAAGGCCACTGTTGTAGTTTTACTGCAGATTTATTTTGATTAACAAATATAATTTTTTAATTGTTTGAAATATATTGGATATAGGTTGTAAGTATATATTTTATCAATTATTTTAAAATGATTTGAAATTAAACTCGGTATTTAGTTCTTAAGTTTTCGATAATCTGTAGTTTCAATTAGTGTAGTGAAATGGAATTTAACTAATGATTGAAACCTCTAAAAAAAGATAGGAGATTTAATGCTAAGTTATAAAGGAAAGAAAAAGAAAGTTGAAATTGTAACTTATAAGACAAAAGAGAAAATTATTGAACAATGAATTAGTTAAAAGAAATGAGATAAACTTGTATAATTTTCAATTGCATCCTTAATAGCATATACATAACTTACTAACTGTAAAAAGTTAAAATGCTAAAAGAAAATGTAATGGAAAATTTAACAAGTAAAATTTGAAGGAATGAAAGTATTCAATGAAATTCTATAATAAATAAGAATTAGATGTTGAAGTTGTTATAAATTTAAGTATAATTGAAAGGCCACTAATTTAATAAATTGGAAGGTAAGTATTATAAATAAACGAATAAGTGGCATTTAGTGATAAATGAAATTAAGTAGTAAAAGAATGAATGGAAATTGAAAATTTGCAAGAAATAAATGTAAAACAAAAAGATAAATCAGTATATGAATGAAAAAGAAATCAAACAACAAATGTATGAAATGAAATTAATGAGAATGAAATTGATCTATTGTTTGAAATGGTTGTTTGTTTGGTTTATGAGTTGTTTGGGCAAAGATACTTTTAATTGATTAGATGTATGAATAATCTATTGAGATTTATTTGAGACTGTTGAGTAAATGGAATACTCCATAGTTATTTGTTATTCTATGCGATTTAAAGTGTCTTAACCCGAACCAACCAATTATTTGTTTTGCTTAAATGGTTGATTTATATATGATGTGTATGCTTTTGGTTGCGAATGATGGTTGTTTGTATTGAATTGTTGTTAGTGGGTGAAACAACTTTAAATATTTCATTTTATATAATTGTTAACCTTTTTGGATTATATAAGTGAAATACAGGTTATGGAAGCAATTGCTACTGCATTTGGTTTCATAATATAAGCGTAAATTACCCGACAAATAAGTACGTTTTCAGATTTCGGTTTATAGCGTTATTATATTGTTTTTCCCGTGTTGGGATATATTATTTTGGAAAATATGTTGTATATTGTTATATTTAATATTATTTTTTCTCCCGAGCCTCTCAGTACAAAGGAGACTCTGCCAAAAAATTTCGTAAATTTTGGACTTAGAAAATATTTTGAAAATGTTTTCCAAACTTTATTAATTTGAGTATTGCAACGTCCCGCCTTTTCGTACGCTTTAAATCGATGATAAACCACACACGTTAGACTAAAAACATACAAAAGGGCGGATTATTATGGGGTAAATAAGAAAAGAAGAGGAAAAAAAACAAAACAGAATCTTGCAGCGGAATGATAAAATATAATAATCAATATACAGTTCATAAAACTATTCTACAAAACATTTGATTTTTCTTATACAATAAATATCAGAGTTCACATACCAAAGGATAATAACAATGCAGCGGAATAAAATGATGTAGTGGAATAATGTAGTAGATAACATAATATAAATCTTCGTCCTCGTCCTCCAGAGCTAAATGCTTAGGCTGACCCGAGCGAATTGAAAAGACAAAACACTCGTGTCAGAACTAAAATATCTTTTGTGAGTTAAATTAACAGAAATAAATATGAGTGCAGTAACTTAAGAGATGCTAGGGATTCACATCTCTTAAGGATCCGTTAAACTATTTACTAGGTAGTAATATTTCGCTATTATAATAATGTCTAATAGTAAAAAAATTACTTTTTTCTTAGCATTAAGGGATTACCCATATAGCCCTTAACACGTAATAGTCCCAGTAGTCCATCTAATATCATGGTCCCTCCTGATCGGGAAGCAACCAGAGGATACCACACGGGATATGATAGAAATCCAAACTCGTACAAGGCGCGATAGGGTAGGTGACGCGGCACAACTAGGCAACGCCAGGGTAGATATACCAATTACGCTTCCGGGTCGGTGGTAACGCGTAACGCCCAGCTACCACCCACCTCGAGCCACATACCCAAATAAAAAAAATCAAAAGTGGCCACCGAATCAATCCAAAAGTCATAGTATAATATCGAAGGGATGTGTCCGATCAAAGGTGTTACCTCATTAACCCGTCAATCGCTTATGTTTTAGCCACCTTATGCCAACCAACGGGAGTCGAGTCCACGTATTTACCTCGAAGGAAACGCCGCCACCATCCTACTTCATTCTGGAATCTCCACCGCGTACGCGGTGGTTAAAGTGGTTTTCGGAGTTGGCAGAGAGTATGACAACTTCCGATCACGGTCTCTTCAACAACCAAACGTTATTATAACACCACAGTCGTTTCAAAATAGTTTATACTTTCAAAACCAGAATATAATATCCATTTCAAAACTAATAAATACGATATCGTTTCTTTTTCAAACCAAATCAATATGATATCATTTTTATAAAACCCAAATCAATAAAATATCATTTCAAATACATCCTTTTCTAAAACCATAACAATTTTCAAAGTTATAATATTTCTAATCCAAACGCTTGAAATATAGCCTTTCAAAACATAAAACTTTAAATTTCATAACTTTGAAATATAACCACACCACTTAAATGTTTAAATATAAATTACTTAATATAATAAAATAGTTTCTTCCCTTCACAGTTCATTTCCAAATATCGATTTAAATTCCCAAATAAACCATTTCAATTTCTATATATTTTAAGCTTTAAATATTCCACCATTGCAAAACTAATTCTTTGATGATTTCATATATATCAAATTCAATTACTGTTATTTAGATTTGAAATGTTTACTTAATAAATCACATATCATTTAAGTAAAACCTTTACACTTCACGTAACAGGATATACTTTCAATTTAATCAGCTTGATAATATTCATTTAAATCACTTTGATATTCATTTAAATCCTCTAAACAAAAATCGAGTTATAAAATCATACAATTTAAAACTCAAATTTTTTTACATTTCAAATCAAATTTTTCCAAAGATAATTCTTAAACACTTCAATTCAAATCAAATTCCCATTTATCTTCAAACCTTCATTTTATTTGAGTCATTATAAACTCTATATACAATAAAATTTTGATAGATACTTAACCATATTATATAAAGAAATCTAACTTTATTATTTAGCTTATTTTATAATTCAAACAACTTCATACATAGCTAAGTCAATAATAAAATAGCATTTCTGTAACATCTAAAATCAATGTCTGTATAGCCCATATATTTCTTTACAAAACCATAAAAATTATTTCAAAAATAATTTCATATATATATATATATATATATATATACCGCAGTGCTGTATATAATTTTCTATCCAATGGCCAAGTGATACAGATATTTATCATTTCAATCCGCAATTTAAAAATAAAATTGCGGTTGTATATCATTTCAAACCGCAATCCCGAATCAAAATAAATGCATATCAACTTGCAGATTATGATGATATAAATAAAACATCCAGTCATCCATCATAAAATCATACATCCATCACAATCATCATGCAAAACAATCAATCAATAACAATATACAACTGATAATATATAACTGATAATATATAACAGGTAATTAACTGGCAGTAATATTCGATAATAAATTAAATAACGATTTAATTTCAATAAATGCAATTAACTGAGATGATGACTAAAAACATACGAAACAACCATAAATAAATGCATAATCGCAACATAAATTAATTTACCAAACGTAAGAAATTTTAGAAGTTGTGAGTGGGTTAAAACACCCACCTTTTGAATTTAAATTGAATTTAAATCCAATTTAAACCCAAAAATAAAATAGTCTCCGAATCCATCCAAACCAGCGTCAAAATCTCCGGAATTCCAATACGAACCTAGTGGAGAAAACCGTGTGTGCATTTGATCACGTACGTAAGGGTTATAGTGATTAAATTTTTCGAAACAAAATTAAATTTTGAAACAAAAAAAATAACTTACCTCGAATATTTAGCCACGTCATCGACTTTGTCACAGGAACCTTAATACTCTAAAGGTTGCGAAAAAACTCGAAGTCGCCGCCGTTTGTCGCCGCTACTTCGCACCCTCGTGATGATCAGAGATCACCATCGCCACGGCCTCCCTCGGCCGACCAAGGACCACGCTTGACGTCACACGTGACATCCCGAGCTCCTCATGATCGTAAACTAGCTGCCGCCATTCTCAGCTCGATTCAGGCGAATCGAGGCGATGATTTCGATGATTAACTATATGGATCGGCTCTATACGTCGAGCTCTACCCTCTAGCATCCCCTGATTGTCACAGAAATAAAGATCCACCGTTGAACGATGAACCCTCCCATTAAAGGTCGAAAATTGATTTGCAATTTCTAGAAAAAGGGTGAATCCGATTGAAAAACGAATCACACCAGAAGATTACGCTCTTCAAGAGCTTCGATATATAATTTTTTCAAATTTTTCTGAGGAGTTTGAATTTTTGAAGTTGATTTTTGAATTGAAATTTGAATTGGATAAATTAGGGTTTGCAGCCATTAAGGAAGAGGTGCACAGAAGTTTGTACGTATAGAAATGAGAAATAGAGGCTGCTAGGGTTTATAACAGGGTGTTTATAGACAACTGAAATAGAATAGATGGACCCGATTTATAAACGTGTTAACGATATATAGCCCGAAAAGCCCGTTCTAACTCCGGAATGAAATTGGGTCAACCCGTATATCAAAATAGATGTTTTAAAATATTTTAAACGCAATGGAAAAGGTTTCAAGTCCAAATTCTATCATATGAAGAAGTTATACTAAAATCAATATTTTCAAATTTAGTCCAATTGATTTCAATTTCGTTTATTTCAAGGCATTTCGAGTCCATACGATCAAGCGACAAGCCCGATAGCTACGAAACTTAAAATCCTACAAGAATTCACCGTTACGGATCCGATGAAACTGGTTTCGTCGAAATCCGAGTCAGTGGCCAAAATGGCTATTTTTCCATTAATAAAATTAATTAATTAATTAATTAAATCAAATTTCCAATTTAAATTCTAAAATTGACAATCCTTATCATTTAAAATTTCTTAATCGTTTACAATGACTTTAAACAAATTTAGATGTCAATTTAATGTTGGTTCAATCATAAATTTCAGAGTAAATTCAAATTTCATTTCATCAATTATAAATTAAATCTTCAATAATTCCATTGAATTCACTATTCATTCTTATTATTCAATTCCTCATGGTCAAATGGAGGAAATTAACATTGGGTTCAAAGCTATTACATAAATATTCTCCAATTTCAACTTATTTTTTAAATTAACATAATAATTAAATATTTAATTTCATTCATTTGCAATTAATCCAATTATTATAAATTAATTAAATTAAATCACTATTTAAATTCAAATTCTATAATTCATAAATTTTATCATCTTGTATTACATATTAATTTATAATTCTTTAAAACCAATTCCCATCTCAATTTAAAGTAAAATAATTCACCAGTTATAATATTTATTCGTTTACTTAAAATAATCCCATTATTATAAATTGAATCCAATTAATTTTTATATATTCCAATTAAACTAATTAGATTCAATTCCAACCTTTCAATTGAGTCTATTTTTACTTAGTAATGCAGTCAACCTGCCTCACATTTCATTCCATCAATATATCCAAATTTCTAACTTCCCTTTGTATTAACTATTATTTCCAAATATATTGAAGTTGTCAAATATATTATTATAATTAGAACTTCAATTAATTCATATATTCATACAATACTTACCTTTATTTACTTAAAATAAAATCTCATTCCCGAATATAACAGTTACAACAAATTAATAGAATAATTAAATAGTAACTTACGACCGTTACTATTTCTTTGATTCATTAATTACAATTAAATGTCCTTAATAAATTTTATTTACTTGGTTTTAAACTTTTTATTATTCTCAAATAAAAGTTTCCATTTATTAAATTAACCAATTCATATTATGAATAAAATTAACATTACTTAAATTTACATTAACAAAACGTTAAATTTGGATTTATTGTAATTGATTACCAAAGTTTATTTACACATCAAATAAATAAACCTATATTAATTGTCAACTATTTGCTTTCCATTGCCTTTATAAATTCGTTACTTATCAACATAGATTATTATTTCATATATACATTAATTTATTCCATTCAATTTATGATATCCATTGCATTACATACTTCAATATTTCAAACCTTTATTACATCAATTACTACCTTATAAATAAATCTATGTTCCTATTTAATTTACATTTATTAAAAATTTATTTCAAATTTCAATTAACAAAAGGTATCATACAATAAACATTACCGTTACACTTTAATCACATAAATAAGCCCTTATTACTTACACACCAATGTTGCCATTTATTTTCATACTACTAATTACGTTCACTTATTACTCACTCTTTCCGTTATTTCATAAATCATCACAAAGTAATAGTTAATTACTTTTCTTTAAATTGAAAATTCATTCAAATTCATAAACTATTAACTTAAATAACCCTGTTACGTTTCCTCTTAGTTATTTTCATTATTGCATCACAACTTTTATTAAAATTTAAAAAAAAATTCTTCAATTTTTAAATTTTCAAAATCTCATTAAATTAAAAATTTCAATTATTGAAAATTTACGGGTCGTTACACTCTCCCCCACTCAAAACTTTTCGTCCCCGAAAAGGAAAATGAAGGGAAAAGAAGAATTAATAATCAATATATCTTACTTAAAATATTAAATTTATAAAGAAATAGATTTACAAAATTAATTAATTTAAATACCATATACCATTTTATAACCATTAAATCTTTTTATACTTAAATTAATAAAGTTTGGAAATCATTTTCAAAAAATTTCTAAGTCCAAAATTTACGAATTTTATTGGTAGAGTCTCCTTTGTACGGGGAGGCTCTGGAGAAAATATAATATCAAATATAACAATATACATCATATATTTACCAAAATAATATATATCCCAACCCGGGAAAATAATATAATAATGCTATAAACCGTAATCAGAAAACGTACCTATTTGTTGGGCACTTAACGCTTATTTTATGGAACCAAAAGCAGTAGCAATTGCTTCCATAACCTGCATTTCACTTATATAATCTAAAAGGGTCAACAGTTATATAAAATGAAATATTTAACTTGTTCAATCAATAACAAACAATTCAATACAACAGCAATCACTTGCAACAAGGTATACAACCATCACATAGAATCAATATACATCAATTATCCATTCATATCAAACAAAACAAATAGTTGTTCGGGTTCAAAACTTTAAATCGTACGGAATGAAAATAAACTACTAAGTGTATCCTTTTACTCAACGGTCTTAGGCGAAACTAAATAGATTATACATTCATCTAAATGATTTTAAAGTATCCTTACCCAAACAAACACAACCAAAACAAACAACAAATCCAACCAATAATTTAGGTTCATCCTTTAGTTTCATTTCATAACCATTGTTGTTTGATTTCCTTTTTTTCATTTAATGATTTCTTTTAATTCACATTTATTTCTTGCAAATTTTCATTTTCATTTATTCATTTATTTGCATTACATTCATTCAATTCTCAATTTCTTTTTTTTATTACATTATAATTACTCAACCATTTATTGATAGTATTCATGTCCCATTCAATTTCTTAGCATTTCCATTTTATTTACTTAAGTTTATAATCTTATACCTACAATACTTACTTTGTAACGACCCGCTATTTTGGACTATTCGCATCCGCACATGTCGGACTTGAATAATTCAAAATTCCGAATTGTTAATTTAAATTTGGCAAAACACAGATGTACAGTAAATAAATAATCACAGAATCACAGACACAGAGTAATAATATGCAGCAGAAGTAAAAGAGATAGTAGTTCATGAAGCTACTATTTAAATATATAAGATATATATCAGAGTTTACAACAGAAGAGTAATACGATACATCAGGTACAAATCAGAATACATCACTGGAATCATCGAATCCTAAAAGCAGAATAGATGGCTGGATCTTCAAGCAAAGCTCCAACTCTAAAGGCGAGTCTCGAATACTGGTACACTCAGTCTGACCCGAGCGTAAAGCAAAACACAAAACACTCGAGTCAGGATTAATATTCTTATATCAATAAATCCAACTCAAGTAAAATAAACCAAAATACAACTAACTCAAAGGATGTTTGGAATAACCATCCTCTAAGGATCCGTTAAACTATCCACTAGGTAGTAATGTACGCTAAGTAGATAATGTCTATCAGTAATATAAGGTATCAAAATAGTGTTAAGGCGTTACCATTATCCCCTTTAACGCATTTTATATAAATGTCATAGTCTATACAGCACTGTAAACTCCACCGTAAACTGGTGGGATATCAGGGAGTACTCCATAGGTATAACACAAAATAAATTCGTAGTGGTCGCGTATATAGGGATACAAGTATGACAAGGCACATGAGGCAATACCCAAGGTAGTGAAACTACCGTTCGCCCGATCCGGACTGGTGAGAACGCATCGCCGCAGCGATCGCAACACCGCGAAACAACACTCCTGAAAAGTACGAGGGTGCACCAATCAATCACAAGTAATGAGTAGTAGTTACGAAGAAGTGTGTCCGCTCGAGGTGGCTAACCCCTTTTGGCCCGGCACGACTCCTGATTTTAGTCATTTCCAATTTGACACAAGTGGCAAGGCTATCCATTATCGTTCTCTTTCTTCAGTAATCACGTACATCATTCCAACCGCTTCATTCTGGATCACACTCCACGTATAGTTATTAAAGTGGTTTTCGGTTTAGACAAAGAGTATGTCCATAACCAATTCCGGTCTCTTTAATAACTTTCGTAATTATTACGCTGATTGATCGTTTAGTAAATTTCAAACCAAATCAAATTCAAATTCAATTTCAATTTCAATTCGTAAATCAACATTTCGTTTGTCTTTCTAAATCAATTTCCAAAGTTTGCGTTTCAAAACTTCCAAAGTACCTTTCAAAATCTTATAATTCGATTTCAACATTTATTTAAGCAATTCAAATATTGATTCAAGTTCATATATAAATTTCATTCCGAAATCATTTAAAATGGTTTATTTTAGTTCAAATCAATTTAAATTCATTTATCGATTTCATTCAATATTCGTTAAGTTTATTTATCATTCAAACAGTTTCCATTTGATTTCCAATTCTTTAAATCATTACTTAAGTTCAACTTCATTATATCAACTTACAAATTTAATTAAATTAGATTCGTCAAATCTAATTCTTAAATTCCAAGTCTTACATTAATTTAAATAAATCACAATTTATTTCTTGTTAAAGAAATTCAACTTCAATTATTTATTTACTTAGTTTCAAATTTCAAAACTCAATCAATAAAGGACTAAATTTCACATATTCAAGAAGTTCAATTCCACTTATTAACTTACTTAAATAATTTCCAAAACTTAATTGATAAAGAAACTAATTTCATTTATTAACGAAGTTCAAATTCACTTAATCAAAAGTTCAATTTCTCTTATCAAGAATTCAATTTTTATTCAATTATCAAATAATTAAATCTTATTCAATTATTAAATAATTTCAATCTTAATTATTAGTAATTTCAAAATTTAATAATTACAAATTTGATTATCAACTCAAACTTAATTATTAAATCATTTCCACTTAATTATGAATTCAAACCTAATCATCAAATCATTTCAACTTAATTATGAATTCAACTTAATAATTTCAAACTTAATTATAATTTCAAACTTAATTATAATTTCAAATTTAATTATTAAATGATTTCAAACATAATAATTTCAAAGCTCAATTATTACTAATTCCAAATTATTTATTAATACTTCCAAATTTAATTATTAAATAATTAAATTTCAAACAACGTTCTTTCATTAATTACTACGTTAATATTTGTTTCAGATTTCAATCTTAGCATTTTCCTTTCATCAAAATTTACGTTCCAATTTTTATTTCAAAACCTTATTATTCAAATAAAATATTTATTTTATTTCAAATCAAATTATTGACCAATCGGGTTTATTTAATTCTCTATCCTAAGTCAAGTTCGTTTTGGGTATTTATCATTTCAACCCGATTCCAATTCCAATTCAAAAATCAAAACATAACAATGAGAACTTGCAGTGTGATAAATGAGATGGTGTCAAAGTAAATAAACAAGCAATAACAACAATCAATGACAATCCAATAATTAATTCAAATAATCCCGAAATAATCGTATTAATTCACATTGTTGTTTGTGCGAATTAATATAATTATTTTTAGAATCTACACTATCATTTCATGTAGATTTAAGATTATTACATTATGGTTTTTCCACTTGTCGTTTAATTTCAATTTCCAATTTAATACTACAACAATTAATCCAATATACGTTCAAAGATTCAAAGTGTAATTATCACTATTCTACATGTCAATGAATTTAACGGTTTAAAAGGGGTCATATTATTCAAGTTAACTAATCAAATTCAATACATATGTTGATTCACATTTTAAACTATCCTGCGTCAAATTCAATTACATAATATTTATCACTTTATACATTACAAATTTAACGTCCAATGTAAACAACAAACAATCAATTAATTTCAACCAACCAGGATTATTATCATATAATTTACAGATAATGGTGTCAGATGTCAAAGGTGAACTAATACATAAATAACAGTGCAATAAATAACAGCAGCATATTTCAATTGTCGTTTCAATTGAAATCAAATTTAATAAATAAAAGAATATTAATCGTGAGTGATTGGTCACCTTTCGAGGCTAGAGAATAGGCGATGACACAGATACGCACACTGATACAGACACTGAAATATCTAAGCATGAATTTCAAAGTATGGCGAGATTGGCACGAATTCGACGGTCAAGCTGATAGATACGAAATACAATAAATCAAATCAGAACTGGATTGATGCAAATAAAATTGGTATCAGCAAATTTATATAACTATATATGTATATAAATCACATTTTGAATTCAAATATATTTATATTGAAAGTACATGTATTTCAAATTCTATTGTTCAAAATAAAGCACATATATTAATATCAACGTATGCCACTGTTATAATAATTAAAAATCCAAATTATAAACCCATATTACAACTAGTGTAACCATTCATTGCACAAACTTATATTATATAAAACAAATTAAAAATCAACATTTTACAAAACAAAAATATTTATATAAATATACAACAGCTCAATTACGTCTAACCGGCTATATCTATAACCAACTCTTTTAACAATTTAAATAGCCCATCATAACCCAAACACACAATTGTACACCACTTTGAAACCAAGACACTTACAGGAAAGTTTTTTTTTACTCTAACTTGAAAATCGCAATACACACTTATGCATGGCCCCATAGTATATACATCTTTCAAAACTACACTATAACTAATGTATTTTACTTTCTCAAAACCTCAGCTGACCGCACCCATATGTGACAATATTATAAACTATATTTGATAGTAACAACAAAAAATGCTTATTGAAAACAAGTCAAACATAACATATATTCTTATTCATAAGCCAACATAATAAAACTATACTGCAACATAGTATACATATATATACTAATTTATAAAACTAATTATATGTATATAAACTATGCAAATAAATAACTAGATCAACTCTATATGAAACCAAAAGTATGCAGGCTCTATGCAACTTTGAAATCAATTATAAACTTATATATATAAAACCAAGTTCACTTTTACAACTTATATAAAATCAATACATACATTTATAAATAACGTCGAATGCAACTTATACTTGTGAATATATACTTTAAACTATCCAACATGTTTAACCCAGCTTGATAATCTTTATAATCCTTAAAAATTTACATACAAAGTAAACCCAGTTTGTATATTGTAAACCATACCTATAGGCAAACCCACACGTAATATATACTAACTTTTTTTTTACAAATATAGTGAATAAAATGGATGGAAGGGGACTCACGGCAAGACTGCTCCGGATAAACAAACTGTAACGATCCTGAATTTTAATTTATTTTAAATTGATATTTAAATGAATTTTTGTATTAAAAATTGTAAAATTGATTATAAATGGAAGCGAGTTTCCTCGATTCAAATAGAAAATATATAAAGTCATATGGATTTGAAAATTTGTATATATGTGAATATATATGTATATATTGGATTTTAAATAAATTCTTAAATAAATGATTTTGAAAAATAAATAATATACTTTAGACACAAGTATAGAAATAAATAAATAAATTGATTTAAAAATTTATAGATAATGATAATTTGAGTTATATAAAATATATGTGTACAAAGAGAAATGTAAAACAATAATTAATTAAAGTAAGTAGACAAAATAAAATAAACATAAACAAAACAAAGTAAATAAAAAAAACATGAAAAGTAAGTATGCAAGACAAATTGAATTTGTACAAAAATAAAATAAGAGCAAATAAAAGTATTCAAACAAAAGAAATAACATACAAAGTAGAAACCACATATTTATAAAATTATGTAAAATATAAAACAAAAGAAAGAACAAAATAGAATATATTGGTACCTATATAAGTTAAAGTTATAACCAATAACAAAACAAATATATAAGTATGCAATTCAAATATAATGCAATGAAACAAACCAAAGTATAGTTGTACACAGGGAAATATGGACAAAGCAATTAATGCAAGATATCTCTAGCCACTAGAGGAAGATCTGCATAGTTGGTAAAGCAAGAAAGAGAAATACATAAGTCTAAGCTAGCAAATAAGATAAGCATGTACACAACAAACAATTAATGCAACATGCCTCCAATACAATTCAGCCATGCTTATTGAATAAACAAAGATATAACACTGTATAAACATCACCTTGTATAAACAATATTTATTCACCTGTACACTTCCTTCTTTCTTTTTATATCAGCCTTCTCCTCCCATTTTAATTCGTTCCAGTAAGAAAACTGTAAAAGCAAATAGCAAAACCAAAAGAAGAAGATCAAAATAGTTTTCAAAACAGCAAAGAGTTCTCTGTTCAATTTCTTTTGTTTCAAGGTGAGTAACACTTGCTTTAAATTTTAAAAATATTGATCTGTATTGTGATAAGTATGTTTAGTCATAGACATTAAATGCTCTGTGTATACTGATTTATGAATATGGATGTGTAGGCTGATGTTATAAATACTCTCTGTTTAAAGATTTTTAAACACAAGATTTTGATTTAAAAAATCCTTTTCTCTTAATCTAAGCATAATTTGGATATAGGATTTAAATAAAACTTGGTTGTTTTATTACAAGCTTCAGTTTAAAATTTTATTTAAGATAAAACAATTTGGTATTTTCTCTGGAAAGCGAGATATCTGAACCCAACTTCAAATAAGTAAAATTTCGAACTTCTTAATTCTTGAATTCAGGGTTACAAACAAAACTCTTATACTAAAATATGATTTTTAAAGTAAAAATTTTGATTTTTAGACAAAGGGTTTGAGTGTAATTCGTAAAGGAACTGAAAATATGTTTTTATGAATATCTGATGATTCAACAAATGATTGAGGTTGAAATTGGTTGTGGAGATAGATTGTTGATTCAGGAATTTAGGAAAAATGTTGAAAAAATTTTCGAATGCAAGAAATGTTGGGGCGAATCAAGAATATGGTTTGGTTCGAGTTTTTTTTGGGATCTGTATGTTCGTTGATTCCATCCCCGTGGGTTGACCGAGCTGTATGAGATTTTGGGTGAAGGAGGTATGGTGAGTAGCGAAGCCATGGCTGGAAGCTCGCGGCGACAGGTGATGGGTGTTGCGATGGCGAGGCCAGTTTGTGGTGGGTGTCTGGGTTCGAGGTTCTCGAGCTATGCTCGAATTCGATCAAGAGCAGATATGGTTATTGATTCGATCTGAGGTTGTTGACGTAGTCGAACACGACTTGCTGGAGGGATCGTCGATCGCCAGAAGTTCGTCGTGGGGCGGTGCACGTGCACGGTGACGTCGCGTGTACCTGGGTTGTTCTGTTTTGTTGAAGAAGGAACTGTTGATCTTGTAGTCATTCTAGCTCGTAGGTAACCCGTGTACGTTTTTGATTCCAGGGGAGTGTTTTTGAGTTTGGATGCTTCAGTTTATTTGAATTGGAAAGAATGGGTTTACCTGATGCTACTTATGCTTAGTAAAGCTTAAATAAAAAGAAAAAAAAGGGGAGAAGAAGCTGGGTAAACTCTCGTGTGTTGACCCGAAGCTTTGCTCAAGTTTCTCCGCGTTGGACTCGAAGAAAGCATAGTAGTGGCTCGAGTAGATGGGTTTCCAGTTTTTTTTTTTTTTTTAAAAAAAAAAAAAAAGTTAAGTAACTTATCTTCTACAAGTTTAAATACTATAGCTTAATAAAGGTTTAACTGTTGAGTTAAAACTATAATACAAGTCTCTAAAGTTTATTAACAATTAAGTTTATACCTAATAAGGATTTGATTTTCAAAGTTTCAAGAAGAACTTTAAAATGTTAATTAAGATAACCAATTAATATTGATTGATTGTTTTGGAGAGCAGTTAAGGCTAATTACTTTATAACGGTATTTGGAGTTTAAATTGATTAAGGATTGAGTAAATAATAAAATGTTAATTAGCTACTGAAAGTTAATTGATAAATGATTAATAGTTAATCAATTAAGTAATGACAATTAATAATTGATTAATTTATAAATGTGTGATTTATAAATGGGTAATTAAGTTTTATTAATAAATAATTAAGGTTATTAATTAATGATCAAGGATAATCAATTAAGTAATTAAAGTTGAATAAACTTGATTAAGGAGTAATTAATTAAATAACGTGAAATAAAGTAATCAAGAAATTAAGATATAACAATTAATTAAGAAATGATTTTAAGGATTAATCACTTATGGAAATTAAAGTTGGATATTTTGAGTTATTAAAGATAATTAATTATGTAACTGGTTTAAAGGGTTAATTTAATTAATTAAAGTGTTTGGTAAATTTATTTATATCAAATGATTTGTGATTAATTAGTCAGAAATTGATAATTAATTCATAGATAAATAATTTACTTGGAAATAAATTGAATTGATTAGGATTTAAACAATTAATTAATCCTACTTATAAATGTTATTGAATGCTTGACCTTACTTATGAATGATCATATTATGTGTGATGCCTTGAATTGATTATCCTATCTGTTATATGATGCTTTATGATTATCCTGATTTGTGTTGTGATCTGTGATGTAATTTACTATATGTGATATATAAATATATCTGTGATCTGTGAATGGAGATAAGCGTTATAATTTATATCGCTTATCAGATATATTGTTGTATTTGATATGTGATGATTGAATGATGTTGCACTATTGTGTTAAACCCCTGGACCACACCATACACACACAATTATGGATTTCACGAGGAAATCGATTAAGTCACAGATTTTAAAATGATTTTAAAAAATGATTTTTAAAGTTGAATATTTAAATTCAAATGTTTTGGAAATGGAATCGGAATAAATGTGAAAAGCTTTTGGAATGAAATTTCAAGTTAAAATTTATTTTAATTTACTTGATTAAGTTTTGAAATTTAAATAATTCAATTTAAATTTGAATTCGATATTTGGAATTGAATTCAATGATTGGAAAGTATGGTTAAAGATATTATAAACAGGTTGTATGAATTTAAACCATTTTAAAAGATATGGTTTTGGGAATTTGAATTTAACCCGAGGATTTCAACTCGTATAAATGAATCAGATTTCCAAAATGAAAACGGTTGTTTTCAAATGATAAACACTTTTAGATAAGAACCGAGATTCCAGTTAATTAGGGGAATTTCAAGATTGAATAGAGAAATGATTTTCCTAAGTTATGAATGAATTCTTTTTGAAAACTAAGGATTAAATCTGTTTATTTTTAACAGATTTAAATTGATGATTTGTTTAAATCAAATTGAAATGAAATTGTTTTGAAGGCTATAAGTTAAATCTTTGATTTAAAGATTTAACGAGTTAATCAAATTGAAATGAAAATTGATTTGGAAAAATCTGTGAATGAATCTTTTGTTTAAAAGATTAAAATGTGAAAATTGTTTAAACCGTTAAAGGTTGTGAAAATGAATCTTTTTGTTTAAAGATTGAAATGGTAATTGGATTAAACCATTTGAAAGAAAGTTTTGAATTATTAAGTTGCGACTTAATTGAAATCCCATTATCCATTTGTTTTTGAAATATCGTGCTCACTATTCGGTTTAGCCGGGAAAGGACCTTTGTGTCGTATAACCCATTTCGAATATGTGATTCGACGTTATGGATAGCATTTAAAGCCCGGTGTTGAAGACCGGGTATTTGCGAGAGCGATAGGATGACCTGTCGATTGACTCTGCACCGAGTTGCTCCGGTATTGAGTTCTCCATATGTGATGGGAAATCCGATCAGGATTGTGAATATCCGGATTGCAAGGGCTTCGTAAGAAGTGCCTTCGGTTCTGTTCGAGCCCGGAACAGACTTGTATGGATTGTATGTCTGACATTACAAATTGAGATATAAAGCCGATTTCTTTCAAATATATTTCTGCTAGTGGCGAAGAATTTATTCTTTTAGCTTAACACCCTTCTCTGAGACGTACGAGCTCAGAGGTTATGTAGTTGAATGTTATCAGCGATATATTCCCAATTTGGTAATGTGACATGCTGAGTGTTGCTGTGAAATGATCATTGTGTTGATTATTTGTGATAGGATCATTTGTTTGATCGTCTATCCTGGTGATCATTTCTATGATCATTTGTTGACCCAAAGCATGGCTTTTGTATAAAGTATGTTTTTGTGGACGTGACTTCGTCGAGCCTCACACCCCGTGAATGGTCAAAACAGGAAAGAAGCAGCAAGGTTATGAGGGGTAGCGCCCTTTAGGATGTGTGCATTTCCTTCTGGAAAAGGGTGGTATCATGGTATGGAGCCCAGATACTTACTCATGTTGAAAACACTTTATGATTGTGTGAATTGATTACGAGATCTCGGATAAAGGTCCCAAAGGACCGGGGGATGGCATATTCGGTCAGTTGTTACTCAGTTAGGGGTAACCCGGCCTTGTGTTGGTAGAGATCCGGTTTGGTTCTCGGGGATGTCCATCCAGAGGCATTCTCATGTGGCAATGGGAAGTTCCTTGGCCTGATCATTCGTTGGAAATCCAAAGAAACAATACGAGACTTGTACGGTTTTAGTTGTAGAACCTGCCATCTAATATGGTAGCTATAGTAAGCATACTATAATGGTACCTATGCTGGCTAAGATTTATATTCTACTTTAGAAATGATTTGTTCTACACTATGCACTAGTAATAATATCAAATGTTGCTTTTTAATGCGTATCAAGCATCTTTGACTAACATAAGAAGAAAGCTCCTCCAAGTCTGCGTTTGCATTGTGTGTGTGGCGGGAGGTCTTATGGTAGTCTCATTTTTAAAAAGCATTGCGAATTGACTTTGAAAATCTTTTGTTGAATGTTTTAAAGAATAAACTGTTTTTGTTGCTCACACCAGTCCCACGACTGATCCGGAGTTTATTGTTTTCTTTCCTAAACTCTGGGTGCTCATTATTTTCTACACGAGCAGTCTAGAGTTGGGTTTTTCAGATAGTCAGGTTCAGTAGATTATCTGGAGTTAGTTCAGTCTTTGGATCGCACCAGTCTTGCTTAGCTTGGTGCATCGTTATTGGGAGTTCGAGCTATTGCTGGATTGATTCTTGGAAATGGAGTTGCAGTTCTCAGAGTTCTCTTTTGAAGACTATCTTAGGGTTATATTGTTCCGCTGCTAGATGTTGTTATCTATTTTTCTTTTCCGCTGCTACTTATTGTATCATATCTCTGATGTATATTGATATCTATTGGATCATCTGTTGTATCAGATATGTTATCAAAGCTGTATATCAATGTATTATTCTTTTTTTCCGCTGTGTTATTTACTTAATGTTGTTATAAGCTCCGGCGAATCGGATTTGAACGGTCGAACCTATGGCATTCGAATACGATTTGAAGTATGGATGTCGATTTTCGAGCGGGCAAAATCCGCATCGTTACACAAACGAAGAGAGAAGCTATGGGTTTGACGCCGAGGAGGGCGGAGGGCCATGGATGCGGAGGCAACGTGGGTTGTTAGGTCATTGCAAGTTTGGAGGCGGTGCAGGAAGTGGTGGCTGCGGAGAAGATGTTGCATCAGAGAATAGCAAGGCGGAAGTGATTTCTCGCGCGAGGTTGTCGGGACAGTTCGGCCGAGATCTGGTGCGTGATGCAGATGGGAAGGAACGGTGTCGAGGAGTGGCGGCTAGTGGTCGAGATTGAATCACGATGGTTGGCTTCGGGTGTGGGTATGGTTGAAGTGACTGCGCATGCGGTGGATGATTTAATGAAGGTGACGAGGTGACACTATGTTTTTTTTTGATGGGCCAGGTGTCATGATGATTCGGCGAGGTCAATAAGGTGGAGGTGGAAGATGTTGACGCAGCAGCTACAGCTGATGGTGGAGGCGGCAAGGTGAAGGAGAAGGTGGGGAATGGCTTCAAGGCGGAAGAAGGATGGTCAGGTGGAAGCTAGCGTGCGCGTGGCTGAGAAGTGAAAAGGGGATGCGACGTGGATGGTAGGCGTAGTAAGGTGGTAGGTGTGTAGGATTTGGTGGCCGTGCATGAGAAGTGGTGCATGCTTGCGTAAGTAGAGGAAGTAGGGAGAGGGAAGAGACTAATATCCAAAATGAAAAGGCAAAATAAAAGAAGAGAAGTAAACGTACAGAGCTGGTACAATTATAAATGTACATATATTATAAAAGTAGCTAGGCAACGGTTGGAAATTCAATGATTTAAATTTAATATTTTAAGTAAGATACATTAATCCTTAATTCTTCTTTTCCCTCCTTTTTCCTTTTCGAGGACGAAAAGTTTTGAGTGGAGGAGAGTGTAATGACCCATAAATTTCAATGATTTAAATTTGTTAATTTGATAAAGTTTTGGTAATTTAATAAGGAAAGATGAAAAATTTGTTAGTTAATAAGGAGATAATAACTTAAATGAAAAGTAACAAGGGTAACCAAAGTTAATTATTAACTATATGAATGAAATTGCAATAAATGAAATAATGTAAAATAGTATAACTTGGTTATAAGTTGAATGTAAGTAACAAATGTAAATGTTGATTTATTAATATAAATCTATGTAATAAATGGGAATTGAATAGGATTAGTGTAAATGTAAATTAAAAAGGAAAAGTAAATTTATTTATAAGATAGTAATTGGTGTAATAGAAAGCATGAGACTAAGTAAATAAATTTATTGAGAGTATTAATTGTAATTGGATGTAGATTATAGTAATAACATTATTGAAAGTGTATCAATAATTAATTTAGTGCAATCCCAATTAATGAAAACCAATTGTAAGGTTATAATTGATTTTAATTGGTAGATTAGGAAATAAATTCAAAGTTATATTAATTAATTGTAAATAGGAATATTTGGTAATAAATTTAAGGGGAAGTTAATTTAAAGGGCAAAAATTCATTTAATTTTAGCCTCAAGGACACGACCTCAATATTTTAACCATAAGGACAAACATTCTCCTAAAAGTTATTCACAAGGACAGACATTCTTCCAAAATTATTCATAAGGACAAACATTCTTCCACAACTGCTACTGAACTAAAATCTGATACATAAAAACTGCTACGGATAACTGCAAACTGATACCTAAAAATTTCTATCAATAACTAAAAACTGAAACTTAAAGAAAGTTGTCCTTCCGGCTAAAATACTGAAGGTCTGTCTTTAAGGCTAAAATGCTGAAATTGTTTGTCCTTCACAATAATTTCCTGTAAATTTAATATAAGAAAAACAAGTGCAAATATTGAATTAATCAATGAAGTAATAATAATAAATAGTAATTAAATAAAATCAATGTTTTGTATGTAATTATGTGGAAATGATAACTTATATAGATATGTTTAAGGGTTGGTAGCAACAATTATTATAAAGTAATCATTTATTTAGTCCATTCAAATCAAAATTTGTAATCAATTGTAATAAATCTGAATTAAATGTTACGTTAATGTAAATTAGGGTAATAGTTGGGAATAACGTAAATTTTATTCAGTGTTATGATAATTAGTTGAATATAACATAAACTTAAGTGTAAATTTAAGGTTATGATAACAATTATTATAAATTACCTAATTAATTGGTCAATGAATTTATTGGAAATCAAGTTCATTTAAATGTTAAGTAAATGAAGGGTAAACAATAGGAACTAGGTATAGAATAATAATGGACTTAGTATAAAGATCAAAACTAATCAAATCAAAGTTATTTGGAATTTATTATGATTAATTGGAACTCAAATTTTAATAAATGAAATTATTATAAATGAAATTGAATTTATTACGTTATTTGAACTTAAGATGGAATGTGAGAATATTAATGTAATAATTTTGAATCCAATGTTAAATCCATCCATTTGTCAACAATGAATGGAATAATCATTAATTTATTTAATTAGATGGGATTTTTGGTAATTTTATTTATAATTTTGAATTTAGTAAAATTAAGGTTAATACTGAAATTGATGAATTAATTAACTATAAATTGACATTTAAATTTGGGTAAATGTGTGATGTCCCGGAAATTTAGGCAATAATTATTTAATAATTTCATTGATAATTATTTTAAAATGTGAAATATTGATTTAATAATTTAATTCAAACTGAAATTTTCTTTTGGAAATTTATAATTATTCAGTTTGTTAAATGATATTGTTTTCAAAAGCTAAAAATATTTGAATGATAAATTTATCTTTCTAAACTATTTTAAAAATATTTTATTCATAATGTATAAATGTTTATACATTGTAAATAGAGGATTTGGTTTTAATTTTAATTTATATTAAATAAAGGATATTTTCTAATTTATATATAATTGTATAAATTGTAAATTGATTTAATTTGATTTAATTTGATTTAAATTGTAAACTTTTCAAAAGTTTGTTTTAAAAATCTTTCTTATAATTTCCATAGATGTAAGTGAACATTTATTTTGTTTATAAAAATAAATATAGTTTAAATTTTGTTTTATAATAAAAGTTTATTTTATTTTGTTTATTTTAAAAATTGTTTTTCTCTTTGATATAAGAATTAATTCATTTTTGTTAAAATATAACATTGATAAAATTTAATTCAACCTTTCCTTTATTTTAAAAAAAAATCTTCTTTTCTTTTGAAATTTAGTTTTATAAAGAATTTTATTTTAAAAATATATTTAAACCAACATTTAAATGTAAGTGTATAGTTTATATGTGTTTATTTGAAAACTAATGTTAATAAACATTTAAAAACATGCCTAAATTAATTAGATATGTTTTAAGATAATTCAAATACATTATAAATTTAGAAATGGCTTTTAAATATTAACATGCATATGTGTTAATCATTTAACTAATGCATGGACACTTGTAATCACAACAAAGTAACATAACAAATGGCATGTTGTTTTGTTTTTGAAATTTAATTTTTATGGACAATAAACATAACAAATACATTTGATAAAAACACTTTTTCTCATTTGAAACCTGAAATCAAAATTTCAGTAAATCTAAAACCCATTTCTAACTCATGTTTAAGAATCAAATTACAAACTTTAAAACCTGCAAATAAATTTCTTCAAAATGCAAATCAAAATCTGCATTGAAGCTAAGTCTCAACTTCAATTTCTTCAAATCTGCATCTAAACTCTGCAAGCTTCAACATCAACTGAAGCTTAATTTCAACTGCAAATTTAAGCAAGGAAGTTATGGGTCTGCATGCATCATTATCAAAAAGCAATCTTCATTAAAACAGAAGATCAAATTCTGTAATCAAATGAAGCCAAGATCAACATGCATTTCATTATGCATTTCTGGAAATTGGATCTGCACTTAAGCTTGTGCTCTGCATCAAATTGTTTTCTGCAAATTTTTAAAGGTGAGTAAGCTTTTATTTTTAAAAACAGTTTCTTTTAAAAATCAAAGTTAAAGCAATTTATAACATTAAATATCAAATGCAAGCTGTTTTCCCTAAATCAAAACTGCCTTGAATTCAAACTGCAATGCTTCATTGTTCTTAGACTTTGAATTATCAGTTGCATGTGAATGAGTATGTTGAGTGATTGTGTATTGATGAATGCTTGTGTAAACTTATATATATGTTGCTGTTGCTGGATGTAATGACCCTGAAATTCAGACCCAGTTTAAAATTTTAAAAATCATTGATTTAGTGTAGAATTCAAATTTTCACAAACAAATGCCGATGCTATTCAAACTTCATATTTGGAATGCGCCTAATTCAACATAGCAACTGGTAAATTTTTGTTCGAAAATATGAAAGTTCATTTCGTGCGTAAATTTACTTCAATCTAAATCAGTTAGTAATCGATGAAAATAAACCGTTTTCGAAACCTAAATATTTTACATAGAAAAATTCTAAATCGTCTTCTGAGCAAGACGTCATTTTTCGTTTTTCCCAAATTCGGACTTCTTTAGCTCCGTCGCTCTTATTTTTCGACGTTTTACTACATTTCCTTCAGTAGAAAATTTCAAAATTTTATAATTCAATCGAATCGCTGATATCTGTATACCGTTTTGATCGTCGCGTCGCGCTGATCAAAACGATATATTTATTTGTGTAAATCGGAGTTCGGCGTTGCGAAGTATAATTGTTTAACGGATTACAAACCGGTCCGTTACGCAACATAAACCGGTACCCGTTTTCTTCAACGTTCAGAAATCTAACAGTCTTTTAACTATTCAGCTGCCTTGGAAACAAAATAGCCACAGCGGTTACCGAGGATGTTAATGTTGTGACCTTTGGATTCTAGACATCTTTGTGTATACCTGCTATCATTTGCGTTCATTTTTTTTGTTAGCTTCACATTCTATTCTCTGGTGCGTGCTCCTCTTCTTCTCCCTTTCATCATTCTTTTATTTATTTTTTGTTTGTTCTTTCTAGAATTATGAAACTCACAAACCCATGCTTCCACCCTCTCTCCTCCATGCATGCACGTCCATCCACTCCACTACCTACTACAACGACCACTCCCTCTGCCTGTACCACCATCCAGCACCTCCTCCGCACTCAGCACGACCATCCACCCACACCCCGCCTCTACCGCACCCATACCCACCTGCCACACGTCCACCCACCCACCGCCTCCGCCCATTGACCTGCACTCCGTCCACACGCCAACCTCCGCCTCCACCAGCCACTGCCCAGCCCGCCACTGCCTCACCGCTGTCCAGTCAGCAACCACCCGAGCCCACTACCCTACCCACGCAACACACCACAGCCTGCTCCGCAGTCCCCGTCCCTGACCTCGCCGATGCCCACAGAGCCGACCAGACTGCCTTGCTTCTTTATAAACATATACGTTTTTATAAAAAAAAAGGAAGTTTGTTTATATACTATATACATTAGTTTATAAAACTGGTTTTGCAAGTATAGTTTCCAAGTTCTGTTCATAAATTTATATTCCGCTTAGCTCACTATTGTTTGCTGTGTTTTGTTCCAGCAACTGCGGATCCGGGATCTCAGTCCTAGGCTTCAACCGATTTGTCGAATCTATCTTGCTTCGTTGTTGGTGTGGTTTATATATATATATATATATATATATATTCAATCGATATATTTTGCAATAAACAAATTATTGATTAATTATTTGTTTGATTGCAGTTTGTGTTCGCTTTGTGTCGTGCTTGTTAGCGTCTCTTATCTATTCGTGCTTCGTCATCTTCTCTAACCACGCAAGGTGAATATTTTATTCACGACTCAATTTATTATGTTATGATAATCAAGTGATAAATTGTTGTTATTATAAATTTGGATATTAAATTGTTGATTTCTAAAATTGTTGAATTAAAACTGTAAATTGTTATGCAAGTTAAATTTGAATACTGTTAGTTTACGATAAATAGCTGCGACATTTAATATGTTATGTGATGCTGAATTAGGTTGTTATAGAAGGAATTTTAATATGAAATTAAATCTGATAGGATAGTTAAACAAATTAAATTGGATTAAGTATGTTGAATTTGACCCTTTAAATGATTCGACGCGTAGAAATAGAGTTAATCTCACTTGAACTATTGAATGTATGTAGTAAAATGATAATAAGAGACCAAGTGAAACTATAATGTAATAATCTTTAATTCGCATGAAATGATAGTGTGAATTCTAGGAATAATTAGATTAATTCACATAAATAACAAATGTAAATTAATACCATTATTCCGGGATTATTTAAATAAATTGTTGAATTGTTATGTATGGTTGCTATTGTTTGTTTATTTACTTTGACACCATCCTTGTTATAACACTGCAAGTTCCCTTGCTATGTTTGATTTATATTGAATAATATTAGGTTGAATTGATAAAAACAATAAAACAACTTGGCCTAGGATAGATAATTAAAAGTAAGAAACCCGAATGGTCGACAAAAATCATTTTTGTAATTGAAAATATTTTCATTAAGTAACAAACTAAATAGGTTTAATTGAAATAAATTATCAAATTAAATTAATGGACTTAATTGAAAAGAATTAATAAATCTATTTAGTTGAATAAAATGAATTTGAAAATTTAATCGAAAGGAGATTTAGAAATGAGTGAGTTTTAAAATTTAATAATTTAAAGATTATTAAATGTAGATTTAAACTCGGTTTTTAATTAAATAAATTTGAAACTTGTTAGAAATCTAAATTGAGATTTTAGAATTCTAACGTAAATGGAATAAAAAATTAACTAGAGTTTTGGATTTAGTCTAGTGATAATTTAAATTTAAATGATTAAATTTTAACGAATTAATTAAATCACGACATTGTAAACGGAATATGGATTGAATCGATTTGTAACCCGAAAATAGCTTATTACGATGTATAGATCATTGAACTAAATAAATGGAAATGAATTTCTTTAAATAAAAATTTAATCGAATTTGGAAAACAAATCAAATGAAGTTTTGATAGAAGAAATTTAGTTAATGAAATTAGTTTAATCAAATTTATGATTTATTAATGTAACGATGAATGTCAGTACGAATTAAAATGAATAGAATTTGATTTAACGATTTGAACTTAATTGACCATTTAATTTGAATTAATTAATTATGAACAAAATTTAATAAGCGAAATTTAGATCTTATTAGATTGAATTTGAATACTTAATTATATTGTTAACTCGAACATTGAACTAAAATTCATTTGGATATATGTTTTCAAAATATGGAATAAATCGAATTGTAAATGTCACATTTTAGAAGTCAAATTTGCAACTTGACATTGGAATTTGATTTGTTAGAACTTTAATTTAACCGACCATCGGGTAAAAATACATAGTTATTAAAGAGACCGGGATCGGATATGGACATACTCTCTGTCGATACCGAAACCACTTTAATAACTATTATACGCGGAGTGTTGATCCAGAATGAAGTGGATGGTTTGATGAACGCGTTGATTGAAGAAAGAGAACGATATTGGATTACCCTTGACATGACTAAAACAGGAGCCGCGCCGGGCCATTGAGGTTCGCTACCTCTAGCGGACACACTTCTTCGATACCATATCTATTACTTTTGTGATTCGATTTGGGTGCACCCTTGATTTGGGAGTGTTATTTCGCGGTGTTGAGATAGTAGCTGCTATGCTCAACATCAGTCCGGATCATGCAACTACTAGTATCCTAGTTGGTATTGCCTCATGTACCTTGTCATACTGATTATCCTATTCGCGACCACTACGTTTTGTTTTGTGTTATACCTATGGGGTACCCTCTGATAACCACTAGTTTACGGTGGGGCCTACGGTGCTGTATAGACTATGACATTATAAAATGTGTTAAGGGGGATTATGGTAACGCCTTAATGCTATTTTAATATTCTATTTTACTGATTAGACATTATCTACATATCGTATTCTATTGTATATATATAGATAGTTTATCGAATCCTTTGAGATGTTTATTTTATTCATCTTTGAGTTATGGACTTTTCCTTGCACTTGATTATCTTGTATAAGATTTTGAGTCCTGACTCGAGTGTTTCTTTTTGTATATGCTCGGGTCAGTCTGAAGCTATCTAGTTGCTGATCAAGGTTGGTTGAAGATGTTGAAGACTTAGCATTATCTTTATCAGTCTATTTCTATTCCAGTATTGTTGTTCTTGTCCGTTGGATATTTATGTATTTCATTTCAGCCATTTTATGTTGAGACATTGTTGTACTTCTGTAGTAGCTTCATGAACTACTATTATGACGATGTATTTTCCGCTGCATTATTCTGTGACTGTTCTGTGTCTGTGATGTTGTATTGATTCTCATTTACATTTATGTATATATAATCCCATAATGATTCGTGTTTTGTATCATTTAAGTTGACATGTGTGGATTATTGTCAATTTAAATGGTCCAAATACACGGGTTGTTACAGTTGGTATCAGAGCTTTGGTTTCCACTAAAAACCTTAGTTTAGGGTTATATAAACTCATTAGACATAGGGTAGCAATACCCGGGGATGAGGAGAATCAATTCAATATACATATCCTTCCAAATCCAAACTCTTAATTGATTCGTTGATTAGACTTTCCTTAAAGTTCTATGATTTTCTATCCTTGGTTCTAAAAAAATAATTTCTTTTGGTATTTCAGGATGAGTGCCAGAAGAAACAACAGGGGAGGAAGGGGAAATGGTCCTGCCCAGGCTGGACCTGCCGCCCCAGCTCCAGTCAAATTCACCACTCTTAGTAAGGAGTATACAAAGCTTGGTGGTGTTAAGTTCTCTGGATCCGAGAATATTATTGAAGCTCAACAATGGCTCAAAATCTTAGAGATGATATTTTCTGGATTGGAGATCACTGATGCTCAGAAGCGTCAGCTTGCTGCTTGGCAACTTCGGGATGCCGCACGAGACTGGTGGGAATCTGTTACTTCTCGTATCGAGGAGAACACCATCACTTGGGCCTAGTTTAGGTATAAATTTATTTGGATTTCATAGTCTAAATTCTTCTTTCAATCCTTGGAATGTTATTTATCTAGTCTATCTTTTGATTAGGGATACTTTCTCGGAACAATGGATGCCAGCTGCTGGGAAAACCCAACTTTATAGAGCTTTTATGGACCTTAAGCAAGGCAGTATGACTTTTTCTGAGTACGAGAGGAAATTCAACGAGCTCTCCAAGTTTGGCCCGGGATTGATCGATACCCCACTTCTGAAGAACGAGAAATTCATTTTGGGAGCTAGATCGGAGTATTATGACTTGTTTACTGGCCACATTCACTGCACTTTCACAGAGCTTGTTGACTATGCTCTTCGATATGAGGCGAAGCCTAAAGGACCCACTACGAAGGCCACTCTTACTCAGTCCTCTTCCAGCCAGCTCGGAAAGAGGAAGATGAACTTTGATCAACAAAAGAAAGCTTGGCAAAAGACTACAGGATTGGGATATGCCCAGAAAAGCCCAATCGACCTTGCTAATATCACTTGCTTCAAATGCGATAAGAAGGGTCATTATGCAAATAGCTGTCCATCCACCGGAGCTGCTATTCCACCACCTCCTCAGACGAGGAATGATTTATGCCATGTCTGCCTCCAGCCAGGTCACTTCAAGAGAGATTGCCCATTGAGGAAGAAAGGCACACCATCAGGAGTATATGCTGTCACCACTCCTGCACCACCTCCACCACCTGCTCGAGATGACCAAGGTACCTTACGAAGTACTTTTTCATTTCATAATTTACCTGTTCGGGTATTATTTGATACTGGTGCTTCTCATAGCTTCATATCTATTGATCTTTGTAATAAGCTCAAATTAGAACCTACTCTTGCTACTACTTCCTTATGTGTCTCCAACCCTATTGGAGGACTTGCCAACCTCAGTAGAATTTGTAAAGGGGTTGTGCTCTTGTATGGAAGATATCGATTCACTTGGGATTTCTATGTGCTTGGCTTCGTAGCATTTGACATTTTGTTGGGTGCTGATTGGTTAAGAAAATTCGATGCTGTTATTTCTTGCAAAGCTCGATCTGTTTCTCTAGTCAACGACAAGGGTCTACCGCTTGTCATTGAATGCAAATCACCTCAGAAATATGCCGGAAGCTTCATATTCTCTCTTGATGCTCACCCGGATGATCTTAGTACTACTCCTATTGTTCAGAAATTTCCCGATGTATTTGGAGAGGTCAACTCTCTACCGCCTAAATGGGAGATCGATTTCCGCATTGACCTTATTCCTAGTGCTACTCCCGTAGTTCTCCCTCACAGAAGGATGGCTCCTAAAGAAAGAGTTGAACTAAAAACTCAAATTGATGATCTATTTGCTAAAGGTTTGATTAGAAGAAGTTGTTCTGAATGGGATGCCGCAGTTGTATTTGTCACCAAATCAGATGGATCCCTTCGCATGTGTGTTGATTATAGAGAACTAAACAAACGCACCCTCAAAAATCGCTATCCGATGCCTCGCATAAATGATTTATTCGATCAGCTCCATGGAGCTAAAGTTTTCTCACAGCTTGATCTAGCCACTGGGTTCCACCAACTCAGAGTAGCAGAAGATAGTATTCATAAGACAGCTTTCCGTACCGAGAATGGATTCTATGAATGGTTGGTTATGCCATTCGGTTTGACCAACGCACCTGCTTATTTCGTCGACTTAATGAATAGAGTCTTCCATGATGTCCTTAACAAGTTTGTTCTCGTCTTCATTGATGATATTCTCGTCTTCTCCAAAGATGAGAAAGAGCATGAGTCACATCTTGCTTATGTTCTGGGAACTCTCCGAAACCACCAACTAAAAGCCAAGTTCTCAAAATGCCACTTCTGGCGAGACGAAGTACGATTCCTTGGCCATATTGTTTCTGAAAATGGGATTTCGGTCGATCCAGCTAAGATCATCGTAATCAATGTAAGTTCTATCTTATTCGTTATTTCTATTCGATCCATCTTATTCCTTTCTAATTTGAAAATTTTATCTACAGGATTGGGAGACTCCCAAAACTCCTACTGATATCCGTAGCTTCTTGGGCCTAGCCGGTTATTATCGCAGATTCGTTGAGCGCTTTGCCCGGATTTCTGCCCCACTCACTGCTTTAACTCGAAGGGATGTCAAGTTTATTTGGAGTGAGAAGTGTGAATCAGCTTTTAATGAGTTGAAGCGTAAGTTAACTTCAGCCCCAGTTCTCGCGGTAATTGACGGGAGTGAAGGATTAACTGTCTATACTGATGCTTGTCGAGAAGGTTTAGGTGCTGTCTTTATGCAAAATGGAAAGGTTATTGCTTATGCTGGTCGTCAGTTAAAGACTCATGAAGTAAACTATGCAACTCATGATTTAGAACTTCTTGCGGTTGTGTTTGCTTTGAAATTATGGAGGCATCATCTTTTGGGAACAAAATTTGAATTATTCACAGACCATAAGTCTTTAAGGTATATCTTCTCCCAGAAGGATTTGAATCAGAGACAAGTCCGATGGCTCGAATTCTTAGCTGCATATGATCTCGACATCAATTATACTCCTGGAAAAGCAAATGTGGCAGCTGATGCTTTGAGCCGTAGTAAAGCATTGTCATGTTGTAATCTTGTAGAAGGCATGCTAATTCAACTTGTTATTTCCCCATCTCTTATGGACCGCATAAAAGCTAAGCAATATGAGGACACTTTGCTCTATCGCATGAAGGAGTTAGTTCTTGGTAGAGTTGGAAATGCTGACAGTAAAGTGGGAGCACAGATAGATAGTAACGGAGTTCTGAAGATTGACAACCGTATTTGTGTTCCAAATGTTGATGGATTGAGACAAGAAGTACTTAGAGAAAACCATCAGTCATCACTTTCATTTCATCCTGGTGTCACTAAGATGTATCGAAATATGAAACGTTTATATTGGTGGAGTGGGATGAAGAGAGATATTTCTGTATATGTCAGTAAATGCACTACTTGCCAGCAAGCCAAGGATGATCACCGGAAAACGGCAGGATTACTTCAACCCCTGGAGATTCCATGTTGGAAATGGGATCAGATTTCTATGGACTTCATTGATGGATTACCGAGGACCAGAAAAGGTAACGAGAGTATAAGGGTGATTGTTGATAGGTTGACCAAATCGGCTCACTTTATTCCTGTTAAGACCACTCGTACTGCTTCGAGTTTGGCCGAGATTTATATGAGAGATATTGTTAGACTACATGGGGTTCCATCTAGTATTGTATGCGATAGAGATCCTTTATTCACTAGTAAATTCTGGAAGGCATTTCAGGACGTCTTCGGCACTAAACTGAATCTGAGTACAGCATATCATCCTCAAACAGATGGCCAAACTGAGAGGGTAAACCAGGTTTTGGAAGATCTGCTCCGAGCTTGCATTATTGACTTCGGTGGATCTTGGGAAGACCATCTCCATTTGGTTGAATTCACTTATAATAACAGTTATCCGGTAATCAGAAATTTTCAATTTGAATAAGTAAAATCGAATTGAAATTTAACTATCATTATAATCAGGCGAGTATTGATATGGCACCGTTCGAAGCTTTGTATGGACGACCTTGCAAATCGCCAGCTTGTTGGATTGAGCCTGGTGATCGATTAGTTCTTGGTCCAGATATGATTATGGAAGCATCCGAGAAGGTTAATGAGATCAGAAGAAAGATGAAGACCGCACAGGATAGGCAGAAGAGCTATGCAGATAGGCGTAGAAGAGATTTAGAATTCCATGTTGGAGATGTGGTATTTCTTAAGGTATCACCATTGAAGAATGTTATTCGATTTGGTCGTAGAGGGAAGCTCGCTCCCAGATTCGTTGGACCATTCACTATCACTGAGAGGATTGGTACACTAGCCTACAGAGTTGCACTACCGGAGAAATTTGAGGGTGTGCACAACGTCTTCCATGTTTCCCATCTTCGGAAGGTTGTACATGATCCATCTATGACCATTCCTATTACTCAGTTAGATGAGGTTGATATTGAGCCAGATTTGACTATAGAAAGAAGACCACTTCGTATTGTTGATAAGGATACGAAGCAGCTTAGAAGGAAATCTGTTAGCCTAGTCAAAGTCCAATGGAGTCACGATGATCGTGATTGTACTTGGGAAACAGAGGAAAGTATCCAGGATTCAAATCCAGAATTGTTTTTTGAAGGTAAACTTTATTCTATATTCTATATTTTATCCGATAATAAATTCTATATCCATCGTTCCCCTATACTATGTTCTTCCACTCTTTACTCTGTTCCTTTTCGAGGACGAAAAGTTTTGAGTGGGGGAGAATGTAACGACCCTGAAATTCAGACACAGTGTAAAATTTTAAAAATCATTGATTTAGTGTAGAATTCAAATTTTCACAAACAAATGCCGATGCTATTCAAACTTCATATTTGGAATGCGCCTAATTCAACATAGCAACTGGTAAATTTTCGTTCGAAAATATGAAAGTTCATTTCGTGCGTAAATTTACTTCAATCTAAATCAGTTAGTAATCGATGAAAATAAACCATTTTCGAAACCTAAATATTTTACATAGAAAAATTCTAAATCGTCTTCTGAGCAAGACGTCATTTTTCGTTTTTCCCAAATTCGGACTTCTTTAGCTCCGTTGCTCTTATTTTTCGACGTTTTACTGCATTTCCTTCAGTAGAAAATTTCAAAATTTTATAATTCAATCGAATCACTGATATCTGTATACCGTTTTGATCGTCTCGTCGCGCTGATCAAAACGATATATTTATTTGTGTAAATCGGAGTTCGGCGTTGCGAAGTATAATTATTTAACGGATTACAAACCGGTCCGTTACGCAACATAAACCGGTACCCGTTTTCTTCAACGTTCAGAAATCTAACAGTCTTTTAACTATTCAGCTGCCTTGGAAACCAAATAGCCACAGCGGTTACCGAGAATGTTAATGTTGTGACCTTTGGATTCTAGACATCTTTGTGTATACCTGCTATCATTTGCGTTCATTTTTTTTGTTAGCTTCACATTATATTCTCTGGTACGTGCTCCTCTTCTTCTCCCCTTCATCATTCTTTTACTTATTTTTTGTTTGTTCTTTCCAGAATTATGAAACTCACAAACCCATGCTTCCACCCTCTCTCCTCCATGTATGCACGTCCACCCACTCCACTGCCTACTACAACGACCACTCCCTCTACCTGTACCACCATCCAGCACCTCCTCCGCACTCAGCCCGACCATCCACACACACCCCGCCTCTGCCGCACCCATACCCACCTGCCACACGTCCACCCACCTGCCACACATCCACCCACCCACCGCCTCCGCCCATTGACCTGCACTCCGTCCACACGCCAACCTCCGCCTCCACCAGCCACTGCCCAGCCCGCCACTGCCTCACCGCTGTCCAGTCAGCAACCACCCGAGCCCACTACCCTACCCACGCAACACACCACAGCCTGCTCCGCAGTCCCCGTCCCTGACCTCGCCGATGCCCACAGAGCCGACCAGACTGCCTTGCTTCTTTATAAACATATACGTTTTTATAAATAAATAAAAAGAAGGAAGTTGGTTTATATACTATATACATTAGTTTATAAAACTGGTTTTGCAAGTATAGTTTCCAAGTTTTGTTCATAAATTTATATTCCACTTAGCTCACTATTGTTTGCTGTGTTTTGTTCCAGCAACTGCGGATCCGGGATCTCAGTCCTAGGCTTCAACTGATTTGTCGAATCTATCTTGCTTCGTTGTTGGTATGGTTTATATATATATATATATATATATATATATATTCAATCGATATATTTTGCAATAAACAAATTATTGATTAATTATTTGTTTGATTGCAGTTTGTGTTCGCTTTGTGTCGTGCTTGTTAGCGTCTCTTATCTATTCGTCTTCGTGCTTCATCATCTTCTCTAACCACGCAAGGTGAATATTTTATTCACGACTCAATTTATTATGTTATGATAATCAAGTGATAAATTGTTGTTATTATAAATTTGGATATTAAATTGTTGATTTCTAAAATTGTTGAATTAAAACTGTAAATTGTTATGCAAGTTAAATTTGAATATTGTTAGTTTACGATAAATAGCTGCGACATTTAATATGTTATGTGATGCTGAATTAGGTTGTTATAGAAGGAATTTTAATATGAAATTAAATCTGATAGGATAGTTAAACAAATTAAATTGGATTAAATATGTTGAATTTGACCCTTTAAATGATTCGACGCGTAGAAATAGAGTTAATCTCACTTGAACTATTGAATGTATGTAGTAAAATGATAATAAGAGACCAAGTGAAACTATAATGTAATAATCTTTAATTCGCATGAAATGATAGTGTGAATTCTAGGAATAATTAGATTAATTCCCATAAATAACAAATGTAAATTAATACGATTATTCCGGGATTATTTAAATAAATTGTTGAATTGTTATGTATGGTTGCTATTGTTTGTTTATTTACTTTGACACCATCCCTGTTATAACACTGCAAGTTCCCTTGCTATGTTTGATTTATATTGAATAATATTAGGTTGAATTGATAAAAACAATAAAACAACTTGGCCTAGGATAGATAATTAAAAGTAAGAAACCCGAATGGTCGACAAAAATCAATTTTGTAATTGAAAATATTTTCATTAAGTAACAAACTAAATAGGTTTAATTGAAATAAATTAACAAATTAAATTAATGGACTTAATTGGAAAGAATTAATAAATCTATTTAGTTGAATAAAATGAATTTGAAAATTTAATCGAAAGGAGATTTAGAAATGAGTGTGTTTTAAAATTTAATAATTTAAAGATTATTTAATGTAGATTTAAACTCGGTTTTTAATTAAATAAATTTGAAACTTGTTAGAAATCTAAATTAAGATTTTAGAAAATTCTAACGTAAATGGAATACAAAATTAACTAGAGTTTTGGATTTAGTCTAGTGATAATTTAAATTTAAATGATTAAATTTTAACGAATTAATTAAATCACGACATTATAAACGGAATATGGATTGAATCGATTTGTAACCCGAAAATAGCTTATTACGATGTATAGATCATTGAACTAAATAAATGGAAATGAATTTCTTTAAATAAAAATTTAATCGAATTTGGAAAACAAATCAAATTAAGTTTTGATAGAAGAAATTTAGTTAATGAAATTAGTTTAATCAAATTTATGATTTATTAATGTAACGATGAATGTCAGTACGAAATAAAATGAATAGAATTTGATTTAACGATTTGAACTTAATTGACCATTTAATTTGAATTAATTAATTATGAACTGTGATATCCCGAAAATTTTGACAATAACAATTTAATTGATTTGATCATATTGTTAATAATAAATTTGAAATGTTGTAATATGTGAACTAAATAGGCAAGACAAAGTAAAAGAGAATTTATCAACATCAAATAAACATATGCAGGTACAAATAAACATCTAGTATATATATATGCAGGTATAAGTAAAAGATATAAACCAGACAAAAGCATATAGGTAAGTACAAATAAAAAAATACTAACTAGGCTTGTAATATTTGTTGCCTGCAAGATAACAAAGCAAAAATGAAATAATTAAAAGCAAGATTTGCAGACAAGTCATAATAAAGTGGTCAAGTACATGAAATAAGCAAACCAGACAAGGAAGAAATCAAATATGCTGAAACATTTAGTACTTAAGATATGAAATACAATCCAGGCAAGAATAAGATAAGTATGAAATAGGTAAGAAGCTTATATAGGAAGTCAGATTATCTGCATAATTGAGTTTCAACATGTACTAATTAAATAAAGAGTAAACAAAAAGTACAAAGGGCATTTAATACAACATACAATTAGGTCAATTCGAATTGTGTAAAAACTCATTTCAGCCTCCAAAATAAATATCTTGCCTGATAAAACAAAAGAAAAATATCTGATCAATGTAATAATATAAATACTCCTGATCAAGGAGATAAGCATGTTCCAGTTGATGGCTCCCTGTACAACCTGTTTCTTTACATATATGCAATGCTTTTGTTCAACATAGCAACCAGGGAGAATAAGGTTATATTTCTTTTCAAACTGGAACAAGAAAATAAGCATCATGCATTTACAACTTCAACTAAACAAAAGCAAGAAGATTAAAGGGAGAGCAAAACTGTTTACAGTGTTTAAAAAGTTCAAACTGTTTTCAAATACCAAGCTATGCTCAGTTCATCCTCTCTAAAGCAGGTGAGTAACATCACATTTATAAACATGTAAGTATATTTATACTGCTATATGTTCTCTCTGAAGCATTAGTTATTTGTGAGTATATTTTACAAATACATCTCTGTGTTAAGGTGTGATATATGATAATCATCTCTGTGTAACTTTCTCTGTTGTTGTCAGGTTTAAGTTCACATAAGAAAATTTCTTTTGTACTTAATTCAAGCTTGAACAAGTCATAAATTTTGAACATATAATGTTGTTATAACATAGACTTGAGTCTAAAATTTGGTTTAAAGAAAAACAGTTTGTATTAGTCTGGAAAATATAGAACAACAGTGAAAACTTTAAATGAGTTTAAATTCGATTTTCATGAATCATGAATTCAGGCATATGAATCAATAACTAATACAAAAAATTGATTTTTAAAACCAGAATCACTATTTTTAATTAAGGGTTAAGGGTATGGTTCTGTGTTGAATAAAATGTGTGAATCGGTGATTTCTGGGTGATCTATTTGGATATGGGAATCGGGATTCATCCTGGAGGTGGGGGATTGACTGGAGATGGGTGGAAAAATGGTTGATGGTGATGATATTCACCAGAGAAGTTGCGGCAGTAGAACCATTTCTTGAACCCTAATTTCTACTGTGTTCAGTGAATCGAACACTGCAACCTGTGGTGGTGATCGAGTGCTTCAACTTTTTGGGGAATGATAGTGGGGTCGAAGTCGAAGTCGTAGCCGGAGCTACTGAATTTCAGGTGGTCGGGATTCCTCAGGCAAGGTAGTGACAGGTCCAGTAGGTGATGTTCTGTGCGTTTCCAGGTTTGGGTTTGTGTTCGTTTTCGATTTCGAGGCTTGAGCAAATGTTTGGGTGATCGTTGTGGGTTGCTGTGTGGTCAGGTGATGCGTTGGAGTGATCGTCGATGATCGGAGAGAGCTCCGGTGAGGGTACACGTGCACATGCACTGTGGTGCCTGGAAGGTGTTGTGAAGCAAGGGGTACTCGGGGTTTTAGGAATTTGACTCGGGATTTCTACGCGCAAATTCGAAGCGTGCTCGTGGTTGTCTCGGAGTAGTGGGAAGGGAAACTGGAAAGTTGTAACAGGGTATTAAAACCTGTAAAGTTTAAATTCTTTAAACTGGGTTTTAAAATGAAATATAAATGTTTGACATAGGTATTTAAACAAAAGAAAAGTTTGGATTTCAAAAGAAGTTAGAATCTCATTTTAAAATAAAATAAAGTTTAAAATTTTAAATTATTTGAAATCGCTTTAAAAAGGATTTCACTCGAGTGATTCGAGTGAAATAAATGAATCTCAGTTTGGATTTGTTGCTCGAGTTTCACTCGAGTGATTCGAGTGTCGGACTCGAAGAAATGCGGTGTTTTGCTCGTAAAAATAATTGTTTAACTCGGGTATTTTTTAGCTAGGGGTTTTAAACGTGTAAGTTTATTTCAGTTTTTAAAACCGGGCTTTTAAATAAAAAAATGTGTAGTTAAAACAAAGTTTAAATCAAGATAAGATTGGATTCAAAACGTAGTTTGAAATCTCAGCCTTTAAACAAATAAAGATTTTTAAATTTAAAATTTGTTTAAACTAATGATGAAGTGAATTTTTAAATTTGATTTGAATTCAATATGAAACCGTGTGTAAATTCCTTTAATCTACTATTTTAAGATAACTATTATTTCAGTTGTAAAATAAAAAGAGTTTGGAATTGATAAGATTAATTTCATTTCATTTTAAATCTTAAATTTAAAATGAATTTAAAATTAAATTTAAATTAAATTGATCAAATACCATATTAATGATAAATGGATCATTAAATAGGAAAGGGTTTAAAAACTTAAGGCTTGTAATTATCAAATTAACTAAATGGATAGTGAATGACTAGAATTAATTAACTTAGAAATTAAGAGTTTAATTTATTTTAATAAATTGTAAGTTAAAGATAAATTAATTGGTAATTAGGAAATCATTGGTTTAATATTTAATTAATGATTAGTAATAAATTAATAAGTTAATAAAGAATTAATGAATGAGTTATTAAGACTAACTTAAAATCGTAGTTAATTACTTTAGGAAAGTAATTAAAGGATTATAATTAGTTAATGAAGGTCATTAACTAAAATTATGAAATAATAAATTAATGGGATTATTTTTAATAATTAATTAAATTATTTATTTAAGATAAGCAATTGTGAATTGTTAAGTATAATTACTTAACGGAATTAATTACTCATTGTAATTAATTCGATTTAATTTGAATTGTTTAAGTTAATTAATTAAGTTTAATTAATTTAAATAATCATTTGTTGATGTGATAAGTATAATTACTTAGGGAAGTAATTAATGATAATTACTGGATGTAATTACCCAGGAATGATTTAATAGTGAAAGTAATTAGAAGATAATTACTTGGTATAATTAATCAAGGGTTTAATTAGAGATAATAAATTATGGAGTAATTTATTTATTTGATAAAGTAATTAAGGGTAGTTAATTACTGAATGGGGTTAATTAAGAGTGATTAACAATTTGGTTTAATTGAAGATTAATTACTTAATGTAATTAATTTAAATGGAAAATGTAATTAGAGATCATTAATTATTATAATTAATGATATAAATTAGAATAGATTATTTGGAAATAACTAATAAATGAATTGATTTACTAATGCAATTAATTGGGAAATAATGTAATTAATGTTAGTAAATTCAAGGTTAAATTCTGTGTTTAGTTAAAGGAAATTAATTTGTGAAATAATTAAAGGATAATTACTTAAATACAATTAAAAGTAAATTAATCAAGGATGATTAATTAAGTTGAATAATTGAGTGATGATAAATTAATTGATTGGTAATCGATTAATAGTGATATAAGCAATAGAATGGTTAAGTAATTAATTTAATTCGCTTTAAATTAATTAGAGGTAGGAAATTAATTTAATTCATTTAAAATTAATTTTTTTGCTGATGTGATTGCTTATATATTGATTGATGATATTGTTTACCCTGAATGGTTTGAGATCTCAATATGAGATTAATGATGCTATGTATGCTTTGTTTTAAGTATGATGATAATATGAATTATCTGTTATTATGATAATATGCATTATCTGATGTAGTGATAATATTGATTATCTGTTTATGTTGATGTTGACTATCTATTATGATATTGTGGATTAACTATCTGTGTGTTTGAATTACACTGATAAGACTAAATAGACAACTTGGCCCTAAAAGACACGTTTTGGATTTCGATGAGACCGGGATCGGGTTTTCCGCATTTGGAAGTCCGAAAACCACATCGATTCCAAATTAACGTTAGGTCGCGAATCTGAAGTGAAGATGAAGATTTAGAATGCAAGGGTTATCGTCGTTAACTCTGAGGGTGATTCCAAAATGAGTGTAACGAGATAATGCCTTCGGTTTCGTTCGAACCCGGAACGAACTTGTATGGATTGAATGCTTTCAACACATCGTCAGGTGGACGATGAGCATTCTAAGAAATGTGTTCTCTAAAGGTAATCGCAGCCTCAAGCCTCATCAACCGGGAATGGCTAAAACTGGGGAGGTGCAGCAAGGTTAGGTGGGTCATGCCCAAGCAGGACAAGATTTTCCCCTGTCTAGATGTCCCTTTTTATTCGGCTGTGTGGACAGTTGTGAGCTCCAACTGTCGGGGTTGTCTTGTTCGGGACTGTTCAGTAAGGAATGGTTCCGGCCTTGTGTTGCAGGGGATGAAGGGAGTAATCCTCGGTACGGTGATCTAGGCCCCGTACTGTGACGGGCGGTACCCCAATAGCCCTGCCATTGTATGGAATCCACAATCCAATAAGTGCCAACGGTTTTGATTGTATTACCCACTTCGGTGGCTAGTAGCTGGAATTTAATGAATGTAACAATTTCGGCTATTTTCTATTTACTTGAAAACCCTAGACCTATTATAATATCACAGAATTTCCTATCAAATGTTTTGGTTAGCGTAAGGTAAAAACTTACCATATTTATTCGTGGGAAGTCTTACGTGATACCTTTTGTTTTCAAATGTTTTTCAAAGTTAAACAACTTTAACCTGTTACTCATACCAGACCCATGTCTGACCCGGAGTTTATTTTTGTTTTTTCATAAACTCTCGGGTACCCAAATTTTTACGGGTAGCCAAGGGATTCAGGTTAGCTTTTGACGAATTCTGGAGGAGCAATGGAGCAGGAGGCTTCAGCGTTGTAGATAGATACATATAGTGTTCCGCTGTGTTGGTATCTTTGGGTTATTTGTTTGAGTGGTGTTGTATTAACTAGACAGGTGTTTATAACTGTCTAGTATGTGTTGTATGATCTGTAACTCTGATATATGAAAATTATGTAATAGTTATGTGATCTATTATATTTTGTTCCATTCCGCTATGAGATTCTGATGTGTTGTTCTTTCTTCTCTATCTTTTCTATTTTCTCATCCCTTTCTTTCTTCAAGACGATACGTCTTTCTGGTCATAGAAGGGCGGGTCGTCACAGTTGGTATCAGAGCGCTAGGTTGAGTGAATACCTAGGCTCTAGAGCGATTTCTTTCTTGAGAGAGCGTATTTGTAATTTTATTATATAAAAATATATATTTATTTCTACCTACTTGTTGGGTTACCTATCCGGGTTATCCAATATAAGTTATAAAGGTAGATAGGGTAGTGGTGTGTGTATCACGACTACCAAATGGTTGGAGTATAAATATTTGAGGTTGGAAGTGTATCTGTCGAGACTGTAGACCTAATACCGTCTCGAGTGAGCTTTGGATAGTGTAAGGATTTCATCGATCTCTGAAGGAAACCTGTTAAGGTTCGGAGTTCATTTTTGAAGTGTAAGTTTGGATGAGCTAGAGTTTGGACTCGTCAGTTTGGTTTGAGCAAGTCCGGATATCATATCTCTGGATGTAGTAGCTGTGTGATGAAACACAGTGACTGTGGAAGTCTCCGAAGATGTTCTTTGGAATCAGTGAGGAAGTGTAGCTGCTTCGGTGTTGTGGCTGAGTTCAGTAGAATGTTTCTGTTTGGTTTGAGGTCCGAGTTTCTCGAAGAGCTCTGGGTTAGGAATTTCTTGGCATTGGTGTGTTGGCAAGGAAGTTTTTAACTTCTGCCTCAGCAGTGTGGTTCCGTTTCTTTGATGGATTGGCTAATTAAGCATAGGCTGTTCTGTTTGGTAAAGAGAGAATAGTTTTCTTTGGTAGTGGGCTAGATTGATCGCAAAAGTGACTTGCGATTGTTGAGTTTCTTTTGAGTTATCTGATTTTTCTGGATGTCTTCAGGAAGTTAGAATTTGTCCGTGTCTAGAGATTGAGTTTGGTATCTTCTGGATTCTAGAGTGGTACTAATGGTTCAGCTCAGTAGTAAGATGACTTTTGGAGAATGGGTTGGTGAAGCAGCTCGGATTTTAGAGGAACTTCTGAGTTTCTTTAGTAAATTTGTTGGACCATAGTTCTATGATGTGTTGCCCAGCTAGTATTCATGATGATCATCAGCATTTCATCTGCTCAGTCAGAGTTGCGCAGTGGAAGCATGATGGCAGCTGGTTTAAAGTGGAAACAACTGGAATTTGCAGTGTTTGGATTAGAGAGTTTCTACTGGGAATTTTTCAGGATCTTAAGACCGGATTGGAATGCATCTATATTATCTTTCCATATGAGAAAAAGTAAGATCAGTTTGTTTCTAAGAACATCAGTAAGTGTTGAGCTGATCAGGAAGGATGTAGGCAACCCAGGATCGTCCGAAGAGTTGTGGATAAGAGACGAAGAAATTTGGACTCCATAATCGGAGATTTGATTTTGGATAAGTGTTTAGTTTCAGGATTGAATTGTCAGTTTGGATAACTGGAATTCGGAGTGTTTCACGTATCTCTGAGGGAGTACGTGTAAGAGCTATCTTTGATTGTAGAGTCAGCAGTTCAGAGAGTTTTGGTTGTTGAGTTAGACTTATCTGTAGTCTGACATCCTGTTTCGTTTTGTGGATCCAGATGAATAGAATCTCAGTAGCTTAGTAATATTGATTGTTGAATTCTGTAGAGCGAGTTTCCCAATATTTATACTTAGGGAAACTCGAGAAAATTCTATTTAGAATTTTATTTGGACGATTAGATTTGTAGATTGGATGAATTGGTTGCTTTGGTTGTTAGCATAAGATTGATATATGCTTGTGTTTTAAAATTTAATCTTTAATTAAATTATTAAATAACCTTTGTTTTAAATTTCGGGGACGAAATTCTTTTAAAGGGGGAAGAATGTGATATCCCGAAAATTTTGACAATAACAATTTAATTGATTTGATCATATTGTTAATAATAAATTTGAAATGTTGTAATATGTGAACTAAATAGGCAAGACAAAGTAAAAGAGAATTTATCAACATCAAATAAACATATGCAGGTACAAATAAACATCTAGTATATATATATGCAGGTATAAGTAAAAGATATAAACCAGACAAAAGCATATAGGTAAGTAGAAATAAAAAAATACTAACTAGGCTTGTAATATTTGTTGCCTGCAAGATAACAAAGCAAAAATGAAATAATTAAAAGCAAGATTTGCAGACAAGTCATAATAAAGTGGTCAAGTACATGAAATAAGCAAACCAGACAAGGAAGAAATCAAATATGCTGAAACATTTAGTACTTAAGATATGAAATACAATCCAGGCAAGAATAAGATAAGTATGAAATAGGTAAGAAGCTTATATAGGAAGTCAGATTATCTGCGTAATTGAGTTTCAACATGTACTAATTAAATAAAGAGTAAACAAAAAGTACAAAGGGCATTTAATACAGCATACAATTAGGTCAATTCGAATTGTGTAAAAACTCATTTCAGCCTCCAAAATAAATATCTTGCCTGATAAAACAAAAGAAAAATATCTGATCAATGTAATAATATAAATACTCCTGATCAAGGAGATAAGCATGTTCCAGTTGATGCCTCCCTGTACAACCTGTTTCTTTACATATATGCAATGCTTTTGTTCAACATAGCAACCAGGGAGAATAAGGTTATATTTCTTTTCAAACTGGAACAAGAAAATAAGCATCATGCATTTACAACTTCAACTAAACAAAAGCAAGAAGATTAGAGGGAGAGCAAAACTATTTACAGTGTTTAAAAAGTTCAAACTGTTTTCAAATACCAAGCTATGCTCAGTTCATCCTCTCTAAAGCAGGTGAGTAACATCACATTTATAAACATGTAAGTATATTTATACTGCTATATGTTCTCTCTGAAGCATTAGTTATTTGTGAGTATATTTTACAAATACATCTCTGTGTTAAGGTGTGATATATGATAATCATCTCTGTGTAACTTTCTCTGTTGTTGTCAGGTTTAAGTTCACATAAGAAAATTTCTTTTGTACTTAATTCAAGCTTGAACAAGTCATAAATTTTGAACATATAATGTTGTTATAACATAGACTTGAGTCTAAAATTTGGTTTAAAGAAAAACAGTTTGTATTAGTCTGTAAAATATAGAACAACAGTGAAAACTTTAAATGAGTTTAAATTCGATTTTCATGAATCATGAATTCAGGCATATGAATCAATAACTAATACAAAAACTTGATTTTTAAAACCAGAATCACTATTTTTAATTAAGGGTTAAGGGTATGGTTCTGTGTTGAATAAAATGTGTGAATCGGTGATTTCTGGGTGATCTATTTGGATATGGGAATCGGGATTCATCCTGGAGGTGGGGGATTGACTGGAGATGGGTGGAAAAATGGTTGATGGTGATGATATTCACGAGAGAAGTTGCGGCAGTAGAACCATTTCTTGAACCCTAATTTCTACTGTGTTCAGTGAATCGAACACTGCAACCTGTGGTGGTGATCGAGTGCTTCAAATTTTTGGGGAATGATAGTGGGGTCGAAGTCGAAGTCGTAGCCGGAGCTACTGAATTTCAGGTGGTCAGGATTCCTCAGGCAAGGCAGTGAAAGGTCCAGTAGGTGATGTTCTGTGCGTTTCCAGGTTTGGGTTTGTGTTCATTTTCGATTTCGAGGCTTGAGCAAATGTTTGGGTGATCGTTGTGGGTTGCTGTGTGGTCAGGTGATGCGTTGGAGTGATCGTCGATGATCGGAGAGAGCTCCGGTGAGGGTACACGTGCACGTGCACTGTGGTGCCTGGAAGGTGTTGTGAAGCAAGGGGTACTCGGGGTTTTAGGAATTTGACTCGGGATTTCTACGCGCAAACTCGAAGCGTGCTCGTGGTTGTCTCGGAGTAGTGGGAAAGGAAACTGGAAAGTTGTAACAGGGTATTAAAACCTGTAAAGTTTAAATTCTTTAAACTGGGTTTTAAAATGAAATATAAATGTTTGACATAGGTATTTAAACAAAAGAAAAGTTTGGATTTCAAAAGAAGTTTGAATCTCATTTTAAAATAAAATAAAGTTTAAAATTTTAAATTATTTGAAATCGCTTTAAAAAGGATTTCACTCGAGTGATTCGAGTGAAATAAATGAATCTCAGTTTGGATTTGTTGCTCGAGTTTCACTCGAGTGATTCGAGTGTCGGACTCGAAGAAATGCGGTGTTTTGCTCGTAAAAATAATTGTTTAACTCGGGTATTTTTTAGCTAGGGGTTTTAAACGTGTAAGTTTATTTCAGTTTTTAAAACCGGGCTTTTAAATAAAAAAATGTGTAGTTAAAACAAAGTTTAAATCAAGATAAGATTGGATTCAAAACGTAGTTTGAAATCTCAGTCTTTAAACAAATAAAGATTTTTAAATTTAAAATTTGTTTAAACTAATGATGAAGTGAATTTTTAAATTTGATTTGAATTCAATATGAAACCGTGTGTAAATTCCTTTAATCTACTATTTCAAGATAACTATTATTTCAGTTGTAAAATAAAAAGAGTTTGGAATTGATAAGATTAATTTCATTTCATTTTAAATCTTAAATTTAAAATGAATTTAAAAGTAAATTTAAATTAAATTGATTAAATACCTTATTAATGATAAATGGATCATTAAATAGGAAAGGGTTTAAAAACTTAAGGCTTGTAATTATCAAATTAACTAAATGGATAGTGAATGACTAGAATTAATTAACTTAGAAATTAAGAGTTTAATTTATTTTAATAAATTGTAAGTTAAAGGTAAATTAATTGGTAATTAGGAAATCATTGGTTTAATATTTAATTAATGATTAGTAATAAATTAATAAGTTAATAAAGAATTAATGAATGAGTTATTAAGACTAACTTAAAATTGTAGTTAATTACTTTAGGAAAGTAATTAAAGGATTATAATTAGTTAATGAAGGTCATTAACTAAAATTATGAAATAATAAATTAATGGGATTATTTTTAATAATTAATTAAATTATTTATTTAAGATAAGCAATTGTGAATTGTTAAGTACAATTACTTAACGGAAGTAATTAAGGAATTAATTACTCATTGTAATTAATTCGATTTAATTTGAATTGTTTAAGTTAATTAATTAAATTTAATTAATTTAAATAATCATTTGTTGATGTGATAAGTATAATTACTTAGGGAAGTAATTAATGATAATTACTGGATGTAATTACCCAGGAATGATTTAATAGTGAAAGTAATTAGAAGATAATTACTTGGTATAATTAATCAAGGGGTTAATTAGAGATAATAAATTATGGAGTAATTTATTTATTTGATAAAGTAATTAAGGGTAGTTAATTACTGAATGGGGTTAATTAAGAGTGATTAACAATTTGGTTTAATTGAAGATTAATTACTTAATGTAATTAATTTAAATGGAAAATGTAATTAGAGATCATTAATTATTATAATTAATGATATAAATTAGAATAGATTATTTGGAAATAACTAATAAATGAATTGATTTACTAATGCAATTAATTGGGAAATAATGTAATTAATGTTAGTAAATTCAAGGTTAAATTCTGTGTTTAGTTAAAGGAAATTAATTTGTGAAATAATTAAAGGATAATTACTTAAATACAATTAAAAGTAAATTAATCAAGGATGATTAATTAAGTTGAATAATTGAGTGATGATAAATTAATTGATTGGTAATCGATTAATAGTGATATAAGCAATAGAATGGTTAAGTAATTAATTTAATTCGCTTTAAATTAATTAGAGGTAGGAAATTAATTTAATTCATTTAAAATTAATTTTTTTGCTGATGTGATTGCTTATATATTGATTGATGATATTGTTTACCCTGAATGGTTTGAGATCTCAATATGAGATTAATGATGCTATGTATGCTTTGTTTTAAGTATGATGATAATATGAATTATCTGTTATTATGATAATATGCATTATCTGTTGTAGTGATAATATTGATTATCTGTTTATGTTGATGTTGACTATCTATTATGATATTGTGGATTAACTATATGTGTGTTTGAATTACACTGATAAGACTAAATAGACAACTTGGCCCTAAAAGACACGTTTTGGATTTCGATGAGACCGGGATCGGGTTTTCCGCATTTGGAAGTCCGAAAACCACATCGATTCCAAATTAACGTTAGGTCGCGAATCTAAAGTGAAGATGAAGATTTAGAATGCAAGGGTTATCGTCGTTAACTCTGAGGGTGATTCCAAAATAAGTGTAACGAGATAATGCCTTCGGTTTCGTTCGAACCCGGAACGAACTTGTATGGATTGAATGCTTTCAACACATCGTCAGGTGGACGATGAGCATTCTAAGAAATGTGTTCTCTAAAGGTAATCACAGCGTCAAGCCTCATCAACCGAGAATGGCTAAAACAGGGGAGGTGCAGCAAGGTTAGGTGGGTCATGCCCAAGCAGGACAAGATTTTCCCCTGTCTAGATGTCCCTTTTTATTCGGCTGTGTGGACAGTTGTGAGCTCCAACTGTCGGGGTTGTCTTGTTCGGGACTGTTCAGTAAGGAATGGTTCCGGCCTTGTGTTGCAGGGGATGAAGGGAGTAATCCTCGGTACGGTGATCTAGGCCCCGTACTGTGACGGGCGGTACCCCAGTAGCCCTGCCATTGTATGGAATCCACAATCCAATAAGTGCCAACGGTTTTGATTGTATTACCCACTTCGGTGGCTAGTAGCTGGAATTTAATGAATGAAACAATTTCGGCTATTTTCTATTTACTTGAAAACCCTAGACCTATTATAATATCACAGAATTTCCTATCAAATGTTTTGGTTAGCGTAAGGTAAAAACTTACCATATTTATTCGTGGGAAGTCTTACGTGATACCTTTTGTTTTCAAATGTTTTTCAAAGTTAAACAACTTTAACCTGTTACTCATACCAGACCCATGTCTGACCCGGAGTTAATTTTTGTTTTTTCATAAACTCTCAGGTACCCAAATTTTTACGGGTAGCCAAGGGATTCAGGTTAGCTTTTGACGAATTCTGGAGGAGCAATGGAGCAGGAGGCTTCAGCGTTGTAGATAGATACATATAGTGTTCCGCTGTGTTGGTATCTTTGGGTTATTTGTTTGAGTGGTGTTGTATTAACTAGACAGGTGTTTATAACTGTCTAGTATGTGTTGTATGATCTGTAACTCTGATATATGAAAATTATGTAATAGTTATGTGATCTATTATATTTTGTTCCATTCCGCTGTGAGATTCTGATGTGTTGTTCTTTCTTCTCTATCTTTTCTATTTTCTCATCCCTTTCTTTCTACAAGACGATACGTCTTTCTGGTCGTAGAAGGGCGGGTCGTCACATGAACAAAATTTAATAAGCGAAATTTAGATCTTATTAGATTGAATTTGAATACTTAATTATATTGTTAACTCGAACATTGAACTAAAATTCATTTGGATATATGTTTTCAAAATCTGGAATAAATCAAATTGTAAATGTCACATTTTAGAAGTCAAATTTGCAACTTGACTTTTGGAATTTGATTTGTTAGAACATTAATTTAACCGACCATCAGGTAAAAATACGTAGTTATTAAAGAGACCGGGATCAGATATGGACATACTCTCTGTCGATACCGAAACCACTTTAATAACTATTATACGCAGAGTGTTGATCCAGAATGAAGTGGATGGTTTGATGAACGCGTTGATTGAAGAAAGAGAACGATATTGGATGACCCTTGACATGACTAAAACAGGAGCCGCGCCGGGCCATTGAGGTTCGCTACCTCTAGCGGACACACTTCTTCGATACCATATCTATTACTTTTGTGATTCGATTTGGGTGCACCCTTGATTTGGGAGTGTTGTTTCGCGGTGTTGAGATAGTAGCTGCTATGCTCAACATTAGTCTGGATCACGCAACTACTAGTATCCTAGTTGGTATTGCCTCATGTACCTTGTCATACTGATTATCCTATTCGCGACCACTACGTTTTGTTTTGTGTTATACCTATGGGGTACCCTCTGATAACCACTAGTTTACGGTGGGGCCTACGGCGCTGTATAGACTATGACATTATAAAATGTGTTAAGGGGGATTATGGTAACGCCTTAGTGCTATTTTAATATTCTATTTTACTGATTAGACATTATCTACATATCGTATTCTATTGTATATATATAGATAGTTTATCGAATCCTTTGAGATGTTTATTTTATTCATCTTTGAGTTATGGACTTTTCCTTGCACTTGATTATCTTGTATAAGATTTTGAGTCCTGACTCGAGTGTTTCTTTTTGTATATGCTCGGGTCAGTCTGAAGCTATCTAGTTGCTGATCAAGGTTGGTTGAAGATGTTGAAGACTTAGCATTATCTTTATCAGTCTATTTCTATTCCAGTATTGTTGTTCTTGTCTGTTGGATATTTATGTATTTCATTTCAGCCATTTTATGTTGAGACATTGTTGTACTTTTGTAGTAGCTTCATGAACTACTATTATGACGATGTATTTTCCGCTGCATTATTCTGTGACTGTTCTGTGTCTGTGATGTTGTATTGATTCTCATTTACATTTATGTATATATAATCCCATAATGATTCGTGTTTTGTATCATTTAAGTTGACATGTGTGGATTATTGTCAATTTAAATGGTCCAAATACACGGGTTGTTACACTGGAATATATGCACACCTGTTGTTTTTTTTTAAACTAAGATTGTTATTAGAAATCCCTTATCTCTGGGTTTGTTTCCCTGTTAGAACTAATATGTAAACAAAGTTTGGTTGTTAGCACAAATTCAGAGCTGTAAATTTTGTTATAAATCAAAATTATGTTCTTAAATCATGTTTTAGTTGTATTAAAAAAAAGAACAAATATTACAGTTTTAATTAAATTGTTGAAAAAAAAAACATTTCTGTTTTTAAACAAAGGGGGAAATTTTTGGAAAATATCTGAAGGCTAGTATTTGTGGGGGTTAAGATGCCTTCTGTAGTGGAGTTTTGATGTAAGTATGTTAGAGGAAATTGGTGATGGATGATCAAAAGGGGAGGAGATGATATTTGGGTTTCCAGGTTTTCAAAACCTTGGGTTTAAGTGTGCAGTACTTACCATATGCTCATGTTCTCTGTTGCATTGAGTGGGTTAGGATTTTGAGAGATTGTATAGGAAGTGTAAAAGTAGCTATGGCCAAGTTCGTGTCGGTGATGGTGGCTGGAGGTGGTACTTTTGGGTGTTGGCAGGTTGGTCTTGGTTGCATGTTGACTCAGGTAACATATTGGAAGTGTGTAGGGTTTATTTTTCCCGAAGTAAGCCTCGAGTTTTTATGCTTCTGACTCGAAGCAGAGGGTAGGTAAACTCGAAGTAAAAATGATGGGTTCTCGGGTATTTGGTTGCAGAGTTAAACCAGAGAGTATTTGCAGTTTTAAATTTTAATGGAATACATATTTTAAGTTGAAACCTGATTCAAGTATGAATTAAACTGAATTCAAATGGAGTTCTGAGTTCAAAGTTTTAAAAATGAAATTTTTAAATTTAAACAAAGTTTTAAATTCTGTTTAAATCAAGATTTTTAAAACTGTTTCAGGTTTTATAACAGGAAGTTTGTAGTTTTAAGAATTTTGAATGAATTCACATTCTAAGTTGTAATTTGATCTAAATGCAAGTTAAATCTAAATTCAAATAGAGTTTGAATTCAAAGCTTTTAAAAATGTAATATTTTAAATTTAAACAAGTATTAAATTTGGTTTTAAATCAATATTAAAACTGTTGCAGGTTTAAAGACCTATAATTTTGCAGTTTGTATTTTAAATAAAATTCATATTTTTAAGTTGCAACATGATTCAAGTGTAACTTGAATCTGAATTCAAATGTTATTTTGAATTCAAAGTTTTAAAAATGAAAATCTTAAATTTAAATAAGATTTAAATTCAGTTTTAAAATAAGTTTAAAACACAGTTTCAGGTTTACCTTTTAAAAACCAAATTTTGATTTAAAAAAGTTTTTGTAAGTTTTAAACATTGAACAGATTTAAACATTTTTAAACAAAATTTAAATTGGTTTGAAATCAAATTAAAACAGTTTCAAATTTACTTTGAAACCCAGTTTTGATTTCAAACAGTTTATAAATTTAAAGAAGAATGAATGAACATATTTCAATGTTTAATATAGATTTGAAAATAAAATTTGATTTCAAATAAGTTTAAAATTGAAGGAATTTGTTTCCTTTAGTATTTGTATTAAAATATGAAGTGTTTTGTAACGGCCCACTCCGAGACCCACATTAGCAAAGAGTATTACGAGGTAATATCGTCTGCTAATACGGAGAATAGAGCTGGATAGGAGCGACCATCCATAGTCTTGTCTTAACTATCTATTGAATACGTCGATAAATGTAGCATTTTATTCATGTGGATCGACATATCCAATAGGTACTTAATACAAAACTATAATGGCTAAAAGATCTAACAGAACAAAATATAACAAATCAAATGCAAGCCACATCACAGAACAGTAGATCATCACATACATATACACATATACAGATACATCACAGAGTATACAAAACGATACATGTCAAGTGGTATAGCAACCATAACATATAGGCGAGTCAAAAGAATATACATATCAGAGTTACAACCTAAAAGGACTACACAAAAAGCTATAACAAAAGGAGATAGAAGAATAGTCCATGCGGAAGCAGAATAGGCTAAGTCCGAATGTACCTAACCTGAAACACCTCGGTCTGACCCGAGTATAAAATACACGGGTCAGTCTAGCAAAAAAAATCAGTTAGATAAGCTAAATGATAATAAACATGCAAGATCATAAAGTACCACAAATATCTTTAAAAGAGATTACTCGATCATCTAGAAAAAGATGAATCATAACAAGCCTCATATCATCGGCATCTCAAATAAACAAAGGATATGAATATCCCAAATCAAGCCAAAAAAGCAAATAACAGATGCCAACAAAGGTAACACAAGTTTCCACAAGGTAATCGCTATGTATCGAGTGGTTCAAAAGACCTACTCCGAAAGGCGATACTCTAGGGAAATATAAATATCAATGAAACAAAAGATGCACGTGCTCAGTACTGTATAAACAAGGATCCACAAGCCTGAAGGCGACAAACCCAAGTATCTCTCGAGCGGTGACGAAGGACCAACTCCAAAAGCGATACTATAGGGCAACAAACCCGAAGGCAACAAACCCAAGTATCTCTCGAGCGGTGACGATGGACCAACTCCAAAAGCGATACTATAGGGCAACAAACCCGAAGGCAACAAACCGTAGTGGCGAAGGTCCGGAGGCCCAGTACTGGACACCACTAACTGGCAATATGTGTCACAAACTCTCGGAAAGGAAACCGAAAAGTGTTAACGTGTGTCCCATACCACACGTTCGCACTAAACGATTTACTAACCGTTAGTCAATTCCACACTTAAAGCAGTACAAAGTTTACATCATCTCATCGGTAAACCAGACCCAAAGTTCAAAACGATCAAACGAATAGATTAGGAATTAACTGAAAAGATAAACGCACATGTTCATAGCACGCGTTTTATCTAATCATTTAATTCTCCTCTCTCTTCGCTCGAAGTGCAAAATTGTGTGTTCTATATAGAAATTAAATTGAAGAAAACAAGTTTTAGGAACGCTTCAAAATCGCTTTAGAAATTGCATTTGAAATTCTCCTATTATGGAGTAACTAATTTAATACTTAAAAATAATATTAAATAATAATTTTAAAAGTCAATTTGCTTGAAAAATACTTTGTAATGCTTTATAAAACCCATGTACGAAATCTAGAGAAAAATCTCAAATAAATCGGAAAATATCAGAAAAAGCAGAAAATTATTCAAAGATAAAAAAAAACCCGGTGAAAACAGGCTGTGAACCCAAGTTCGACAGCAGGTTTGGACCTGCAAACCGAGTCCAAATGACCTGGAATTTGGTAGGAATATAGTACAACATTCCTACTTCAATCTTCAGAAAGAATCATTCAAATCTGATTTGAAACGAAGAATCTGCGTCGTTGCAAAGTTGGACCAAAACATGGTTTAAACACTGAATTACAGCAAGCTGTGAGTACAAGTTCGACGGTAGTTTCGTAATAGCAAACCAACCCAGATGTTAATGAAATTTTGTAGGAATGTAATTCAACACTCCTATTTCAATCTGCAAAAAGAATCACTCAAATCCACTTCGAAACGAAGAATCTGCGTCGTTTCAAAGTTGGACCAAAACAAGATTTAAACACTGAATTACAGCAAGCTATGAGTACAAGTTTGACGGTAGTTTCGTAATAGCAAACCAGCCCAGATGTTAATGAAATTTTATAGGAATGTAATTAAACACTCCTATTTCAATCTGCAAAAAGAATCACTCAAATCCAATTTGAAACGAACGAGTTATGCTGTCACAAACATGAACTCAGGCCATGTTTGCAACAGTTCAAAAACCAAAAATGTACAGGCCTGAAACCATTCTCGGTTCATCTTCCAGGCATAAAACAGAGAAGTAAATGATATCTAATTGAGCTCAAAATTGGCACGATTATAGTAGAAAACTTCATCTTCCAAACAAAAAAAGAATCATTGAATTCCAGTAAGAAATGAATGAGTTATGCGGTCTCAAACATGTACTCAGACCATGTTTGCAGCAACTCAAATCAACTACAGGCAAAAATCTGTGCCCGAGTGAATTTTGCATCAATGTTTTGGACATTCAAACGACATTATATTTCAACCAAAATTTGCAGAAATGAAGTTCAACATGCAAGCTATCATATGCAAGAAATCCGGCAGCATTTCGTTGCCGGAACCAAAATATATAAACATGCAAAGAAGCAACCCAAACTAGATTTGCAGAAAGAAACTTATCAGCAAAAAAAAAATTGATTACAAAAGCTCAAATTTCAATTTTTCAAACTTTGCTTCAGCTAGAAATTATGAGTTTATCACTCACCTTACTGTTAGAAATGATCCAACCTCGAATTTTAGTCAAAAGATTGAAGCTTTTGGTTGAAAGATAGCCTCTAATAACCTGTAGAGAAGATAGAAATAACATGCAAAAGAAAGTTTTACTGTAATTAGAGAACCACTTCACAAATTAGAGATTTTGATGAAATTAAGGGATTGGGAGTTAGATTACCTTTGTTTTTTTTTTCTCTAGAGTGAAAAAGGTTCTAATTTGCTTGAATTTTATGAAGAAAATGGCTTGGATTGAGAAGTTGGTAAAGAGGGTTTTGCTTTTCTCATTACCAGGTTAAGGAAGAAGATGGTGTTTGAGAAAAAAAAAAGAATGTACAACATTCTTTTTCTCATTTCCAAACCAGGTTATGCACTAATGGGCCTTGGATCCATTAGTAAAAGGAAAATAAATGGCCTATTGGTTAATTAATTCACTCAGAAACATAAAATGCTTCAAATATACACTATTTAAATAAACAAATGTCATTTTCTTTCAAACTTTCACACAACAAGGTATGTTACTTTACATACTTATGAAGTAACATATTTTATATTATATAAAAAGATTAATTTTAATTTTTGAAACATTTATATTATTAAAATCTCTTATTTTACAAAAATGCACAATTTTAACAAATAAATGCACAAAACATTATTTTTAACTTCTAAAATTCCACAAAAATATTTTTCTTGCCTAAAAAATATAACTAACCATTCTAAACTCAAATTTATAATTAAAACTCATTTTTACAACAATTTCCATGTTTTTATTTAAATAAACAGCCTTTAAAAATCAAATACTTCCTTTAAAAATTATTATAAGAAGTAATTGCCAATAATTAATACAATTATTGCATTTTCTCTAAATAAAAACTATTTTCCATTTATTATAAACCCAAACAAACAAAATAAAGTTTCAAACTTTATTTTCTCATTTTAATTTCCAAAATTCATTGTTTATTCCAAATAAACAATTTAAAATCTTCAATTTTATTTTAATTTACAATATTAAATTATAACTACCGTTATAATTTAGTATTAATAGGTAACCTCCAAAATCAGGGTTGTTGCAAACTCCCCTCCTTAAAAAAATTGCGTCCACGCAATTTCTAGAGAAGAGTTAAATTCAACATAATTATATCATCAATCAAAGGAAGATAGATAAGCTCGAGTTTAAAACTTCTCACCCTCAGCACAAGATGATAGAAAACCAAGATAAGATTGCTCAATTAATTCTATGGTTTTCCAAGTACAATACTTAGGGTTAGCGGGCCATAGAATTTCATAAGCGGAACATTCTTATTTCGAAGGTGTTCAATCTTCGAAACAACTACACGAATAGAATTTGGCACAATACACAAGTCGGTGAGACTCGTGATTATGCAACATAAGAGAATTAATAATTGAGATTAAATCTCGAAGATACAACGAAATTGGGTTACCTGAAACATATCATGAATACCCAAAACTGAATAGAAAACGGTGCATGAAAGCAATCGAACCAAGGCGTTCAGTAATATTAGATGGTCCTATATAACTAGGAGTCAACTTTTTGAATATACTGAAATGCACCTACCTCTTTTGAAGGAGTAACACAAATAAGCACAATCATCAAAAGAGGATTCAACAAAAGATATGTGGTATTTTAAGCTACCACCATAACACATGACTGCATGAATGCAAGTCATCACAAAAATCACACTAAGGCAAGACACATAAGAATGGATTACAAGAAATTTTCTCAAAAATTTGTTATAAGAGTTTTCACTCAAGTCCATTTTCTTTTATACACAAAACACAAATTTCAATACAAGAAAATTTTTGAAGCCTCTTACTTAAATTTTCAATTCAATCATCTTTACTTTAAATTTAAAGTAAATTAAATTAGAGTTGTTCCATACTCTAATTCCAAAAAAAAATACACTACAATAAGTAATATATATTTTTCCATTAAATTATCAAATTTTAAACCATTTTACTCTATGACTTAAAAAGGACACTTATTAGACCCTTCATTGATGGCTCTAAATATTCATTAATTAAATTTTCTCAAAAATTTTCTAAGTCTTTAATTTTTCGAAAAATTCGGCAGGGTCTCCTTTGCATGAAGAGCCTTTTACGATTTCATAAGTAATAATTATAGATATATATCGACCAAAAGGTCAGAACATAATATATATATTTAACACATAAACACCTTGCAATTCATACCTTTCATTTTTAACGTTTAAAATGCGAGCATGCATACTTTTATACTTACTATTTTGCTAATTAATCATTCAAATATCCTCTTTCACCTGCACTTAACTTATTGAAACATATTAGCATGCACTTATAAACATATGAAGCATTAAAATCAAAGTTTAAATAAGACAACAACTCAAACCTTCAAAATTTTCAAATTCAGGCCTGCTAGAAAGACTCAGACTTTTGACATAGTAAAACTCAAAATCTGAAAATACTCATAAAATAAAAGTTATTCTACTCAGTCCATGCTTTCCAGGATCATGAAAATCAGATTCACGCTTTGAAAGTTATGCTCAATTTACTTTCAGCTTTAAACTCAGGAATTATAAAAGAGGACAGAGATGTCCATCAGTTTTCAAACTCATTCTTGAATAACCAAACTGCAAAATTTTCGAAAATGATGCAAAGATGATTTCTAGCTTACTGAAAGCACTCTCTTTTGCAAAAAGAATGTACTCATTTGGATTTGTAAATCCAAAGTTATCGCTGTTTTAAACAGCACTTTTCAATTAAAATTTTCCAATACAGGACCTTTTATTGTTAAATTTTCAAAACATAATTAAATCCAACCAAATAATTTTAGATCAAAAATCTTTTCTCTAAAACATTTATTACACGACCCTTTTCTCCGGAAAGCTAAGACATCTAGAATTACACTATAATACATGCAACAAACTTTCAAAATGGTTTACAAAGAAAACCTTTTCCCAATTAACAAACAAGTCTTTTAAAAGAAGACTCATATTTTAATTAAGATAATTACTTTCTTATATCATTAAGAAACAATTATCTATCCAAACTAGACCTTGGAATTACATATTGATTTTTTTTTTAAATTGCTTTCACAATAAAAAATCATATCTTGTTGCTCTATTTATTATTACTTCTAGGTTTTCACAAAAATTTGCATTTTATAATAAATGAATCTTTTATATTCAATTTTCTCTTAATCCACAAAGCTAAACATTTATTTTATTATCATTAAGAACTTGTCAAGGTTGATACTTAATTCAAACTTGTTTTCAATTGAACTTCACAAATACATAATTAACAAGTTTTTAATACTATTTAAATTCATAACCAAACTTACTCTAATGGTTTTGCTCCTTAATAAATTTCATGCTAATTCAAAAGCACCAATTTAGCATTTTCTTAAATTTTCCCAAAGGCATACCTTTTTTTCCACTTGTTATTAATCAAATGATTAAATGTTTAAACTAATCTTCATAACTATCCTTTTACTTTTTACTAAACCTCATTCCAATCTATATTTTAGATTTCTAAACAATTCATTTTCTTAATTTGAATACTTTGTTTTATTAATCACTATCACATGATAGTTTCATCCAATTAAGGTATTTCCTTAATTAAAATTATTTGCCATATAAATAAATTACCATCAGGTAATATTTTCCAAAAATACTTTAACCAAAAGTTTACTTAAGCATTTTAAACTTTCCATATATGTAAACTTTCACAAACATGTAATATAACCAATAGTGAATAAAATTTATTTAAATGAAACCATATTCAAATTTTCCAATTATCAATTTATAAAATGATAACATCTAACTAATAAATTCATAGTGAATGACATTATCAAGGACTGCAAAGTTGACCAAGATCAACATTGCCTCTCCATTGCCCTCTATGTCACACTATTTCCATAAGTCCTTATGTATGTATATAAAATACTTATCTCAAATGGCAATTTTGAATTTTCAAAAACTTTGCAATATCTTTATATATTTTTGCATTCAACATCCATATTAGTAAATATTGTTTATTGCCATTTCAAAAGTATGTGTCACATCGCCTCGTAAGCGTTTAGGAATCCCTATCGATAACGCTGATCAGACGCATCGACCAGAATTCTTAAAATACTTATTAGCCAATTGACACAAGAAATTATAAAACCTTTTTTTTTATTTCTTAATGAATCTTAAACTTGGTTGTAACAATGTTTATTTTCAAAACATAAAACATTTTCTAATTATACAACCATACAATCAATTCATAAACAATCAAGTTATATACATAAGTATATCTCTTGTTAGAATGATTTTCCATTCACATGGATGCTTTCTTTCCCAAAAATTCTTTTAGTAATTTTACTTCTTTAAAATGCATCCATGAAATTCTTAGACATTAAATTTTTATTTTATTTTAACCTTTGGTTAAATACCACTTATGAATCAAATTTCATTTTAAAAATTTAATCTTTCTAATAATTCTTGCGGTAGCTACAACTTGAAGACACCGCAAGTTCTTGTCATTAACATTGAGTATGTTTCTAACTCTCAATTATATCACCTACTCAATATTGTTTCAAAAATTACTATGCTAACACACATTCATGCAGTTATTAACCAAACAAGCATTTACTAAAACAAAGCATTAAATGTGCCCAGCGAAAACAGACACACCGTTTCCGCTGCGCAACTCTAATCACTAAGGATCAAAACACATAAATTAAATCTAAGCCATCTGAGGTCTAATTTCTACTATTATAAAAATAGTGATATTTAAAACCCTTATAATGTTTTCAAACATATTATCCATTCAAAGAAAATGAAAAGACTAAAGGCACGATTGAGGAATTCGTAGCACTTGTATTACACTTTGATGTACCGTAATATGTGTTTCTGTTCTGTGTTTATCATATTTTGTCCTGAACTCAGCTCTGATGCCAAGCTGTAACGCCCCACTCCGAGACCCACATTAGCAAAGAGTATTACGAGGTAATACCATCTGCTAATACGGAGAATAGAGCTGGATGGAGCGACCATCCATAGTCTTGTCTTAACTATCTACTGAATACGTCGATAAATGTATCATTTTATTCATGTGGATCGACATATCCAATAGATACTTAATACAAAACTATAATGGCTAAAAGATCTAACAGAACAAAATATAACAACTCAAATGCAAGCCACATCACAGAACAGTAGATCATCACATACATATACACATATACAGATACATCACAGAGTATACAAAACGATACATGTCAAGTGGTATAGCAACCATAACATATAGGCGAGTCAAAAGAATATACATATCAGAGTTACAACCTAAAAGGACTACACAAAAAGCTATAACAAAAAGAGATAGAAGAATAGTCCATGCGGAAGCAGAATAGGCTAAGTCCGAATATACCTAACCTGAAACACCTCGGTCTGACCCGAGTATAAAATACACTGGTCAGTCTAGCAAAAAAAATCAGTTAGATAAGCTAAATGATAATGAACATGCAAGATCATAAAGTACCACAAATATCTTTAAAAGAGATTACTCGATCATCTAGAAAAAGATGAATCATAACAAGCCTCATATCATCGGCATCTCAAATAAACAAAGGATATGAATATCCCAAATCAAGCCAAAAAGGCAAATAACAGATACCAACAAAGGTAACACAAGTTTCCACAAGGTAATCGCTATGTATCGAGTGGTTCAAAAGACCTACTCCGAAAGGCGATACTCTAGGGAAATATAAATATCAATGAAACAAAAGATGCACGTGCTCAGTACTGTATAAACAAGGATCCACAAGCCTGAAGGCGATAAACCCAAGTATCTCTCGAGCGGTGACGAAGGACCAACTCCAAAAGCGATACTATAGGGCAACAAACCCGAAGGAAACAAACCCAAATATCTCTCGAGCGGTGACGATGGACCAACTCCAAAAGCGATACTATAGGGCGACAAACCCGAAGGCAACAAACCGTAGTGGCGAAGGTCCGGAGGCCCAGTACTGGACACCACTAACTGGCAATATGTGTCACAAACTCTCGGAAAGGAAACCGAAAAGTGTTAACGTGTGTCCCATTCCACACGTTCGCACTAAACGATTTACTAACCGTTAGTCAATTCCACACTTAAAGCAGTACAAAGTTTACATCATCTCATCGGTAAACCAGACCCAAAGGTCAAAACGATCAAACGAATAGATTAGGAATTAACTGAAAAGATAAACGCATGTGTTCATAGCACGCGTTTTATCTAATCATTTAATTCTCCTCTCTCTTCGCTCGAAGTGCAAAATTGTGTGTTCTATATAGAAATTAAATTGAAAAAAACGAGTTTTAGGAACGCTTCAAAATCGCTTTAGATATTGCATTTGAAATTCTCCTATTATGGAGTAACAAATTTAATACTTAAAAATAATACTAAATAATAATTTTAAAAGTCAATTTGCTTGAAAAATACTTTGTAATGCTTTATAAAACCCATGTACGAAATCTAGAGAAAAATCTCAAAGAAATCGGAAAATATCAGAAAAAGCAGAAAATTATTCAAAGTATAAAAAAAAACCCGGTGAAAACAGGCTATGAACCCAAGTTCGACAGCAGGTTTGGACCTACAAACCGAGTCCAAATGACCTGGAATTTGGTAGGAATATAGCTCAACATTCCTACTTCAATCTTCAAAAAGAATCCTTCAAATCTGATTTGAAACGAAGAATCTGCGTCGTTTCAAAGTTGGACCAAAACAAGGTTTAAACACTAAATTACAGCAAGCTGTGAGTACAAGTTCGACGGTAGTTTCGTAATAGCAAACCAACCCAGATGTTAATGAAATTTTATAGGAATGTAATTCAACACTCCTATTTCAATCTGCAAAAAGAATCACTCAAATCCAATTTGAAACGAAGAATCTGCGTCGTTTCAAAGTTGGACCAAAGCAAGATTTAAACACTGAATTACAGCAAGCTGTGAGTACAAGTTTGACGGTAGTTTCGTAATAGCAAACCAGCTCAGATGTTAATAAAATTTTATAGGAATGTAATTAAACACTCCTATTTCAATCTGCAAAAAGAATCACTCAAATCCAATTTGAAACGAATGAGTTATGCTGTCACAAACATGAACTCAGGCCATGTTTGCAACAGTTCAAAAACGAAAAATGTACAGGCCTGAAACCATTCTCGGTTCACCTTCCAGGCATAAAACAGAGAAGTAAATGATATCTAATTGAGCTCAAAATTGGCATGATTATACTAGAAAACTTCATCTTCCAAACAAAAAAAGAATAATTGAATTCCAGTAAGAAATGAATGAGTTATGCGGTCTCAAACATGAACTCAGACCATGTTTGCAGCAACTCAAATCAACTACAGGCAAAAATCTGTGCCCGAGTCAATTTTGCAGCAACGTTTTGGACATTCAAACGACATTATATTTCAACCAAAATTTACAGAAATGAAGTTCAACATGCAAGCTATCATATGCAAGAAATCCGGCAGCATTTCGTTGCCGGAACCAAAATATATAAACATGCAAAGAAGCAACCCAAACTAGATTTGCAGAAAGAAACTTATCAGCAAAAAAAATTGATTACAAAAGCTCAAATTTCAATTTTTCAAACTTTGCTTCAGCTAGAAATTGTGAGTTTATCACTCACCTTACTGTTAGAAATGATCCAACCTCGAATTTTAGTCAAAAGATTGAAGCTTTTAGTTGAAAGATAGCCTCTAATAACCTGTAGAGAAGATAGAAATAACATGCAAAAGAAAGTTTTACTGTAATTAGAGAACCACTTCACAAATTAGAGATTTTGATGAAATTAAGGGATTTGGAGTTAGATTACCTTTTTTTTTTTTTTTCTAGAGTGAAAAAGGTTCTAATTTGCTTGAATTTTATGAAGAAAATGGCTTGGATTGAGAAGTTGGTAAAGAGGGTTTTGCTTTTCTCATTACCAGGTTAAGGAAGAAGATGGAGTTTGAGAAAAAAAAAGAACGTACAACATTCTTTTTCTCATTTCCAAACCAGGTTATGCACTAATAGGCCTTGGATCCATTAGTAAAAGGAAAATAAATGGCCTATTGGTTAATTAATTCACTCATAAACATAAAATGCTTCAAATATACACTATTTAAATAAACCAATGTCATTTTCTTTCAAACTTTCACACAACAAGGTATGTAACTTTACATACTTATGAAGTAACATATTTTATATTATATAAAAAGATTAATTTTAATTTTTGAAACATTTATATTATTAAAATCTCTTATTTTACAAAAATGCACAATTTTAACAAATAAATGCACAAAACATTATTTTTAACTTCTAAAATTCCACAAAAATATTTTTCTTGCCTAAAAAATATAACTAACCATTCTAAACTTAAATTTATAATTAAAACTCATTTTTACAACAATTTTCATCTTTTTATTTAAATAAACAGCCTTTAAAAATCAAACACTTCCTTTAAAAATTATTATAAGAAGTAATTGCCAATAATTAATACAATTATTGCATTTTCTCTAAATAAAAACTATTTTCCATTTATTATAAACCCAAACAAACAAAATAAAGTTTCAAACTTTATTTTCTCATTTTAATTTCCAAAATTCATTGTTTATTCCAAATAAACAATTTAAAATCTTCAATTTTATTTTAGTTTACAATATTAAATTATAACTACCGTTATAATTTAGTATTAATAGGTAACCTCCAAAATCAGGGTTGTTACATGTTTGACTTAAATTTGAAAGTTGAAAATAATCAATTTATTTTCCATGCTTAATTTATCAAGTAATTGAGTTTTGAATCTTTCTTTATATTTAAGTAATGAATGTTGTTTAAACATTCATTTTTATTTTAAGGTTTATATTTATTTTTGGAATTAATGTTCAAATAATTAAACATTTGAATATTTAAATAAATTGGAATTTGAATTTAATTTTTAGAAATGTATTGTTTTAATACATTTTGAATTTAAATGAGTCATTTAATAAGTAATTGAATTATTTTGAAAAATACTCAAGATAATTAAGGATTTACTTAATTATTTGATTTTAAGTAATGGTTTAGATTAATTTTAATTAGAAATGATTTATTAATCTAAATTAAATTTTCTTAAGTATATTAATAAATGAAATGTGTTAATTAATAAATGATGATAATTATCTACGGATAATTTAGTAATTAATTAAGGAAATTAATTTTGGATAATTAACAAGATTTATTAATTTAATCTAATTAATTGTCATTTGTTAAGTAATTAAGAAATTAATTACTTATTGGTTAATATTGTGATTTGTTAAGTAAATTAATTTAGTTTAATTAATTTAAATAAATCATCTAATGATTTTAAGAGTGTAATTATTTACTGTAATTAATGGAGCAGTATTACTTGAAGAAGTAATAATGATAATTACTGAAATGTAATTAGTAATTTGGATAATTACTTTTGTAATTAATTAAGGAATTAATTAATGATTAATTATTGGTTAATTAATTTATAAATAAGTAATTAAGATAGTTAATTACTTAATTGGATATTAATCAAGGTGATTAATAATTAGATTAATTCCTAAATGTAATTAATTTTAATTAAGTAATTTATTTAAGTATTAGAGATCATTAATTATTATAATTAATGATGTAATTAAGGACTGTTTGATTAAGTTAGATTTAAAATAAGTGATTAATTATTTGTAATTAATTAAGGACAAATATAATTAATTATAATTAATTAATAAATGAAGTAATTAATTATTAATTACTTATGATTAAGGTTAATTAATTTATGAAATTAATTAAAGACTAATTCCTTATTAGTAAATGGTTAATCAAAGTTGTTTAATCAAGTTAAATACTTAGGAAGTGAATTAATTAACTGGGTTAATTAATTAATGGATGCTAAGCAGGGTTTAAATGAGTAATTAATTTAGTTTATTTTAAATCAATTAGAGATAGTTGTAGTTAATTTAATTCATTTTAAATTAATTATAATTGATGATTAAATCATTGCTTATGGATGCTATTGATTGAATGGTTGTGATCTCAGTAGTGAGATTAGTTGTATCTGTATGATATGAATATTTGGTTTAAGTATGATAGTTTGTGATGGATTATTTGGTTGTGATGATTATCTGTTTATGGATGATACAAATTATCTGATATGATATGAATATGCTTATCTATTGTGAGATGTAGTTTATCTATCTATGTGAAATAGATAACAATGAATAAGTTAATTATTTAAAACCCTTAAGTACAACTTGGACATTAAAATGGCGTTTGGTTTCGATGAGACCGGGATCGGGTTTCCATATTTGGATATCCGAAAACCACATCGATTCCAATTAAACGTTAGGACGTTTAACCCAAGTGGAGAAAGTGAAGACTCGAGGTGTAAGGGCTATACGTCAGTATAACTCTGTGGGTGATTCCGTAATGAGTTTGAAGGAATAGTACTTATAGGTTCGAGATGGTGATTTAGAGTGCAAGGGTTATCGTCGTTAACTCTGAGGGTGATTCCAATACGAGTGTAACGAGATAATGCCTTCGGTTTCGTTCGAACCCGGAACGAACTTGTATGGATTGAATGCTTTCAGAACATCGTTAGGTGGACGATGAGCATTCTAAGATTTGATATGTCCTATAAAGGTAATCGTAACCTCAAGCCTCATTAACCAGGAATGGCTAAAACAGGGGAGGTGCAGCAAGGCTTGGTGCGTAGCACCCACTTGAGAGCAAGATTTTCCCCTATCTAGAGGTCCCTTTTTATTCGGCTGTGTGGGAAGTTGGAATTGCGCGCCAACTGCGGGGTTGTCTTGTTCGGAACTATTCAGTAAGGAATGGGTCCGGCTTTGTGTTGCAGGGGAGTTAGGGTGGCTCCTCGGTACGTTGATCTAGGCCACGTACTGTGACGAGCGATACCCCAGTAGCCCTGCCATTGATGCGGTACCCCAGTAGCCTTGCCATTGATGGAATCCATAATCCAATAAGTGCCTGTACGGTTTTGATTGTGCCCAACTATGTTGGAACGTGAGATGTAAGCATTCCAGCTATTTCTGTATTTTATTTTGAAAACCCTAGACACTATTGTAAAATCACTGGATTTCCTATCAAATGTTTTGGTTAGCGTAAGGTAAAAACTTTTCCATGTTTATGTGTGGGAAGTCTTACGTGATACCCTTTCGTTTTCAAAGGATTTTCTAAAGTTAAGCAACTTTTATCCCCGTTTACTCACACCAGACCCATGTCTGACCTGAGTGTTTATTTTCTGTTTTATTAAACTCTTAGGTACATGAGTAGTCAAGTGTTTCAGGATTGCTTTGACGAGTTCTGGAGGAGATAATGGAGCAGGAGGCTTTAGCGTGTAGATATAATTAGTGGTTCCGCTGTGTTTAAGTTGAGTTTGTTTCTCTGATGTACTTGAATTGTAATTGCTAGACAGATGTTTATAACTATCTAGTTTGTGTTGTATTAGCTGTATTACTCTGATGTATAAAATACTATGTAAAGTTTTATGTGATATATTATAATTTATTCGATTCCGCTGTGAGATTCTGATGTTGTCTGTTCTTTCTTTCTTTTCTTTTCTCTTTTCTATCCCTTTCTTTCTTCTTAACGATGCAACTTTCTGGAGTTTGGAAGTTGGGTCGTTACAGTTGGTATCAGAGCATTAGGTTGAGTGAATACCTAGGCTCTGTAGTGATGTTTTCTTGAGAGAGCGTATTTGTAATTTTTAATATATATATATATATATATATATATTTCTACCTATTTGTTGGGTTACCTGTTCAGGTTTTCCAATATAAGTAATAAAGGTAGATAGGGTAGTGGTGTGTGTAACACAACTACCAATGGTTAGAGTTCGAGTATTTGAGGTTGGAAGTGATCTGCTAGGGCAGTTTGGGCATTTTGAGTAGTTTTGCAGTTTGGTAAGAAAGATTTCGCTAATCTCTGAAGGAAATCTTTTTAAGATTCGGAGTTTATTTTGGATTGTAAGCTTGGTTGCACTCATGTGAGTTGTTTTTCTTGAGTTTGGATTAGTAGGAAGTTCTGAAACCAGAAATGGTATTTTGGAAACTTAGGAAGGAGATCTGTCTATATTTGAGTTTGAGACTCAACTTGGCAGAGTGTTTTGAGCTTGGTTTGGGAGCGAGTTTCCCGAGAGATATCTGTCTTTTGGAAGACTCTGTTGTGAAGAGGCTGGTGTAGCTTTGAGGTTCGATGAGCTTTTGGATAAGGAAGTTTTTGGCAGTAGTAGCAGCAGTGGGTGGCCCGTTCTTTGGTGGTTCAGAAATCTCTGTGATTCTTCTGTTTAAGAGTAATTGAGAAAGTAATTAAGTTTAGTTAATTACTAAAAGTGATTAATAATTTTGGTTTAATCAAGGTTAATTACTTAATGTAATTAATTTAAATAAGTAATTAATTTAAATATAATGAAGGATCATTAATTAAGATAATTAATGATGTTAATTAAGAATTAATTAATTAAGATTAGTTAATCAATGATAAGTGATTAAGGAAGTAATTAATTAATGTAATTAATTAAGGATTAATGTAATTAATTATAATTAATTAATTAATGAAGTAATTAAAGGTTAATTACTGATTTTGGTTAAGGATAATTAATTTGTAAAATTAATTAAGGATAATTACTTGAATGTAATTAAAGGATAATTAATCAAGGGTGATTAATTAAGGTGATTAATTTGAGGATAATGATTTAATTGATTGATAATCAATTAAGGGTTAAGTAAGCAAGTTTTAAATGGTGAAGTAATTAATTTAATTCATTTTAAATTAATTAAAGATAGGTAATTAATTTAATTCATTTTAAATTAATTAGAGATAGAAGTAATTAATTTAATTCATTTTAAATTAATTATGGATGATGTGATTATGGACCTTTGCTTATGAATGGATGATTTGGTTTGACTTGAATGGTTTGAATCTCAGATATGAGATTTGTATTGTGTAATATGGATGCATTGGTTGCATTGTGATTGTATGAGTTATCTATTGATGATGATAATATAGATTATCAATTTGTGATGATTACCTGTTTATGATAATATTGTTGATTATCTGTTATGATGATGTGAAGTATCTATCTGTGTGTATATTGATAGTTTAAATTGAATTGTTTTAAACTTAAAACAACTTGGACTTAAAAGACACGCATTGGATTTCGATGAGACCGGGATCGGGTTTCCATATTTGGATATCCGAAAACCACATCGATTCCAATTAACGTTAGGTCGTGAATCTAAGTGGAGCAAGTGAAGACTCGAGGTGTAAGGGCTATACGTCAGTATAACTCTGTGGGTGATTCCGTAATGAGTTTGACGGAATAGTGCTTATAGATTCGAAATGGTGAATCAGAGTGCAAGGGCTATGGTCGTTGACTCTGAGGGTGATTCCAATAATGAGTGCAACGAGATAGTGCCTTCGGTTTCGTTCGAACCCGGAACGAACTTGTATGGATTGAATGCTTTCAGCACATCGTCAGGTGGACGATGAGCATTCTAAGTGATATGTCCTATAAAGGTAATCGTAGCCTCAAGCCTCATCAACCGGGAATGGCTAAAACAGGGGAGGTGCGCCAAGGCTTCGTGGGTAGCCCCCACTTGAGAGCAAGATTGACTCCTGTCTAGAAGTCCCTTTATATTCGGCTGTGTGGGGTGGTTGGTTCGCGACAACTACCGGGGTTGTCTTGTTCGGAACTGTTCAGTAAGGAATGGGTCCGGCCTTGTGTTGCAGGGGATGAAGGGAGTAATCCTCGGTACGGTGATCTAGGCCACGTACTGTGACGGGCGGTACCCCAGTAGCCCTGCCATTGTATGGAATCCAAAATCCAATAAGTGCCAACGGTTTTGATTGTATTACCCACTTTTGTGGCTAGTAGCTGGAATTTAATCATGTAACAATTTCGGCTATTTCATATTTATTTGAAAACCCTAGACACTATTATAATATCATCGGATTTCCTATCAAATGTTTTGGTTAGCGTAAGGTAAAAACTTTTCCATGTTTATGTGTGGGAAGTCTTACGTGATACCTTTCTTTTCAAAGGTTTTTCAAAGTTAAGCAACTTTAACCTGTTACTCACACCAGACCCATGTCTGACCCGGAGTTTATTTTTGTTTTTCATAAACTCTTGGGTACTCAAATTTTTACGAGTAGCCAAGAGATTCAGGATTAGCTTTGACGAATAATGGAGGAGCAATGGAGCAGGAGGCTTCCACGTTGTAGATATTTAGTCCGCTGTGTTTTGTATCTCTGAGTTAATTGTGATGTTGTATTGAGTTGTAAATACTAGACAGGTGTTTATAACTGTCTAGTATATGTGATGTGTATGCTGTGTATCTCTGATAGATATTGTATATTATGTAAATACTTTTGATTATTAATATAATTTATTCGTTCCGCTGTTTAGATTCTGATGTGTTGTTTCTTCTTTCTTCTCTTTCTTTCTATTCTCTATCCCTTTCTTTCTTTTTAGCGATGCAATTTCCTGGAGATAGGAAGTTGGGTCGTTACAGTGATACCAAGTGCGACGACCCGACTTCCTATCTCCAGGAAATCGCGTTGCCGATGAAGAAAGAAAGGGATAGAAGAAGAAAAGAAAGAGAAAGAAGAACACAACAACAACAGATAACTCACAGCGGAACGAATAAATATAATATATCACATAGAATATTACATGGTATCAGAGTACATCAGAGTTTCACATCTTATACAACACATATTAGACAGTTATATACATCTGTCTAATTCATACAACTCAAGTATACAAGACACAGATACAACACAATATACACAGCGGAATCAATATATATCTACACGTCGAAGCCTCCTGCTCCATATCTCCTCCAGAATTCGTCAAGCTAACCTGATTCACTTGACTACTCATATTATACCAGCTGTAGCGACCCGAAATTCCACTACCGGAAAATCGCATCACTAATTAAGAAAGAAAGGGATAGAAGAAGAAAAGAAAGAGAAGAAAGAGAAAACAACACATCAGAATCTCACAGCGGAACGATTTAAATATAATATAGAACATATACATAGTATTATATACATCAGAGTACACAACTAAACATCTCAATTTAGACAGTTATAACATTTCTGTCTAATACAATACAAGACATTACACAGCATAATACACAGCGGAAACTCTAACCATATATCTACACGCTGAAGCCTCCTGCTCCAAAGCTCCTCCAGAATTCGTCAAGAGATAACCTGAATCACTTGACTACTCATATATAACTGTAACGACCCGAGTGAAATACAATCCTACTTCGAGTTTCATGCCTTGTTGCTTCGAGTCATCTGCTAGATTACTTCGAGTAAAAATGAACAAAACCCGAGCATCACTTCTTCCCATATTTCCAGAAACCACCTCTTCTTCCTATGGCCACTGTGCACATGCACATTGCCATGGCCAGCTTCCTGATCATCAGAGATGATCATCTACATCCACCAACCCTTCTTGAATCCATAAGATCACCCCAAAACAACCGAAAATCTCCATTTCCCAAAATCAACAGAACAGCCCCTTATCAAAACCTGGAACACCCTTTCAACCAAAACTTCTCAAACCTGTCAACGGTCCAAACCCCAACCCCCAACCACCGTTCAAGCTACAACTTTGGCCATGGCTTCGATAGTTCACCAGCTTCACCTTCCCAAAACAGTTTCCCACTCGGTCAACCAGAGTGAGAGGATGATTCAAAATTTGAAGATGGTCAATAACTAGAGATTACAGAACCCAAACCCTTATCACAGCTAATTCCAAACATTATCCCCTCTTAAAAAAAAAAAAAAATTATGATTTTAGTTTTTTAAAAAAAAAATCATGCTTTTTATTTTGAATTCAATTTATAATACTGAAATTATAAATTTCACAATTCGAGTTCTTACTTATTATTGACATGCACTGTTGCTTTTAATTTTTCAGAGTCAGTTTAATTTTTATTTAATCTGATTGAAATTTTTAAACTTAATATCATGATCAAACAAACCATTTCAGTTTGTAACTCGAATCATAGTAATGTCTAGATCAAGTGATAGGGAAATTTATATGGAAAGAAAAGAGGTTCATCTGGGAACAGAGACATTCAGACATCAACACATATGCACATAACATTCATCCATATACACACAAAAATATACTTGTAAATATTCACACAAGCAATCATATTTGCAGAGCAAATCAGGCAGCAAAAATCATACTAAATTGGCAACCAGAGTCATACTTAATTTGTTTTTTTCAAAAATAAAATAGAAATGGTTGCTCTGCCCATCAAATTTTCAAGGTGAGTAACTTTTTTTTTTCGGGCAGATGGTGGAGCTTGTCCATTTCTTCTGGAAGCTCAGTTGGGTGTGATGTTAGTGGTTAAGAGATGGACCACTAGTTTCTTCTTTTGAAGGCTTTAGCTGTTCTAATTGTTGATGTGAGAACGATTTCTTGGAATCTGAACTGAGTGGAATCGCAAAAGTGACTTGCGATGGTTCGGATGTTCTCTGAGTGATCTTTGTTTGGATTGAAGCATCTTTAGAGGATGTTTGAGTTATCTTCTGGATATCTTCGAAGGAGTTGAGATTTGCATCCATATCAAGAGATTGAGTTCTGTATCGACTTGATTCTTGGAGCTTTACCGATGATTCAGCATTATAGGAGATTCTTTGAGTGTGATCTGTTTATGTTGGAAGGATTTATCGGATCTGTTTTCTGGTTGAATTTTTGCTGTGTGTTGTGATCGAATCGGATAGATCACTGAGATTTATGGAATTTGATGAATAATATTCCGGGATAAGTTGATCAAGTTTATACTTATGTTCATCAACAGCATTCTCAAATCAGAATTGCGCAGTGGAAGCATGGTGGCAGCTATTCCAGAATAGAAGCACCCGATTCTTTGGGAATTTGAGTTTTGTTTTGGATCAGAGGATTTCTATAGGAAATTCATTTTGGATCTGGAGACTTGATTGTTTTGTATCTGTTTGTTTTCCAGATAGAGTAGTTTTGTTGAAGTCTTCTGATATCTGTAATAGAGTTTGTGTGGTGGATTTTGATTGATCTAGAGGTTGGAGGCAGTCCAGGATCGTCAGGAGAGATTTGTGGATATGAGTATTGGATCTTTATGTTTTCTCTTGAGAGTTAAGTGTTTGATCTACATGATTGAATTTCCAGTTCAGATGGCTGGAATTTGTTTTGTTTTTCACGTATCTCTGAGGGAGTACGTGTATGGTTTATCCCTGGTTTTAGAATCAGTAATTTTGACGAATCTGGGAGTTGATCAAGACTTGTCTGTAGTCCTGTACTCTGTTTAGATTTGTAGATCTAGATGTATAGGAGCTCTAGATCTGAGTGGTGTAGTTAGTTTAGATTCTGTAAGGCGAGTGTCCCGGCGTTTGTACCTGGGAAACTCCAGGGAACTCTATCCAGAATTTTGTCTGGATAATTAGAATTGTTTGTTTGAATTGGTTGCTATGGTTGCTAGTATTTGGTTGATAGTTTGTGTTTGCTATTTTAAATTTAAAATCTGTATGAGATTATTAAATTACCTTTGCTTTTAAATTTCGGGGACGAAATTCTTTTAAGTAGGGAGGAATGTGATGTCCCGGAAATTTAGGCAATAATTATTTAATAATTTCATTGATAATTATTTTAAAATGTGAAATATTGATTTAATAATTTAATTCAAACTGAAATTTTCTTTTGGAAATTTATAATTATTTAGTTTGTTAAATGATATTGTTTTCAAAAGCTAAAAATATTTAAATGATAAATTTATCTTTCTAAACTATTTTAAAAATATTTTATTTATAATGTATAAATGTTTATACATTGTAAATAGAGGATTTGGTTTTAATTTTAATTTATATTAAATAAAGGATATTTTCTAATTTATATATAATTGTATAAATTGTAAATTGATTTAATTTGATTTAAATCGTAAACTTTTCAAAAGTTTGTTTTAAAAATCTTTCTTATAATTTCCATAGATGTAAGTGAACATTTATTTCGTTTATAAAAATAAATATAGTTTAAATTTTGTTTTATAATAAAAGTTTATTTTATTTTGTTTATTTTAAAAATTGTTTTTCTCTTTGATATAAGAATTAATTCATTTTTGTTAAAATATAACATTGATAAAATTTAATTCAACCTTTCCTTTATTTTAAAAAAAATCTTCTTTTCTTTTGAAATTTAGTTTTATAAAGAATTTTATTTTAAAAATACATTTAAACCAACATTTAAATGTATGTGTATAGCTTATATGTGTTTATTTAAAAACTAATGTTAATAAACATTTAAAAACATGCTTAAATTAATTAGATATGTTTTAAGATAATTCAAATACACTATAAATTTAGAAATGGCTTTTAAATATTAACATGCATATGTGTTAATCATTTAACTAATGCATGGACACTTGTAATCACATAACAAAGTAACATAACAAATGGCATGTTGTTTTGTTTTTGAAATTTAATTTTTATTGACAATAAACATAACAAATAAATTTGATAAAAACACTTTTTCTCATTTCAAACCTGAAATCAAAATCTCAGTAAATCTAAAACTCCATTTCTAAATCATGTTTAAGAATCAAATTACAAACTTCAAAACCTGCAAATAAATTTCTTCAAAATGCAAATCAAAATCTGCATTTCTGAAGCTAAGTCTCAACTTCAATTTCTTCAAATCTACATCTAAACTCTGCAAGCTTCAACATCAACTGAAGCTCAATTTCAACTGCAAATTTAAGCAAGGAAGTTATGGGTCTGCATGCATCATTATCAAAAAGCAATCTTCATCAAAACAGAAGATCAACTTCTGTAATCAAATGAAGCCAAGATTAACATGCAATTCATTATGCATTTCTGGAAATTGGATCTGCACTTAAGCTTGTGCTCTGCATCAAATTGTTTTCTGCAAATTTTTAAAGGTGAGTAAGCTTTTATTTTTAAAAACAGTTTCTTTTAAAAATCAAAGTTAAAGCAATTTATAACATTAAATATCAAATGCAAGCTGTTTTCCCTAAATCAAAACTGCCTTGAATTCAAACTGCAATGCTTCATTGTTCTTAGACTTTGAATTATCAGTTGCATGTGAATGAGTATGTTGAGTGATTGTGTATTGATGAATGCTTGTGTAAACTTATATATATGTTGCTGTTGCTGGAATATATGCACACTTGTTTTTTTTTTTAAACTAAGATTGTTATTAGAAATCCCTTATCTCTGGGTTTGTTTCCCTGTTAGAACTAATATGTAAACAAAGTTTGGTTGTTAGCATAAATTCAGAGTTGTAAATTTTGTTATAAATCAAAATTATGTTCTTAAATCATGTTTTAGTTGTATTAAAAAAAGAACAAATATTACAGTTTTAATTAAACTGTTGAAAAAAAAAACATTTCTGTTTTTAAACAAAGGTGGAAATTTTTGGAAAATATCTGAAGGCTAGTATTTGTGGGGGTTAAGATGCCTACTGTAGTGGAGTTTTGATGTAAGTATGTTAGAGGAAATTGGTGATGGATGATCAAAAGGGGAGGAGATGATATTTGGGTTTCCAGGTTTTCAAAACCCTGGGTTTAAGTGTGCAGTACTTAGCATTTGCTCATGTTCTCTGTTGCACTGAGTGGGTTAGGATTTTGAGAGATTGTATAGGAAGTGTAGAGGTAGCTATGGCCAAGTTCGTGTCGGTGATGGTGGCTGGAGGTGGTATTTTTGGGTGTTGGCAGGTTGGTGTTGGTTGCATGTTGACTCAGGTAACATATTGGAAGTGTGCAGGGTTTATTTTTCCCGAAGTAAGCCTCGAGTTTTTATGCTTCTGACTCGAAGCAGAGGGTAGGTAAACTCGAAGTAAAAATGATGGGTTCTCGGGTAGTTGGTTGCAGAGTTAAACCAGAGAGTATTTGCAGTTTTAAATTTTAATGGAATACATATTTTAAGTTGAAACCTGATTCAAGTATGAATTAGAACTGAATTCAAATGGAGTTCTGAGTTCAAAGTTTTAAAAATGAAAATTTTAAATTTAAACAAAGTTTTAAATTCTGTTTAAATCAAGATTTTTAAAACTGTTTCAGGTTTTATAACAGGAAGTTTGCAGTTTTAAGAATTTTGAATGAATTCACATTCTAAGTTGTAATTTGATTTAAATGCAAGTTAAATCTGAATTCAAATATAGTTTGAATTCAAAGCTTTTAAAAATGTAATATTTTAAATTTAAACAAGTATTAAATTTGGTTTTAAATCAATATTAAAACTGTTGCAGGTTTAAAGACCTATAATTTTGCAGTTTGTATTTTAAATAAAATTCATATTTTTAAGTTGCAACATGATTCAAGTGTAACTTGAATCTGAATTCAAATGTTATTTTGAATTCAAAGTTTTAAAAATGAAAATCTTAAATTTAAATAAGATTTAAATTCAGTTTTAAAATAAGTTTAAAACACAGTTTCAGGTTTACCTTTTAAAAACCAGATTTTGATTTAAACACGTTTTTGTAAGTTTTAAACATTGAACAGATTTAAACATTTTTAAACAAAATTTAAATTGGTTTGAAATCAAATTAAAACAGTTTCAACTTTACTTTGAAACCCAGTTTTGATTTCAAACAGTTTGTAAATTTAAAGAAGAATGAATGAACATATTCCAATGTTTAATATAGATTTGAAAATAAAATTTGATTTCAAATAAGTTTAAAATTGAAGGAATTTGTTTCCTTTAGTATTTGGATTAAAATATGAAGTGTTTGATTTAAATTTGAAAGTTGAAAATAATCAATTTATTTTCCATGCTTAATTTATCAAGTAATTGAGTTTTGAATCTTTCTTTATATTTAAGTAATGAATGTTGTTTAAACATTCAATTTTATTTTAAGGTTTATATTTATTTTTGGAATTAATGTTCAAATAATTAAACATTTGAATATTTAAATAAATTGGAATTTGAATTTAATTTTTAGAAATGTATTGTTTTAATACATTTTGAATTTAAATGAGTCATTTAATAAGTAATTGAATTATTTTGAAAAATACTTAAGATAATTAAGGATTTACTTCATTATTTGATTTTAAGTAATGGTTTAGATTAATTTTAATTAGAAATGATTTATTAATCTAAATTAAATTTTCTTAAGTATATTAATAAATGAAATGTGTTAATTAATAAATGATGATAATTATCTAAGGATAATTTAGTAATTAATTAAGGAAATTAATTTTGGATAATTTACAAGATTTATTAATTTAATCTAATTAATTGTCATTTGTTAAGTAATTAAGAAATTAATTACTTATTGTAATTAATTTTAATATTGTTATTTGTTAAGTTAATTAATTTAGTTTAATTAATTTAAATAAATCATCTAATGATTTTAAGAGTGTAATTATTTACTGTAATTAATGGAGCAGTATTACTTGAAGAACTAATAATGATAATTACTGAAATGTAACTAGTAATTTGGATAATTACTTTTGTAATTAATTAAGGAATTAATTAATGATTAATTATTGGTTAATTAATTTATAAATAAGTAATTAAGATAGTTAATTACTTAATTGGATATTAATCAAGGTGATTAATAATTATATTAATTCCTAAATGTAATTAATTTTAATTAAGTAATTTATTTAAGTATTAGAGATCATTAATTATCATAATTAATGATGTAATTAAGGATTGTTTGATTAAGTTAGATTTAAAATAAGTGATTAATTATTTGTAATTAATTAAGGACAAATATAATTAATTATAATTAATTAATAAATGAAGTAATTAATTATTAATTACTTATGATTAAGATTAATTAATTTATGAAATTAATTAAAGACTAATTCCTTATTAGTAAATGATTAATCAAAGTTGTTTAATCAAGTTAAATACTTAGGAAGTGAATTAATTAACTGGTTAATTAATTAATGGATGTTAAGCAGGGTTTAAATGAGTAATTAATTTAGTTTATTTTAAATCAATTAGAGATAGTTGTAGTTAATTTAATTCATTTTAAATTAATTATAATTGATGATTAAATCATTGCTTATGGATGCTATTGATTGAATGGTTGTGATCTCAGTAATGAGATTAGTTGTATCTGTATGATATGAATGTTTGGTTTAAGTATGATAATTTGTGATGGATTATTTGGTTGTGATGATTATCTGTTTATGGATGATACAAATTATCTGATATGATATGAATATGCTTATCTATTGTGAGATGTAGTTTAACTATCTATGTGAAATAGATAACAATGAATAAGTTAATTGTTTAAAACCCTTAAGTACAACTTGGACATTAAAATGGCGTTTGGTTTCGATGAGACCGGGATCGGTTTTCCATATTTGGATATCCGAAAACTGCATCGATTCCAATTAAACGTTAGGACGTTTAACCCAAGTGGAGCAAGTGAAGACTCGAGGTGTAATGGCTATACGTCAGTATAACTGTATGGGTGATTCCGTAATGAGTTTGACGGAATAGTACTTATAGGTTCGAGATGGTGATTTAGAGTGCAAGGATTATCGTCGTTAACTCTGAGGGTGATTCCAATACGAGTGTAACGAGATAATGCCTTCGGTTTCGTTCGAACCCGGAACGAACTTGTATGGATTGAATGCTTTCAGAACATTGTCAGGTGGACGATGAGAATTCTAAGATTTGATATGTCCTATAAAGGTAATCGTAACCTCAAGCTTCATCAACCAGGAATGGCTAAAACAGGGGAGGTGCAGCAAGGCTTCGTGGGTAGCACCCACTTGAGAGCAAGATTTTCCCTGTCTAGAGGTCCCCTTTTTATTCGGCTGTGTGGGCAGTTGGAATCGCGCGCCAACTGCGGGGTTGTCTTGTTCAGTACTATTCAGTAAGGAATGGGTCCGGCTTTGTGTTGCAGGGGAGTTAGGGTGGCTCCTCGGTACGTTGATCTAGGCCACGTATTGTGAGGGGCGGTACCCCAGTAGCCCTGCTATTGATGGAATCCATAATCCAATAAGTGCCTGTACGGTTTTGATTGTGCCCAACTATGTTGGAATGTGAGATGTAAGCATTCCAGCTATTTCTGTATTTTATTTTGAAAACCCTAGACACTATTATAATATCACTGGATTTCCTATCAAATGTTTTGGTTAGCGTAAGGTAAAACCTTTTCCATGTTTATTTGTGGGAAGTCCTACGTGATACCCTTTCATTTTCAAAGGATTTTCTAAAGTTAAGCAACTTTTATCCCCGTTTACTCACACCAGACCCCTGTCTGACCTGAGTGTTTATTTTCTGTTTTATTAAACTCTTGGGTACTCATATTACGTATGAGTAGTCAAGTGTTTCAGGATTGCTTTGACGAGTTCTGGAGGAGATAATGGAGCAGGTGGTTTCAGCGTGTAGATATAATTAGTGGTTCCGCTTTGTTTGAGTTGACTCTGTTTCTCTGATGTACTTGAATTGTAATTGCTAGACAGATGTTTATAACTGTCTCGTTTGTGTTGTATTAGCTGTATTACTCTGATGTATAAGATACTATGTAAAGTTTTATGTGATATATTATAATTTATTTGATTCCGCTGTGAGATTCTGATGTTGTCTGTTCTTTCTTTCTTTTCTTTTCTCTTTTCTATCCCTTTCTTTCTTCTTAACGATGCAACTTTCTGGAGTTTGGAAGTTGGGTCGTTACAAAATTAGTGTAAATGATTTAGAAATTTAAAAATGATGAAATTTGTTAATGATGGAGTTGAAATTGGAAATTTGACTTAATTTGTTAATTTTTTAAATTAATTAATTAATGTAAAAATAACTATTTTGTCCCCTGACTCGGATTTCAACGAAACCAGTTTCATCGGATCCGTAACGGTGAATTATTGTAGGATTTCAACTTTCGTAGCGATCGGACCTATCGTTTGATCGTACGAACGCGAAACGCCTTGAAATCAATTTAATTGAAATCAACTGAAATCAATTTGAAATAATTTGATTTTGTCATAACTTCTTCATATGATGGAATTTGGACCTGAAACCTATTCCATTGCGTTTAAAATATTTAAAATTATCTATTTTGATATATGGATTGACCCAATTTCGTTCCGGAGGTAGAATGGGATTTTCGGGCCACTTTATCGTTCAACGCGTATATCTCCGATTTATTCTATTTCAGCTTTGTCTTTATATACCCTGTAATAAACCCTAATTCATTTCTTATTGCTCCTTTCTGTACGTCTATTGGCTCCTCTTTCCAATGGCTTCAAACCCTAATTTCCAAATACAATTCCAAATTAAATCCAAAGCTGAAATTCAAACTCCACAAACTATGCCAAATTTTATACCAATTCGAAGCTCTCGAAGAGCGTAACTCAGATCTGCAACTCGTTTTTCGATTTGATACATTGTTTGTCTAGAAATCGAAGAACAATTTTCGGCTGTTCATCACGCCGAAATCAAACTCGCCCGATCGTCAAGTCAATTTATGGGTTCTGTAGAGAGGCTCGTACGCTTCGCATCGGTGTGGTCCATGGCTGATATTGTCGGTCAGATCGTCGTGAATAATTCAATGAAGTTTCGAAACCTAAATTAATTGGAGGCGGCTGTGGTGGAGTTTGGCAACCGGAGAGCACAGGTGGGGTGACTCGGCGAGCAGGTGGAGAGGGTGGTGGCGGCTCGGCCTACGGTGGCGTCTGGTGGTCGATGGACGCGGTCAAAGGTCGGTCAAACGACAGTATTTTGGGTTTCGTTTGCTGTCTCGTATGGTACTGCGCGTGAAATGTGAAGATGGAGTTGATGCTGACGTGGCCGTATTTGGGTGGGTATGTTTCCTTATTTTTATGTTTTATTTTAATTTCGAATTCAATTGTTCTAATCACTATATCTTCCACATACGATATCTAATTCACGCCTGGCTTTCTCCGCTAGGTTGGTATTGGATTTTCGGACATTGTGGCGCTTGTTAGGATGAATTCTAAGATCGTTGGAATTTTGGGTTTAAATTTAATTTAAATTCAATTTAAATTCAAAAGGTGAGTGTTTTAACCCACTCACAATTTCTAAAATTTCTGTTGTGTGTTAAATTAATTTCTGGTGTGAATAGAAATTTATTTATTACTATATGGTATATTTTATCATCATTCTAGTTAAAATTGAATTTATTGAATTAAATTGGTATTTAATTTATTATTGCATGTAAACTGCCGGTTAAATTAATTTATTATTGAATATAAACCGCCAGTGATTACTTATTATTTATTTCTATTCTACATTAATGTTATTGTTTGAATTGGATGATGATTGTGATAAATGGTTGATGATTGTTATTGGGTGAATGGATGCTGTATTTTATGTCGTTATAGACTGCAAGTTGTTATGCATTTTATTTCATTCCGGATTGCGGTATGAAATGATATATAACCGTATTTTATTTTAAATTACGGATTGAAATGATAAATATCCATATCACTTGACCATATGATAGAAAATTATATACAGACACCGCGATCTATATATGAAAATATTTTGAAATGAGTTCTATGGTTTTGTAAAGAAATATATGATTTTATGAGACATTGATTTGGATATTTTATAAATGTTCTTTTATATATAGTTAAATTCTTGGTTTAAGCCATAAAAAAAATTGCTTAAAATATAAAATAAGTTTAATAATAAAGTTTGATTTTATTAAAATATAATATGGATAAGTATTCACTTGAATTATGTTTTAATATAGAGTTTATATTGATTTTTATAAATCAAGGTTGAGAGGATAGTTTTGAAACTGATTTGAGATTTTATCTAATTAAGAATTATATTTAATAAGAATCCATTTGGAACTTATTGAAATTGAGATTTTAAAAGAATATGGTTTTATAACTTTATTCGGCTTTAAGGTGATTTAAGTGAATAAATTGAGGAATATTCGATTATTGAAATTTGAAGTTTTATTTGAAGGATATTGGATTTAGTAAGCAAATATTTCAAAACTAAATAATAGTAAAAGTGAAATTGGTATATATATGAATTATAAAATTTAGATTTGAAATATTGAATATTTAAGCTTTGAAATATATTAAATTTAAAATTTAGAAATTCGGGATGTGTTGGAATTGATTTGTGAAATTTAAGAAGCTAGATTGTTTTATAAAATATTTTAATATTTAATCCATGTAAGGGTGGAAGTTATGTTTCAAAGTTATTAACTTCAAAGTATTACGTTTTGGAAGTGTTATAGTTTTAAGTCTTTGGTTTTGAAATTTTATAACTTTGAAATACTATGATTTTTTTTAAAATGATATCATATTAGTTTGGTTTTGAAATGGAAATGATATAATATTTATATGGTTTCGAAATTGATATTATATTCTAGTTTTGAAGTACAAATTATTTTGAAATGAAGGCGTTGTTATAATAACGGTTGGTGGTCGAAGAGACCGGGATCGGAAGTTGTCACTCTCTGCCAACTCCGAAAACCACTCTAACAACCGTGTACGCGGTGGAGATTCCAGTATGAAGTAGGATGGTGGTGGCATTTCCTTTGAGGTAAATACGTGGACCTGACTCCCGTGAGTTGGCATAAGGTGGCTAAAACAGGAACGATTGACGGACTAAGAAGGTAGCACCTTTTATCGGACACATCCCTTCGATATTATACTCTGACTTTGGATTAATTCGATGGCCACTTTTGATTTTTGATTTGGGGGTGTGGCTCAATGTAATAACCCGGGGTTTTGTAACAATTAATTATCGTCAAATGACGATTAATGTTGATAGCTAATTGCTGTTAGGAGTTTGTAATCGGGTTGAAATTCATTTAAAAATTTGTTAAATGTTGTGCGGGCTGTAAACAAGATTTTGGCCCACGTTTCTTTTTATTGTGGGTGCGGTGATAATTATTGTGTTATACCCGTTCCCTCCATTCTTTATCATCGAAACCCTAAACAAAACATACGAAATGATGGCTGCTCGATCTCTTTCTCGTTCGTCTTAAAAAACTAGGGCTTTGTATCAATCGAAGAGGCCGACTGCTTTCAGCTGCTTCGATTTGGATCGAGTTCGACTTTGACTTCGTTGATTTGGGTCTGGATTTCTGCGCTCATCAAAAGAAAAGGTGAGTGATTTCTTCACTCACATCTAATTCGAATCTTGTTGATTTCTGATTTGTTCCAATTTTGTTTACTTGGATTGTTGAATTTGCTGACTTGTTTGATTTCCTTGCTTGTCACGGTTTTGATTTCTGGCATTTTTGTTTCGTGAATTTTATGACGACTTCGGGCCGAATTTGTTACAACTATTAAATTCTTTGAAATATCCTTTATCTTTGTTCGAAATTGCCATTTGACTTTATTGGTATCAATTGGTTGTTGGCTTCGATTATGGGGTTTGTTTCGGCCTTGAACATTCTGTTGGTTGCCATTTTGAACTGCTGCACTCCTTCCACGTTGCCTCGAGTACATGTAGGTTGTTGCCGCATTTGTAGTCTAGGTTGTAGCCTCGAGCTCTGTTTTCATTTTAGTTCCCTTTCTTGAATTTTATTTGGTTGGACCTATATATACATATATACATATTTATATGTATACATGTGCACAATCATATGTATATATGTTAAGTGGTCTTAACTGAATTTGCCTATTGAGGCCTTTTCTTCTGAGTTCAAGTTTGTGGTTATTGTGTATCCACACATCTCTGTAGCATATGTTAAAGTCTGTTATCACCTTATGGTATACTGGTTGAAGCTCTATTAGTTTGGTTCACCTTAGTTAATTACATTGGTCACTGACACTGCTCAGTTGCTTGTATCAGTCCATTTCCGTGTGCATGTAATATTGTCGAAGTTATATCGCTTCGAACCAGATTCATTTGAATCTTTATGTGATATTAATTCGCTATTTAATTGCTATCTATTTTGGTTTTGCTGCAGAGTTTGTTTTCGTTTATGACTTCGGCATTGCTTTGGACTGCAGTTGTCTTTGACTTGTATACTGCAATGTGCTTTACACTTGAGTCAGTGGTTTGCTATTGCACATTTATGTGCCTCTTTGTTATTCATTTGAGTTTGTGTTGTGTTTGTGCATTTGAACCTGTTTAATTGCAGTCTGCATGTCTGATAGTGGACTTGCACTTGAATCTCTGGCATGTTGCGCTATATGCTTCAAGTGTACATCTGATTTTGGGGAGGTAGTGCACGCGAGCGTGTACTGCAGCCAAATCAGATTTTGTGTTATGATTGATGATTTCATTTGCCAGAATTGTTTCGTGTTGCCAATTCAATATATTTTGAATTGTGTTTTGATTTGTTTTAATTTGATCATTTTGTTGTTGTCTAATTATCTATTTGATAATTAATTTATGAGTTTCTAATTATTTATTTAATAATTAGATTTTGTTGTTAATTGCTGTTTAGGCAATTCTGTTGTTTTCTAAAATTATCTTCATTGAAAACCTTTCATTTATCTTCGTTGATAATTTGAATTTGCTGATTTGTTGTTTAACACTGTTACGTGTTATATTACCGTTATCCAATTCTCTTATTGAAGGATTGGATAGACGAGATTATTTGTGACTGTCGTCTATTTGTTATTTACTTATTATTGCTTCCGTGCATTAATAACCGAGTTTGAATTAGACTAACGCTTGTATTATTTTCTTTTAAATTTAATACTCGAGTCAGACCGAGTTATTTACAGGTTGTTGATATTTTTCTTTGGGTTGCTGCTTAAGCTATGAAGTCTCTTCACATCTTTTAGAGTAGTCGTTGTCATAGTATAGGATGATATTTGTTTTGTGACGATCCTGACTCGGCCTTCGAAAATCGGCACCGAATACGACACTCGTATTCAAATGCCGCAGATCCAAACGCCGAATCCGGCTCGCCGGAGCTTATAACGCATTAAGTACAACACAGCGGAAGAAACATAATATAACAATATACAACATTGATACAATGTCAGATACAATATGATACAACAGATGATACAATGAATATACATCAGAGATATGATGCAAGATAATAGCAGCGGAAAGAAAAGATAACGCAACAGCGGAACAAAAATCTCTAATATGGTCTTCAAGAAAGAACTCCAGCATCGGTAATCTCCATCTCCAAATCACCAATCCAGCGATAGCTCGAACTCTCAATAACGATGCACAAGCTAAGCAAGTGCAGTCCCGATCCAAAGACGGAACTAGCTCCAGATAATCTACTAAACCTGACTATCTGAAAAACCCAACTCTAGACTGCCCGTGTGGGAAAATAATGGGCACCCAGAGTTTAGGAAAGGAACAATAAACTCCAGGTCAGTCATGGGGCTGGTGTGAGCAAACAAAAACATTTGGTCTTTTTAAAACAAACTACAGAATTTAAATTTGAAAATCCGCAATGCTTTTTAGAAAATGAAACTACCATAAGGCCTCCCGCCACACACACAATGCAAACGCAGACTTGGAGGAGATTTCTCCTTAATTTCTTTGATATTATTACTAGTGCATAGTGGAAAATCTTTCGAAAGTATAATATTAATCCTAGCCAGCATAGGTGCCATGATATTATGCCTACTATAGCTGCCATGTTAAATGGCAGGTTCTACAACTAAAACCGTACCAGGCACGTATTGGATGAATGGATTTCCAACAAATGGTCAGGCTAAGGAACTTCCTACTGCCACATGGGATCGCCTCTGGTGGGACGTCTCGAGAACTAACGTTACGGTTAGATCTCTGCCAACACAAGGCCGGGTTACCTCTGTAACTAGGTAACTACTGCACGAATATGCCATCCCCCGGTCCTTTGGGACCTTTATTCGAGGCGCCTCAAAGCAACAACCACACAGTAAATGAGATTGGAGCAACCACATGAGTAAGTATCTGGGCTCCATACCATGATACCACCCTTTACCAGAAGGGAATGACACACCCTAAAGGGCGCGACCCTCATAACCTTGCCGCATCTTTCCTGTTTCGACCATTTCCGGGGTGTGAGGTCCTGATGCAGTCTCGTCCACAAAGCTACGCTTTATACAAAAGCCAAGCTTTGATCACAAATGATCAACAAATGATCATCATCACACAGCAGCACTCAGCATGTCACATTACCAAATTGGGAATATATCACTGATAAATATCAACTACATAACCTCTGAGCTCGTATGTCTCAGAGAAGGGTGTTAAGCTAAGAGAATAAATTCTCCGCCACCAAGCAGAAATGTATTTGATAGAGATAAGTTTAATATCTCAAAGTGTAATGTCGGACATACAACCATACAAGTCTGTTCCAGGTTCGAACAAAACCGAAGGCACTTCAGAAGAAGCCCTTGCAAATCCGGGTATCCACGATACCGATCGGACTTCCCGTCACTAAGGAAGAACTCTATACCGGAGCAACCCAGTGCAGAGTCAATCGACAGGTTATCCTATCATTCTCGAAGACACCCGGTCTTCAACACCGGTCTTCAAATGCAATCCATAACGTCGTATCACTATTTGGAATGGGTTATATGACACAAGGTCCTCTCCCGGCTAAACCGAATAGTAAGCGCCATATTTAAAAACATATGGATATGGGATTTCGGTTAAGTCACAACTTAAAAATCCAAAGCTTTTATTTCAAATGGCTAAGCAAATTACCATTTTAAATCTTTAAACAAAAAGATTTATTTCACAAAGTTTCACCCAGTTTCACAAAGGTCCATTTGTAGATTTCCAAAACAAATTTCCATTTCAAATGGATTAACTCATTAAATCTTTAAATTAAAGACTTAATTTTTAGCTTTCAAACCGTTCCCAAAGATTTATTCATAACTAGGAAAAACTATTTTCCATTTTATACTCGAAATCCTTTTAACACAAATTAGATGTTTACTTCTTATGTGAAAGCTTTTATTATTTGAAAACGACAGTTTTCGTTTCAGAAAAATCCAATTGTATTCATACAAGTTAAAACCTTAGGTTAAATTTAAAGTCCCAAAACAACACTTTTTAAAATGGTTTAAAAACTCATATAAACCCAATTATATGTTGAATACCCTTTTTAAACCTTAGTTCCAAATCATTGAATTCAATTTCAAATATTGAATTCAAATTTAAATCAAATTATTTAAATTTCAAAACTCAATCAAGTTATTCAAAATAACTTTTATTTTTGAAATTCATTTTCAAAAGCTTTCAATTCTAATTCCAAAACTATTTTGGATTCAAAAATTCAATTTTAAAACAATCTCAAAAATCTATGACTTAACCCATTTCTACGTGCAATCCATATTTGTGTGTGTATAAGTGTGGTCCAGGGGTCCAACACAATAGTGCACAACATCATCATCACAGATTCAATCATATCGATAAGCGGTATAACCCATAACGCTTATCTATATTCACAAATTCATAGATAAAGTAGATTATCAATCACAAAGATTACCTAATATGATTCGATGTGGGTTTCGGATAACCAATTGGAATCCGACTCCATGTCGCATCGAAATTTAAATGCCGTTTTACGGGTCAAGGGGTTTGCATATTCATATAACGGTATATTCATCACAAATATATCAGCTCAGCACAAAGCATCACATAGCACCACATCCCATATCAAATATATCAATCCATCACAGATCATTCAATAGCAATCGAACATCTACAATTAAGGTGAATAAATCGTGTGGTTTAAATCTATTACCCACATAATTACTTCCATTTGTAATCAATGATTAACTATCATTAACTATAATTAATTAAGTCTTAACCACCTTCATATATTAATCATTTCTTTAATTAATTAACTTAGTTAATTAACCGTTAATTGTAACTAATTAAATCTTAATTACTTATTCTTTAATTAATTTGAATAACTAATTACTCCTTAATTAATAATGATTTCTTAATCACTTTTAGTTAATTAACCTTTAATTACTTATTCTTAATTTGATTACCTTAATTAATTAACCATATTAATTAATTAAGCTGCAAAGTAATCCACCCTTAATATTTGACTAATCAACCTTTAGTCTTTAATCATCTATTCTTAATCATTTTCACTAAGTAATTATTATTTTTATTTAACCATTCATTAATTATTTGATTAACTAACTTAATAATTTAATGAACCCAAATCATTAAATTCTATTTATCTTTAAGATAAAACATTTCTTATTTAATCAAAGCTTTTTGAGAACAATTTGCTTTCAAATTAACTTTTAATTGATTAATTATTTTCAAATTAATTACCTATATTAATTAATCACATTAATTATTCTTTTAAATTGATTAACCTTCAAACACTTGATTTATAATTCCTTAAAACATTAATCATTCATTCTTAATTACTTTCATTAAGTAATTAACCTCAAGTAATTGATTTTCTTTAATAAATAACTTAACTTAAATTTTAAAAGTTACTTAACCATCAAATTATTCTTTATATTAATTAACTCTCCTTAATATTATAAAGTTTTTTTTTTTTAAACAAACTTTTCCAAAATATAAGTTACATATGTTTTTAAGCATTTTAAAACTTGAAACTTTGATTTGCCCTTTAATTCCAAAGCCAGTTCCCTACTCAGATCCACACGAGACGTGATTCCACAAACCCGGGCAATTACAACTTTTCCTCGAGCCAAACTTCGGGCCTCCCCCATACTTCATCTGCTTCGAGTCGTTCATGCGAGAAACTCGAGCACGAACACGATTCATTTGCTTTCTTCCCTAAAACTTCATCATCCCCAGATATACAAACATACGCGTGCACCTGCACACGAAGCCCCAACACCTCCGGCCACCACCGTGATGCCCAGCAAGTCGGCAACGACGTCTCCACACCATCGAGCCACTCGACAACCTCGAACGAATCATCCAAATGAATCGAGCTTTCTGCTGCATCAGAGACCCAAACCTCATCAGCAAAACCCCTCGTATCGCGGTGCTCCGACCACCGTAAATCGCACGATCATGACTGGAGCCATGCCAAACCTTCCCGCTTTGATTCCAAAATAGACCGAACGGCTTCGATCAACGTTTGTCACCACCCTAAATCGATGAATACAGCAGCAATTCTGGGTTCTTAAACCCTAAAACCCCATCGACAAACCTTCATGAGCATAAAAAAAACCATTGACTATTTTTCCAGTAAACTTCATTACTTAATCTACCTCCAACATCAACCCCAAAGCTCGATTTCCCCTTGATCATTTGGAATTAGCGAAAACCACGATTTAGTTTAAAACCCAGATCCCACATTCAATTTGAAACTAAAAACCAAAATTTTATTTTTAAAATTCAACATTCCAGTGTACAAATTAGATTGTATAATCAAAAACAGGAATTAAATCATTTGAATTTTCACCATTAAAGGTCATTACTGTGAAATTTAAATTTCCAACAAACTATCTGTTAATTTTTGCTTATTTACATTTTTATAAATAATGTTATACCCATATAAACTTAATTCATTCAACCATCAAATCCTAATATGTTTTGTGTTGGGATGATTTTTAAATTTTTTTTTTCTTTCTTTGAAACCTGGAACAGAGGCATGTTGTTTTGCCTGCACACTAGTATACACCCAGTTTTTTTCACATATATATAAAAGCATTCAAACAATCCACACAGTCATTCAACCATAACCCATGCATACTCCAAAGACAAATACAAGCATAGGAAAAAAAAACATAACAGGCTAAGGGATTTGCTCACCTGTTGATTTTGATGAAAACAGAGACAGAGAGCAGTTTGAATTTACAGGCTTTAGATTTATCCATTATTTTGATTTTGATTTGTCTTTCCTGAGACTTGAATCTGGAAATCATAAATTAAATCTTTGCTTAATCACCATTTATTTGTTTATTCATTTCATCAATAACCAAAATTTAAATTTACTTACCTACAGTTTTGTTTTAATGCAACAGAGAAAGACTTTGGTCTGCTGCTTGAAGACTGTGTTTTGATCTGGTATTTGAAACTTGATTTCCTTTTTCTCTTTTTTTTTTCTCTGCAACTTATTAATAAAATAGTTTAAGTTCTTTTTTTTTGTTACTGATTCACAACTCAAAAATTCAATTCTTAAAAAAAATGACTTGCCTTTGAAACTGTTTCCAGAGATTGATTTTAAAACCATACTTGGTTTGTACTGCAGTTTGAATTGGTTGAAGCTTGATCTTCTGAACAGATCTTTGTTTTTAGATTCTATCTGAAACTTTGAACTTGCATTTTCCTTTTGTTGTTTTTTTTCTGTTTAGCTTTGATTTGCTCTCTGAACTTAATCTTTCTTCTGGCTTGAATTTGATCTTGCTTGATTCCAGATTGTATTTGTTTGATTGCCATCTGATTTTTTTTTTCACTCTGATTTCCAGATTTCGATCTGGTTTCATTTTCTCACATTTGATAAAGAAAGGAGGAGACATAGTTGAGAAAATGAAAGCCTGGTTTTGATTTTGAACTGTAGCCTTGCTTTTTGGTTTTGAAATGTGTGAGGCAAATCTTTTTCCTACTATTTTGTTCAGATTTTCTAAGATACTAATTGATTGCATTATGGGAAAATGAAGAGTTCTTGTAATTTTTAATTCTATTATTTTATTTAAACAATTAAATTGAATGCCATTTGTAGCAAAATAATCATGAGATCTAACACTTGTACAAATTCAAACTTACATATGTATGTTTACTTCTTCACACCCTTGTGTAAATATTTACATTTACAATTTTCAAAGACAATCTTTTTATATCATATTTATTTTATAAATGAACACACCTTTTAATTCATTTGTATGTGTGTATATACATATACAATGTCAAAAGAATTTTTTCCTTAGCCAATATTTACATTATATACATTATATCTCAATGAATTTTAAATTCCATTTATTTTTTAAAAACATTCACTTTAAATTTAAATCCAAATCTAAGATTTTAAGTTTTGAAATATAAACCTTTATGTCCAACACTTCTACTTATACCAATTTTAAAGAAAGAAATGATTTTAAAAACCGATTTTTAATAGTAAGTGATTTTTTTTTTCTCAAAAGAAAATACGTATTACATATATATAAGTATTGAATTCAAATGATTTTTCAAGATTTTTAATCTCAAAATAAATTGGAATTTATTTATGTATAGTTTTTCACTTTATTTATTTATTTAAGATTTTTCTTTATATTTTCAAATTAAATTTCCAAAAGTTTAAAATATATTATTAATTTATATTGTCAAATTTTAGAATGTTATTTTATTTTATTTATAAGGTATTAAATATAGAATTTCAAATCCATAGTTAAATTTAAAAAAAAATCAATTTCCAAATGACAAATATCCTATTTTAATTTTAAAAATTCAAATTAATCTACAATTTTACTCCAAAATTCATTCTAATTATCAATTTAAATTTAATCAAAAATCGGGATCGTTACAGATTTCCCCCCTTAAAAAAAATTTCGTCCTCGAAATTTGCAAGGAAGACGAGAAAGAATAAATGAAAGATAGAGAAATGTTTTTCCAAATCAAATTGAATATTAATTCTGTATTTGGCTTACCAAATCAGAATATCGACAGTATGAGGACAAACTCATACAATATTACATGTGATATATATGGGTCCAGCGGCCTACGAATATGCAAGGGCATTGATTAGTTCTAAGTGATAACTAATCGTTCGTAGAATATATCGGATCCCAAAAGAATAGATAGATGGATTCAATCTTCCATGATCCTCAAACAATAGATATGAATTCCAAATTCAGGTCGGAATACTCCAAAATATATATCAATTTGTCCCTCTTCGGACTTTGATATACACATGAAATTACAATAGAATTTCAAATTTGTTTTTAAACGAAATCATTTTATCGATGCAATTCAAATTCAGCTTCATATTAGTTAACCAATTTACTTAATTTAAAATTTCCAATTTATTTAATTTAAATTTTCAATTCAAATTTATTAAAGTTTAGATCGAAAAGCTGATAAGAAACGGATGAAGATACGAAGCAACGATTTTCTACAACGATTCGTAAGGCTACCATCACATCGAATCTTCTTTCTGGAGCTGACACGAAGCAATCAAAAGAATTGAGAATCGAATCAAAGGAGATTGAGAAGAAAGATGTTTCCACTGTTGTAGGGTATTGACCATTTGTAGTGGTACTTCCCTGTCCCCTATCTCGTTCTCTTCTCGCACTCAAACTTACTATCAGTGGATAGTAAGAGAATTTACTGAGGCATTCGAACGGATATCTTAGGGATATACTCATTCTAGGGTATACTTCACCCTATCTCTAATGAGCTACTTAATGTGTTATACTCCTGAGCTAAAGTTTTAATCCTCGGCTCTGATACCACTTGTGACGATCCTGACTCGGCCTTCGAAAATCGGCACCGAATATGACACTCGTATTCAAATGCCGCAGATCCAAACGCCGAATCCGGTTCGCCGAAGCTTATAACACATTAAGTACAACACAGCGGAAGAAACATAATATAAAATTTACAACATTGATACAATCTCAGATACAATATGATACAACAGATGATACAATGAATATACATCAGAGATATGATACAAGATAATAGCAGCGGAAAGAAAAGATAACGCAACAGCGGAACAAAAATCTCTAATATGGTCTTCAAGAAAGAACTCCAGCATCGGTAATTTCCATCTCCAAATCACCAATCCAGCGATAGCTCGAACTCTCAATAACGATGCACAAGCTAAGCAAGTGCAGTCCCGATCCAAAGACGGAACTAGCTCCAGATAATCTACTAAACCTGACTATCTGAAAAACCCCACTCTAGACTGCCCGTGTGGGAAAATAGTGGGCACCCAGAGTTTAGGAAAGGAACAATAAATTCCAGGTCAGTCATTGGACTGGTGTGAGCAAACAAAAACATTTGGTCTTTTTAAAACAAACTACAGCATTTAAATTTGAAAATCCGCAATGCTTTTTAGAAAATGAAACTACCATAAGGCCTCCCGCCACACACACAATGCAAACGCAGATTTGGAGGAGATTTCTCCCTATGATAGTCAAATATGCTTGATACGAGAAAATTTCTTTGATATTATTACTAGTGCATAGTGGAAAATCTTTCGAAAGTATAATATTAATCCTAGCCAGCATAGGTACCATGATATTATGCCTACTATAGCTGCCATGTTAAATGGCAGGTTCTACAACTAAAACCGTACAAGGCACGTATTGGATGAATGGATTTCCAACAAATGGTCAGGCTAAGGAACTTCCTACTACCACATGGGATCGCCTCTGGTGGGACGTCCCGAGAACTAACGTTGCGGTTAGATCTCTGCCAACACAAGGCCGGGTTACCTCTGTAACTAGGTAACTACTGCACGAATATGCCATCCCCCGGTCCTTTGGGACCTTTATCCGAGGCGCCTCAAAGCAACAACCACACAGTAAATGAGATTGGAGCAACCACATGAGTAAGTATCTGGGCTCCATACCATGATACCACCCTTTACCAGAAGGGAATGACACACCCTAAAGGGCGCGACCCTCATAACCTTGCCGCATCTTTCCTGTTACGACCATTTCCGATGTGTGAGGTCCTGATGCAGTCTCGTCCACAAAGCTACGCTTTATAGAAAAGCCATGCTTTGATCGCAAATGATCAACAAATGATCATCATCACACAGCAGCACTCAGCATGTCACATTACCAAATTGGGAATATATCACTGATAAATATCAACTACATAACCTCTGAGCTCGTACGTCTCAGAGAAGGGTGTTAAGCTAAGAGAATAAATTCTCCGCCACCAAGCTGAAATGTATTTGATAGAGATCAGTTTAATATCTCAAAGTGTAATGTCGGACATACAATCATACAAGTCTGTTCCGGGTTCGAACAGAACCGAAGGCACTTCCGAAGAAGCCCTTGCAAATCCGGGTATCCACGATACCGATCGGACTTCCCGTCACTAAGGGAGAACTCTATACCGGAGCAACTCAGTGCAGAGTCAATCGCAGGTTATCCTATCGTTCTCGAAGACACCCGGTCTTCAACACCGGTCTTCCAATGCAATCCATAACGTCGTATCACTATTCGGAATAGGTTATATGACACAAGGTCCTCTCCCGGCTAAACCGAATAGTAAGCGCCATATTTAAAAACATATGGATATGGGATTTCGGTTAAGTCACAACTTAAAAATCCAAAGCTTTTCTTTCAAATGGCTAAGCAAATTACCATTTTAAATCTTTAAACAAAAAGATTTATTTCACAAAGTTTCACCCAGTTTCACAAAGGTCCATTTATAGATTTCCAAAACAAATTTCCATTTCAAATGGATTAACTCATTAAATCTTTAAATTAAAGACTTAATTTTTAGCTTTCAAACCGTTCCCAAAGATTTATTCATAACTAGGAAAAACTATTTTCCATTTTATACTCGAAATCCTTTTAACACAAATTAGACGTTTACTTCTTATGTGAAAGCTTTTATTATTTGAAAACGACAGTTTTCGTTTCAGAAAAATCCAATTGTATTCATACAAGTTAAAACCTTGGGTTAAATTTAAAGTCCCAAAACAACACTTTTTAAAATGGTTTAAAAACTCATATAAACCCAATTATATGTTGAATACCCTTTTTAAACCTTAGTTCCAAATCATTGAATTCAATTTCAAATATTGAATTCAAATTTAAATCAAATTATTTAAATTTCAAAACTCAATCAAGTTATTCAAAATAACTTTTATTTTTGAAATTCATTTTCAAAAGCTTTCAATTCTAATTCCAAAACTATTTTGGATTCAAAAATTCAATTTTAAACCAATCTCAAAAATCTGTGACTTAACCCATTTCCACGTGCAATCCATATTTGAGTGTGTATAAGTGTGGTCCAAGGGTCCAACACAATAGTGCGCAACATCATCATCACAGATTCAATCATACCGATAAGCGGTATAACCCATAACGCTTATCTATATTCACAAATTCATAGATAAAGTAGATCATCAATCACAAAGATTCACTAATATGATTCGATGTGGGTTTCGGATAACCAATTGGAATCCGACTCCCTGTCGCATCGAAATTTAAATGTCGTTTTACGGGTCAAGGGGTTTGCATATTCATATAACGGTATATTCATCACAAATATATCAGCTCAACACAAAGCATCACATAGCACCACATCCCATATCAAATATATCAATCCATCACAGATCATTCAATAGCAATCGAACATCTACAATTAAGGTGAATAAATCGTGTGGTTTAAATCTATTACCCACATAATTACTTCCATTTGTAATCAATGATTAATTATCATTAACTATAATTAATTAAGTCTTAACCACCTTCATTTATTAATCATTTCTTTAATTAATTAACTTAGTTAATTAACCGTTCATTGTAATTAATTAAATCTTAATTACTTATTCTTTAATTAATTTCATTAATTAATTACTCCTTAATTAATAATGATTTCTTAATCACTTTTAGTTAATTAACCTTTAATTAATTATTCTTAATTTGATTACCTTAATTAATTAACCACATTAATTAATTAAGCTGCAAAGTAATCCACCTTAATATTTGACTAATCAACTTTTAGTCTTTAATCATCTATTCTTAATCATTTTCACTAAGTAATTATTATTTTTATTTAACCGTTCATTAATTATTTGATTAACTAACTTAATAATTTAATGAACCCAAATCATTAAATTCTATTTATCTTTAAGATAAAACATTTCTTATTTAATCAAAGCTTTTTGAGAACAATTTGCTTTCAAATTAACTTTTAATTGATTAATTATTTTCAAATTAATTACCTTTATTAATTAATCAAATTAATTAATCTTTTAAATTGATTAACCTTCAAACACTTGATTTATAATTCCTTAAAACATTAATCATTCATTTTTAATTACTTTCATTAAGTAATTAACCTCAAGTAATTGATTTTCTTTAATAAATAACTTAACTTAAATTTTAAAAGTTACTTAACCATCAAATTATTCTTTATATTAATTAACTCTCCTTAATATTATAAAGTTTTTTTTTTCAAACAAACTTTTCCAAAATATAAGTTACATATGTTTTTAAGCATTTTAAAACTTGAAACTTTGATTTGCCCTTTAATTCCAAAACCAGTTCCCTACTCAGATCCACATGAGACGTGATTCCACAAACCCGGGCAATTACAACTTTTCCTCGAGCCAAACTTCGGGCCTCCCCCATACTTCATCTGCTTCGAGTCGTTCATGCGAGAAACTCGAGCACGAACACGATTCATTTTCTTTCTTCCCCAAAACTTCATCATCCCCAGATATACAAACATACGCATGCACCTGCACACGAAGCCCCAACACCTCCGGCCACCACCGTGATGCCCAGCAAGTCGGCAACGACGTCTCCACACCATCGAGCCACCCGACAACCTCGAACGAATCATCCAAATGAATCGAGCTTTCTGCTGCATCAGAGACCCAAATCTCATCAGCAAAACCCCTCGTATCGTGGTGCTCCGACCACCGTAAATCGCACGAGCATGACTGGAGCCACGCCAAACCTTCCCGCTTTGATTCCAAAATAGACCGAACGGCTTCGATCAACGTTTGTCACCACCCTAAATCGATGAATACAGCAGCAATTCTGGGTTCTTAAACCCTAAAACCCCATCGACAAACATTCATGAGCATCAAAAAAAATCATTGACTATTTTTCCAGTAAACTTCATTACTTAATCTACCTCCAACATCAACCCCAAAGCTCGATTTCCCCTTGATCATTTGGAATTAGCGAAAACCACGATTCAGTTTAAAACCCAGATCCCACATTCAATTTGAAACTAAAAACCAAAATTTTATTTTTAAAATTCAACATTCCAGAGTACAAATTAGATAGTATAATCAAAAACAGGAATTAAATCATTTGAATTTTCACCACTAAAGGTCATTCTGTGAAATTTAAATTTCCAACAAACTATCTGTTAATTTTTGCTTATTTACATTTTTACAAATAATGTTATACCCATATAAACTTAATTCATTCAACCATCAAATCCTAATATGTTTTGTGTTGGGATGATTTTTAAATTTTTTTTTTCTTTCTTTGAAACCTGGAACAGATGCATGTTGTTTTGCCTGCACACTAGTATACTCCCAGTTTTTTTCACATATATATAAAAGCATTCAAACAATCCACACAGTCATTCAACCATAACCCATGCATACGCCAAAAACAAATACAAGCATAGAAAACAAAAAACATAACAGGCTAAGGGATTTGCTCACCTGTTGATTTTGATGAAAACAGAGACAGAGAGCAGTTTGAATTTACAGGCTTTAGATTTATCCATTATTTTGATTTTGATTTGTCTTTCCTGAGACTTGAATCTGGAACTCATAAATTAAATCTTTGCTTAATCACCATTTATTTGTTTATTCATTTCATCAATAACCAAAATTTAAATTTACTTACCTACAGTTTTGTTTTAATGCAACAGAGAAAGACTTTGGTCTGCTGCTTGAAGACTGAGTTTTGATCTGGTATTTGACACTTGATTTCCTTTTTCTCTTTTTTTTTTCTCTACAACTTATTAATAAAATAGTTTAAATTCTTTTGTTTTTGTTACTGATTCACAACTCAAAAATTCAATTCTTAAAAAAAATGACTTGCCTTTGAAACTGCCAGAGATTGATTTTAAAACCATACTTGGTTTGTACTGCAGTTTGAATTGATTGAAGCTTGATCTTCTGAACAGATCTTTGTTTTTAGATTCTATCTGAAACTTTGAACTTGCATTTTCCTTTTGTTGTTTTTTTCTTTTTAGCTTTGATTTGCTCTCTGAACTTAATCTTGCTTCTGGCTTGAATTTGATCTTGCTTGATTCCAGATTGTATTTGTTTGATTGCCATCTGATTTTTTTTTTCACTCTGATTTCCAGATTTCGATCTGGTTTCATTTTCTCAGATTTGATAAAGAAAGGAGGAGACTTAGTTGAGAAAATGAAAGCCTAGTTTTGATTTTGAACTGTAGCCTTGCTTTTTGGTTTTGAAATGTGTGAGGCAAATCTTTTTCCTACTATTTTGTTCAGATTTTCTAAGATACTAATTGATTGCATTATGGGAAAATGAAGAGTTCTTGTAGTTTTTAATTCTATTATTTTATTTAAACAATTAAATTGAATGCCATTTGTAACAAAATAATCATGAGATCTAACACTTGTACAAATTCAAACTTACATATGTATGTTTACTTCTTCACTCCCTTGTGTAAATATTTACATTTACAATTTTCAAAGACAATCTTTTTATATCATATTTATTTTATAAATGAACACACCTTTTAATTCATTTGTATGTGTGTATATACATATACAATGTCAAAATAATTTTTTCCTTAGCCATTATTTACATTATATACATTATATCTCAATGAATTTTAAATTCCATTTATTTTTTAAAAACATTCACTTTAAATTTAAATCCAAATCTAAAATTTTAAGTTTTGAAATATAAACCTTTATGTCCAACACTTCTACTTATACCAATTTTAAAGAAAGAAATGATTTTAAAAACTGATTTTAATTAGTAAGTGATTTTTTTTTCTCAAAAGAAAATACGTATTACATATATATAAGTATTGAATTCAAATGATTTTTCAAGATTTTTAAACTCAAAATAAATTGGAATTTATTTATGTATAGTTTTTCACTTTATTTATTTATTTAGGATTTTTCTTTATATTTTCAAATTAAATTTCCAAAAGTTTAAAATATATTATTAATTTATGTTGTCAAATTTTAGAATGTTATTTTATTTTATTTTATTTATAAGGTATTAAATATAGAATTTCAAATCCATAGTTAAATTTTAAAAAAAAAATCAATGTCCAAATGACAAATATCCTATTTTAATTTTAAAAATTCAAATTAATCTACAATTTTACTCCAAAATTCATTCTAATTATCAATTTAAATTTAATCAAAAATCGGGATGTTACATGTTCATGTATAGTATTGTCAATAATGTACATGTATATATAACTTCCTGTGTCGACAGTTGTAGTTGTATCATATGTATTGCATCACATGTATTGTAACTGACATCAGTTATATATATACATGAGACTTTTTATTATCTGTGTTCCGCATTTGGCTGATCTGTGTTATTATTATATATGTTGTCCTAAACTATTATGAACCATCGTAGTTCGTTTTATACTGCAATTGGATATGTCGATAGGAGTAAATAAATAAGAGATGGAAAAAAAAATATACCACTCCTATCGAGATAACCAATACTAGTGTAAGGCCTAACTACGGATGGTCGCTCCTATCCAACCTTATTCTTCATAATAACAGACAGTATTTCTTTTAATACTCTTTGTTATTATGAGCATAGAGGTGGGGAGTCACACTCGAAATGGGCAGTAGCAGCTGTTACACACTACCACTGGTCCGGAAGCATAATTGGTATATCTACCCTGGCATTTCCTAGTTGTGCCGTGTCACCTACCCTAGCGAGCTTTACTACGAGTTTGATTTGTGTCGTACCTATGGAGTATCTTCTTGTAGTCTCTCGATCAGGAGATATGCAGGTACTGCATAGACTACTGGCACTATTACGTGTTAAGGTGGAAAATGTAAAGCCTTAATTCTATTTAAAAGTAAGTTTATTTTACTATTACATATTATTATAATAGCAAAATATTACTACATAGTAAATAGTTTAACGGATCCTTAGGAGATGTGAATCCCGAGCATCTCTTAAGTTATTGCACTCATATTTATTTCTGTTGATTTAACTCACATAAGATATTTTAGTTCTGACTCGAGTGTTTTGTCTTTTCAATTCGCTCGGGTCAACCTGAGCATTTCCGGGTTTGAAGGCCTTAATTCTAGAAGACGAAGAAGAAGAATTATTATTACTATTTGTTATATATTCCACTACACCATCGTATTCTGCTGCATTATTAATATTCTCTGGTATGTGTAATTCTGATATGTACTGTATAAGTAAAATCTAATATTTTGTAAAACAACTTTACCAACTGTTTATTTGATTATTATATTTTATCGTTCCGCTACAAGATTCTGTTTTGTTTTATTTCTTTCTTCCTTTTTCTTATTCACCCCATAACAATCCGCCCTTCTGTATGGTTTAAGTCAGACGTGTGTGGCTTACCGTTGATTTAAAGCGTACAAAAAGGCTAGACATTACACATCAAAGATAAATACATTACATACATCACAGCTCAAATCAAAATGATTCATATCACAAGGTATCACACATCAGGGATATCAAAAATTCAAAGCATTCCATGCAATTCAAACATCCATAAGTAAGGTTAATTAATCATCTGATTATTTGGAACAAGATTAATCACTAATCCTGGTTAATTAACATTAATTAATTACAAATTATTTTAATTAATTAACCTTTATTAATTAATTAATTAACCTTTAAATATTAATTAATCAACCCTGATTAATAAATAAAACAAACTTTAATCATTAAATAATTAACCTCTAATTATTTAATTATTCTTTAGTTAATTAATCACATTAATTACATCAATTAATTAACCCTAAATTAATTATCATTTAGTTAATCATCTTTAATTAATTACAACAAGTGATTATCCTTAATCACATTAGTGGTAGTCGTGTTACACACACACACCACTACTCCATATATCTACCTCTAAAAATTATGTTGGAAAATCCGTACAGATAACCCAACCTATTAGGTAGATATATACATATATATATATATATATATATATATATATATATAGTTATATATAAAAATTACAAGTACGCTCTCTCAAGAAAGACACCACTATAGAGCTTAGGTATTTACTCACCCTAATGCTCTGATACCAAATGTAGCGACCCGACTTCCTATCTCCAGGAAATCGCATCACTAGTGAAGAAAGAAAGGGATAGAAGAAGAAAAGAAAGAGAAAGAAGAACACAAACAACATCAGAGAACTCACAGCGGAACGAATAAAATATAATATATAAAATATTACATAGTATCTCATTACATCAGAGTACACAACTATAAAACACATATTAGACAGTTATAACATCTGTCTAACTCTTACAACTCAAGTGTACAAGATACAGACACAACATACACAGCGAAATCAATATATACAACTACACGTCGAAGCCTCCTGCTCCATATCTCCTCCAGAATTCGTCAAGCTAACCTGATTCACTTGACTACTCATACATAATATGACTACCCAAGAGTTTAATAAAACAGAAAATAAACACTCGGGTCAGACATGGGTCTGGTGTGAGTAAACGGTTTAAAATTGCTTAACTTTAGAAAACCTTTGAAAAGAAAAGGTATCACGTAAGACTTCCCACACATAAACATGGAAAAGTTTTTACCTTACGCTAACCAAAACATTTGATAGGAAATCCAGTGATATTATAATAGTGTCTAGGGTTTTCAAGTAAATAAGAAATAGCCGAAATTGTTAGATCTATTTAATTCCAGCTACTAGCCACAAAAGTGGGTAATACAAACAAAACCGTAGGGTCTCGTAGGGAAAATGGGTTTCCATCAATGGCAGGGCTACTAGGGTACCGCCCGTCACAGTACGTGGCCTAGATCAACGTACCGAGGAGCCACCCTAACTCCCCTGCAACACAAGGCCGGAACCATCCCTTACTGGACAGTCCCGAACAAGACAACCCCGCAGTTGGCCGCGACCCAACTGCCCACACAGCCGAATAAAAAGGGACTTCTAGACAGGGGAAAATCTTGCTCTCCAGTGGGAGCTACCCACGAAGCCTTGCTGCACCTCCCCTGTTTTAGCCATTCCCGGTTGATGAGGCTTGAGGTTACGATTACCTTTAATAGAACATCAAATCTTAGAATGCTCATCGTCCGCCTGACGTTGTGCTGGAAGCATTCAATCCATACAAGTTCGTTCCGGGTTCGGACGAAACCGAAGGCACTATCTCGTTGCACACATTATTGGAATCACCCTCAGAGTCAACGACCGTAGCCCTTGCACTCTGATTAGCCATCTCGAATCTATAAGCACTATTCCGTCAACTCATTACGGAATCACCCACAGAGTTATACTGACGTATAGCCCTTACACCTCGAGTCTTCACTTGCTCCACTTGGATTCACGACCTAACGTTTAATTGGAATCTATGTGGTTTTCGGATATCCAAATATGGAAGTCTGATCCCGGTCTCACCGAAACCAAACGCCATTTTAATGTCCAAGTTGTACTTAAGGGTTTAAACAGTTTAACTTCATTCAGGATGATATATGAACAGATAGATGAATCATATTATCACAAAGAGATAATTCATAACAGCATATCACTTAACATATATATCCAAATCATCAAGTATCAACCCAATATCAAACAACATCCAATATCAACCAAACACCCAATATCATTCAATATTAATCAATTACCCATAGCAGAATTGATTAACTCTTAATCAATTTAATCAACCTCTAATTAAATTATTATCCTTTAATCATTTGGATTATCTTAATCCTACTTCATTGGTTTATTTCAAATCAAATTCATTAATCATCTCTTAATGATCTTCTTTAATTAATCTTCCCTGATTAATCATCTTTAATTACATTCAAGTAATTATCCTTAACTATATTCAGTAATTAACCTTTAATTACTATCATTAATTACAATAATTAATGATCATTCATTAATTAATTAACTATAATTAATTACATTAAACCTTAATTAATTACAATTAATTAATCATACTTAAATTAATCACCTATATTAATCAACCTTGATTAATATCATTAATTACATTAATTAATGATCCTTATTAATTTATAATTACTTTAATTAATTAACTTGTAATTAATCATCTCATTAATCTTAAACAGAAATTAACAATTTATAATTACTTAACTTAATTAATTAACTTCTTAATTAATTTCTAATTTAATTATATTAATCCTTGATTAATTAATCCATTTAATTAATCTTTAATTACTTCATTAAGTAATTGCTATTCAATCTAATTAACAATTAATCCTTAATTAATTACTTAATTAATTAAATACATTTTAATTAATTACCCTTAGTAATTAATCTTAACTTAATCACATTCATTAATTAATTACATTAATTAATTAACTAAAATGATTAAATAATTAACTCTTAATCTTACATAAGTAATTATCTCTAATTACTTCATTAAATATTTACACTTAATTAATCCATAATTAAGTGATTATTAAAAATTAAATAAATAATTAACTAATTATTTAAAATTAATTAAACAATTAATCAATTAACATCTTATAATTCAAAATCCTAAATTTAATAAGAGAATATTAATCTTAATTAACAAAACATATTTATTAAGTATTCTCAATTTCATATTAGAATAATTTAACATTATTTATCTTTATAAATAAGTTATTTGAAACCGATAAAGCTTAGACAATTCAAAAACAAATTATTCAAATTTGGTTTTAATATTAAAATCTTATCCTTATTTGAAAATAAAGGATTTAGAAATCAAATTCAAATTGAAAACACTTTAAGTTATCTAATTAAAACTTAGTTTTAAAATCATTACTTAACCTTTGATTAAAAATTTAAATTCAAAATATTCTTTTTAAATTGAAAACCAAAATGTAATTAAATTACTTCCAATATGAAATCCCTTTAAATAAATCTAAATTGGAATAAATTATATAATCTCAACTTATACCTTATAAATTTGATTATCATTAAATTTTTAAACAACACGTATAAAGTTTTCATTTTGTCCTTTAAAAACTATCATCAGACAACAATCTAAGAAAACCCGAAGCAATCCACCCTTCATCCCGAGTTAACCCCAAAGCAACCCAAATCTATCCTGACTTCGAGTTACCCTCGAAGCTTGCACGGTCACCTACCCGAGACAACTCCATCCTTCCCAACCTAAATCTCCAGTGCACACAACTATACGCATGCATATTGCACGGCGAACCAAGCCCCTCCGGCCATCACCCTGATCGCCGACCGATCACGCAGTGCCTCGTCAACCTTCCCCACAACCCAGAATCCAAAAATTGACATTCGAATCGAAATTCGAAACTTCGAACCCAAAGGTCTCGAACATCAGCACAGTCACGACCCAAAAACCACACCGTCAACGACGAACTCGCCGCCATAAACTCCGGCAACTTCACCACCGAACGCCAAGATCTCAAGCTTCATTCTACCCAAACGCGATCGAACTCGATTCGATAATAATGTCGCAAAAGCCATTACAGTAAACTCGAACAGTAACTCACCTAAAACTCTAGTTTTAGCAATTTCCATCAATCCAACATTTTTAAAAATTATCCTGTAATTTTTCCATGATCAATAGCTTACAAGCAAGCTTTGATTCAAATACCAAATCGAATTAATGAACAAATCATTAGAAATCTACAAAATGCCCAATATTGCTCCTTACTGCAAAACTCAATAATCACTTTACCAAAAATCCTTATTTTACTTCCTAAAATCATCATCTTCAATTTATAACATGTTCCTGAATTCAATTTACTGAATTGTGATGATTTATTTTGACATAAATATATTATATTTATTGGGTTTCCTATTTAAAAATTATTTGTAACTTAAAAATTCCACAAACTATTTTAAAAATTGCCTTCAAACATTAATAACATTTTCCATCTAAACATCAATGTCATATGATCAGGTTTATTTGGGAGATTTGGGATTTTCAAGATTGATTCTGGTTTGAACAACAAAGAACAGAGAGTTGATAAAAACATAGATCCTTTCTCCTATATAAAAACATGTTTGTAAATTAAATGTTATAAATTCTGAATGATTTTCATGCAACTCCAATATCCAATCTCAAATTAACACATGCAATTAGAATTCATATCTGCTTTTAGAACACATTTACTCACTTGTTTGTATAGTCAGAACAGGTTTTTAACTCTCAGGCAATCTCTATCACTAGCATGCATATATGACAGTACTCATTTAAACAATTATCCATTTACCAAGCCAAATTTATCACATGAAACCACAAATTCAAGTATACTATGACAAAAGTTGTTTTTAAAGGTTTACTCACTTTATAATTTGCAGGGGCAGAGAACAGATTTTTAATTCCAGGCTAGTATTCTTTTAAATTTGAAAACTGCTTTTACTTTGCTGTTGAATTACTTTGCATGCTTACAATTGTTGTTTAACTTGCAGGTTGAACTCATTATGGTTGCAGATGCTCTCAAAAGAAAGTGCAGGTTGAAGATTTCCAGTATGCAGGTTGAAGATGAGATGAAGATGCAGATTTGAAATTGCAGTTGAACTGCAGATTTTCATGAGCTTCCAGTTTGCAGATTTGATCTCATTACTTGAATTTGCATGTTGTAAATTCATTTCAGATTTATTTGCTTTTGATTTTTGCTGTATGGTTTAAATTTAGATTTTGAGAATACATTTCTGTTTTGAATTAAGTTGAAACAAAGTAAATGATAGTGTTATGTTTTTAGTAAAATTAAAGAAAGTATAATTTCTAAAATAAAGAAACTTGTTCCCAAACTTTACATTTGTCACTAAGAAGCTTGATTGAGTAACAAGTGTTTTTAAGGGTGTTAATATGTTACATTTGTACTTAGGAATTTATTTATAAAATTTTATTTAATTTAAGATGTAAACATAAACATACATATTTATTTTACTTTATTAATTAATACTTACATACGTGAATATAAATTTACCTTTATAAGAAGATGTTCTAAAGCTAATTATAATATAAATCTCATATATGCTATTTAAAATTGAAAACATTCATATATAGATTTATAATCATTTAAATTTAAGCACTTTAGAAAGAAAGCAAAACAAAATGTTTAAATCTTTTAAACTATCATATTTAAAATAAACAACTATCTTATCTTTTGAAAACAAATAAATTAATATTTATATCTTTAAAACAATTGAATTAATATTTAAATTAACTTTTGATAACATTGATTCTAAAACAAAGCTTCAATCCACAATATTTATTCATTATAAATTATCAATTGATTAAATTAAATTTCAAAACAATATCAAATTATAACATATACATACATATATATTACAATTTGAAAATTCATCTTTAATTTAAAACAAAAGATATCCTATTCACAATATATATCAATTATATATATAATAAACAGAATAATATTTAATTAGCTTTGGAAAACAAATCTTATCAATATTGTCAGATTATAAATTCATTAACCTTTAAAAGATTACATTTACCAATTTTAAATTAAAATTATAAAGAAGATTATCAAATCAGTTAAATTATTTACACAGATTATTAAATTCTTATTGCCCAAAATTCCGGGTCGTTACAATACCCTTCTGCTGGGTAGGGCAATCCTTCCTAAAATGACCCGGCTGGAGACAAATATAGCAGATATCAATCCTAGCCAACTGAGCAGGTGGAGGAACAGTGGCACCAGCTAAGGTAGGACGGCTATTGGCATAGCGTCCCTTCTGATCGCATCTAAAGCAAGTGATAGAGGAGAGATCAACTGGTTGCCTCTGAGCAGGAGCAGATGACGAAGATCCCAAATCAGGACGCTTTTGCCGATTCTTCTTCTACTGATGATAATTAGGCTTACGCTTCTTCGAATTAGCAGAGGAAGACTGAGCACCAGAAGCAGAAGGAACATTAGATGTGGGGTTCTCATAGGGAATAGCCATATCCATAAGCTGGGTGAAAGTTCCATGAACATGAGAAATGAGGCGACTATAGTACTCTGGACGAGCATCAGCAATGAATTTCTCATTCTTCTTGAGAGGAGTGTCAATCAGGCTAGGACCGAACTTGGAAGGTTCATTGAACTTCCTCTCATACTCAGCAAAAGACATGCTACCCTTCTTAAGATCCATAAATTCAAGATAAAGCTGAGATTTCTCGGCTTCGGGCATCCATTTTGCCACAAAATCCTCCCCGGAAATGAGATATAGAACCACTTAAGATAGATTAAACTGAAAAGGAAGAATAGGAACAAAATTCAAGATAACACAAAGGATACGTAAACTTCTCCCAAGTAATATCAGCCTCGATGGTGTTAGCCGTAACAGACTCCCACCAATCTAAAGCAGAATCATGCAACTGCCAAGCTGCTAACTGACGCTTCTGGGCATTAGTGATCTCGAGACCAGCAAATATCCTCTCTAGACTCCACAACCACTGCCGAGCCTCAATAATGCTCTTTGAATCGGTGAATGGTGTTCCACCTAGTTGAGTGAATTCCTTACAGAGAACGGTGAATCTAACAGGAGCAACAGGCTGAGGAGCTGGGGCAATACCATGACCCCTACCTCTGGCATTTCCTCGATTCATCCTGAAAATTATCAAGAATGAATTTAGGACAAGATAAAGAAAAGCCAAAGATAAATTAAGATAAAATCACTTGGATAAAGATCCCAAAGAAAGAAAAATATAACAAGGTAGATACGAAAGAAAGGAAGGTAGAAAACATTTGAGAATCCTTTAAAAAAAGAAAAATTTATATATCAAAATAATCTTTCAAAATCTTTTGAAAACATTTTTGAAAAGTCATTTTATACTTTGAAAATACGTTCCCCCACAAAGATATGATTCTGAGATTGGTTTCACTCATTCTAGGGTATTTATACCCTATCTCTAATGAATTTTTGCTCTGCAGGCAATGGTTTGCCAAAAACCAAAGCTCAGATACCAAATGTGACGACCCGGTATTTCATACCATTCAAATCGAAAATAATCCACACACGTCGGACTTGAATGATGCAAAATAATAGATTGTAAATAAATTTGGAGCAAATGAAATCAATACACAGAATCACAGACACAGAACAATCAGAATAACTCGCAGCGGAATATAAAATACCATAGTAGCTTATGAAGCTACTATAACAAAGTCTCAAAACAAATACATAATATCAGTCTGAAAAACAACATAATAGAAATCCCAAATACAAAGAAGTTCACTAAAACATGAGATAAACTAGAATAGCTGAAACTGAAATAGATATAAATATAGTTAGGCAGAATCTCCTGCAAAGACCAGCTCCAGAAAGAGAATCCAAAGCTGTGAATACTCAGGCTAACCCGAGCGTAAAGCAAAACACAAAACACTCGAGTCAGGACATATATACTTATATAATGTAAACCAAATCAGGTGAACTGCAATAAAGATACAAGTAACTTAAAGGATGCCTGGGACCACCCATCCTCTAAGGATCCATTAAACTATTTATTATATAGTAATATTTCGCTATTATAATAATGTCTACAGTAAAATAAACTTACTTTAAAATAGCGTTAAGGAGTGACCCAATATTCCCCTTAACACATAATAGCCTCAATTGTCCATCCTGTATCAGCGTATCTCCAGATCGGGAGACTACCCTAAACACTCCATGGGCTACGGAAGAAAAACAAACTCGTAGTAAAGGCTCGGTATGGTAGGTGACACGTCACACAAGGCAATGCTAGTGTAGATATACCAATTATGCACTCGGGCTGGCGGTAATGTAGCAGTCACTACGCCCACCCCGAACAACACTCCAAAAATCAAGGGGTGCACCCAATCAATCACAATAATAATAGAATAGTACCAAAGAAGTGTGTCCGACCAGAGGAGCCACTCCTTTTGGCCCGAGATCGCTCCTGTTTTAGCCACCTTAAGCCAACTCACGGGAGTCGGGTCCACTAATGTACCTCAGGTACGTCGCTACCATCCTACTTCATTCTGGAATCTCCCCCGCGTACACAGTTGTTAAAGTAGTTTTCGGTATCGACAGAGAGTATGTCCATATCCGATCCCGGTCTCTTTAACAACCAATCGTTGTTATAACCCGTGGTTATAATTTTAAAAATGGTATTTGTACTGAAAAAAATCAAATATCATTTCAACAATTCAATATCATTTCAAATCCATTTCAAAATATCAATATATCATATCCATTCAAAACCACATTCATTTTATCTAAAATACCATTTCGATTCACATTTCAAAATAGTTTATATTTCAAATCGAATTGCTTCATTTAAAATCATTTAAAAATGAAGTCATTATATTTAATAATTAAATATTAAATTTCCAAAATTTTAATCTTTTCAAAGTTCATTTATTCACTTAAATTTATCAAAACGGTGAAAATTCAACTTTCGCAGCATTTGGAAAATGGTACGGAAAGTTACTTTAAAACAATTCAATTTAACAAAAGACGGCATTTAAAAATGCTGTAATAGGGTTACTTTAGTTCAAATAAAACTTTAGTTAATTTCAGCAACTACAACACTTACAAAGCGCGATAATATTTCTTAATGTAATTGTCTTTAGTTCATTTCTATCATCTACAGCATTTACAAATGCTGTGATATCCTTTACATTAGAAATAATAACATTTCAAAAATGCTGTTAAATAAATTCCAAATAATCAATATAATTTCACAAACAATTAAATTTTTATTGAAACTAATTTAAACTTATAAAATCATATATTTTCACTTTTAAACAATCATTTAAATACCCTTATATTCATGATTTTATAAAGTTAAATTTTCATTCAAAAATCAATTTAATAGTAATTTACTTATTAAATTCCAACATTCAATTTAATTTCTTTATAATTAAATTTTTAACTTAACACTTAAGTTTAAATTTACAAATATAACTTATTTTTCATTTTATTTACTTAACTTAAAATTCATTTTTAAACAAAATTCACAAATTTCCAATCTAAGTTATATTTCAAAATTCAACTTAAATATTGATTTATTTCACATCTTAATTTATACAAAAACCATTAATTCTTAATAAAAATCATTTTAAATTCATTTTAAATCAAATTTTAAATCTATTTATCATATTTTCCTACTTAATTTAAATTCCATTTAAAACCAAATCATGATTTCCAAAATAACTTATTTTTCAAATTTCTAACTTCACCATTAATTTATTTCACTTATAAGTTTTTAGAAAATCAATAATACTTTACAAAAATCATTTTTAATTAAGTTCAAATCAAAATATTATAATATTATAATATTTACATTTCTAAAATTACTTTAAAATTTTTAGAAAAATATATCTTAACCACGGATCTGTATAAAATTTTCTAACCTAGGTAAAGTGATACAGATAATATATCATTTCAATCTGTAATTTACAAAGAAAACTCGGGTTTTATCATTTCAAACCCGCAGTCCCAAGTAAAATAAAATAATTAAAAATCTTTCATGCCTATCATTTCAGCCCATAACGATTTTTTCTTATTCTAAAGTCCGTTCGGGTATGTATCGTTTCAACCCATAGTGATTTTAATCTACAGGGAACTTGTAGTGTGATAAACTGATATAAATAACAGAATAGCATTATATGACAGTAAAAAATGGTATAACAGGTGTATAAGCATGGGTGAACATCATATGATCATAGCATAGCATATATAACATAATGATATGGGTATAGGATTCAATTGCGATCAGTTTACTAGTTATATAAGTATAAATTTGTTTGGTGAGAATTACTCACTTGTATAAGCTGGAGATGACAACCAAATACAGAAAACAAAGATCTTCAAAGGCACAAAAGCACGACTATGATTTGAGTGTGGGAGAGCCAAAGCTAATTTCCTTGTCACATAGAAAACAAAATAAAGTACAACATAAATTTCAAACCAAACTATACTAAACAATGCTAGAAATAAATGCACAACACAAAGCCAAAGCTTTTGCACTTGCATTCAACAATCATATACTCGGCCATAGGTTGGAAATGCACAGCCATGGTAAAGATTTGGATCAGGTTAAGTGTACAAAGGTCGTCCATACATAATATAAAGGAGAAGAGAGAGGTGTGCATGTACACAAAAATACAAGGCAACACACATGAGTTTCTATGCCATCAAAGTCCTCGGCCAAGGCATGATTATGCAAGGCCAGATCCAGTGAGTCAAGTACAGGTGTAGCAGAGGTCTCAGGTCAACAAGTGGCTGGTGGTGGTGCAGTACAAGGTCGGCCAAGGTGGTCGTTGGAGTGGTGGAACAAAGTGGAACTCGGCTAGCATATATAAGTGGAGTTTGTGTAATTTTTTTGGGATCATCATCATATGTGGCATCGGCCATGAAAGGTCAGTGGAATTAAAGGGATGGTGGCTGGTTGTGTAGGTGGTGGAGGAGGCAATGGTGAAGGAGGAGGGAGGGCCGAACACAAGAAGGAGATGCGAGTACAAAAATCCAAACAAAACAAGTTGAAAAGTGAACAAAGAATAAAATTTTACCAAACTTTTGCTACAGGAGATGGCCGAAATAATTTAAGGTTTGAAAACTTTTTTGTGCGTGAGAAAACAATGAAGAAGTCGGCTAAAGAATAGGTGATATGGCAGCAAATGAAGTGATGTGTTGATTGGTGATGAAAAGGTAACTTGAATATGAAAAGACTATGCACATTAAAGGTCAAAAACCTTTCAAATTTCTTAATTCATTTTTCAATTTTAAATACGTGTAAATATGCGTATGAATAAAAATAAAAACACAAAAAAATAATGAATGAATAAAAATAAATAAATAAATTTTAAATAAATATAAATAAATTAAGAAAATAGCTAAAGAAACTGGGCTATAAAAATTGAAAATAAATTCTATAAACTTTGAAATTTTTTATCATCACTTTAAAAATGTTTAAAAATGAAATCTTGCAATAAAAATGAATTTAAAATAATTTCAAAATAAAATATAGTCGAATTTAAAATTATATTCAAAATCTAGGGTTGTTACATCATTAAGTAATTATTCTCAAGTAATTAATTACCTTTCAATTACTTATCATTAATCAAACTTAATTAATTATCCTTTAGTGTAATTACACAAAGTAATCATCCCTTAATTACATTAAGTAATAATCTTTTATTAATTACATAAATAAATTAATCACCACGATTTATTATCTTTTAACTAATCAAATAAACAAATTCATCTTTAATTAACCTTTAAATTTTAAGTAATAAATTAATTAATCCTTAATTTATTTTTTAACAAATTAACCCTTTATGTTAAGTAATTGTCCTTGATTACTTTTATTAATCATATTAACAAATTTTACCTTACATAAATAAATTAACCACATATATAAGTTAACTCTTGATTGATTGATTAATCATCTCCATAAATTATCATGTAATTAAGTAGGTCATTAATCCTTTAAAACTTATTTGAAAATCATGTTTATACATTTACCTTAAAAACTTTGTTTATTTTAAATTTTAACTTTGAAACATTGTTTTAAATCTTGTTTAAAATTTGAAACTTTATTTTTTTCCTTTGGAAACTTCTTTAGTTTCAATATCTTTAAAACTTTGTTTAAATAAAATTTTACTTTGTAACTTAAATAAAACTGTTGTATTTTAAAACCTGTAACATGTTTTTCTTTTAAATTTGAACTTTGGTAACCAATTTAAACAAACCCGAGCTCAACCTGTCATTTTACCCGAGCCTTACTTCGAGCCTCACCCTTCCCTCTTCTACTTCGAGACACTCATGTGAATAACTCGAGCTTACCCCGATAAAACTTCATCTTCCTCAACCTTTAATCAACTCGGACACATATCATCATGCGTGCATGTGCACGGTCAACCCATCAACTTCTGACCATCGCCTTTGCCACCCACAGATCATCGTTGACCTCCTCTATCAATCCCAACCATCCAGACCTTGACTCGAGCTCGAGTACCTATAAACTAGAACGAATCCAGTCACCAAAAACCACTTCATCACGACGAGTCTGACCTCCGGTTACCCCGCCTTTGCTTCTAAAGCCTCCCCACTCACCCACGTCTCGATTTCACCCGGCCTGGTCCACCTCGATGCACCGATTAAGTTGAAATCATCCCGACTTTATCATGGACGAAAGAAGGTCGATAAACCATAAATCCGCCTCGTGCCATCGCCATGGCCATTGGAAAATCCTCCAAACATTTTTCTGATGATCACCATTCTTCTCGCCATCTCTGACAACAAGCCCGACCCAAATCGCTTCACCGATCATCGGCAATTGTCGAAACTCCATTATTCGTTCAACTCAAACATTCTCGATATTCACGAACTTAAAAGTCGTGAAATTACTTTTAAAAATCATGATTTTAGTAGACGAGGAGAATGGTGTAAGTGAATCAAGCAATTATATCATTCGAATTAATCATGCTTTGAAAAAAAATTCACTGTATATTTAAATTTACAGATAAAAATAAATAAATTCTTCTCAAAAATATTTTCAAGACCTAGTTTTTGATGATACAAACACATTTCATTTAGATCATAGCCTAAATCTTATTTAATGAGGAGATAGGGATTTATAAACGGGTTTTAAAACCTATAAGTGATGAACAGAGGCATATTTTTTTTCCTGTATACTAATATGCACACATTAATCCACATATATCTATGTATGCAGATGCATTTTCATTGAATACAACATTTTTCTCAACAACAACAAGTATAAATATCAAGATTTATCACAGATTCAAACTTAAATAGGTCAGTTTGCTCACCTGGAAGAAATTGAACAAAGGAACATGCTTGATTTTTTTGAATCTGGAACCTGATGTATTTGAAGCTAAAATACTTTGATTTTGAAGATTGTTTTGGTTACTTGATCATTGTTGAAACAAGTTGAAGTTGTTTTGAAAAAAAATAACTTGCATGCTTCAGATTTTGAAAAAAAAATTCTGCTACTAGGTTTTGAAAACTGAAAATGACCTTTGTTGAATCCATGCTTGATTGTTCCAGGTTGATGAAACTTGGATCTTTGCATTGAGTTGTTAATGAATCGGGTTGAAGATGTTATTTTCAATTTTGATTTTATTTTGATTTTCTTTGTTCTTTAGTTTTTGTTTTGTTTCAGATTTCCTTTTTCTTTTGAAAGATAAGTAGGAGATTGTGGAGTGAAGAAAAGAGTGAAGCCTAATTTTAAAAACTTTGATATTACAATTCTAAAACATATTCGCCACTTGTTCATTAAGCCAACGCATGTAATATTTAATTGTTATACACTTGATAATACCCTTTCTTATAGTTTTACAAATGTTAAAAATTTCAAATTTATGTTTGAGTCCCTTATATATGTTTTTATTAACTAACTAAATTTATGTAACATGGTTCCTTATTTTGAATATTATGTTGATTTCAATATATATATATATATATATATACATATATATTTCTATTTTTCAACTAATGCTTTACCTTTACACACACACACACACACACACACATATATATATATATATATATATATATATATATTTATAACTTTAAAGAATGTGATTTAAAATTAATCAAACATTAATAAATAAATATATAATATGTATATATTTGAATTTAACTCTTTAAATAGATTTCTAAATTTATATCAATTTCAAAATATAACTTTCAAATCATCTATTACATATGTATATTATAACAAATTTTAAAATATAATGTTTTAAAATCAAATACAATTTTTAAAATAAATATTTATTTATTTATGTACATCTTTCCTTATATATATATATATACAAGTCTTTTAAAATATATAATTTAACTTTTCAAATAATTTTTGAAAATTTCTATACTAAATTCAAAACATAATTTTCAAACTACATATGCATACATATATATATATATATATATATGTATGTATTAAAATTTAGAGAATTTTTTTTAAATATAGAGTTTTTGATCCAATTTATTCATAATATATTTATTATTGAATTTCAAATCCAAATCTATTTATAGCATATTTATTTTTTGAATTTCAAACCAAAATTCTATTTCAATCATATTTATATTTATTTTTATTAATAAACAAACAAATACCTTATTTTATTTGGAAGAATTCAAATTAACTCACCGTTAAATTCACCATTTAATTCAAAAATTTATTTTCATTGCCAAATTAAATTTGGTTCAAAACCGGGAATGTTACGGGCTCCCCCCTAAAAAATTTCATCCTCGAAATTTGCAAGACAGGGAGAAAACAAAGAATAGATGGAGAATGTTTTACCACATCAAGCTGAATATTTATTCTGCATTTGGCCTACCAAATCAGATTAACAATAAATATGAGAACAAACTCATTCAACATTTTATGAAATATTCGAGTCATCCGATCTATGAAATATGCATGGGATTTGGTTAGTGTGAAGGGCTAACAAACTGTTTGTAGAATATATCGAGATCCCAAAGAATAGACAAACGGATACAATCCAATTTGGCTTTATATTTAATTGACCAATTTATTTCAAATAAATTTCAAATTCATTAAAGTTTAAAAACGAAAAGCTAATAGGGAACCGTTAAAGAGAATGCGAAATAGGAATTAGAACCTTTCTACAACGATTTGCAGGGCCACCACAACACCAAAGCTTCTTCTTAGAGCCGCCAGAGAATTATCAAAGAATTGATATTGGATGACGATCAAAAGAGGTGCAAGTTGTTCCTAACCATCGTTGTTATTGCAGGGTATCGACCATTTGTAGTTGTACTCCCCTGTCCCATATCTCGTCGTCTTCTTGCACTCATACTCACTATCAATGGATAGTAAGAGAATTTGCTGAGGCATACGAACGGATATCTTGGGATATACTCATTCTTGGGCAATTTGAACCCTATCTCTAATGAGTCACCTAATATGTTATACTCCTGAGCTAAAGTTCAACCTTCAGCTCAGATAGCAAATGTGATGCTCTCGGGTCTTCGACCGTCCGACAGCGGCCATTCTCGACTGGTGGGCTATTCAACCATCCCAGCCCCGCAGCGGCTCACAATGGTACCCTAAATTTGCTTTTTCGGCCATCCTTTTGACTTTTTCACCTAACCGGTTAACCAACCCTTTCCTAGGGATATGTAGGGGTAAGTTTCTTCCGTTTTCCACCAAACGCGAAGCGAGAACCCCCTATCACGTTGTATTAAGCACGGTCAGTCATGGATGTGATCGCCAAAATTCAAAAACTTTAAAGGTGGCCAAAACCTACCAAACTAAAGGTCAAAGGCTACCGAATCTACACCTACTATTTGATTATTGAAAAACCCAACTCTAGGCTGCTCGTGTGGAAAATTGTGGGCACTCAGAGTTTAGAAAAGGAAAAATAAATTCTAGGTCAGTCATGGGACTGGTATGAGCAAAAAAAAAACAGTTTTATCTTGAATAACAAAATGAATTTAAAATTGAAATCTGCAATGCTTTTGGAAAATGAAACTACCATAAGGCCTCCCAGCGCACACAATGCAATCACACACTTGTGGGAGAATTCTCGTATGATAATTAAACATGCTTGATACACAAATCCTTTTTTTGATAATATTATTCTTAGTGCATAGTGAAGGAAACAATTTCTAAAATATAATATTAATCTTAGCCAGCATAGGTACCATTATATTATGCCTACTATAGCTACCATTTACGAGTGGCAGGTTATACAACTGCAATCATAAAGGGCGCGTATTGATTGATTGGATTTCCAACAAATGGTAAGGAGAAGGAACTTCCTAGGCCACATGGGTACGCCTCTGGAGGGACGCCCTGAGAACTTAACCAGATCTCTGCCAACACAAGGTCGGGTTACATCTGTAACTAGGTAACTACTGACACGAGTATGCCATCCCCCAGTCGTTACCGACATTTATCCGAGGGCCCTCAACACCAACAACCACAAAGTAGTAAGTTTGCAGCAACTACATAGGTAAAATATCCGGGATCCATACCATGATACCACCTTTTATCTAGAAGGAATTGGACATACCCTAAGGGGCGCTACCCCCAATAACCTTATTGCATCTTTCCTATTTTGACCATTCTGGGTTGTGAGGTCCGACGAGGTCACATCCACAAAGCTACGCTTTACACAAAAGCCATGCTTTGATCAACAAATGATCAGCAGCACTTCGCATGCCACATTACCAAATTGGGAATGTATCACTGGTCACCATCAACTACATAACCTTTAAGCTTATATGTCTTAGAGAAGGGTGTTAAGATAAGAGAATAAATTCTCCGCCACCAAACGGAAATGTATTTGATAGAAACCAGCTCTACATCCCAAAGTGTAATGTCAGACATACATCCATACAAGTATGTTCCGTGTTCGAACAGAACCGAAGGCACTTCAAAGAATCCCTTTTAATCTGGGTATTCACAATCCCGATCGGACTCCCCATCACATATGGAGATCTCTATACCGGCGCGACTCAGTGCAAAGACATTCGACGGGCAATCCTTTCTTTTTGGAAAATGCCCAGCCTTCACCACCGGTCTTCAAATGCTATCCATTTCGTCGTATCATTATTCAGAATGGGTTTTATGACACAAAGTCCTCTCCTGGCTAAACCGAATATTGAGCGCTTACTTTAAAAACATATGGGTATTGGGATCTTTGTTAAGTCACAACTTTAAGCCCAAAACTTTTCTTTTGAATGGGTTAAACAAATTTCCACTTTTTTATCTTTTAAACAAAAAGACTCACTTCATTTTGAAAACAAAGTTTACCAATCTTTCACAAAGATTCATTCATAGCTTTCAAACCAATTCCATTTCAAACTTGAAATCTTTTCAACAACAATTGGAAATCCTTCCTTTATATGAAAGCTATTATCATTTGAAGACAAAGAGTTTTCCTATTGGTAAAATCTTATCAAATATACACAAGTTATAGCATTTAAAAGTATAAACCAGAAAATCAATGAACTACCGTATCATTGGCAAGTTCTAATTTGAATTAAATTCAAATTCCCAAAACAATAGTTTTAAACCCATATATATATATATTGTATAAACCTTTCAAACCATGATTTCCAAAATAACTTCAAATAATATTTTCAAACTAAATTTGAATTTCAAAACTTCCCTTTCAAAGGCTTTCACATTCAACCCAATTCCATTTCAAAATCATTTGGATTCAAAATTCAACTTTTAAACAAAATAATATTTAAATTCAAAATATCCGTGGCTTAACCAATTTCCTCGTGTAGTCCATATTTGTGTGTGTATGGTGCAGTTTAGTGGTTTTACACAATAGTGCAACATCATTAATCAACACAGTTCAAACGCAGCAATATCAGTAAGCGGTATAGTCTTATAACGCTTATCTTCATTCACAGATTCACAAATAAATAATATAAGTTCATCGTAGATAAATAAATTACATACATTAAAGCTCAAATCAAAATGATTCATATTACAAAGTATTACACATTAGGGATATCAAACAATTCGAAGCATTCCATGCAATTTAAATATCCATAAGTAAGGTTAATTAATCATCTGATTAATTGAAACCAGATTAATCACTAATCTTGGTTAATTACCATTAATTAATTACAAATTATTTTAATTAATTAACCTTTAATAATAAATTAATTAACCTTCAAACATTAATTAATCAACCCTAATCAATAAATAAAACAACCTTTAATCGTTAAATAATTAACCTTTAATTATTTAATTATTCTTTAATTAATTAATCACATCAATTACATCAATTAATTAACCCTTAATTAATTATCTTTTAATTAATCATCTTTAATTAATTACAATAAGTGATTATCCCTAATCACTTATATTAATAAATCACAAATTAATTTTAATCACTTGATTAATCAAGTTTGATCATTAACTATTTATCCTTAATTACTTTCATTAAGTAATTATTCTCAAGTAATTAATTACCTTTCAATTACTTACCATTAATCAAACTTAATTAATTAATTATCCTTTAATGTAATTACACAAATTAGTCACCCATAACTACATTAAGTAATAATCTTTTATTAGTTACATAAATAAATTAACCACCTTGATTTATTATCTTTTAACTAATCACATTAACAAATTCATCTTTAATTAACCTTTAAATTTTAAGCAATAAATTAATTAATCCTTAATTTATTTTGTTTACAAATTAACCCTTTATATTAAGTAATTGTGCTTGATTACTTTTATTAATCACATTAACAAATTTTACCTTGCATAAATTAATTAACCAAATAAATAAGTTAACTCCTTATTGATTAATTAATCATCCCCATGAATTATCCTTTAATTAATTAAGTCGTTAATCCATTAAAACTTATTTGAAATCTTGTTTATACATTTACCTTAAAAACTTTGTTTGTTTTAAATTTTAACACTGAAATCTTGTTTTAAAACTTGTTTAAAATTTGAAACTTGATTTATCTTCCTTTGGAAAGTTCTTTAGTTTAAATATATTTTGAAACTTTGTTTAAATAAAAGTTTACTTCGTAACTTAAAAACAACTATTGTATTTTACAACCAGAAATATGTTTTTCCTTTTAAATTTGAAATCTGGTAACCAATTTAAACAAACCCGAGCTCAACCTATCATTTTACCCGAGCCTTACTTCAAGCCTCACCCTTCCCTCTTTTGCTTCGAGACACTTACGCGAATAACTCGAGTTTGCCTCGATAAAGCTTCACCTTCCTCAACCTTTAATCAACACAGAAACATATCATCACGTGTGCACATGCACGGTCAACCCATCAACCTCTGGCCATCGCCTCTGCCACCTACAGATCATCGTTGACCTCCTCTATCAATCCCAACCATCCAGACCTTGATTCGTGCTCGAAATCGAAATTGAGCTCGAGCACCTCCAACCTGGAACGAATCCGGTCACTAAAAACCACTTCGTCACGACGACTCTGACCTTCGGTCACCACGCCTTCGCGTCCAAAGCCTCGCCACTCACCCACATCTCGATTCCACCCAGCCTGGTCCACCTCGATGCACCGACTACGTTGAAGTCACCGCGACTTTATCATCGACCAAAGTAGGTCGATAAACCCTAAATCCTCCTCGCGCCGTCGCCATGGTCATTGGAAAATCCTCCATACATTTTTCTGATGATCACCATTCTTCCCGCCATCACTAAGAACATGCCCGACCTAAATCGCTTCATCGATCATCGGCAATTGTTGAAACTCCATTATTCATTTAACTCAAACGTTCTCGACATTCATGAACTTAAAAATCATGAAATTACTTTTAAAAATCATGATTTTAGTAGACGAGATGAATGTTATATGTAACGCTTGCGGATTTTCGTTGCCGAAAAACCGAAATGTTATGGGTTTCAAAAAGAATTTAAGAAAAGAAAAAGAAAGAAGAAGAGAGAAGAAGATAGAAAAATAGGGAGGAGAGAAAATAGAAATTTTTAAAATAGAAGAAAAAGAGAATAGAGAACATAGAAAATAGAAAACAGAAGAGAATAGAACGGAATAGAAAACAACAGAATCACATCAGAATCTCACAATTCGCAGCGGAACAACATATAATAATAAATGAATAATCTTTAAACAAAGAACTATATCAGTTATTACATTTTATACATTTCATTTCATTACATCATATCATCATCAGAGTGTACAACTACAACAAATAGTGCAGCGGAAAAAGAAATACTATATACTAGTAATACGCCATGCCATCCAGCTTGCCTCCAGCAACTCCAGAATATCCAGAATATCATGATAAACCTAACTCTTAACTGCCCGTGTGGAAATTGGTGGGCACCCAGAGTTTAGGAAGGAAAACAATAAACTCCAAGTCAGTCATGAGACTGGTGCGAGAACTCAAAACAGTTTATTTATCTTTAAAATCAAAATAGAGGGATATTTTTAAAGTTAATTCGCAATGCTTTTAAAAATGAGACTACCATAAGGCCTCCCGCACACACACACAATGCAAACGCAGAATCGGAGGAGATTTCTCCTTATGATAGTCAAAGATGCTTGATACGCATTTAAAATAACATTTGATATTATTACTAGCGCATAGTGTAGGGGAAAAATTCATTTTGAAAGTAGAATATAAATCTTAGCCAACATACGACCATTATCGTATGCCTACTATAGCTACCATCCAAACAGTGGTGACCACCATAAGTGAATGGCAGGTCCTACAACTAATACCGTACAAGTTTCGTATTGGGAATTGGATTTCCAACGAATGATCAGGCCAAGGAACTTCCCATTGCCACATGAGAATGCCTCTGGATGGACATCCCCGAGAACCAAACCGGATCTCTACCAACACAAGGCCGGGTTACCCCTAACTGAGTAACAACTGACCGAATATGCCATCCCCCGGTCCTTTAGGACCTTTATCACCGAGCGCTCGTAATCAATTCACACAACCATAACAAAGTGTTTTCAACATGAGTAAGTATCTGGGCTCCATACCATGATACCACCCTTTTCCAGAAGGAAATGGACACATCCTAAAGGGTGCTACCCCTCATAACCTTGCTGCTTCTTTCCTGTTTTGACCATTCACGGGGTGTGAGGCTCGACGAAGTCACGTCCACAAAAACATACTTTATACAAAAGCCATGCTTTGGGTCAACAAATGATCAACACAATGATCACAAGGATAGACGATCAAATAAACGATCCTATCACAAATAATCAACACAATGATCATTTCAGCATCACTCAGCATGTCACATTACCAAATTGGGAATATATCGCTGATAACATTCAACTACATAACCTCTGAGCTCGTACGTCTCTGAGAAGGGTGTTAAGCTAAAAGAATAAATTCTTCGCCACCAACAGAAATATATTTGAAAGAAATCGGCTTTATATCTCAACTTGTAATGTCAGACATACAATCCATACAAGTCTGTTCCGGGCTCGAACAGAACCGAAGGCACTTACAAAGAAGTCCTTGCAATCCGGATATTCACAATCCTGATCGGATTCACCATCACATATGGAGAACTCAATACCGTAGCTACTCGGTGCAGAGTCAATCGACAGGTCATCCTATCGCTTTTGCAAATACCGGGTCTTCAACACCGATCTTCAATGCAATTCACAACGACGTATCACATATTCGGAATGGGTTATACGACCCCATGGTCCTTTCCCGGTTAACCCGAATAGTGAGCGCTTATTCAAAAATAAGTGTAGCATTCACATTCAAACAAATCACATCAATTTCCCATTCAAAGGGAAATATTGATAGTCGGTTATTGAACTATCACTGGATATGCACACATCACCAGATTCCAAATAATTTTCCAAATTATTTATTTTCCAAAATATCTTTACAAGATATATAATTTCAATACTTCAAAAATAAATCAATATTTATTTTTCTAAACCAATTCCACTTTCTTTTATAAATTCCTTAGTGAATTTACATTTCAAAATATCCATGCATATGATTTCAATAATTCATTTCAATTTATCTTCAAAAAGATAAATTCTCTAATCGTTTCATTTCACATTGGAAAAACATTTCCATACTTATTTATTCATAAGTAATTCACAAATTTTATTTATTTTCACCCTTGGAAAATATTCAATATACTTAAATCGAAATTTAGTATATATTTCATTCTATTAAGGAAATCATTCTCTTCAACATATTTATTTGGGCCAAAACGAATGTTGCGTAAAACATCGTTACGACAACCCAAAACCACTAGTATAGGGATTCGAAATTAAAATAGATATATAAATCCCAATACTATACAAAACATTTCCTTTCGGAAATCATTTACTATAACAACAGTGTTATAGTCCATTATTTCCTTCTATTTCTCGAAAACGTCTATTTCAACAATAAATGTTGAAATCTATGGTTTCGAATCTCAACACATTTTAAAACATCGTTAGATCGTTTTAATTCTATTTAAAACATCCAAATCCAAAACAATTTCTTTAACGTGTTATTCACTATTCAAAAACATGAATATACTTCATTAACAATTTCATCCTTTTATTCATTTTAGTTCAAAGGATTATTCACAGTCAAAAATGTGAATATAACTCCATTAATAGGTTTTAACAATTTACTTATCAAAATAAGTTGTTTGCGGATTTATAAAACAACGTTTATAAATTCCTTTATTAAACTATTCAATTCCATATCTCAATGATATACTAACAGTTCATCTTATAAGTTAAATGCTTATAATTTCTTTGTTTACAAAAATCATTCTTCTTAAACTTCCCAATATAAAAATCTTATAACTTATAAGATTCATTCATTTATCCAAATATTTTTTTTAATAACCTCACAAAATTCATAAATCTTACTATTTATAAATTTCATTTATAACTTCACCATTTATAATTTTATAAATCCCATTCACATATGCAATCCATTTTCACTTCATTCAAACACTTATAAAAACTCGTTTTATAATTCAAATGTTTTAATTTATAAATATCAATTTATAAATCCTTTAATATAAATCAATTTATATTATTCTTTAAAACGTCTTTAATTTCCTTTATAATTTCATCCTTTCTCTTGATTTATAAAATAATCAAATTTTATAAATCCTATATTTAAACTTTTCACAATAATTCTAAAATATCTCGATTAAACTATTTTATAAAATCAATAGCATCATATTCTCAAAAATCAGTTTTTAACTGTATTTCACAAAAATCGTAATTTTTATAACATTAAAAATTATAACATTTATTTATTTAAAATGGATCAATTCCAAAAATATTTTATATTTTCAAAGATCACTTTAAAAATCATTTTAAAATCCCAAAATTTGGGTCCAATGATGCTACACACCAAATAGTCAATCACAACAACAACGTTATCATATATCGATATGATAATCCATCAAATATCAAAATATCTGAAATCAAATAAAAACTGTTGAGGAATCCAGTTGGATCCCTCCAACCTGTTTTCCTGCATCCACAAACATTAGCACAATACCAATTTCGCTCCAGTACGAAATTATCACGGTACATGTTCTTAATAAATATTATCCGTTTAATAACGGCGTAATAGGGTCTCATCCGCTAAAAATACGGGAAATCAATAAAATGCAATATATACATATGCTAATATATATATATTGATATTATATATAATACCAATTTCACTGTTTATGAAATATTCGTGGTATATGTTTTTATTAAATAACATCCGCTTAATAACGGCGCATAATGTCTATTTTAACAATCAATAGCTAACAATCATCATTCAAACATGAATTCAAATATTTTGAAATCTAACTATTTAAAATAAAATCGAAACTGATTCGATTGAGTGAGAAGTTCTCACCTTGATTTTAATTTCCGTTTTAGCGATTTATTTCGAATAAAATTAAACGGACGTTTAATTTTACCCAAAATTTTCACTAACTCCAAACGACTCCAAACCAGCTCCATCGCGTAGTGCTCGTCCATACGATTCCAACGCAACTGATTTCGCGCGTTTTCGACCTCGTATGAAAGAGTTATGCAGTTTTAAAGATTACACGATTTTAATTAACTAAATTACAACATAACTTATAATTTTTCAACCTTCTCCAAATCACAGCGACAAGATCTACCTCCATTGCATCTCCACCGTCCCTTTGCTTCTTCCCAAATCACACATATCTCCAGTAAACACGCTGTGCAAAAGAACCCATACATAGAAATTAGGGTTCCATTTATCCACCATCCCGACGAACTCTAGCATGATCAGAGACTCTCGACGCGTGCGCCTACCCTAGCACCATGCTCGGCCTGAAGGCCATGCAACTCGGCCACCTGAGGCTCCTAGGAAAACGTGTGCAAGTAAGCACGGTCGGCCCCCCTTTCCACCTTCCACGATGCGCCATTTCCAATCATATCCGTATGAAATTAAAGCTCTCGTCGTGCTCTCCAACCTTCGTGTTGAACACTTTGGCTAAATCTTTGTAGATTGAGAGAGATTAAGGAATGAACGAGATTGAATTCTGGCCCTTCAACCTGATAGTGGCGGCTAGCAACATGAATTAGGGTTTAGTTATTTTTTTTTTATAAAATTATGAAGAGTGGTGGTGTATTTATAGAGAATCGAACGACACTATTCACCCGGAAATTCCGAACTCCGATTTAGGCGCAGAAACTGACGTACCTAGGGTTTATCCCGCGTTCCGGACACAATGGAACAGGTTTCGGAAGCTAATTCGGACATCTGTGCGAGTTATGGCTGAAAACGCTCAATTTGAATTAAACCGATTCAAATCGATTTCTAGGCGTTTTAATTCGTACCGGACAAACGGTAAATCCAATTGACTTGAAATTTGAAACCTTACAATAATATCACATTACGGATCCGATGAAACTGGTTTCGTCGAAATCCGAGACTCTTTGAAAAATGGCTATTTTAACTCGCCAAGTTAAAATTAAAAATAATTCGATGCGTTTCGAGCTGCCACGATCAAACGATAACTCCGATTGACACAAAAATTGAAATCCGGTAATAACTAACTATTACGGATCCAATGAAACTGGTTTCGTTCAATTCTGAGACTGTTCAAAAATTGGCTATTTTCACTAGTCGATTAAATATTAAAATATTCAATTTTCACAAATTAACTCTTAATTCGATTTTAAAAGTTCTAAAATATCATTCTAACTCCAATATGATAAAATAAAATTTTACAAATTAATTTCAATCATATTTAACTCGATTTTCAATTATTTCCATAATTTAACATATTAAATTATCAATTTAATTATTCAATTAAATCCAATAAATCAAATAAAAATTTATTCGACTTATTAATTCACTTATTAATATTTAAAATAAATTAAATATTCAAATTTTAATTAATAAAAATTCTGGGTCGTTACAATCTTCCCCCCTTAAAAGAATTTCGTCCTCGAAATTACAAGTAAGAAAAGTTACAGAATCTATTAATTTTCTAAATTCCATAGTTAAACTTCTTATAATAACTTTACTAAGTTTTCAAAATCATACTTAGTTATCCTTTCAAAAACAATTACTATTGTTTAACTTTCAATTCCAAAATCAAAATTATTGTTTTCAAAATTTTCCAATTTTCTCAAATTTTTTTCTAACGCCTTAAATTTTCGGAAAAATTCGCCATAGTCTCCTTTGCGCGGCTCAATCCGAAAAAAAAATGACAGTATATATATCACAAATATACATCTCATCAAGTAATGAGGCATCCCGCAGGGAAAAAATGTAAAAGTACGATATGTAATCCGAGATATGTACCTTATTATTTTATTAGCGAGCATATACGGCTAATATAGCGCGAAAGCGAGCTCCAAATGCGAAGCAAATGCGATCCGTACCTACTATCTCAACAAACAACATGAGAATCATGCATGTATGGAAATAGTATCGATATACAACATATAGCAACATAATAACTATATATGCTAACATAGCAAATGTAAACAAACAACAAATGCAAACATCAACCAACTATCATTCATAACCAATAATATTCATTCATATTCTCATTCATATACAATGAATTGGTTTTCAAATTAATTCACATTTGATTCATTAATAGTTGATGTTCTTACTAACATTCGTTTTCAATTAGTTCATATTCACTAATTCATATTCAAGTTGGTGCACTTCCAAATCAAATTCAATTCTATTCAAGATTCACTTAACTTCCAATTGAATTTCAATTACTTTAGCTTCCAATTTCATTAATGCACTTAATGAATTATATACAATCAACTACAATTATATAACAACCAATGTATATCAATTACAACCAAATTCCTTTGCTTATATTCATTCTCATTCAATTTATTCAACTTCCAATAACATTAGATTTTAATGAATTAACACTTATATTCATTATTCCATATCAATTTTATTTACATTCAATTGATTAACATTCATTTCATTAATTCAATTCAATTTCAAAAGTTGAATTTCATTTATCTTTGAATTCACTTTCATTTACAACTCATATTCATAAATATATTCAAATAATTTTACTTCTTATATATACAAGTTTATTTCACAATTGTAAATCACTTTAATTATAATTTAACTCTTATAATTCTTTTTGCTTATACAATTATTCTTTAATTTAGATTATTCAAACATCTAAACAATCAACTTATATACACTTTAATAATTCTGAAAAATTATTTCTTTACACATAAAATATAATCAAGGTAAAATTATTTCATTTACCCAATTTAAAACAATACTGTGTCGAATTGTTCTATTCAAGTGTTTAGAAACCCCTTCGGCATAGTCTTGCGGACCACGTTGACGAAAGTTCATATGCCACTCAATAAACCAACCATCACAATATAAAACAATTTTTATTCACTAACAAATACGCTCTCATAGCTATTATTTCACTCAAATTCATTCTAGAGTACTACTGACTCTATCTCTAATGAGTAATACCCAATAGAACCATGGTTGTCGCTTAACCATATGCTCTGATACCAACTGTAACGCTTGCGGATTTTCGTTGCCGAAAAACCGAAATGTTATGGGTTTTAAAAAGAATTTAAGAAAAGAAAAGGAAAGAAGAAGAGAGAAGAAGATAGAAAAATAGGGAGGAGAGAAAATAGAAATTTTTAAAATAGAAGAAAAAGAGAATTGAGAACATAGAAAATAGAAAACAGAAGAGAATAGAACGGAATAGAAAACAATAGAATCACATTAGAATCTCACAATTCGCAGCGGAACAACATATAATAATAAATGAATAATCTTTAAACAAAGAACTATATCAGTTATTACATTTTATACATTTCATTTCATTACATCATATCATCATCAGAGTGTACAACTACAACAAATAGTGCAGCGGAAAAAGAAATACTATATACTAGTAATACGCCATGCCATCCAGCTTGCCTCCAGCAACTCCAGAATATCCAGAATATCCTTATAAACCTAACTCTTAACTGCCCGTGTGGAAATTGGTGGGCACCCAGAGTTTAGGAAGGAAAACAATAAACTCGAAGTCAGTCATGAGACTGGTGCGAGAACTCAAAACAGTTTATTTATCTTTAAAATCAAAATAGAGGGATATGTTTAAAGTTAATTCGCAATGCTTTTAAAAATGAGACTACCATAAGACCTCCCGCACACACACACAATGCAAACGCAGAATCGGAGGAGATTTCTCCTTATGATAGTCAAAGATGCTTGATATGCATTTAAAATAACATTTGATATTATTACTAGTGCATAGTGTAGGGGAAAAATTCATTTTGAAAGTAGAATATAAATCTTAGCCAACATACGACCATTATCGTATGCCTACTATAACTACCATCCAAACAGTGGTGACCACTATAAGTGAATGGCAGGTCCTACAACTAATACCGTACAAGTTTCGTATTGGGAATTGGATTTCCAACGAATGATCAGGCCAAGGAACTTCCCATTGCCACATGAGAATGCCTCTGGATGGACATCCCCGAGAACCAAACCGGATCTCTACCAACACAAGGCCGGGTTACCCCTAACTGAGTAACAACTGACCGAATATGCATCCCCCGGTCCTTTAGGACCTTTATCACCGAGCGCTCGTAATCAATTCACACAACCATAACAAAGTGTTTTCAACATGAGTAAGTATCTGGGCTCCATACCATGATACCACCCTTTTCCAGAAGGAAATGGACACATCCTAAAGGGTGCTACCCCTCATAACCTTGCTGCTTCTTTCCTGTTTTGACCATTCACGGGGTGTGAGGCTCGACGAAGTCACGTCCACAAAAACATACTTTATACAAAAGCCATGCTTTGGGTCAATAAATGATCAACACAATGATCACAAGGATAGACGATCAAATAAACGATCCTATCACAAATAATCAACACAATGATCATTTCAGCATCACTCAGCATGTCACATTACCAAATTGGGAATATATCGCTGATAACATTCAACTACATAACCTCTGAGCTCGTACGTCTCTGAGAAGGGTGTTAAGCTAAAAGAATAAATTCTTCGCCACCAACAGAAATATATTTGAAAGAAATCGGCTTTATATCTCAACTTGTAATGTCAGACATACAATCCATACAAGTCTGTTCCGGGCTCGAACAGAACCGAAGGCACTTACAAAGAAGTCCTTGCAATCCGGATATTCACAATCCTGATCGGATTCACCATCACATATGGAGAACTCAATACCGTAGCTACTCGGTGCAGAGTCAATCGACAGGTCATCCTATCGCTTTTGCAAATACCGGGTCTTCAACACCGATCTTCAATGCAATTCACAACGACGTATCACATATTCGGAATGGGTTATACGACCCCATGGTCCTTTCCCGGTTAACCCGAATAGTGAGCGCTTATTCAAAAATAAGTGTAGCATTCACATTCAAACAAATCACATCAATTTCCCATTCAAAGGGAAATATTGATAGTCGGTTATTGAACTATCACTGGATATGCACACATTACCAGATTCCAAATAATTTTCCAAATTATTTATTTTCCAAAATATCTTTACAAGATATATAATTTCAATACTTCAAAAATAAATCAATATTTATTTTTCTAAACCAATTCCACTTTCTTTTATAAATTCCTTAGTGAATTTACATTTCAAAATATCCATGCATATGATTTCAATAATTCATTTCAATTTATCTTCAAAAAGATAAATTCTCTAACCGTTTCATTTCACATTGGAAAAACATTTCCATACTTATTTATTCATAAGTAATTCACAAATTTTATTTATTTTCACCCTTGGAAAATATTCAATATACTTAAATCGAAATTTAGTATATATTTCATTCTATTAAGGAAATCATTCTCTTCAACATATTTATTTGGGCCAAAACGAATGTTGCGTAAAACATCGTTACGACAACCCAAAACCACTAGTATAGGGATTCGAAATTAAAATAGATATATAAATCCCAATACTATACAAAACATTTCCTTTCGGAAATCATTTACTATAACAACAGTGTTATAGTCCATTATTTCCTTCTATTTCTCGAAAACGTCTATTTCAACAATAAATGTTGAAATCTATGGTTTCGAATCTCAACACATTTTAAAACATCGTTAGATCGTTTTAATTCTATTTAAAACATCCAAATCCAAAACAATTTCTTTAACGTGTTATTCACTATTCAAAAACGTGAATATACTTCATTAACAATTTCATCCTTTTATTCATTTTAGTTCAAAGGATTATTCACAGTCAAAAATGTGAATATAACTCCATTAATAGGTTTTAACAATTTACTTATCAAAATAAGTTGTTTGCGGATTTATAAAACAACGTTTATAAATTCCTTTATTAAACTATTCAATTCCATATCTCAATGATATACTAACAGTTCATCTTATAAGTTAAATGCTTATAATTTCTTTGTTTACAAAAATCATTCTTTTTAAACTTCCCAATATAAAAATCTTATAACTTATAAGATTCATTAATTTATCCAAATATACTTTTTTAATAACCTCACAAAATTCATAAATCTTACTATTTATAAATTTCATTTATAACTTCACCATTTATAATTTTATAAATCCCATTCACAAATGCAATCCATTTTCACTTCATTCAAACACTTATAAAAACTCGTTTTATAATTCAAATGTTTTAATTTATAAATATCAATTTATAAATCCTTTAATATAAATCAATTTATATTATTCTTTAAAACGCCTTTAAGGTCCTTTATAATTTCATCCTCTCCCTTGATTTATAAAATAATCAAATTTTATAAATCCTATATTTAAACTTTTCACAATAATTCTAAAATATCTCGATTAAACTATTTTATAAAATCAATAGCATCATATTCTCAAAAATCAGTTTTTAACTGTATTTCACAAAAATCGTAATTTTTATAACATTAAAAATTATAACGTTTATTTATTTAAAATGGATCAATTCCAAAAATATTTTATATTTTCAAAGATCACTTAAAAATCATTTTGAAATCCCAAAATTTGGGTCCAATGATGCTACACACCAAATAGTCAATCACGACAACAACGATATCATATATCGATATGATAATCCATCAAATATCAAAATATCTGAAATCAAATAAAAACTGTTGAGGAATCCAGTTGGATCCCTCCAACCTGTTTTCCTGCATCCACAAACATTAGCACAATACCAATTTCGCTCCAGTACGAAATTATCGCGGTATATGTTCTTAATAAATATTATCCGTTTAATAACGGCGTAATAGGGTCTCATCCGCTAAAAATACGGGAAATCAATCAACTGCAATATATACATATGCCAATATATATATATTGATATTATATATAATACCAATTTCACTGTTTATGAAATATTCGCGGTATATGTTTTTATTAAATAACATCCGCTTAATAACGGCGCATAATGTCTATTTTAACAATCAATAGATAACAATCATCATTCAAACATGCATTCAAATATTTTAAAATCCAACTATTTAAAATAAAATCGAAACTGATTCGATTGAGTGAGAAGTTCTCACCTTGATTTTAATTTCCGTTTTAGCGATTTATTTCGAATAAAATTAAACGGACGTTTAATTTTACCCAAAATTTTCACTAACTCCAAACGACTCCAAACCAACTCCATCGCGTAGGGCTCGTCCATACGATTCCAACGCAACTGATTTCGCGCGTTTTCGACCTCGTATGAAAGAGTTATGCAGTTTTAAAGATTACACGATTTTAATTAACTAAATTACAACATGACTTATAATTTTTCAACCTTCTCCAAATCACAGCCACAAGATCTACCTCCATTGCATCTCCACCGTCCCTTTGCTTCTTCCCAAATCACGCATATCTCCAATAAACACGCCGTGCAAAAGAACCCATACATAGAAATTAGGGTTCCATTTATCCACCATCCCGACGAACTCTAGCATGATCAGAGACTCTCGACGCGTGCGCCTACCCTAGCACCATGCTCGGCCTGAAGGCCATGCAACTCGGCCACCTGAGGCTCCTAGGAAAACGTGCGCAAGTAAGCACGGTCGGCCCCCCTTTCCACCTTCCACGATGCGCCATTTCCAATCATATCCGTATGAAATTAAAGCTCTCGTCGTGCTCTCCAACCTTCGTGTTGAACACTTTGGCTAAATCTTTGTAGACTGAGAGAGATTAAGGAATGAACGAGATTGAATTCTGGCCCTTCAACCTGATAGTGGCGGCTAGCAACATGAATTAGGGTTTAGTTATTTTTTTTTATAAAATTATGAAGAGTGGTGGTGTATTTATAGAGAATCGAACGACACTATTCACCCGGAAATTCCGAACTCCGATTTAGGCGCCGAAACTGACGTACCTAGGGTTTATCCCGCATTCCGGACACAATGGAACAGGTTTCGGAAGCTAATTCGGACATCTGTGCGAGTTATGGCTGAAAACGCTCAATTTGAATTAAACCGATTCAAATCGATTTCTAGGCGTTTTAATTCGTACCTGACAAACGGTAAATCCAATTGACTTGAAATTTGAAACCTTACAATAATATCATATTACGGATCCGATGAAACTGGTTTCGTCGAAATCCGAGACTTTTTGAAAAATGGCTATTTTAACTCGCCAAATTAAAATTAAAAATAATTCGATGCGTTTCGAGCTGCCACGATCAAACGATAACTCCGATTGACACGAAAATTAAAATCCGGTAATAACTAACTATTACGGATCCAATGAAACTAGTTTCGTTCAATTCTGAGACTGTTCAAAAATTGACTATTTTCACTAGTCGATTAAATATTAAAATATTCAATTTTCACAAATTAACTCTTAATTCGATTTTAAAAGTTCTAAAATATCATTCTAACTCCAATATGATAAAATAAAATTTTACAAATTAATTTCAATCATATTTAACTCGATTTTCAATTATTTCCATAATTTAACATATTAAATTATCGATTTAATTATTCAATTAAATCCAATAAATCAAATAAAAATTTATTCGACTTATTAATTCACTTATTAATATTTAAAATAAATTAAATATTCAAATTTTAATTAATAAAAATTCTGGATCGTTACATTATAAGTGAATCAGCAATTATATCATTCGAATTAATCATGTTATGAATTTTTTTTTTCACTATATATTTAAATTTCCAAATAAACTTAAATAAATTCTTCTCAAAATATTTTCAAGATCTAGTTCTTGATGATACAAACACATTTCATTTAGATCATAGCCTAAATCTTATTGCATGATGAGATAGGGATCTATAAACAGGTTTTAAAACCTGTAAGTGATGAAAGAGACATTTTTTTGTATGCTGATATGCACACATCAATCCACATATATCTATGTATGCAGATGCATTTTCATCCAATACAACATTTTCCCCAGCAATAACAAGTATAAACATCAAGATTTATCACAGATTTAAACTTAAGTAGGTCAGTTTGCGCATTTCGAAGAAACTAAACAAGGGAATAGGCTTGATTTTTTTGAATCCGGAACCTGATGTATTTAAAGTTGAAATGCTTGTATTTTGAAGATTGTTTTAGTTGCTTGATCATTGTTGAAACAATTTGAAGTTGTTTTGAAAAAAATTAACTTGCATGCTTTATATTTTGAAAAATTGTTTTGTGCCACCAGGTTTTTGAAAACCGTAAATGACCTTTGTTGAATCCATACTTGATTGTTCCAGGTTGATGAAACTTGGATATTTGCATTGAGTTATTAATGACCCAGGTTGAAGATGTTATTTTCTGTTTTGATTTTATTTTGATTTTCTTTGATCTGTAGTTTTTGTTTTGTTTCAGATTTCCTTTTCCTTTTGAAAGATAAGAAAGGGATTGTGGAGTGAAGAAAAGAGTGAAGCCAGATTTTAAAAACTTTGAAATTATAATTCTAAAACATATTTGCCACTTGTTCATTAAGCTAACACATGTAATATGCATGTTTTTAAATTTTATACACTTGTTAACACTCTTTCTTATTGTCTTACAAATGTTAAAAATTTCAAATTTATGTTTAAGTCCCTTATCTATGTTTTTATTAACTAATTAAATTTATGTAACATTGTTTCTTATTTTGAATATTATATTGGTTTCGATATATATATATATATATATATATATATATATATATATATATATATTTCTATTTTTAAACTAATGCTTTACCTTTATATATATTTACAACTTTAAAGAATGTGATTTAAAATTAATCAACATTAATAAATAAATATATAATATGTATATTTTTGAATTTAACTCTTTAAATAGCTTTTGTAAATTTATATCAATTTCAAAATATTACTTCCAAATCATATATTACATATGTATATTAAAATAAATATAAAATATAATGTTTTCAAATCCAATACAATTTTTAAAATAAACATTTATTTATTTATATACATCTTTCTTTATTTATATATATATATGTCTTTTAAAATATAAAATTTAACTTTTCGAATAGTTTTTGAAAATTTCTATATTAAATTAAATACATAATTTTCAAATTACAAACACATACACACATATATTAAAATCTAGAAAACAAACTTTTAAAATATAGAGTATTTATTCCGATTTATTCATAATATATTTAATATTGAATTTCAAATCCAAATCTATTTATAAAATATTTATTTTTTGAATTTCTATCCGAAATTCTATTTCAGTCATATTTACATACATTTATATTAATGAACAAACAAATACCTTATTTTATTTGGAAGAATTCAAATTAACTCACCATTTAATTCAAAAATTTATTTTAATTACCAAATTAAATTTGGTTCAAAACCGGGAAAGTTATAGTGATTCTATATTAACAAGGAACTTGCAGTGTGAGAAGTAGAAAATAAAATAAACAATATAGCGTAGCATATCATATTAGGTGATGTAACTTGTATAGCATAAGCTTGTAACATCATATAAAGTCATGTAACTGGCAAGTATGAACTTAGATCATCATAGCATATCAACTGCTACAATTCACATGTCATTGCTTAACAGTTATATAAGTATGAATGTCGAGAGTGATAACTCACACTCTAAAGCTAGAGACGATAATACGAGACACACAACCAAACTCCAAAAAGCACGACTAGATTCGAGTAGATGGATAGCCAAGATCCAAGTCTTGTAAACAACAAATGCCAAACATACATAAGCAACTATTTATACAAAATATTATAAATCCAAACAATGCACAAACATAAGTCAAAACGAAGCAAAGATTGGTTAACCCATGCAAGTGGGCTCGACCACTTTGCAAGTAGACTAGCCATCATCAAAACATGGATCGGCCATGCTGGTTTAAGACAAGCTATGCTCGGTTATGGCAAGGACAGGTCACGACTATGGGTAGATGAAGAGGTGGCAAGGCAAAAGGCACTAGGAAGGAAAAAAATCAAGGGTCAAGATGGGTTTGGTTCGGCCCTATGCTACTATGGTTCGGCCATGGGTGCTAAAGCTTGGATCAGGACAAAACACACCTGGTCACGGCTTGGAGACGAAGGAATGGTCATGGTAAGGGCAAAGGAAGTGGAGTTAGTGGTGTTGGCCGAGGTTAGGAGAGGAAGTGGATAATATGGTGGGCTCGGCTATGGTTTGTACATGCAATTTTGTGACGGGTTTGGATCTTGGAGGTCACGGCAAGGGGTAGTGGTGATGAGGTGATGGAGATGGCCGGTCCTAAGTGATGGTATGGTGGAGAGATGGTCAGCAAAAGGAAGACATGGTGATGGCCGAGCATAGCATAAAACAAAAGAGAAAGAAAAAGCAAAAGAGAAGAAGGAAAACTTACTGTAAATTTTATTTTGTTCAAGAAACGTGAATGAGAAAGAGAGATGGGAAGAGAAATGTTTTTGAACGGCTATGCAAATAGAAAGGCACCTCTTCATTTTGAATGGACAATGATATGTCCATTACGAAAAACAAGGCCAAATTGCAAAGCCTGAATCAAAACAAGCTCTAAAACCCACTAGGAAAACAAAGCCCAAACCAAATAGAAAATTAGAAAATAAAATAGAATATAGAGAATAGAAAATAAACAAAAAATATTGAAAATAATCGAGTGTAAAGCGCTGAAATTTATCAGATCTAAAAAGTATAAAAAAGAGTTTGATGAAACAAAAAACAGAACGAATATCAGAATCAAATTCAACTTCAAAGAAAAGATTGGAAATTTAAAATTTTCAACTGAAAGTCAAAGTTTGACCAAAGTTGACTAAAATATAAAATTTTCAGAAAATCATTATTTTATTTTATTTGGAAAAACAATTATAAAAAAAATCCAAAAATACATTGGAAAATGCCAAAATTCCAATTTTTAAATGATTTTAAAATCAAAGTTTCAAATAAAGTTGAATTAAAAATATTTATAAAATTTTTGGGTTGTTACAATAATAGTCAAATTAAACTAGAATGAAAATTTTAAACATACCAAACATCAATAAATAAATTTCTAATCCCACTATAAATTAAATTTAACTAATATAAGGTAATTTAGCAATTGTGAGTGGGTTAAAAAAACTCACATTTGAATTTAAATGGAATAAAAATCCAATTTAAGCCCAAAATTCAAACAGTCTTAAAATTCATCCAAACCAGCGTCAAAATGTCCGTAATTTGAATACGATCCCAACGCAAGAAACCGCACATAAATTGGACCTCGTATGTAAAATTGTAAAATTTAGAAGTTAGATGATTTAAATCTAAATATAAATAAAATAATAATAAAATGCTATACATGTTACCACATATATTACCTGAACCCTAATCTCGATCGGTATGCTGAAACCACTGACCGACCGCCACCTTCACGATGCATTTGGCCACCGCCCGAGATGACACGACCCCGATCAGGAAGCGCCACCCTCACCTACACCTCCAGCTGCACCCATCGCCCATGCTAGGCCACCTCCGGTACGTTATAGTCACCGCGCCACCGAGATGAACGCCCACATTTCATGCACAAAAATCACTCAACCTAAGCATATCCGGCGACAACTAAACTCATAGATGCACTCAGCTCGATGAGCACAACAACCCTGTAATCTCTAATCGTCACCAGGACAACGATCCACCGTTAAAAACATGAATTCTAAAATGAACGGTCGTGAGTAATTCATCAATTTCTAGCCATACAGAAATCCAAATCAAAAATAGAATACAGATTTGACCTATGCACATCGAGGGGTTCAAATTGATATATAACTCGATATAGTATGGAGGAGTTTGATTTTTGGTTTGATTTTGAATTGCAATTGGATTTGGAATTGGGAATTTGTTTGTCTGCCATTGAGAAGGAGAAGACAGCTGAATTGTACATACAAACAAATGAAAATAAGAAGGTTGCTAGTGTTTATAACAGGTTATTTGTAGGCAAAGCTGAAAAATAGAATGAATGGACCAGATCAATTGATAGAAATGACTACGCGACCCCAAATAGCCCGCTCTAACTTTGAAACGGAAACTGGTCATCTCATATATCAAAATAGATGTTTTTGATAATTCAAATTCAATGGAATATGTTTCATGCCCTAATTCCATCATATGAAGAAGTTAACTTAAAATCAGCTTATTTCAAATTGATTTCAAGTGATTTCAATTAAGTTGATTTCTAGGCGTTTCAAGCCCGTATGATCAAACGAAAAGTCTAATCGCTAGAAACTTGAAATCCTATAGTAACTCAACTTAACGGAACCGATGAAACTAGTTTCGTTGAAATCCGAGTCAGTAGCCAAAATGGTTATTTTCACGTTAATTAAATTAATTAATAATTAAATCAATTAAATCACATTTTCATTTCAAAGTTAATAACTAACAATTTTCTTCAATTTTTTTGATTTATTAGACATTTATAATAATTTAACGTATATTTACATATCAATTTTAGTGTTAATAATTTCAATAATGACAGTGTTCAATTTCAACTTTAATTAAATCCGATTATTTAAAATTTTGATTCCAATAATTGCTTTTATTTGATTTCAATCTTTATACTCAATCAATTATTATTCTATAGGCATATTTAACATTGTTTTATATTTCATCACATCAATGTCCTCCAATTTCCATCTTTAGTTATATTAGCTTCTCTATTTCCATTTATATTGAATTTTGATAATTTTACATATTTATTAAAATTTAAACCCCAATTTATTTATTTATCTTGGTTTCATTCATTTATTAATCGATTATAACTTTGTGAATAAAATTAACGATTTTATTCATTTTATTACTTTCGCAAATTACAGTTATTTCCTTGACTCCATTAATATAACATTTATTTACATTTAATTTCATTTAATTTCCAAATATATTTTATGGACTAATTAAATAGGTAACTTATAATAATTGTTACCATTAACATTTAATCCTGTTATAATATTATTTACAAACAAATGTTACCATTGCATACATATTATTTCATTAGTTAATTCAATGTTTACATTTGTTTTCTTATATCAAATTTATAACCAAGTATATCCTTTACATTATTTCAATTTGATTGGAATTCCATTCAAGTTGTTAATAATTAACCTTAATCAACATTGTTACCCTTCATTTTGGTTATTATTTCATTAATAAATCACAATTTTCTATTTCTCCTAATGTTAAATCACTAAAACCTTATTAAAATAACAAATTGTAATTGTGGAAAATAATGGGTCGTTACAGGTATGGAATGCTCGCGTTTATTTTTCCGATTAATTCCTAGACTTGTTTGATTAAGCCATTTATACACACGAATGGATTTACTAGCTTATAGTAAACGTTTTGGTAAACCCATGTGATATAGGACACACTGTTGTTACATATTTGGTTGCTATTTAAATGTACAAGACACTTATATTGATGAGTTTATGACTCGCCCTTGAAGTTCTAGAGGTCGTGCACCTTTCTTGGAGTTTTCATAGGTCTTGTATCTATCAGGGAATTTATAGGACTTGTTCCTATCTTGGAGTTTATAGTTCTTGCACTTATCTTGGAGTTCTATAGGTTCATGCCTATCTTGATGTCACAATGGGAATTATACCCACCTTGAAGTTTTATAGATGTTTATGTCTATCTTGGAGTTACATGGATGTTGGTGAATTTATTCAGCAATCTAGGTATTTTAGCCATTTCCCCCCTTTTATGCGATTGCTGGATTTCTATTAACGATTTCTAGATTATATGTTATTTTTGTTATCCCCAAATAGTTTCGAGGGCTTTGCTTTTAGTAGTTATCTCGGTTTTTGATATCTGGTGATTACATTCTTAGAGTTTATTGAAGCATTCTTGATGTTTTCCAATACTTGGCTTTGAGTTTATATTTGAGATCTATTTCCTTACATCCATTATTTTTCTTGCTTAACCCATTCATTAGAGCCAAGACTGACCTAGTTATTATTTTATAATACTCGGGTCATACCGAGATATTTCAGGTGCTCGAGTTTGATAGTTCTAGAGATGATTTCACTCGAATTATCTAGTTATCTTACATCTTACTTTTATCTTGTATATGTGTACATATTCGTGTAGTGTTGTATGTTATATCGAGTTTAGGCTTATTTATCGTACATATTTGTACCTAGGGGATGTAGTACTTGTATATTCTATGGTTCATAATGACCATAATTTTGTAAGTTGACTTTATGTACCTATTCGATTTGATCATCCTGTATGTATTTGTAGGCCGTTGTGTATATTTTATGATCTGTGATTCTACGATTTTAATTTATTATATATTGTTTTTGATTATTATTTTTGCCACCATAATTTTGTTTTAAGCCTAGAACGCATACGTCGATTTCACTTGTGACATGAAAATAATATATTGCATATGAATCATGTATCGATGCTCGCTTAAAGTAAAATTTACGGATGATCGCTCCTAGCCATCATTATTCTCTGCTTTAGCGGATGATATTACTATGTAATATCGTTTATTAGCGTCGGTCTTGAGGTCGGCATTATAACTTTGTATTAGAGTTTAGTTCATAACAAAATATGATATTATGGACACAAATCTTGACCTAGGTGAGTATTAAAGAACGTCCATAAGGGTTTCTTAGGGTAGATAGTAGGAATCATCCCCTTTTGGAAAAGAATGTGTCTTGTCTTGTGGGATTCTAAGAATGTTTTCCTTCATTTCCACTCTTTGATTTTCCTATTATCGAATCATGTGATTCGAAAGAAATCTTTGATCCAATCTTATATATTTTGGGAGTATGGTTGGCTGGCAGATGAGTCGCTCATTCTAGTATTGGGCAATCCAGAAAGCCTAGTTGAGATATAGTACTTTGTACACGCAGTAAACCAAGAAGTTTGTTGTCAATCTTTTTATGATCAGAGCCGCATAGTGGAAACAAGCTAGTGTTTCAGCTGCGCACATTATCTAATAAATTTATGACGGTACGATTCGTTGACTGGATGTTTATTTGCATAGGATTCTTAGTGATAATTCAAATTCAGTTAAGAGTGATCCCTTGATAAGTAGAATTTAATTTGAAGACTAATAATTGAATCTTATGGTATTTTCATATTAGAAATCACCGTAAGAGATGTTGAATTTCTTATATATAAATTAATCATGGACCAAATCTTGTAATTTATTAAAATAATAATTAAAAAGTAATAAATAATAATAATAATAATTTTTTTTAATGAAATCATCATCCAAATGGAGACCCCATCCTATGAGTTTTCTATAAGATGTTTAATGGTGATGATTATAAGCTTGTTAATATATGTATAAACTAGAGTGTATATAAAATATAAACATTCCCCATTTTAAAAGAGGATTTGTGAAATATATTTACGAATTTTAAATATCCCGTTGGGTTCTTTAAGGATTCTGGTCGTTGGCGTCTGGCCAACGTATTCGATAGGAAATCCTACATATTCAAATGAGATAGTTAAACATTCACTTTTATTAAAGTAACTGTATTGGAAAATCATATTTTTGGAAATATGTTAATTCAAGAAGGAACAAAAACAGTTTTAAAAACAAATGTGGTTTAAAATGAAATGGAATTTGGAAATGCATTCAAAGGTATATAATTATATATAAGGTTTTCAAAATATTAAGGTACTTTTATACTATAGAAAGAATAAAATTATCAATAAAGATAAATTATATGAGCAATAATTTAATAATAGGCTTAGATGCTAAATCCAGAGAGCCCCAAGCACAATAGCAAGGCGATGTTGATTTTATAATCGGCATCACAACTATAACGACCCACCTTTTTGGATAGTTTAAAATTGACAATAATCTGCACATGTAAACTCAAAACATTCAAAAGGGAGGATTGTTAATGAAATAAATAGGAAAATAAGAGAAAAGGAAGAAAAACAAAACATGGAATTGCACAGTGGAACAACAAAATATATTAATCAAATAAACAGTTCATGAAGCTGTTTTAAAAATGACATTTGATTATACATTTACAATGCAATCAGAGTTATATATACAGTAGGAATAAATAAATAATGTAGTGGAACAACATGATATAGTGGAATAAAAATAATAATATAATACTAAACTCCGTCTTCGTCCTCCTGAAATAAGGTCTTCAACACTAAAAAGCTCAACGGATACGAGCGTAATGAAAAGAGAAAACACTCGAGTCAGAACTAAAAGATCTTATGTAAGTTAAATCAGCAGAATTAAATATGAGTGTAACGGCTTCAGAGATGTTTACGGTATTTTACATCTTCCATCTAGTGTATAACGCGCATGCAATAACGTAAGATATGTTCGGCATTTCCATCTCCTAAGGATCCGTTAAACTATATACATGTAGTAATATACGCTATATATGTAATGTCTATTAGTAAGTATTAAACTAGCGTTATGGTGTTACCCATATTTCCTGTAACGCATTTTATAAATGCCGTATTCTATACATTACTGTAAACTCCACTAAACTGGTGGGCTATCTAGTAGCACTCCATAGGTATAACACAAACTAAAATTATAGTGCGCTCGATAAGGCACATGACAAGGCACACGAGTCAATGTTCAGGGTAGGATTCTACCGTTTTGCACTCCCGGACAGGTGGTAATGCATATCAGCTACTACTGCCCACCTCGAAACGCACACCGATAATCAAATCGAAGGTTGGACACCAAATCAATCACAAAGTAACAGATATGGTATCGAAGAAATATGCCAGATCATAGGAGCGACCCCTCTTGGCCCGGTATAGCTTCTATTGTTGTCATATCAAGCAGACACCGGGGGGTTAGGCTGCATTCATACCTCATACAGTAGCATTTGCTAAACCATCCTACTTCATTCTGGACTCTCCACCACGTGCACAGTTGTTAAAGTGGTTTCAGAATTGGCAGAGAGTGTGACAATATCTGACCTCGGTCTTTTTAACAACCAAATGCTTACATTTTTCACACCATGGTCATTTTATAAAACATTTATATAATAAATACAGAAAATATTTCATACTTTTATATCAATGTATCTATATTCTTATTCCAAAATTTAAATATATCCATAAATACCGAGGAAGATTTCTTTTAATCAATTTTGAAAATAATTCATGAATCTCTTTTAAACCATTTTTAAAAAATTTATATACTTTAAAACCATTTATAAAGCTATTTATAAATTCCAAAATAGTTTACAACTCTTTCCCTTCTCATAAACTTCTACGTAAATTCCTTTAAACGATTCAAAATCCCTTTACGCAAGTTCTTTTATGAAACTCTTTTATAAAACACTTTATAAAACCCTTTATAAAAATCTTTTATAAAATCCTTTATAAACCATTATAAAATCCATTATAAAAATTCTTTTACAAAATCCTTTAAAATTAGATTTTTGAATCTCTTATAATTTTTTATAAATTCCTTACAAAACCTTTTACAAAATACTAAAATCTTTTACAAAATCTTTTATCTATTAAAGTTATTATAAAAGTCTATTTTTATTATCTTAAATAAAAAAATATTTATTATATTAAGTTAAAATTAAAATATATAAATATTAAAACTATATTAAATATTTTACTAAATTAAAATTTTAAAACTATTTAAAATATATTTTTGAAAAACTAAATAAAATTATAAGTTGAAATCTTAAATTTACATTTAAAACCATATATTAATATAAAATTTGAAGTTTTAAAACAAATAAATAAATTATTTTCAAAATGTAAATTTTAAATAAATCATTGAATAAAATTTATAAATCAAACATACTTTACTATTTAGAAAATATTTTATAACCGACCAACGGCGTCCGTATATAGTTTTACCCTATGGTTAAGTGATAGGGTATATATCATTTCAACCGAAAGTAGTTAAATTTCTCCGGTATATATTATTTCAACCTGTATCACGAATCAACAATTCCAAATCAATAAAATCACTTAGGTTTATCATTTCAACCCATAATGATTTTCCCTAATCTATAAGATCATACAGGTATGTATCATTTCAATCCATAGTGATTAATAGGGATAAAAACATTAATAATCCAAAATGTCAACAGATAAACATCCATCACAATCAACATCCTAATGAGTCAATAAATCACAATAATTAACTGGTCATAAATATCAGTTATTTAACTATTAATTTAAATTCCATATCAATTTAAATGGAAATTTAATTCAATGTAAATTCAAATTAAATTTAAATGATAATTTAAAATGCCAAACAACAATCAATAAATTTCTTATCACCTATTAATGTTGAGTTGTGGAACTTTATTTTTATTTTTTGTTAAGAATGGCGTCTTCCTCTTCTCTCCCACCCATCTTACCTCCGATCTCTTTCGTTCCCAGTAAGTACATCAACACGCTTGGTCGTCCATCCGCCATATTCACGTCGGCGGCTAACCCTACTCAGCTGTCATCTAGACCCCCGTCGTCCTCTCCGGCCTTAAATAAGCCACCCTACAGTGAGATCTCCAAGACCAGGACTTTTTCTCAGGTGGTGGCCTCAGCACCGCGCTCTCGTCCCCTTCCCACCCTCCATACCAAGCGGAGCACCCCCCTACCAACTTTCATCAATGTGCGTCGCATGGTTGATTATCTGAAATCGAAGGGCCGCTGCCTTCGTTGTGCAGGTTTTCGACACGTGGCTAAAAACTGTAGGGATGCTAAGATATGCTATAAATGCGGATTTTTTGGGCATCCTCAATCTCACTGTAACGTTCAGCCCACCAATCCCATTCGTGCTCATATTGACAGCTCAGCTGTAACTCTTCCAATTCCCGCAAAAGACAAAACCAGCTTTGCGAAGCGGGTCCCAAAGTCAAATCTTGATCTAGCTCAGCCAATAGCAAAACTCTCCCGCTTCCCCATACAATCTCGTTCCTCCTTTTCTTCTCCCATCAATCTTCCCTTCTCCTTCAATAAGTCTCCCAATACAAAAACAAATCCGAAAACTTTCCGAAGAATGGACCCATCTCTCCTACTCACAGCGAAGATCATCAGCGGGGTCTGGTCGATTGATTCCCTCCATCACGTGCTCACTTCAAACTTCCAGCATCAATACTGGCCCCTATGGTTACTGACCAATGATAGCTTCCTCCTTTCCTGCCCCTCCTTTGCTATCCGGGACTAGATCCTGCAACGTTCGACTATCAGTAAACCAGGGGCTGTTATTCATTTTCTGTTATGGTCCAAGCCAGAAAACCAGGCTCTGCCCTTGGATCCGCCATCTTGGGCTCGGGTTTCAGGCTTCCCCGAACTCTTCCGATTCAACACGGATGCCATCTCTGGGGCGGTCAGCCCAGTGGGCAGATTTTTGGAACAGGATGACTGTGATTGGGCAAATTTTGACCACCGCTTCCTATATATCAAATTGCAGTTCTATTCCGGCATTGTATCACCATCCTCCTTTGTTGCAGTAGTAAACAACGTGGCATATTTACTGAAGATTGCGAAATGGGAACATGATCACCCCAACAGGAGGCCTGAGAATCATCTGCTAGGCATAGACTTTGAGAGGGATTTCCAATACTTCGACCGCCACATTCCGATTGACAACCTGGATCCGGATGATAGATTCGACGTCATGAATTTCGAGCCTCTCCTTTCAACCTCCCCCTCCCTCCCCCGGTTCTAGGCCAACCCATTGACAAGTCAATTGAAGTTATTGGCCCAAGGGGCTGGGATCCTTGGCCAACCCAGGAACAAGCGTGGAACCCACATGATGACTTAGACCTAACAAGCCACCATCTTCAACAGTATGCGTCGCCATCCATGACCCGCCCACAACCAAGTTCCCCCCACCCCGTAACCCCTCAACCTATCCACCTATCCCCTGTCCCTCAGTCTGCTGAACATAACCACGTGGCAAAGCCAATGGAAACTCATTGGTCTCAGCCAGTCACTCCAGCGACCGTCCGTCGGAGCTCCAGACTGGATAAAGCAGCATCTCTCCCCGGTAGTTTCTATAAACATGTGGTTTTCTCTTCTCTAAATAAAAACCTGAATAAGAACATGGCACGCTGTATGGGTGTGAGTTTGAGTGATGATCACTACACCTCCATGCAAGTCCTAGAATCAGAGCGGTTGTCAACGTAAGGGGGTTGGGGGACCCCAGTAAAAGACACTCGGTTAATCTCATCATTGCCCCCCATAAAATAAACATTCTTTTTCTGCAAGAATCCAAACTATCAGAGCCTAATCCTAATCTTCTCAGACAAATTGGTGGATCATACCTCACTGGGTGGGCCCACTTGAATGCTGTGGGCTCTAGTGGAGGCATCTTGACTGCCTGGGATGAATCTATATGGGCCCACTGTCAAACTATATATCATCCATCGGCTTTACACGTTGCCCTTCGTCATTTGCAATCTAGAATGATCTTTTTTCTCAAACATCTATGGTCCATCTGATTCTCGCGCCCGTAGTGCTCTATGGTCGAATTGTCTTAATTTTACCTCCCACGTTAATGGCCCCTGGGTGGTTGGGGGAGATTTCAACACCACCAGATCCTCTGAGGAACGTAACTCAGGTAACTTATCGCACGACTCAGAATCCTTTAACTCTTTCATCAACGACTGCTCCTTAATAGACCCACCCATCAGCAATCGCCTATTCACCTAGTCAAATCGCAGATTTGTTCCCTCGTTGGCGAAACTGGACCGCTTTCTCTTCAATCCAGCCTGGGATCATTTTTACCCGCTCTCAGTAGTCTCTGGTCTGGCCACAATCATCTCGGACCACTGCCCTCTCCTACTCGACACTGGCCATTCCACCTGTACCGTTAGACCCTTCCGCTTTAAGCCTGTTTTGCTCCTTGAGCCATCATTCGATGATTTCATCAGACTAATTTGGTCCCAGTCCCTCCCCACTCCATCGGCCACCGCTCGCGTTGTCTGTAAACTTAGATCCCTCCGTAAGATTATTAAACTTGGGCCAAGGAGGTTTGGGGTTCCCTCCGCTCGCGCATTTCTGCAATCCAGGAGGAAATTCTGGATCTTAACATCATGGAAGAACTTGGCCCTCTTTATGAGTCGGATAGTGCCCGCCTTTGCGAACGGGAGGCGGTTTTGGACAGACTGACACTTCAAGAGGAAATTGGCTGGAAACAACGCTCCAAGGCGAAATGGATAGACGAGGGTGATAGAAATACGGCTTTCTTTCACCGCCTTGCTAACTGCAGACGTAGATCCACTTTTATTCCAAAAATATCCCACAATGGCACGACTTTCACTGATCAGTCAGACATCTTGAACCTGTTCACCTCCTATTATCGCAACATTTTGGGTTGTGACTATCCCCTAACTCCTTTCATAGACTGGAATCTGCTCTACCCTGATCGCTCCCTCATCCCTATTGACCAACCATTCATGGAGGCCGAGATTTGGGCTGTATTGAACGAAATGTCAGACGATAAAGCCCCCGGCCCAGATGGCTTCGGCCCACTTTTCTTCAAGCATTACTGGGAAACCGTGAAGTCTGATATTATTGAGATGTGCTCGGAATTCCATGCTGACCCTTCGTCCGTCGCTCGCCTCAACTATGCCAACATCATACTCCTCCCCAAAACCCCTGGTGCAATTTCTCTTCCCTCATTCCGACCCATTAGCCTTCTGAACACCACTTTTAAAATCATAACCAAAGTTCTTTCCAATCGCCTTCAAACTGTCATAGCCCCCCTCATTGGAATGGAACAATTAGCATTCATCCTCGGCCGAAATATTATGGACTGTGTTGCCTCCACTCAAGAGGTCATTTCTTTCTGCCACCAATCCTCTACGCCAGGCCTCCTCCTCAAATTAGACCTCTCAAAGGCATTCGATACCGTTAACTGGCAGTTCATTTTGAAGCTCTTGGAACATAGGGTCTTCCCCTCAATATGGTGCAGCTGGATACAAAACATCCTTTGTTCTAGCTATTCCACTATCTCGATCAATGGAGTCACCGGAGGCTTAATAAAATCAACTCGCGGTCTGCGCCAAGGTGACCCGCTCTCCCCCTTGCTCTTTGTCCTTGTTACAGATGTTTTTAACCGTATGATCGAATTTGCTACTTCCCATAACCTCTTCGAAGGCATTAAGCTCCCCAACTCAAACCTAGCCATATCCATTCTCCACTTTGCGGACGACACTATCCTCTTTGCAACCCCAAACGTCAATCACATCCATTGCCTTAAAGTAGCTCTTTACTCATTCGAACTCATTTCTGGCCTATCCATCAATTTCAGTAAAAGCTCCATCATCATGCTTGGGAACTCCAATCACCTTGGCTGCACTTTTTCCAACATCCTCAACTGTAGCATTGCGCAATTTCCCATCTCCTACCTGGGTATCCCCCTCCGTCCAACCAAGCTTCATAAGGCTGACTGGCTCCCCTTCATCACCAGAATTGAAAATAGACTTCTCTCCTGGAAAGCTCACTCTCTTTCAGCTGCAGGTCGTCTAGTTCTTGTTAAGTCGGTCTTGTCGGCCATCCCTTCTTATTGGATGTCGTTTTACAAACTCCCATCATGGGTTATCAAAAGAATTGACTCGATAAGAAGTACTTTTCTCTGGAATGGTGGAAGAATTAAGAAACTTGTTAATTGGAGGACCGCCTGCTTGCAAACCAGCAATGGTGGCCTTGGAATTACTAACCTATATTGCTTCAACCTTGCGCTTCTTGCCAAATGGCTCTGGCGTTTTCTCTCACCAGATTCATTCCTTTGGAAATCCTAGATCTCTTCCCTTTACTATCGATATAACCCACACCTCGTTCTCCATTCCGATCCCAGCCTCAAACCATCCCCATTCTGGTCCGGGGTCCTTTCCACCCTTCCTAGAGTTAATTCACTCTTCCATGTAAGTATAGGCAACGGTGCTAACAACATCTTCTGGTTGGACATCTGGCACGGTCAGCTTCCCCTTTCCTCTACCTTCCCTAACCTTTTTTCCCACTCTGACACCAGACTAGTTACCATCTCCGATTTAATTATCCTGGGCCCTAACCTCATTATCCCACCTTCCTATTTTGATCTCACCACCTTAGCTGAGTTTCACTAGGCTGTTTCCATCCTCCAATCCGTTCACCTCTCCCAATCACCAGACAAGATTCTTTGGTCCCCTAATCCCACAGCTGGCTTTACCGTTGCCTCATGCTATGCGCATCTGATTAACCCGGGTCGCCTCTTCAATTTCTCCAGACTCTGGAAGTGTAAGCTCCAACCCAGAATGTTATTCTTTCAGTGGTGCCTTATCCATGGCCGAGTCAATACTAGAGATAGGCTATTTCGTCTCAACATTGCACCGGACCCCCATTGTGTCTTCTGTGATAATGATATCGAGAGTATACACCATCTCTTCTTTGAGTGCGGCTTCTCTTTTAGGGTCTGGGCTGCAACTTCTGCACATCTCCTTGGCTATGTCCCAGCAATCATCTCTTTTTTTGATTTCTGGCAATCCAACCCGCCGAATAAGCTCTTAGATCCTCTCGTGGTTATATTCAGTTGGTGTGTTTGGATAGAGCGTAACGCACATGTATTCCATAATCCCAAATCACACTTCGAAGGTACATGCAGGCGCATCATTTATTACTACTCTTCTTTTACAGGTTATAGCTACTCAGCTCCCTTCAGGCTTAGGCTCCCGCGCCCTAGTACTTCACCAACTGAATCGGCTGGCAGCACAACCGCTTCTCTTACCCGTGGGCATCATGGACGCCACCCGTAGCTCGCTCCATCACTACTTGTTGTTTATAAGCTTCTAGTATGCGCTTTGTGTTCTTATTTTCATATTTCAGTTATTGCTGTCTGGTTTTATGACTGTTTTGAAACTCCTTACTTTTTTTGGCCAGCGATCAGGCTTGTTGATCGCACTATCTACATATTTTAATATTATATAATTGGCTGTGTAGTGTCGCACTACACATCCGTTTCACTCAAAAAAAATTCTTATCACCTTATAAATTTAATTTAACCGACATAAGAAGGTTTAGTATTCGTGAGTGCGTTAAAACACTCACCTTTTACTTACAGTCGATTTAAAATCCAAATAAAGCCCAAAAATCCAACCGTCTCGGAATACGAACAAACTAGTCCTATATTGTGTGGAATTTCGATACAATTCCAAAGGAAGAAACAATCTCCAAATCCGAGTTCGTATGAACGAGTTATAATAATTAGAATGTTCAAAATTTTAAAAATTATTAAAATGGAATAATGGAAAAAGGTAAATATGTTATCACATTTAGAACCCTACGAACACGTACGCTGCTGAAACCCTAACCCACCGCCACCGTTCACGAGCCAACCGCGCCGCACTCCGACCATGCCACCATCTTCTTCATGCCGAGCCGCCGCCTAGTGCCTACGCGACCTACCTCTAGCCACGACCCTTAGCTCCACCGCCATTCAATTAAACCGCCAATTTCGACAGTTATGTGCACTTCTGAGACAAACGGCCACTACCACTAGGACCTACTTCGCAACCTCTACAACTCTGCACCTCCTGATTGTCGTATAGTTGATGATCCACCATAGGATCGACAACCCTAGTATGAACGTTCAAAATTATTCGCCAATTCTGTCCAATTCGAGACTCAATTGCAAAAAGGAATAACAAATCTAGATTACGATTATCGAGAGCTTTCCGATGATATAAAATTTGATATAGTTTGAGCAGTTTGAATTTTTTATTTTGATTTGAAATTTGAAATTAGGGTTTTGGAACTGGGAATTAGGATTTTGATGTCCTAACGTTTGAGAAGGAGGAACAGATAAATGATATAGATACGTATAGAAAACGAAAATAAGAAACTGTTAGCGTTTATAATGGGCTATATATATGTGTGTGTGTGTGTATGGACAAGAACGAATGGACAGATCAAATTGGTTCGAAGCGATAACACAACCCGAAAAGCCCGCTCCGCTACCGAAACGAAAGTTGGTCATCCAACATATCGAAATATAAAATTTTGATATTTTTAAACTCAGTGGAACTAGTTCCAAACCCTTATTCCATTATATACAAAAGTTAGCTTTTCAAATCAAATTATATTCATTTAAAATCTTTTAATCGATTTCTATGCATTTCGAGCTCGCACGATTAAATGGTAAGTTCGATCGCAACGAAACTCGAAATCCTACATTAATTCACCATTACGGATCCAATGAAACAGGTTTGGTTGGAATCCGAGTGTGGCTAAAATGGCTATTTTCACGTTAATTAAATAAATTATAATTAAATTGATTTAGTCACTTTTATATTCAAATTTAAAAGTTAACCATTTTATCATTCTTGATTTCATAAAAATTTATTATCTTTTAATATAAAATTTTCATGTTGAATCAACTATTTAAACATTACATTAATTTCAGAGTTCAATTGCAACTGTAAAAAAAATTCAAGTTAATTATTTTAATTTCCAATAAATTCTTTTATTTTGATTTCTGCTCTTATTACTAAATCAACTATTACCTTATGAATATAATTAACATTATTTACATTCTATTACATTCTTATTCTATAGTTGCCATCCTTTACCATATTATTTACAATATTTCTATTTCATTAATTCAATTAATTACCAATTTAATTAATTATTTATAATTGTAACCACATTAACTTTACAATTATTCAGTTGACCGAAATTACATACAATAGTTGTCAATGACATTCTATGTCAAAATAGATGATCGAAATTACATACAATAGTTGATCGAAATTATAATAAAATATTAACTATAATATTTCACTTCCTTAAATTTCAAGCGTAACTATGTCAAAATATCAATTGTTTGCAGAGTGTTTTTAGACCAAGAATTTCAAGTCCGAAAATGGTCCTTATTCTTTTGACCAAATCTTCTTCTAAACTAATCAAAATTGGGTAATTTATTTCTTGAAATTGTAGAGAAATGAATTTTCTAAAACTTTATTATTTATCACTTTTTTTAAAAATCCAAGAGTAGGTAGTCAAAAAATAGTTGGAAAATGACCTATTTTTGGGTTTATTTATAAGAGTTTGATGATTATCCAAAGTCACTCCACCTTACCAAAACAAGTTTCACTTTCTTATTCTTTCAATGCCGAGCCTACCTAGTGCGTTAAGGGTCTAAAAATTCATCTTTTGCTTAGAAATGGAAGTGTTATGCCATAACCTAATTAGCGAGAGTTTGGATAGCTTTCGGTGAGTAAAGCTACACCTTCTTAAATCAAGTTATACTATGTTAATGTTCATGTAAATAGCTATCAATGCTTTTTTATGCATAAAGTGATGGTTCGGTTGTTTGTTTGTTTCATGCTTCGAAAAGTTGTTGCATTTGAAATTTAGTAAGCATGAGGTTAGTTATATGAAAAGTTGGTAGTTAAAGTTAATATAATTGTTAGTAAATACTTATCAATTTTTAGGCACAAGGAAGAAGTTGCAAAAAAAATTAGTATCAGGGACAAGAAGTTTGTTTTTTAGGCTGAAAGACACTTTTAATATAAATCATAGAATGATAGTTTATACTATCATTTTCAGTTTACACTAAAAAGTGTCCTTAAGACTAAAAAGCAAACTTGCTGTCCTTGAGACTAATTTTTTTTGCAACTTCTTCCTTGTGCCTATTTACCTGTGTTAGATATTGTATCATCATTATTGACCTTGTGTTATGCTTAAACCATTGCTGTGTGATTTTTGGTTGTATGGAAAATGTCATAAGTTTGTTTGCCAAACTTCCTGTATAGTGATATTCATTGTATCGGCACTTTCGAAAAATCAACTTTTATCGAAATCATTTGGTTTCATTTTGGTGCCTAGAATAGTTTTACTAGTTAAGCAAGATTTTGATTAATTTAAAAAGTAATTAACCATTTGAATATTGATTATTTAATTAATTACTTAATTAATAAGGACTAAATTTAATTAATTACTAAATTAATGATTTGTTTTAAATTTAACAAATTGCCCGGTTAATAATTATTTAAATTAATTAATCATTTTATTTAATGATGTTTAAATTTAAATAATAATTTTCTTTAATGATGTTTAAGTATAATTAATCATTCAATAATGATGAATTAAGATTAACTAATCAATTTTCTAATGATGTTTTTAAATTAATAAATCGCTTCAATAAATGAATTTTAGAATTTATCAACTTGTTTCAACTCTAATTATTCTTTCCTTTATTGATGTTTATAACTAATAAATCACTTTTAGATAATGAGAATTAATTATTTATTCATTTAATTTAATTAATTATATTTAAATTTATTAATTAATTAAATTAATGATGTTTTAAAGGTGATTTTCCCTTTTAAAATTAGTGGAGTTAATTAATCAACTTAATTTATGAATTATCGAAGTCAATTTATCAAAGTAAGAAGGATATTCTGACTTTGTTATTCATTTCAAATAACATTAATTAATTTAATTAATTAATAATTTATTAATTTAATTAATTAGGTCTAAAAGAGATTTGCCCTTTTTATTATTTAAAGACATTTGAAGTTCAAAAATAAAATTATGTGATGAAGTTTAAAGTTAATTAATCAATGTAATAAGGATGTTTTAAGTTATTAAATCCTTTTTAAATTGATGTTTTGAAAGTGAATTATTTGAACAAAAGTATTTTAAAGCTAATACTTGTAATGTGAGCCAAGCATGAATTCTTGTTTTTAAAAGAGAGTATGATTTGTTTATAGGAATGAATTAATTTCCGTAAAGAACTTAAATGAGATTGATTTATTTGTATAATTAGCAATAAACATTGAAGAAGTAGACTTGTCGCTATTTCGAAAGTTAAGAATAGTCGTGAGACATGACTTTGAGGTAACACTACGTTGACTTGTCCAGTATTATTGTTAACCAAGAAATAGTACAAGTTGGAGTTCGACGAGTGGTGATAAGTATAAAGATTTAATTTCAATATACGATCATTTTTAATTATCCCTTTTATTTGATTTATTAATTATCGGTTTAGCTTTATTCATGGAGTATCGTCACCATAAAAATGATTTGTTTCTTGTTTGAGCTTTATTTTTCTTTGTCGGAAATGACTAAACCCAAAGAGCGTGTGGGGGCTACGATATATCGGGTTGCTCCCATTAGGGTATTTCACATCCACTCTAGATTGGATTCGGTTTTGCACATTGGGATGTGTAATACTCGGATACTCGCTAAAAATTAGCGGGGTCCGACTAGAAGGTTTTTGAGAGCAATCGGAGTTCTAATGTATATTTCTAGAGGTATACTTTTGGTAAGGGTGCGCACCCTCCTAGTCATTGTTAGAGATTTTCTTATTTGATTCGAACTTTTGAATCTATTTTTCTTTAATTACAACAGGAAGAGTCGACCACTCTTCACAATGTTCAATTATTAATTATGTCCATTTTATCGAGTTTGGATTGTTATCTTATTTAGTCCATTCTATCAAGTTTGGACTTTTATCTTGTTTTATCCACTCTATCGAGTTTGGATTTTTATTCAGATTATTTCCATTCTTCCATGTCTAAATGTTATACTAGTTATGCCCATCATCTATGTTTGGATTTGTTCCCTATTCTTCATTTCCATTATTGTTATGTTTGGTTCTTGTTTATGTGGGAGAAAACCCTTTCCACAATAGCAGCGTGGTCCCATATGTTATCTTTTAAATACACCCTATTTGTTTTATAGTTTTACTCATACCGAACATTTTGTCTAACCCGAGTTGATTATTTCCTTAAAATCTCGGGCATTCAATTATATTTGAGTAGTCTGAGAATAGCAGGTTTTCTTTGGAGCTCTTTTAAGACGATAGGTGTGTAGGAGGTTCCTTATTTCTTTAGTATTTTTTCCCACTGTATGATTATGAAGGTGTATTCTGTATCTTAAAAATGAGAAGTCAGAATGTATAGCTATCAATCCGTTAGATGTAGTATTCTTTTATAACTCTGTTAAATCCTTGTAAGAAGTAATCTTTTGTACTATAACATTTTATATTATATGTAACCATTCCGATGTGAGGTTTATCTACTCTATCTTGTTCTGTTCTTTATTTTACCTAAACACAACTTATCTTTCAGACACTTGGGCAACAACACATGAATACACCCTATTAAGCGTCGTTCCTAGGGTCCAAAAATGTGGGACGTCACAGATGGTATTAGAGCTTAGGTTTAGTGAAACCCTAGGGCTTGGTGGGGTAAACTCTCTAAGGATAACATCAGTAATATCCTTGGATAATGTCTGAGAGTATAAGTATATACTGAGTGCATAATTGTTAGTGTTATAAAAATGTTTTATATTGTATTGTTTGGTCCATTGAGTGGTATATGAATTTTGGTCGATGTGTTTGTTCAGCGTTATCGATAGGGATTCCTAAACACTTGAATAGATCTACCGATACAGTATTGTTTTAAAATGGTAAATGAAATAATTTCACTTAGGAATATATTATATATGTATATAAGAATGAATTTCAAAATAAATATAGTCGTATAGCTGAAATGATTATTTTGAAATTATAATATTTTATTGTTGTCATTCCGGATTTGATTAGTTATGCATATAAAGTTTGAGCGTTAACTTTTGTTCAATAGTTCCTAAGGAATTTTTCTTAGTAGACATAGGTCGAGTAGATGGGAATTTGGGAATTTCCAAACGAAATTCTTGTGAATTCGGTTTCACAGTTTGACTATAAAGTGCTTGGCAAAAAGGTTTAGCTGAAATTCAACTTTTAATAATGTTAAGCCAAAAATAAACTTTAATAAAAAGTTGTTCAGTATAATTAGAATTATAGGATAATACATTTAGAGCCCAAATATATGAGAAAAATTAGTTATAGTAAAGGATAATTATTTAAATGTGAGTTAACCCACACCCATATTTACTATATCATATATGTGTTGCTATAAACTATTGTTGATTTCACGGATGACCGTTAGATTTGTTTGATTGATTAATTGAAATTAATCTGGATATTCCGTTTACACTGTTTAAGTGTCGTTATAGCAATTTCTGTTATACTGTCATTAATTAAATATCATCCCCTAAACCTTGTGTGTATTTGAACTTGAGCTTGTGATTTCTCAAAGGTAGATGTTTAAAATTCATTAATCATTTTGAATAATGATATTTTAAATTAATTAATCATTTTAACTATGATGTTACAATTAATTAATCTTTTTTATTAATGAGATTTGGATTTAATAAATCATTTTAAGTAATAAAATTTAAATTAATTAATTATTTTAATTATTGATATTTGAAAATTAATAATCATTTTAATTAATGATATTTAAAATTAATTATTCATTTTAATTAATGGTTATTGGAATTTAATAAATCGTTTAATAAATAATATTTTAAGTTGGTTAATTGATTTAGTAAGTGATTTTAAAATAAATTAATTGATTTGATGAAAATATTTTGAAAGTAATTAACTTTTTTTAAAGATAATTAATTTGTTTGTTAAAGGAAATGTAAATTTGATTAATTATCTTTGGGTCAGTAATATTGTTTTAGATTTATAAAAGAGATTATAAATGTGAGTTTTTATCTTTTAGGATAATTAGTTTTATTTTAAATTTAATAAAAGAATTTAAATTTGATTTTGTTAGCACTAAAAATTGGCCACTAACACCCTTGAGTAGAGTTATGTGGAGAGATTAATGAAGAGAGTAAATGAGAATAGAAAAAATAGTGTAATTCAATACCAAAAGAACAAAAAAAACGAGAACACTAGATTTACTGTGGTTCGGCAAGATTTCCTACATCCACTTTGATTCAAATCTTTATTACTTTATCAATCACTTGATTACAGATACAATTCGTAGACCAATCACTTGAATACAAGCTTGAATTAAAAAGTGGACAGTATTGAAAATGGAAGAGTCACCCAGTGTTTTCGAGAAAGGTCCATTTTCACTACGCCCTTGCCCCTCTATTTATAGACAAAGATAGGCTGGACTTCCTTCACGGGACTCAAGGCCGAGGTGACTCGGCCTATATAGGGCAATCTTGAGCTGACCGGTCCATTCTTACTGAACGACACTTACTGGTCCTCCTGGACTGAGCTGCTTTTGAATAGGACTCCCCAAGACCGAAAGAGAAATGCCGAGCCATCTCGACCGAACGAGCATCTCGAATAATCCAAACCGAATGAGGCGTCCCTTCCTTTGACTGAGCCATGTCTTAATCCACTTTGTTTGGCCGACCGGTACATGCCTGGTGACGATGACTCAACTGACCGAACGAGGCTTGCCAAGCCATCTGGACCGAGCGACGTGTGCGAAACCGCACTTGCTGAACCGTACCTAAATCCCAAAACATGTCGACTGCATCAAACGCGTATATCTTCAGGCTCTTCTTGGTCAGAATATTATCTAGTGCTAACGATAATATCTTCAACTGTCTTTTTGTAGCCGGGCCAAGGTGCCGGGTAACATTTGCCCTCCAAAATGTGTCGTGTGAAGCAACACGACATGCTTCGAATCAGCGAGTATTCCTTGCTTCTAGAAAGAAATTCATCATGTTTCCAGAATAGTGATTATCCTTCAATTTTATCATCCCAAGGTGTCATATCCTTCTTGGTCGTCATGACGCTTGGTCGATTCCCAATATGATAAATCTAGGGTTATAGTTCATCAGTGGCCATCCGTGTCCGGTTTCTACAGAGCTAGTAATCTTCAACTATCTGATCCAGTCTTTTCTTAGTAACCCTAAGTGAGAATTCAATTTCTATTGATTTCAAGAAGTCGAACTTTTTCGGATGTATACATGCATGTTCGGGTATATGTTCTTGCCATTAGCTATCAGATGCGTTTTATACGCTCATAAGTCGTCACCAATTCCATCTAGTTTAATTGCAATTCAATTGTGATTCCTTGTTTTTGTTTTTTGTGAAATAAGGGTTGTCATCAACCACTTGATGAGAGGGGACTTCAAGTTTTACATGGATGGCGACCTCGAAGCAGTAAGCAAGGGCGAATGGAGTATGGGTAGTCACGGACTCATGGGTAGTTCTATAAGCCCATAATGCTGTTGGAAGTTCATCCACCCATTTACCTCCATCCTTTTCCAAACATCTCTTCAGAACAGACTTTATGACTTTGTTCACAGCTTCAACCCGTCCATTTGCAGTTATAATGGATCATGGAAGGTCATAAGGACAGATGACGTTACAGACAATGAAGTAGATTATTTTCTTCATCTTGGTCGTGGTTAAAAGTTCTATATCTGCCCATTTGGTGAAGTAATCAACCGCTACGACGGTGTATTTTGCGCCACCTTTAGGATCGGCAAGAAGATGACAATATCAATGCCTCCAAGTGGCAAATGGCTGCGGACTAGCTATTTGAATAATTTCCATCGGTGGGGATCGCAGATTTTTGCAAACATCTTGCACTCATCGCGTTGTCTAGCTTGATCAACCGCATTTTGATTGACAGATGACCAGTAATACCCATTGCGGAGTATTTTCCTTGTCAGGGTTTGCCCCCTGATCTACTCGCCGCATTCTTCTTCATATACTTTGCTCAAGACTCATTTGATATCATCGTGGGTGAAATACCAAAGCATGGGAATGGATAAACTTCTTTCTACACATGAATTCTTCTTGGATGATTTGGCATGAAGCTTTGAGGAGAATCTGTCATTTTTCATTCTCTGTTCAGTAAGAATTCCTCATTGTGGATAGTCTTTGATAAGAGTCAACCATGTCCCCTTTTCTGGCACTGTCTCCAAGATCTAGCCGATTTCCATGCGTCAATGCTTGGAGTATTAAGTATTTCAACCGAAACAATATATGTCCGTTGCGCCTCCGCGAAAATGGACAGCTTGGAAAGTGACTGGAATCTTTCATTTTGTTTGTTGAGTATGTGTGTAACGATGTAATATGTGAACTCGGCTAGTAGCTCTTGGACCTGGCCGAGATCAGGAGCAAGACAATGACCCTAGTAAGATCAACTTCTTTAACTTTGCATACTACCAATCAAGAATCACAAAAGATATGTAAAGTTTCCCCTCTAAATCCTCTAGCAGGTTTGATGCTGGAGTTCAAGGCTTCATACTAAGCATCGTTGTTTGTTATAGGGATATCGACTTTCAGGACGCAACAGATCGATCGTTCCTCAGGAGTCATTAACCAGACTCCTACACCATAAAACCGATCACTGGATGCTCCATCGGCAAACACTTTCCATCTATTGGTTGGTCCTCTACTACTCTTCGAGTAGTCACCTGATGTAGTGAATTCAGGTATGAGGTCTCTTGATTTCCGTCCTTAGATAGCCTTTCGAGGGAAATAAGAGATATCGAATTGGCTTTGTTCGATGTTCTATTTAAGTAGTCTTTCAAACGGCTCAGGTCATTGTATGCCCTATCACAACGGCTGGTAGGTATAGGCATTGATGGGGTGAGCCTAAAAGTAAGATTTGAGATTTCATGATGAAATCAATAGACATTGTGCTAGCTTTTGTATCTTCGGGTTGATATCCAATGCATGGCTCGCGATAGTTGGTTAAATCACACATGCATGTCAGAATGGGTCCAAGGGAACATATCATCATTGCACTGAGCTGTGATCTGTTATTCAGCACCCAGAAAGGGTTGCCATGGCTGGCTGTAATGTCGATTGTACACTTAGCAAGTGCAATCCTGGATTCTTTTAGTCCAGATGTAACTATTTTGTATAACATTGAATGTGAAATATGGTTGGGACAGTCAATGTTGATGGTTACTCTGGTCGAATCCTAGAGTCTTGTCATGAGTTATTAAGTCTAATAGTAAAGGGCTCTGAATGCTCTAATCGATTAGTTGCAAATAGCCAAAGATCAGGCTTAAAAGCACGTTGAAGGAAATGTCGAGTAGGGGTCAGCCTCGAATTGCGTGCAGCTGCATAGCTGGATCTTTCTATGAGTTTGAATTTTCTTGTATATTCGAGTAACTCACTTTCTATTCAATGCATTCATGATCTTTTACCCATGCTTCCGGTTGGAGTGACAGCAGTTGCCCATAAGCTCAGGTATCGATTTAGTGATTCTATCCCTAGGCATTCTTTCGGTCGCAGCCTTGAGTAGCTATAAGCACTATATATAAGTTTCAATATTGAGCTATCGCAGCCACTCTTTGGATGACCATGCGTCCGCTCCCCAGTCTCGGGTTGAAAAATGCACTGCATGGACGATTGATTCTTGCCCTGGCTATGTTTGTATTCCCACCTAAACTCCAAAGAGATAGAGTTGATCGGTGAATATTCGGCTCACATTCATCTTGATTCTCGCTCATGCCCTCTGGTCTGGGCATATACCGATAAGTAGGAAGAACGGCCATGCCCACTTTAGCTTTACTCTCTTTCCCGTTGAATCGTGGGATCAGTTCAGTCGATGGGATAATGGGTCTCGCCTATCTTGAATTTTATCGTGGTTTTTCATTCCAAGAGGAATACTTCAATAAATCTTCAATTTCAGGGCATAATTTGGACACTGGACGGTCATCCACATCCACATTGGTCATTTTCTGTAATCAGATCTCGAGGTATAGTTGGCTACAAATGCAGTCGGGTCATGCTCATCCAGTTTCATACTCCTCCTAACGGATTGAAGGATGGTGCTAGAGAATTTTCGACCATGTCTTCGTGGTCTACTCTCCTTTCCACACTCTGGAGGTCATAGTTTTTTAAGGAACATCCGACTCACATTCGTATGTGCTTGGTGCCGATCAGTATTGACCCTCGATCTGAGCTATGATATAGTCAGTCTCTTGTAGCTTTGGATGCCATTTTGATTTGTTCTATATTGAGGCCTCCCTGTAGTTGTTTCCTTAAGTTGTAAAGAACGCCAAGCTAGAGCTATAGTAAGCTGTCGTATTCAGCTTTTAGTGATTTGTACTCCTGCTCCTAGCATTGATTTGGCCAGGCCACTAGTCGGATGGTCCAACTCCATCCTTAGCGAGTTAATACTCCTCTTGTCGATTTCAGGCCAAAGTTTGCCGAAAAGAGAATAGTTGGAACCCACTCGTCAATTTATCGATGTTTACACACCACACTGCATTCTGGTGACTTAGTGTTATTCTCCTCTCGGTCGACTCGTGCCCAATTTGTGTTCATGCTTTGGTCCACGCTCCGGGGAATTAGATATTTGTCGGGCAGTTTTTGCTTTAGTCGACAGTCTGGGACGTAGGGATTTTCGTTAGTTCGTTTATACTCTAGTCCACACTCTGGGGATTTAGAGGACTCTAGTCCGCTTATGGGACTTAAAGATTTTCTTAAGTTATTTATACTCTAGTCCACACTCCGGGGACTCAGAGTACTCAAGTCCACATTCCGTGGACTTAGAGATTCTTAAGCTGTTTATACTCTAGTACGCTCTCTGGGGAATCAGAGTAATCTAGTCCGCACTCTAGGGACTTAACGGTTTTTAAGTGGTTTATACTCTAGTCCGCACTCAAGGGACTTATAGTACTCTAGTCCGCTTCAAGGACTTAGAGTTTTTAAGTTGTTTATACTCTAGTCCACACTCAGCGGACTTAGAGTACTTTAGTCCTTTAGGGACTCAGAGGTTTTTCAGTTGTTTATACTCTAGTCCGCACTCAGAGGGCTTAGAGTACTCTAGTCCGCTTTAGGGACTTAGAGATTTTTGAGTCGTTTATACTCTAATCCGCACTCTGGGACTCAAAGTACTCTAGTCCGCACTGTGGGGATTTAGAGGTTTTTAAGTCGTTTATACTCTAGTCCGCACTGAGGGGACTGAGAGGATTCTAGTCCGCTTTAGGGAATTAGTGGTTTTAAAGTCGTTTATACTCTAGTTCTGCTCTGGGGACTCAGAGCACTCTAGTCCGCACTCTGGGGACTTAGAGGTTTTTTAGTTATTTATACTCTATTCCATTTTCCGAGGACTCAGAGTACTCTAGTCCACACTCTAGGGACTTGGAGGTTTTTAGGTCGTTTATACTCTAGTCCGTGCTCTAGGGACTCAGATTACTCTAGTCCGCAATCTAGGGACTAAGAGGTTTTTAAGTCGTTTATACTCTAGTTCGCGCTCTAGGGACTTACAGTACTCTAGTCCGAATTTTGATGACTTAGAGGGTTTTAAGTCGTTTATACTCTAGTCTACGCTATGGGGCCTCAAAGTACTCTAGTCCTCACTCTGGGGACTTAGAGGTTTTTAATCCGTTTATACTATAGTTCATCCTCTAACGACTCAAAGTAATCTAGTCTTCTTCAGGGACTTAGAGATTTTTAAGTCCGCGCTGTGGGGACTCAGAGGTTTTTAAGTCGTTTATACTCTTGTCCGCACTAAGGGGACTTAGAGTAATCTAGTCTGCTTCAGTGGCTTGGAGATTTTTGTTGAGAGTAGTTGTATTTCCACCTATTTAATTTGTATTTTATTCACTATATCGAGGCTAATGCTATCGAATGATGGATCGGACCACGTTTGCTCATGGAATGGGACTTCGCCCTCAGCATAAAGGACGAAACTTGAAGAACGAATAGTCGATTCTCGTCCGCTTGGTGATTATAGCTCTTCCAATCAAGTCAAGGAAGGAGGCACATGACAGATGGTTGGATCACATCCATGATGGGTTAGATAATCAAGTCTCGCACAATTTTCATTGTATCTCTTTCTAGAAAATAAGGAAAATAGATTATTGAGTAGACAAAGTAAGTTGCATATGTTTCAAGGTGCAGTCGTGTCCATGTATTTAGAGCAATGGTTAACGAGTAGGCAGTCAATCACAGCTACTTCAAGTCGGGCTTTTGAACTACCCTTTGTGTTTAGGGTAGGACTTGATGCATAGACGATCAAATCACGTCCATTCTAGATAGATCCCAGCGTCATTGAGCTTTAAGAGTGGCATTTTTATTTTGTCAAACTTTGGTTTATGACTTGATTTGAGTGGATGATTGGGCCATATTCATTCCAAGCCTTGCTTAGGTCTTCAAGTAAAATGTGGAGGTCGATGAATGGATGGTCCGTCATGTTCGCTTTGTATTGGGATCTGATCGTGACAAGCTTTTCAATCTCTAGTCCATATCCCGAAATCTAACGTATATGGTTGATGATGAGCGGTCGAATCATGCTCGTCTTGATGAAGCTCCACAGGTCCGATCACGAACTGCGTGATTTGAGTACTCGGTCACCTGCATGGTTTTGAAATAAGTTTAGTTCAATTCGGTTGTAATTCAAAGCATAATTGAAATCAACATATCAAAAGAAGATTGGTATAAATCTCATTGATAAAGGGGGCAGTATCGTGTGCTCACAGTTCAGCTCTTCCTCTAGCCCCTTCTAGCAGGATGTCATCTACCAACGATCCAATTGATAATTGGAGTTCTTTATTGATAGGTATCCGAATGTCTTGGCTCGTCAGTCTGCAAGGCTTGCATGTACTATTGAAGCTTTTCTTTCTGAATCCGCTTTCCAATGACACCTTGGAGGTGTTTATAATCGCTAGTGTTAGGATCAGTGTGCATCTTGGAATATACAACATTCTCTTGATTTCCTCTTGACTTCGATTGACTCTCTCGAGGTTAGTTTTCAGTTACACTTTGAGTCGCGAGTCTCCAAATAGAGGCTATGGACTGAATCTTGCAAAGAGCATATGAGTCGAATTTTGAGATCTTGTTTTGGCTACCGAAATCGGTTTCCTCGGCCGATGGGCCTGCATTGTTATTTTTTCTAGTCTGCTCCACTCCTCCTCACTTTGGTTTTGATTCATTTTGTAACAGAAATAATCCGTATTCTAGGAGCCTCTCCAGATAACTAGCTGCTAAAATATAACTTGAGGTCGACTCTCCTCAAATGCGATCAATATGATATCCTTGTTAGTATTTGGAATAAATTGCTTGGAGCCAAACATTAGTCTGCTTGGAGTCACTAAATTCAAAGTGCTGGGTAAGTGAAGAATGGTGCTTGAAGTAATCTTGGCATCTACCTAGAGTCATATCATCTATGTTATCCAACCTTTGGCAGTATTATTTGAGTAGCGGTTGCTTGTCCATTCCCTTGTTGCCGCTCAGAAGTTACCGCTAGATCCTCTATGCCCTGGTCGATCATGGGATGTAAGGGAAGTGGATAGAATGTTCCTTTAGTAAGTTGAGTTTTGAATTCACTCGCTCGGCATACACTGGGTCGGTAGGCATACTTTCGCTCGGCAAACACTGGGTCGGTCGGCATACATTCGCTCGGCAAGGACTGGGTCTCTTGGCACACTCTCGCTTGGCATGCACTGGCTCGTTTGGCATACTCTCCCTCGGTAGGCACTAGGTCGCTCGGCGTCCTCTCGCTCGTCATGCACTGGGTCGCTCCGCGTACTCTCACTCGGCATGCACTGGGTTGCTCGACATACTCTAGCTCGGCATGCACTGGGCCGCTTGGCATACTCTCGCTCGGCAAGCACTGGGTCGCTCAGCATGCACTGGGTCGCTCGGCATACTCTCGCTCGATATTCACTTGGTCGCTCGGCATATTCTCGCTCAGCATGCACTGGGTCGCTCATTGTACTCTCGCTTGGTATGCACTAGATCGCTCGGCGTATAGAGTGTTGCTCGGTGTACTCTCGTTCGACATGCACTGGGTCGCTCAGTGTACTCTCACTCAGCATGCACTAGATCCGATGTATAGAGTGTCGCTCGGTGTACTCTTGCTTGGAATGCACTGGGTCGCTCGGTGTATAGAGGTTTTGGAGCGATCGGGTATACAACAGTTTTGAACTGATTGGTATATGTGTATTTGCCTTGGTGAGGGTTCGACCATATGAGATATCGGCTGAATTGTCTTCAGAGGGGTGGGGGTCGGCCTTCATTCAACTTGAGTGCAAACTTCAACATCCAATCCCCGAATCTTGTGTACGTTAGTGAGTCCAATCCTTTCACATGAACATAAGCACCTGCTTAACTCTAAACAAGAAACTTAGCATAATCAAATCTTCCAAAAACATGGGGCATTATACTTATTTTCTTTGACTATGGCTATCAACTTCCTCTAGATTTCTTTCAAATCTAAGTAGACTAGGAAGTTTGCTGGTAAACAACTGGATTTATCTCGTGAATAGGGAAATCCACTAGTAGACGATGAGATCAAATTGAGCTGAGAATTCATTTCTCAGTGAAAGCCCCAAAATTTTAGCACCAAAATTGGTCACTAACACCCTTGAGTAGAGTTATGTAGAGAGATTAATGAAGAGAGTAAATGAGAACAGATAAATAGTGTAATTCAATACCAAAAGAACAACAAAAACGAGAACACTGGATTTATAGTGGTTCAGCAAGATTGTCAACATCCACTTTGATTCAAATCGTTATTACTTTCTCAATCACTTGAATACAGGTACAATCCGTAGACCAATCACTTGAATACAAAATTAAATTAAAAAGAGGAGAGTATTGAAAATGGCAGAGTCTCCCTAATGTTCCCGGGAAAGGTCCCTTTTCACTGTGCCCATGTCCCTCTATTTATAGACGATGATAGGTTGGACTTCCTTCACCGGCTCAAAGCCGAGGCGACTCGGCCTATATAGGGCGATCTCGAGCTGGCCGGTCCATTCTTACCGAACGACACTTACTGGTCCACCCGGACTAAGCTGCTTTTGAATAGGACTCCCTGAGACCGAACGAGAAATGCTGAGCTGTCTCGACCAAACGAGACATCTCAAATAATCCAGACCGAACAAGGCGTCCCTTCCTTCGACCGAGCCATGTGTTACTCCACTTCGTTTGGCCGAGCGATACATGTCGGGGGACGATGACTCAACTGACCGAACGAGGCTTGCCAAGCCATCTGGACCGAGCGACGTGTGCCGAACCGCACTTGCCGAACCATACCTAAATGCCAAAACATGTCGACTGCATCAAAACCACATATCTTCAGGCTCTTCTTGGTCAAAATCAATTCTAGTGCTAACGATAATATCTTCAACTGCCATTTTGTAGCCGGGCCAAGGTGATGGGTAACAGATTTGTTTTCTTTCGAAAATTTACCTGGTTTTAAGGTTTTGAGAAGAATTTTATAAATCATTCTCCAGGACGGTCAATATTGTTTTAAATTTATAAATGATGTTTATAAATGAGAAAATCCTTTAAAAGGAATTGTTTATATATAAAGTTAAGTGTAAATTTTTGGGATTTTAGTAACCGATGTTTTGAAATGACATTCGTTTTGACCCTTGTTTAAGACACATAATATTATAAATTTTTCTTTCCAAATAACATTTAAAGAGTTTTTAGTAAATCCCAGAATTGTTCAAAATGATTTCAAAAGCTTTTGAAAAAAGTAATAGCAGTATTATTTGGAAATATTTCAAAAGTATGAATATATTAGAATTTTTTTAAGCGGAATTCTTTTTCTTTGAATAATCAAAGAAAAATTTTCAATTAGTTTTGTGGTAATCTTAATAGTATTCTAAATGACAATCAGATGTTGCTTAGGTGAATGTTATGGAGTACTTAGTAAATTATACTTTTTATCATTGTGCGATCGAAATGAATTCAAATCGAACAAACCCAAAGTGAGTTTTAATAAACAAGTTGTTTGAAGTTATTTTATAAAGAAAAGTATGGAGTATATTTTCATGGGCGAGTTTTGAACCTAAAAATTGGGTACTCTACTTTAAGTTCCCTAAAAGTGAATTGATTTACAAAATAAAAAGTATTGTTGATAAGAGATTGTTTTAATAAATGAATTTTACACATAAACAATATACAACGAATCTAACACTGATTTAAATGGGTTCGATTGGACATGAAGACTTTGATAACATTATTTTATCAAAACCATAGACATTATTTAAGTATCTACGCAGTACAAACTATTTGTTATTTTGAATTAACCCATAACATTGTCCATCTTAATATTCTAAATTAAATGGGTCGAGAGGTTGACTATATTTTAAAAGACCCAAATTTTGATTTGATCTTTACCTAAATTATGAAAAGAAAAATAAATTTTATGTTTTGTATATACTCTTAGGATTTAGAAGGGTATTATACAAGTAAATAAAATGGAATATGTTATTATTTAGTGTTTTATAAAGAAATGACTTTATAAAATATTTTTAAAACTTAGATGAAAATTTATGAAATAATTCATAAACAATTTTGGTATTGAATAAAATATTAAATGAAATTTTAAGTGATTTAAAAAGATTGATGTAGTCAAGAAATCAATAACTTTAGAGTATAACATTCAATTTTTTGAGTAAGTTTGGACAATATTCTAAGCAATAACCGAAGGCTAATGAGCAAAGACTAGTACGCTTAGATAATTATTTATATTTTGGGCAATCAAGAAAGTTTTGGACCTAAGTTAGGAGTTTATTGGTAATCTTTTGACATTTTAAATAATGTTGATTGTTAGATTTTTCCCTTATGAAATTTGAATGATTAATAATTTTAGTGTATTTCTTTACAGAATTTGGTTGATTTGATTTAACTGAATTTAATTGATTTTATTTTATCAAATTTGATTGATTGATTATGTGGTCTTATATACCATAGTTTATAAAGTTAAAACTATAAACCAAGGTTTTTGAATTATTTTTTTTGAGGACTTATATCTCGGCGCCTTTGCAAAAAAATTGTCATTTTGAAAATATTTGGAAAGAAATAGTGATTGTTCACTCTAGTAATTGTATTTGGAGGAACCAGAATACCGCTGGGCACTTCAAGTTGTTTTGAATCTAGAGTTTTACATGGGAGGACCCCCTTCTAGTCATTTTTGCTTTTGGTTTTAATACATTTTTTGAGGAAATATGAAAATAAAATTTTGAATATAAGATCACAAGCATTTAGTTCTAAATTTACCTTTTGATACGATTAGATGCACAGTATTTTATTTCAGTGTATTCTCTTAGTTTGGTTGCATATAGATTTATATCATACTAGTTTTTGCTGGATAAGTAATATCTGAAATGTGTTAGGTATTTCTAGGATAGTTTGTTTTCTGGTATAGGATTGTGGTAAATTTCAGGGACGAAATTCTTTTAAGGAGAGAGAGTGTAACGACCCAGAATTTCATAATATTAATTTCCAAATATTTAACTAATTTTAAATATTTAAATAGTAGGTTTTAGAATTAAAATGATAAAACTTTTAAATATAAATATTGAAGATAAAATAGTCTTCAAATTTAGTTTACAAAAATATTTAGTTCGATGAAAAACAAAAAAGTGATCGGAAACCGCTTCACCAATTTTTGACATATCATCATATAAAATTTGTTTGAAATGCTGTGAACCTTGTTTATATTTGAAACAACATTTAAATGGTTAAGAACGTAAATTAGTTAGTACATATGGTATATACATAGGTACATATGTACAGGTATATACTAAAAGATGCCTTAAGAGACATGATTTGACACTTTGGCAACTTGAGTATAAAACATGTTTTCTTTAACATGATAAGGAGGAAAGTTGGAGGCTGAAATAGCATCTGTGGTGGAGGGTGTTGAGGTGGCAAAACAATGTGGAAGGTAGTGGATAAGGTGTATTTAGGTAATTTACATTTTCATTTGCTTATAAATAGCCTTTCATCTCTCTAAATTTTCCTCCTCATCCACCAATCGGATCTCTTTCACATCTTGCCCAATTTAATTTTTAACTTTTTCAAATCATGTCAAATTCCAATAGCTACAACTTTTATCTTGATCACTTCTTCAAATTTTGTGCATAACTACATTAAATTTTGAGCATAGCTATGTCAAAATATTAATTGTTTACGGAGTGTTTTTGGACCAAGAATTTCAAGTCTGAAAATGGCCCTTCTTCTTTTCATCAAATCTTCTTCAAAACTAATCAAAATTGAGTAATTTATGTTTTGAAATTGTAGAGAAAATAATTTCTAAAACTATCTTGTTTATCACTCTTTTCAAAACCGAGAGTAAATAGTCGAAAAACTAGTTGGAAAATGACCTATTTTCAGGTTTATTTTTGAGAGTTTGATGATTATCCAAAGTCACTTCACCTTACCAAAACAAGTTTCACTTCCTTGTTGTTTCAAGGTCGAGCATACCTAATGCAGTTAAGGGTCCATAACTCCATCGTTTTCTTAGAAATGGAAGTGTAGGTCATAACCTAAGTTAGCGGGAGTTTGGATAGCTTTGGGTGAGTAAACTACACCTTCTTAAACCAAGTTTATACTATGTTAATGTTCATGTTAATAGCTATGGACGCTTGTTGTGTATGTGAATTGATGGTTTGGTTTTTGTTTTGTTTAATGCTTTGAAAAGTTATTGCATTTGAAAGTTGGTAAGCGTGCGGTTAGTTATATGAAAAGTCGATATATAAAGTTAATATAATTGTTAGTAATATTTATTACATGTCGTATCATCATTATTTACCTCGTGTTGTGCTTAAACCATTACTATGTGATGTTTGATTGTATAGCTAATGTCATATGTTTATTTGCCGAACCGTTTGGTTTCATCTTCTTGCTTGGAATTCTTTTACAGTTAAGCGAGGATTTGATTAATGATGTTTTCAAAAGTACTTAACTATTTTAATATCGATTATTTAATTTAATTAATTAATTAGTTAATAAGAATTAAGGTTAACTAATTAATAAATTAATGAAGTATTTTAAATTTAACAAATTACCTAGTTAATGATTGTTTAAATTAAATAGTCGCATTTTTTAATGATGTTTAAATTTAATTAATCATTTTCTTTAATGATGTTTAGGGTTAATTAATCATTCAATAATGATGAATTAATGTTATTTAATCAATTTGCTAATGATGCTTTTAAATTAATAAATCCTTTTAATGAGTGATTTTTAAAATTTATCAAACTTGTTTTAACTCTAATTAGTATTTCCTTATTGAATGAATCATTTTTATTTCAAAATAATTAATTAGTTATTAATTTAATTTAATTTTATTATATATAATTTTATTAATTAATTGAATTAATGATGTTTTAGAAGTGATTTTCCATTTTAATTGAAGGTTATTGGAGTTAATTAATCAACTTAATTTATGAAGTTTCAAAGTGAATTTATCAAAGTAACAAGGATGTTTTGACTTTGTTATTCATTTTAATAATGTTAATTAATTATTTATTAATTCAATTAGTTATATTTCGTTAACTAATTGAATTATTGAGGTTTAAAAGTGGTTTACCCTTTTTATTATTCAAAGGTACCTTAAGTTCAAAAATCAAATTATGTGATGAAGTTTAAAGTTAATTAACTTATGTAATAAGGATGTTTTAAGTTATTATATCCTTTTTAAATTGATATTTTGAAGTTAGTGAACTAATTGAACAAAGTGTTTTGAAGATAATACTTGTAATGTGAGGCCAAGCATGAATTCGGGTTTTTAAAAGAAAAGTTTTGATTCTTTTATGGAAATGAATTGATTTCTGTGAAGCTATTCACTTATATGGGAATGATTTATTTGTATACTTAGCTCTAAGTGTCGAAGTAGTAGACTTGTCACTATTTTGAAAGTTAAGAATAATCGTGAGACATGACTTTGAGGTAACACTACCTTGACTTGTATGGTATTATAGTTAACCAAGAAATAGTACAAGTTTGAATTTGATGAGTGGTGATAAGTATATAAGACTTAACTTCCATATATGATCATTTTTAATTATCCCTGTTTGTTGATTTATTAATTATCGGTTCAGTTTTCTTCATGGTGTATCAGCACCATAAAAAGGATTTGTTGCTCATTTGAGCTTTGTTATCCTTTATTGGAAATGACTAAACCCAAAGTGCATGTAGGGATCAAGCTATACGGGGTTGCTCTCATTAGGGTATTTTAACACCCACTCTAAATTGGATTCGATTTTACGTATTGAGATGTGAAACACTCAGATATTCGGCAACAGTTGGCAGGGTTCGGCTTGGAGGTTTTCGAGAGCCATAAGAGTTCTCATCCAGTATGTCTAGTTTCAATTTTTATTCAGACTATTTCCATTCTTTCAAGTCTAAATGTTATACTAGTTATGTCCGTCATCTATGCTTTGTTTTGTTTCCTATTGTTCACTTCCATCTTTGTTATGTTTGGTTTTTTATTATATGGGAGAAAACCTGCTTCACATTAGTGGCATGGTCCCACATGTTATTGTTTAAAAACACCCAATTTGTTTCATAGTTTTACTCATATCAAACATTTTGTCTAACCCGATATTTTGTTTATCCCTAAACTCTCAGGTACCCAATTATATTTGGGTAGTCCGAGAATAGCAGGTTTTTTTGGAGCTCTTTGAAGACGATGAAGGAGCATGAGGCTCTGTTGTTATCTAGTATTTATTTCCGCTTCATAATTATGAAGGTGTATTTTGCATCTTAAAAATGAAAAGTTGGAATGTATAGCTACCAATCCGTCAGATGTAGTATTTTTTGTAACTCTGTTAACTCCTTATAAGGAATAATCTTTTTTAACATATGATTTTATATTATATGTAACCTTTTCGGTGCAAGGTTTATCTATTTCGCCTTTTTTTTTTTAGTTTACCTTAAGACAACTTATCTTTTGGACATGTAGGCAATGGCACATGAATACCATGAAGGTATTAGTGTCGTTCCTATGGGTCAGAAAGGTGGATCGTCACAGTCATTCTACAAATGTCCCTTTTAAACCAAAAAGATGTGTGAATTTTTCAAGTGTTCCGTAGTGACCTATTCGCTACGTATACTTTGACTTCCTCTTATTTTTATCCCTTGCAATACGATGGTTATTTATATTATTCGCTTTTTAAGAAAGAATTTAAACCAACAAACAATCAAATGACAATATAAACTATCATCCAAGTATTCAACAATAATCTTTAGCAGTACAAATATAGTATAATATATTTAAAGGTGAGTAAACTCATCGAAATATCAGTTGACACTTTCATGTTCATGTCTGATCTAAAATCAAATAAGCGTTCGATTTTAGCTCAAAATTCAACTAGCTCCAAAACCAATGAAATCAACTTTAGGCTTAGTTAACATTCCTATGACTCCAACACAACCGGCCATGTCCAAATTCAACCTCTTATGAGCAAGATATCAATTTTGTAAGATTGGTAATTAGTTAAATAATTAAATTTACTTAACAACTTAGTTAATTATCTAATTACCCAAATAATACAAATCCTCCTTCCCCCTTCCAAATTCATGCACGTGAATGCACAAGTGCACAAACCCACCATTGTCGCTCCTTCCCTCCTCCTTATCATGCTACGCACTCGATGAATTCAGAAACTAATGATTCCCACAAACTTCTCTTTGCACCCACTTTGGTCTCTTCCCATCAATTCAAGGCTCGTCTCACCAAATAATGATTCAACCTATAGGGTTCGGACCCACGATATGAAACTGTCGCTTCCCTCAAAACGTTGCCCCACCCGCCTATCTTGCCACTTCTAACTAGTCTTCATTTGAGAAGCTCAAATTCACTAATTACATGACCAACCATCACCTAAATTGCAAAAAAAAACTAATCCCTTATTCTAGGCAAAACTATCGAGCACCTCAAAACACGACCGCACCATTAACACTTACCTAAACTCGAAGCCCACAACCGTACGAACTCAAAGATCCAAACTTCATGTTTTTTTGTTGAGTGTATTATTTGATTTTGATTTTTTAGAGTGGTGGCTTAACTCTTTTCTTTTTATTCTTTATTTATAGATGTTAAAAAAAAGATGGCAAAGAGGGAAAGGGAAAACATGTTGGACAAATCTTAGTGTAGATAGTTATTTTATTTTGCAATTTCTAGCGTCTCGTTGCATAAAATTTTGTTAGCGTATGAACCGCGAACAACAAAACAAAAACACCATTACGTATAAAAATGCGACCTGGCCTCAAAAAAATAATATACATTGGTTAACTTATTCTGTAAAATCACGAAAGTACTTTGTTTATGGAAAAATTGTCGAAAGACAATTTAAAAAATTTTCCAAACTAAAAATCATCGAAAAATCTAAAAAATTGAATAACAACACTATATTGAAAATCAAGTCATTTTATTAACAATTGATTTTCTTATTATTTATTCGAACCATTTATTATTATAAATAAATTCACAAAATATATCCTCCATTATTATTTTTTAATTAAAAGGAGTTAAATAAGGCTATTAAATCCATTTAATTTAATTTTAATTCATTATTTAAATAATCCATATGTTTGAATATAATTTATTTATAGTTTAAACACTGACTATTTAAATATGAAAATTAATTAAATATTCAAAATCAAATTGATAAAATTTCACGACGTCACACCTTAGCTTAATTGGGATAAATAGGGGGAATGGTCACTTTTGCTTCATAAAGAAATTTGGAAGAAAAAATGATAAAATAATAATAGAACATCGTAACAAGAAAAATGACTTCTATTCCAAAAAGTATTTTCACATAGAAAATTGTTTTCTATGATATTTACTTCTTTGAGTTTAAGATACTTGATTTGAAAATTATCGGCTATAAACCAATTTCAGTAAATGAAATAAATAGCCAGTATTAAATGGTTGAATGGAGCTTCATATTTCATATGTTATTGTAGTATTAGCGAAAATAGTGGGAGCGTGACATATAATATTTATTGTTCACATCAAGTTACAAAAATTATTTTCGTAAATCGTACCAAATAATATTTATGAAATAATAATTATTTTTAGCATTGACTAAAAAATAGATATAGTTTTATTTCAATATGAATGCTATGAATATTCATTATAAAAATAAAACTATATTATTGGTATTTGTGATGCATTGGAAAATGCAAAAGTATCTAAATTTATTTGCAATTACTTTGGAATTATCGACTAAACCATAGTTTAAGAAATAATTTTTAATTATATGATTATGAATCGCATAGTATTAGTTAAATTCTCAGACAACTAAGGGCAAAGCACTCAATCAATGGTAGCGTCACTTGAGTTGATGAACTCTACAGATTGATACATTTAGATATATGCAATCAAAAGTCTGTTAATCCTAAAACAGTTCCACTTACTTTATTGTATTCGTCGATGAGTTAGCACAAACATGAACATGTGTACATGATACACGTGGGATGTTAATAATGAATTCATAGAAAATAAATAGAAGCAAATGAAATAACATGCGATGGAAAATAAAATAATTTGATTTGATCAAATAGGTGAGTATAAATTAAAAAGAGTTCCAAACATACCTAAGAATGAATAATGATTCAATCTCAAAAGTCAGTCCTCACTATGATATATAAAGATGCATCAATAAGGAGCAATCAAACTTTATTTGGCAAAGTACGATCAATTGTAAGGAAGTTAAGTCAACTACTTTATATAAGGTCGTACACTTAAGGTTAGTATACAAGGTTAAAATTAATTTCACCTAAAGAATAGTTTAGGTTTTATAAGAAAACCTAACATATCTTAGGCTAAGGAGTTGGCAAGTTGCGCAAGTCGAAAAGACTACATATAATAATTGTATGTGAGGGATCTTGTATGAATTGCCTCTAAAGTATTTTGGAAATGATTATCACAAGATGACCTATTTATGTTTTGAACATAAGTTTTATAAACTAAAACCAAATCAGTTTTATATATAAGGAAATTCATAAAGTGTTTATGAATACCTATTTTATTTCATTGAGAAGCAACTGTTGTTTTAAGAAACACCAATTTCGTGGTGAAGGAATTTCTTTTAGAAAATATTGGTAGTATATGGATTTAGATATGATCCAATGATAAAACAGAGTACGAGGGATGAAATGAAATTAATAAAACCTAATTTAACACAATTCATTGAAATGTCTATTAAATATTTTCGCATATTGAAGAGAAACTATGAGTTTCTTATCAATTCGAGAAAGATAATCCTCACCTGTCAAGATTATTGACTCCGCGATATGGTGATGCACAAATCAAATATGGCTACCAAATACAATATCAAAATGTAATTTTAATAGTTGTACCTAAAGGGATATAATTCATCGGGCCGTGAATGTGTCATTAAGAGCAATAATAATGCAGTTGGAATATAACGGGCAACGTTTAAGAATACGTCATAAATTTCAATTATTGAAATTAGCATAATATTGTTATCCAACATACTCAAGGTAATTCGGGTTTCACACAAAATTATTGCTTGGTATGACTTCGTGTTATGGTACATACGTGTTGAAATCGAAAATTCTAAATAATGATTTAGAATGGACCGTTTGCATATAACAATCAAAGTATCTCAAAGTCAGCGGGAGCAATATTAAATTTATGGGTCTTTCAGATATGATCCAGGAAATTATATGAAGGAATCAGAATCGAACATGTATTTTGCTAGAAATATCGAATAGTTTAATTTTCAATCAAAATGTAGAGGTAGCGTGTGTCAATGAGAAAGAACATTAAAAGGTACATGGATATGTCTAAAACTTCAAATTAATAACATACTAATGATTGTTAATGATATAATTATGTTAAAATCAGTAATTGTTTAATCTCAATGTTGTAAATTATATCTTCTATAATAAGTATAAAGGATGTTGGGAATGCTCCAAACAATATGCAAAGACACCTTATTAAAATGTTTAATATGGAATATGTAAGATGGATTTTTATACATTTGCAATAGGAGTTATCTTACATGTTCTATTATCTACGTTATCGTAATTTTCTTATGTATTTGAAGCATGAAGAAAATATCAAATCCATATTAAGACTAATAAATGGGAGTTTAGAGTGTTCTAGGGTATTTACGAAATATTAGAAAATTGTTTACAAAAACAATGATTTATTGATGAAGGAGTATTCAGGCTCAAACTTCATAGGCGATATTGACTATAATATGTCAATATTAAATTTATGATTCAAACACTAAATAAAAAGCATTAAGTTGAAAATTTTCCAAACAAAAAATTGTGGCTGATTCGATGAACAGGTTAAGTACATAGCCTTAAATAGCGCCATGAAAAAAGCAATATACAAATTTAAATCCGAGCTAGGGTGATTCTAAGTACTAAGAATACTATATTATTGTTACATGATAACAATATAATGGTAAGAGGTCAATAGAAGTTGAGAGTCATACATCAAATAGTTCCAGATGATAAAAGTGGTTTATTAGCATCAAAGAGAGTTGATTGATAAAGTATATAATTAACCAACATAGCAGAACTATTCTAGAATTGTCTAACTTGATTAATTCTCATTAAACTGATCGAAGGAATGGGATTAAAATTCCATAATTGGCCCCAACTACAAATAGAAGATAAAATAATTTATGTTGAATAAGTTAATAATTTTAAAACTAAAATTCACTTTCAAAGTTTATAATTTGTTTAGTTAGTAAAATATTTAGTAAAGTATCTAAATCTATGGATTTAATTAAATATATAGAGATAGATATTATATAAAATTAAATAAAAATATCATAAAACTTTATATTTTATAAGATAATATAAATATAATACTAGTTAATACATGTTACATTAACATTAGTGTATAAATATATATATGTATATATGTACGTATATATAAACTTTATATTTAAAATAAAATAAATTTCGATTTTTTTTGCTGTAATAATAATTTGTTTGCATAATAAAATAATTTTAGTTATACGTAATTACATATATTTATTTTTTCATTTATACTCGTAGTTAAGACAGTGTTAAATCAATTTAAAATAGATTTTAATGTTTCAAAAATTAATAAAAATTTTATATAAAAAATCATTACTCTGGTGTGTGTGTGTGTGTGTGTGTATAAAAAAATATTTTATTAGTTCAAACAAATAAAATTGATAAATAGTGGAATTTGTAGGTATGTATTTACATATGCATATGTAAACAATACAATTAAATGGCACAACGATTATGCATAAAATTCGTTCAAATATATATATTTATTAAATATATGAACATAATGACATATTAATCATATATAGGATGTTAACCTAAAATATTGCATTATATTTGCATATTGATTGGCGGACTTTACTAGAATCGATCTTGATTCAAGGCCCTAGCTTTACAACTTCTTAGAGAACCACATTTGATTTGTATCTGATGTTTGGATTAGATATCTTTGGCCTAAGGGGGATGAAAATGGCGGTTTTCATAGAGGAGAGGGATGGAAAAAAGTAATCTAAATAATGAAAGGTAGTGTGGCCTTTTATAGAGAGAGTAAATGAGATATTGTCTCCTTGAGCAATATCATAAAGGACTCTTTACAAAAGTTAAGTTGGTCGTCCTTAGCACTTAAGGATATCCAATATGTTGCATTTTACGTAAATTGATTAAATTGACATTTTGGTTATCAAATTCTTATATCCATCTTGTAGCTCTTGGTCTAGTGTTAAATTTAACATGACAAGATCATGATTATAGCCGATCACATTGAATACACAATATCACAACATGGTTTACTTGCTTATCCGAATAAAGTAATTACATGGAGATCTCATACATTATGAGTTATGGAAATAGATCAGGTATTCATATCCATGTAATTCTTTTAAGTTCAAAACTCATTAAAGATAGCGCACAGTCTTGACAAGTAAACATACAAGTGACTAAGTTATGAATGCATTCACTAGTTGTATAATTAGACACTTTCATGAGTCAACGTGCAAAATTAATTGGTAAGTATAAATTTTTTTCTTTGTCAATCTTAATTTAGTTCCTTGATATATTTAATTGATAAAAATTTCATCAATTTTAATAGTTCCACAAATTTATCGATGTACGTTGCTTTAATTCATACATATCAGATGTTCCTACAATATTACAAAGGTTATATGTCACTCTTTCATTTTTCTAATAACGTTCCCACTAGTCTTTTATATTGCTGAAAACCCTAAAAGAAACATAGAAATATTTCCATTTCTCTAGCAGTTGTTAGGACTTGCTTGCATTGGGAATCCGACCTTGAGTTTGCTCAACAAATCATAGGCCCACGAACGATGGATAACAGTTTATCAGTTATATCATATACAATTCCTAACCTATGGACTTTTTTCTAATCTCATTTCGACCTTGAGTTTGCTCAACAAATCGAAAGAAATTATTCACTCGTACATACCATTTAGCAACGCCTTAAATATAGTATATGTATCCTGAGTTTTCCCAAAAATGCATATAGTAATCTTACTCATCTAGTCTATATATTAATAATACCACAAATAACATCCCTAGATTGAGTTTTCTCAACAACCAGAGAGTGTGCGAGAAATTTATTAATACATAAATGGTAGAGGGCAACACTTATATTAAATATTCATATCTCTAATATATTTAATCGAGTTGTACTGACTTATGGAATAATGTGTTTCTTGTTAAATACCCTCGTGATTCAAGTGATGGACACATAAATAATCATAGTAACATACTATATGTATGCATTTATCCGTTAAATCTATTTGGGTTTCTTACCGTTCCAACTTAAATTTGTACATTCATATTACATAATTCAATTTTTGGTAAAGCCAATGGGGTTAAATGGACCCCTACCATTTTATTGCTACACATAGAGAATTTCAAGGGAACATAATAGGATATGTCTTCAAAAAGAAAACAAACACAAAGGCAAAAAGGAATACAGAGGAAACATAGTGTAAGCAAAACACACAAACAAGGAGGAGTACAAATCTAACACACTACACAAAACAGCACAACACATAAAAACCAAACAGTAGCACACACAAAATAGATAATATCATTTCATCTCCACTCATGCAAAATACGCTCATCTTCAACCGGAGAGCTATTTAAGACACCAAATCTTATTTCATGCAGCAGCAGGTTGTAAACGTGCAACTTGGAACTAGTTTTTTCTTTAAAAATCTTGTTCTTCCTTTATTCCAAACAATAAGAAAAATTTTCTTAAGGATGAGAAGCATATGTTGGTTTAAGGAGATCTCTACCTAGTTGCTTTAAAAAATAAGTTCCACTCGATTTGAGTAACCCTACTAGGATCTGACCTACCAGCTTTATCCATAAGCTTGTTCCATAGGAACAAGATGAAATAACATTTGAAAAATAAGATGAAGATTATCCTCCCTTTCGGTAAAGAAAAAGGTACATGTATCATCAATCTCCAGACCTAAAGCATTAAGTTGAGCTTTAGTTTGAAGGTCATACCTCAAAACCTTCCATAATAGCAAATTCTCCTTTGGTTTATTTTGAGTGCGTCAATTTCTATTAATCCAAAAAAATTGTGAGCGACATCAAACTAACATAGGGAAATATATATAGTAGATATAGAATGTCCTTCATTCTTGCACGACCAGACTGTCTTTTTTAGATGTGCAGAAGGATAGGGTTTGTGACGGCCCACCTTTCTGATCCTTGAGTATGACACATAATACATTCAAGGCATTCATGTATCGTTGCCCAATTATCTGAAAGACGAGTTATCATGGTGAAAAATATAAGAACAGAACAAGAATCTCACAATGGAACAGTTAAATATAACATAAAAATTAGACAATACATAAGGTTACTCCCCAACATGGAGTTATCAGAGTTATAACAAAAGTACCACTATCAGTCTAGGCAGTTATAACAACCTGCCTTTAAATATACGTACAAAGAGCCAATATCTCATAACAATGGAAATAAATAGCTAGATAGAAAAGGAGCCTTGTACTCGTCCACCATCTTTAAAGAGCCTAAAGAAATCGGTCATTTTTGGACCACTCAAGTATAAATGAGTACCCGAGAGTTCAAGAAAAAAAAAACAATTTGGGTCAGACAATAAGTCTGGAGTAACGACCCGAGATTTTGGCCATATATTTTAATAAGTATTTAATCTAATTTAAATAAAATACAAGCTTTTCATTTTATAAATTGGTAAGATCTTTGGACATTTATCAGTTATATATGTATATATATGTTTTGTGAAGAAAATTTTGATTTGGAAATTTAAAATAGAATCTTTCAAAACTATTTAAAATAAAATTTGTCTTATTCAATTAAATTAAAGGTTCTATAATATTAACATCTGACATAATACATATATGAATATAAATAAATTCTTTAATAATAATGTTTAAAATAAACAATCCTATCAATATTAATTATGAATATAAGATATAAATATAAATATAAAATATATAAATACAAATATCTGTTATAAATCAAATGTTTGAACGTTAAACTCTAAATGAAAAATAAAACTGAAAAGTATGTTAACAACAACTTACGTGGAAATAGAAATATAAGATAAGTAACAAATTTTATATTAAGTGCAAAGGCAAAAACAAAATCTTTGACAAAAATCAATACATAAGCCAAAACAATAATTATAACAACTTTGCATAAACATATAAGAAAAGTTTAAAAAGGATAACCTGTATAATACATATGTGATATGCAAAAGAAGACAAACTATTTATATACAAAACATCTTTGTACAAAAATATTAAAAAAATATAAATATCAGCAAATCCATAATTAGATGTAAACAAATAGGGACACTTGCATTTAATGAAAGCACAACATTTTGTCAATTCGAATTGCAAGAAATCCTTTCAGCCGAAATATACAAGATCATTTCAAATTGCATAATATCAAACACAAAATCTCCGATCAAAACAAGTTGAAGCTGTACCAGTTGTAGCCTACACTGTTCAAAGCCCTTTCTATTTATACATCATACTATACTTGCTCGTTCACAACTTAGCTAACCTAAAAGAAAGAAAAGAAAGATAATAAACATCATCTTTACAAACTCAATATCATTCAACAACAAAGCAGGGAGGTTTTCAGGGACAATCAAAATTGTAGCTTTTCAACAACCTTTGTTCTCTGCTTCAACAATCATTTAGGTGAGTAAACATCTGTTTTCCAAATTTAACCTGTGTATTTACTTTTTGAATGGTATATGCTTGCTGTATAGATTTAAACAAACAATTCTGTGAATTTTCTGCTTGCTTTGGAAATCTTTTATGGCCTGTTCTTCCATATGTTTGGTACAGAGCAAAGAACAGTAGCAAATTTTATTGTTTCTTCTTGCAAAACATTTTAAACTTAGGAATTTAAACTAAATTATGTTGTTTAAACTTAATTCATGGCCTGGAAATGGTTTGAAGGTTGACAGTTCAACATAGATACTATATGTTCAATTTTACAGTAACAAGGTAATCAATTGTTAAAATTCGAATATTTTAAATTGTTGATTTGATTTCATATCTTGATTAAATATATAAAGGTAGGATTTTTAAAACAAGAATGATAATTTTTAAGTAAGTATTGAAGGTGCAGTTCGAAAATGAACCTAAAATGCATTTTTTTCAATTTCTGTTGATTCAACAAATATTAGACGTTGAAATTCGTTGTGGAGCTAGCTTGATGATTCACGAACACGGGACAAATGCTAGAAAAATTTTCTAATGCAAGATTTGTTGGGAAGTGACGAGTTTAGGGTTTTTGGGTTCGAGTTGCAGTGGTCTATAAACATGCCAATTTTGTCGCCATCGGACGATCGAGTTTCACGCGATTCTGGGAGATGGTAGGGGAGGATATGGCCGAGGTATGGTTGAAGTTGCGTCGCCATAGGTGGTCGGCGTTAGTGGGTCGAGGCCTTTTTCTCTTGGAGTGTTCGAGTAGCTGGTTCGAGCGAATAGGTGATATTTCGATTTCGAGTTTTACGCGTAGAATTGGCATTTACTTTCGAGCGTGAGGTTGATTTGTGGCTTGCAGGAGGCGACGTGGTTCGCCGGAGTGACGGCGACGTGCCATGCATGTGCACGACAATGATGGGTGTCAGCGACTTCGAGCAATGGTCGTCGCGAGTTGCTACTCGGGGAAGTTGAGGGGTTGCTTCGAGTGTTTACCTGGTGGGTGACTGAGTCGCGTAGTAAAGCAGTTTTAGTTTTAGCTTAACTAAAATAAAAAAAGGGGAAAGAGTAGAAGAAGAAGAAGTATGCAAGGAGAAGAAGGACGCGGGAAATAAAAGGGGAAAACCCGAGATTTACTCGAGTAAACGCGGTATTTTCCTCGAGTCCATTTCTAGTGAATTAGCCTAATAACCTTTTAAGTAATTTTGTTAAATAAAGTTTAATATTTATTAAGTTAATAACGTTGACAAGTTTTAAGTTAAGATTTGATTTAAAATTTGTTAAGAAAGATTTACAAAGGTAAGATGATTAAATAAATTTAAAGTGTAAGTTAATTATGAATGTAAATTAATTTATAATTGTGATTAAATAAATAGTTTAAGATTAAATAAATTTGTAATTAAAGATTGATACTAATAATCATGTGTTTAATCAATTTGAACTTAAGAATTTTAATTAACTACTTAAATTTAATTAATAAATAAATAGTAGTTAACTAATTGAGTAATTAATTAAGGATTAATGATTAATCAATTGGTTATTAATGATTCATTAAGTAATTAGTGATAAATAAATGGGTAATTAAGTTTTGTTAATTGATAATTAAGGTTAATAATTAATAATTAAGAATTAATTAATTAAGCGAGTAATTACGAAGAAATTAATAAATTTGATAAGTTGATTAATAAGTCATTAATTAAGTAGGATAAAATGGTGTATTCTTAAGTAATTAATTAAGTTTAAGTTAATTAAACTAAAGTTGATATGAATTGATGATTCTGTTTGATTGATTGTGATATCTATTCGGTAATATTCTGTGATACTCAATGATTTGCATTGATATATCTGTGATGACTGTGTATGATTTATCTGTGATAAATGTTATGTGAATTCAAAACATTGAATTTAAATTGTTTTAAACTAATAAACAACTTGGCCTTTAAAATGGCGTTTGGATTTCGATGAGACCGGGATCGGGTGTCAATTTGTTATTCCGAAAACCACATCGATCCAAATTAAATGATAGGTCGTGACATCTCAAGTGAAATTCGAGATGGTGTTTTAGAGTGTAAGGGTTATTGTCGTTAACTCTGAGGGTGATTCCAAAACGATTGTAACGAGATTATGCCTTCGGTTTCGTTCGAACCCAGAACGAACTTGTATGGATTGAGTACTTTCAGTACATCGTCAGGCGGATGATGAGCATTCTTAGAAATGAGTTCTATAAAGGTAATCGCAGCCTCAAGCCTTATCAACCGGGAATGGCTAAAACAGGGGAGATACAGCAAGGTTAGATGGGTAGCACCAAAGCAGGATGAGATATAGCCATGTCTAGATGTCCCTTTTTATTTCGGCTATGTGGGCAGTTGTTGGCCACAAATGCGGGGTTATCTTGTTCGGGACTGTTTAGTAAGGAATGGTTCCGGCCTTGTGTTGTAGAGGGTCGGGAGCGATCCTCGATACGGTGATCTAGGCCCTGTACTGTGACGGGCGGTACCCCTGCCCTTGATGGAAACCCATTTCCCTACGAGACCCTATGGTTTTAATCTGTATTACCCAGTTTTGTGGCTAGTAGTTGGAATTTAATAGATGAAACAATTTCGGCTATTTTCTATTTACTTGAAAACCCTAGACACTATTATAATATCATTGGATTTCCTATAAAATGCTTTGGTTAGCGTAAGGTAAAAACTTACCCGTGTTTATGTGTGGGAAGTCTTACGTGATACCTTTATTTTCAAATGGTTTTCAAAGTTAAACAACTTTAACCCGTTTACTCACACCAGACCCATGTCTGACCCAGAGTTTATAATTTGTTTCTCATAAACTCTTGGGTACTCAAATTTTTATGAGTAGCCAAGTGATAGGTTTTTGGATTGTTGAGTTCTGGAGGAGCTTGGAGAAAAAGTCCAGACATATTTATCTATCTATCTAGTTCCGCTGTGTAGTTGTTGTACATTGTATTTTTGGGATGTATGTATTGACAGATATGTATATGACTGTCCTATTGTATAATGTTATGTAACTCTGATATATGTAAAAACTATGTAATAGTTATGTGATGTATTATATTTTATTCAATTCCATTGTGAGATTCTGATGTTGTTATTCTTTCTTTCTATCTTTTCTATTTCTATCCCTTTCTTTTCTTATTGATGATACGTCTTTCTATGGCTAGAAAGGCGGATCGTCACAGTTGGTATCAAAGCACTGGTTGAGATAATACCTAGGCTCTGGGTAATATATATCTTGAGAGTGCGTATTTGTATTTTCATATAATTATATACCTATCTAATTTTGTCGAGTTACCTGTCTACGTGGACAACATGAGTTTTGGTAGGAGTGGCAGAGGTAGGGGCAGTACCTCGACTGAAAATGGACGAAGTCAAACTGCTAATGAGGCTGTAGATCGAAAACCGCCTCAAGTTAGTTTTGCCGCTTTATGCAAGGACTTCATCAACCTTGGAGGCAAACCATTTAAGGGTCAGAATCAATAATTGAAGTTCAAGCTTGGCTACGCTCTTGTGAGCGCATCTTTAAGAGTATGAAGTTGTTTGATGAGCGAAAAAGAGAAATGGCATCGTGGCAATTGGAGGGAGGCACAGCAGCCTGGTGGGATGCAACAATAGCAAATGTTTCTGAGGATGACATTTCATGGGAAGGATTTGAAGAGTTATTGGAGGAGAAATTTATGCCAACAGCAGGGAAAACTCATATGTACCAGGATTTCCTGAATTTGAAGCAGGGAAGCATGTCTATAGCGGAGTATGAGACCAAATTCAATGAACTTTCTTGCTATGGACCAGGGTCATTGATACTCCCCTCAAAAAGAACGAAATGTTTGTGCAAGGATTGAGGCCAGAATTTCATGAAAAGATGACGGTGCACTTGTAAGGATCTTTTGTTGATTTGATTGATATGGCTCTTAGGATGAACAAGAAATCAGTGGCACCAGTAGCAGCATCGGGAGGGAATTTTGCTAATCGAATAAGAGGAAGTTCAATCCCAATTGGAGGAAGCCGAACAAGAAGCAGCCTGGAAGTAACAACGGACCTCGCAAATGCTATATATGTCAACAAGAAGGTCAATTGGCGAATAAGTGTCCCAGGAAAGGATTTCAGCAGCAGCAGCAACAACCACATCATAGTGGACCGGGTTTAGCTTTGTTTTAGAGGTCTCTACGCTTTAATTATCACCAACCAGGTCATGTGATCAAGTATTGTCCATTACTTCATAAAGCTCAGCAGAATAACGTATTTTCTTTGGAAGGTGCACCATCTTCTTCATCCAAAGGTAAGGGAGTATTGGAAGGTAGATTACTTTTAGATGGCAAGTATATTAAAGTTTTGTTTGTTTCGGGTGCTTCTTTGAATTTTATTTCTCTGGAATCTGTAGAGAAGTTCTTTCTTACACCTAGTACTGTAGACTGTCCCGTCTTTCAGTCTAATCCTATAGGAGGGGTAACCAAATTAGACACGATCTGTAAGGACTTGAATATTTCTTATATATCCCATAGGTTTTCTTGTGACCTTTATGTGTTGAATTTTAAGGGATTTGACCTTATATTGGGAATGGATTGGCATGATAAATAAAGAGCAGTTTTGAATTGTGATGAGAGAATAGTTTCGCTGGAAACTGATTTGAATAGAATTGCCAGAGTGACGTGTGATAATTCTGGAATTCACTTGAGTGGTCTTTTCCATGGATTCGAGATTTCTCAAGAGAAGGTAGAAGAATCAATGTGGTTCATGATTTTCCTGATGTATTTCAAGAAGTTAAGTGTCTGCCTCCGCATTGAGAGATAGAGTTTCGCATTGATTTGATTCCAGGATTAGTGTTGGTGATTCAGCCTAGTAGGACGATGGCTCCTAGGGAGAGAGAGGAGTTAGTTAAGCAGACGCAGGATCTTTTGGAGATGTGGTTGATTAGGCCCAGTTTTTCTTGTTGGGGCTCTACTGTAGTGTTTGTCACTAAATCGGATGGATCGCTAAGGTTCTGTATGGATTATAGAGAATTAAACCAAGTGACTATCCATAATAAATATCCTCTTCCTTGTATCAATGATCTCTTTGACCAATTGCATGGAGCTTCTGCCTTTTCTCAACTAGATATAGCTTCAGGTTTCCATCAGTTGAGGGTAGCTGAGGACAGTATCCCCTTCACTGCATTTAGGGGACCAAATTGTTTCTTTGAGTGGTTGGTTATGCCTTTCGGGTTAACCAACGCCCCTTCTTACTTTGTTGACCAGATGAACCGAGTCTTTCGGGATGTATTGAATGAGTTCGTTCTGGTGTTCATTGATGATATCCGGGTCTACTATAAGTCGAAGGAAGAGCGCATGCATCATTTGAGAATTGTATTGGAGACTCTGAGGAGGCATGTGTCGAAAGAAAAGTTCTTTAATGTCAATTCTAGAAATTGAAAGTTAAATTTTTTGGGAACATTGTTCTGGTGAAGGTATCTCTGTAGATCCAGCGAAGGTTGAGACTATTCTGGAATGGAAGCAGCCGGAGACACTAACTGAAGTTCGTAGTTTTCTGGGATTAGCTGGCTACTACAGAAAATTTATCAAGGATTATTCCAAGATTTCTTCACATCTGACCAAGCTGACAAGGAAAGGAGCTAAATTCAAGTGAACTGTCCAGTGTGAAGAGGCTTTCTACGAGTTGAAGACAAGGCTAACCTGTGCACCAGTGCTTGGTATCCCAGATGGGAAGAGCAAATTTGATGTTTATACAGATGCTTGTATAGTTGGTCTGGGATCAGTTCTAATGCAGAATGGAAGGGTAATTGTGTATGCGAGTCGGCAGTTGAAGCCACATGAGAGGAACTATGCTACGCACGATCTAGAATTGTTAGCCATTGTTTTTGCTTTGAAGATCTGGAGACATTATCTTTTGGGAGAGAAGTTCGAGTTATTCACGGACCACAAACCATTTAAATATCTTTTCTCTCAAAAGGATCTTAATCTGAGGCAACAACAGTGGGTCGAATTTCTGGCATCCTATGATTTGGATATTCTATAAACCCCGGGAAAGGCGAATGATGTAGCTGATGCTCTTAGCAGGAATGCAGTTCTGTCTCTTCTGGAAATTGTTACATCTCTTATTGAAACGATTTCAAGTAAGCAAGAATCTGATAAGATGTTGAGAAGAATCATCAAAAGAGTTAGGAAAGGTGAGTGTCCCAGTTTTGGAATTGATGGCCAAGGGACGTTGATGATCAATGGGAGGATTTGTGTTCCGAATGATAGGGATTTGAGAAAGGAGGTGTTGTTAGAGAGTCAACGTTCCAGACTGAATATTCACCCGGGAATGTCAAAGATGTATAAAGATACGAGAAGAGTTTTCTGGTGGTCGAATATGAAGAAAGATGTAGCTAGGTTCATAAATAGTTGTGCCATCTACCAACAAATTAAAGGAGATCAGCAGAAGTCGGCCGGATTATTGCAGCTTTTGGAAGTTCCAAATTGGAAGTGGGAAATGATTTTGATGGATTTAATCGACGATTCGCCTAGAACCAAGAAAGGAAATGAAGGAATATGGGTTATTATTGATCGTTTAACTAAGAGCGCCCATTTTACACCGGTTAAGGCAACTCGTACTGCAGCTTCTCTGGTAGAGATTTTCTTGAGGGAGATTGTCAGATTGCATGGTGTTCCAGTCAGTATAGTAAGTGATCGTGATCTAATTTTCACCAGCAAATTCTAGGAGGCTCTGCAATCATCTATGGGAATTAGTTTGAGATTGAGTACAGCCTATCACCCTCAGACAGACGGACAGACGGAGAGACTTAATCGTATTCTAGAAGATATACTGCGAGCTTGTGTTTTGGATTTTGGTGGATCATGGGAAGACCATCTTCATATAGTGGAATTCTCTTATAATAATAGTTACCAAGCGAGTATTAAGATAGCTCCTTATGAAGCTTTATATGGAAGACTGTATAGATCCCCATCCTATTGGATAGAATCGAAAGATCGCCTTGTGCTTGGACCAGATATGATTCGCGAAGTTCTACGAAGGTTGAGCTTATCATGAAAAGAATGAAAGCTGTTCAGGATTGTCAGAAGAAATAAGCAGGTAAGAGAAGGAGACAATTGGAATTTGAGATCGGAGATTTAGTCTTTATCAAAGTTTCCCCGATCAAAGGAGCTATTAGATTCGAAAAGACGAGAAAACTTGCTCCGAGATATGTAGGACCATTCCGAGTGCTGGAAAGAATTGGAACTGTTGCTTATAGAATTGAATTGCCAGAACGGTTGTCAGGAATTCATAATGTATTTCATGTATCCCATCTAAGGAAATTTATTCATGATCCATCATTAGTTGTAGAACCAGTAGTTCAGGAAGATTTGGAAGTAGAACCCAACTTAACTGTGGTTTGGAATCCAGTTCGGATTGTGGATCAAGACGAGAAGCAACTCAGAAGCAAAGTAGTGAAGCTCGTCAAAGTGCAGTGGAGGGAGGATCCTAGAGATTGTACCTGGAAAACTCTGGATATTTTTGGAAAGCTTATCCAGATTTGTGTCCAGATACCTAGTGATGTTTGTTAGGATAGACTGTTTGATTGTTTGTTATTGTATGGATGATATGTATGTTTGGATTGTTGATATAAAAGCTTTTGAATTAACTTTTGCTTTAAATTTCGGGGACGAAATTCTTTTAAGGGGGGAGGAATGTAAAGACCCGAGATTTTGGCCATATATAAGTATTTAATCTAATTTAAACAAAATACAAGCTTTTCATTTTATAAACTGATAAGATCTTTGGATATTTATCAGTTTTATATGTATATATATGTTTTGTGAAGGAAATTTTGATTTGAAAATTTAAAATAGAATCTTTCAAAACTATTTTAAATATAATATGTCTTATTCAATTAAATTAAAGGTTCTATATTATTAACATCTGACACAATACATATATGAATATAAATAAAGTCTTTAATAATAATGTTTAAAATAAACAATCCTATCAATATTAAATATGAAATATAAGATATAAATATAAAATATATAAATACAAATATCTGTTATAAATCAAATGTTTGGAAGTTAAACTCTAAGTAAGAAATAAAACTAAAAAGTATGTTAACAACAACTTACATGGAAATAGATGTTTGCACCAAAATTGGGCAACACCCTTCGGAACTTTTTGAAGAGATAATAAATGAAGAAACTAAATTGAAAATGAGGATTATCTAACAAAAACTCCAAATCACAGAAAAGTAAATTGCACGGAAGGCAGTAATTTAGAGTGGTTCGGCGTTTTGCCTACGTCCACTATGAAATTTTATCACTTTATTGCTTAATACTTGAAGATTACAAATGTTTTAGAGTGAAGTACAACAGATAATAGACTTAAATTCGAAGTCAGCAACAGTGAAAACGATATGGAGTGATTCTGGTAGCGTCCGGGCGTTCTTTTTCTCTAGAAATTCTCCGATCCCCTTTCTGAATGTCCAGGGGCTCTATTTATAGGTGTATGAGGCTGATATTTCACCTAAAATCCGAGGAGACCGCTTCTGGCATGTGAGGGGGGCCCACATGCCCGGCCTCAGGAAATCCGGGCCCACTTTAGGATCGATTCGAACTCTAGTTCGAGTCGATCAAAAAAGTGTCCAATCGAGGTGAAATTTGGTGTGGACATTCTTCAACATGCATGCAAGCTCCTGTGAAAATTTCATAGCATTTGGACTTGTAGATCTCGAGTTATGATCGATTCAAGATTGCATTTTCGGTTGTCATGCTTGGTTAGAATCGATCCCCATCGAATCGATAGGGTCGAATCGATGGCTGGTGCATGTGAACGACGACGTGGTGCGCGCACTTCTCGGGTCGATCCATCATTTTCCCCGAGTTTTACCGGGTCGCCTCTATGGTCTTAGCCGCCTTGACTTAGTGGATTCGAGGTAGTGGGTTTGAAGATGTGTTCCTTCGAATCGATCGAATGGATGTTCCTTCGAATCGATCGAATGGATGTTCCTTCGTATCAATCAGGGTATACGATAGTTGATCGATACGAAGGCTTCCCAACTGAATGGTTTCGAGGCAAGTCATGGGATGGAGTCGAAGTGAGGTTACGGGATGGATTCGAAGTGAATCATCTGCATGGATTCGAAGTACTCTGCCCTACTGGATTCGAAGGTCTTCATCCTGAAGGATACGAAGTGAAGTAACCCCATGGATTCGTAGTACCTTGCCTTGAGGGGTTCGAATTAGGGGACATTTGATGGGTTCGAACCACGGCTTAGTTCCATGGATTCGAACATGGGGCCTGCTCTGATGGATTCGAACCTAAAGCTATTCCCTCCACTCTTCATTGGCGATAATTTGAGCATACGAACTCGGATTGAATTGAGATTTGAGATGCTGACTTTTACGATCTTTTTCGTCATGTCCCATCAATTGTAGCTCAATCTGGACTCGGACAAAATCCAGCGATATCCGTAGTGAAGCATAGTATGACCAATCTTTGAGATGAGCTTTCTTATGTTTTCAATCGATCTTTTGGTATCACGGCTTTGCCAAAAAGCGGGATAACATTTGCCCCCCAAAGTACGTCTTGTGGAACATGACGTGCTTTGAAAAGCTGCGATTTCTCTGTTAACAATCATTGCTCTTTTGTCGAAGGTTGTAACCTTGCTTTGATATGATTGATTGTTGTAGGATAGTACCTGGCTACTGGTCATTGTAATCGTAACCAGATTAGTACTCGATCCCTGTGAATGTTTAAAACCGGATGTTAGTCCGACATATATGCACATATGTTAGATTGACTCTTGTTAATGTCGTGTGTCCATGAGTCGTTGTCAGTTCTGTCCGATATTGAATTTCATATCGATTCTCTCCTGAACCGATTTGGAAATTTGAGTTGAGACAACGCTTTATGGTTGTTTTGAAAAGCCCCTTCGTATCGATCCTCTCCTGAACCTATATAGAAGGTAGAAGGACCGACATCGTACTGGTGAATTTAGAATTCAATGGATATGAAACGCTTTTTTGTGTTGATATGCAGTGGGTGGAATCGAACAAAAGCTTCGAATCGATGGAACTCTTTGATGATGGATTCGAAAGAATCCTTTGACTCGATGTTATGGTGGACCCGGGTTTGTACCGATAATAATCAATGGACACGAGACGATCGTTCGTATCAATTAGCTACGCATCGCTGTGAGTCGATGAACACTTCGAATCGGTGGAGTCGAATGCTCCTTAGGTCTTACTAACACCATGCTTCGAATCATTTTTGATGGACTCGAGGGAATGGATTCGAGGTTGGACTCTGTATCAATGCAAGCTGGAGTTCGAATCGATTCCATTACTCTAGCTTATGGTTTCGAACTCGCTGCTTCGAACCACTCCGATGGCTTCACCTGTTGCTACCGGTTATACTCACCGGGATACGAATCGACACAGAACCCCTACAAATACCGTGGCCTTATTCACTTTTCATTTTTTACTTTTTATCTTCGTCTTCCTGTGTCTTCGAACCCATCTCGATCTTTCAAGAACCAGTTGAAATATTCTCCTTCCTTCGAGTCGAGGCGATATCCAACTTCTTTCGAATCGATTTATACATTCAGGTAGAAGAAATTTTTTAGATTCGAAGATTCAAAAAAAAAATCTTTCCATCGTGTTTCGTTCATTTCGATCTTGGCTAGCCGGAGAAGGAACACGGATGGGTCCTTCGTATCGATCCTTTGCGGTCGATTCGAACATCTTGCCTATGCGATCGATACGAAGCTTAAGTATTTCATCTGTCTTTTGCTGCTCGTGATCGATTCGATGCCTCTATTGACGATGGATGCGATGCTTGAGTTGCTGATCGATATGAAGGGTTCCGGTTAACATCGATTCGAATGGAGTCGATTCGAAGTTCCGTCTCTTCGGTCGATTCGAACAATTGAAATCTGGCCCCGATCGATTCGAAGGATTATCTTTTCGATCGATTCAAAGTATTATCTCTTCAATCGACTCGAAGTGACATATATGGATACATAACTTTTGCATATTTAGCGGCATGATTCCGACGAGCTTTATCTCTGCATATCTGGACTGAACTTTTATTGTGCATACTTGACTACCCTTCGAAGCTCGTTGATGGAACTATAACTTAACACTGTGACAACAAACTTCAACTTGAATCAACTGTCAACATCGGGATGGTTCGGTGATGGCGGTCAGCGACGACGGTCATCTCGACCGGATCTCTGATGTCTTCGTTGTCTGCAAATTTTCTCTCACTCTGTAGAATTTTTCTAAGTAATGCACAACACTACACTGCACCACCCATACTTCACATTGGGAATGAACGGGTTTTTTATGTACTTAATGTTGCTTTCTGATAAGTTAGTTAGTTATGGAATCTTCGAGCTCTCAACAACAAGAAGTACAGAGTTCACCTCCTCCGGAAATACTTGAAATCCCTAACATTCCTCCCGAATTAGTTGGTCCGGCTCCGGACGAAGTGCCAGAATCCATATTTATCGATGATCCTATCGACTTCGTTTCGTCCAGTATTTATGAAGCCTTACTGGGTCGTATTTGCTTGAAACATAACTAATCTCCGGACGACGTTTTGCTACTGGGCGTTGTTGACAGACCTCGCAACCCGCCCGAGGGGTATACTGCTTTCTATCATCACGCCTGTGCGGTTGGAACTTTCCCTCCATTTAACCAATATATCAGGGAGATGTTATTGTTCATCGGAATAGCCCCCTCACAACTTCATCCCAATGGACACGCATTGCTGAACGGTGTTTTTGTCCTATTTATGGATCATCTCTTTCGTCCTCCAAGGCCAACCGAGATTAGACACATATTTAACTTCAAGAGCATGGGCGATAGCCCATCTTTCACCTTTTTGGAAGCAGTTAGAAACTGCCAGTTTGCGATGGGAGCTTGGACCAGACTCAGTTATTTTAAAAATGAATGGTTTTTTGTTCGATGCCCCCAAGGTTCGCTAGGCGATGGCTGTCTAGACGTAAGTGTCACAAATTGCACAAACCTTCTCTAAACAGTCGTTATCAATACTTGTACTAATATCAGGTGTTCTTCTTGCAGCTACCATCTCAAGGCCTAACGGTGGATATTACAGAGGCATTGTCCGAAGTTTACAAGAGGTCTAGAGTGATTTGCGGCACATCGACTCGGTGTTAACTGATGATAACTTAAGGACGTTGGGTTTAATTGAGATGAACCAGAGTATTGTTGTCGAGGTGTTGGCGAAACCGGCTTCGAAGACAAAGAAGAAGACGGTGAAAAGAAAACCCGGCATAGTGATAAGAGAAATGAGCGATGATGAGAGGACGCCTACTGATACCGAGTTAGCGGCTGATCTTTCCCAAGTAGAAGAAAAGCGGAAAGGCAAGGTTGTTGTCCCTAAACTTAAGAGACGGAAGTCTATAGTCGTATCTCGTTTGATCCCCGGAATTACTACCTCTGATGCTGCTCCTTGTCAATCAGGAAACGTTTTTATAGGACTGGATGACATTCCCATCCCGGAATACGTATCTCTCCACCACGACTCCGGGTTGGATGAACTCCGGGAAGTGTTAGAAATAAGCGAGCCTTTACCTTTTAGTGCAGTCGACACTTCTGGTTGGTCGGGGGTTTTGCACATTCGCATACACTTTCATAACACTACACGACTTCCGCACAAATCGTATTGCTTTCGCCTGGTATTTAACTGAATTGCTTCTCTTTTTCAGGTGCTATATTTGGCCATCAATCTACACTAGACAAACTCCGAAGGGTGCATCACCCTTCGTCTTATTACGAATCCCGACATGGAGACTGCGATCGCGATCGTGAACGGAGGCATCATGGCCAGGAATATTATGCAAGGGATCATCATCGTAGTTACTCTAGTCAGGAGCGATCGGACAGAGATCGGAGATACCGCTCCCCTTCTCGTTCTCCTACGCCACCTCGAAGCCATATGCAGGTATTTGAGCCTCTGCGGCATCAACCGTCTTCGCAGGTTTCGAGGCTCGAGCCACATCGTTCTAGAACTGAGGTTGTTACGACCGAACTGAGGTTGTTACAACCACGGCTGCGGAGGAGGCCCCTATTGAACCATATGGAGAAGGGGCTATCAGACTTGCTCAATTGAAGAGGGACTTCCCGGAGATTTGCTTCGACGCTTGTATTTTTCATCCTAATCTTAAAAGAATTCCCGAAGATGCCATGAACAAAGAACTTAACTATAACCGCGATTTCTATGCGCAGTACAAAGAATGGTATAAGGCGGCTGTTAAAGCTTCAAAAGTAGCCTTTGATCGGGCCAAAATTATCGAGAAACTGGAAGCCGACTTGGCTCAGAAGAACCGTATTGTTGACATACTTCAATCTGAGGTGGAATCCTCCCGTAAGGCCGAAGTTGAGTCGCTAAAAAAGGTTGATGAGACATTAGTTGAGATGGCAAAGATGCAACAGGCACATTGCACTTTAGTTGAAGACTTAAGCATCGATACAAAAATGTTGAGGCCGAGCGGGATGCGGCAATCAAAGAACTAGAAGAATTGAAGGCTAAGTTTGTCGATATAAACAAGGAAAAAGACGATGCTAATACGGCCGCACAAGAAGCGTGTGAGCAAGCTGTGTCTCTTCGATGAGCGTGATGCGGCAGTCGCAAGGGTTAAGGAGGTTGAAATGGAAGTGGAGGAGAAAGTCCAGGCAGAGAGGTTCAAGATGGAGGCCGAATTTGACGAACTCTTGGACACATATAATGCCAACGTGTTAGAACACAGAAATCTCGCCTGGCTGGGGGATTACTCTATGCTTCTCTACAATGCCTGGAAAAAATTAGTGGAGAACAAGAGGATGTCTTGCCCGAATGGAATATTAGATGAGTTTGAGCTCGAGTCACGTCTGCTTAGCGAGGATGAGAGGAGAACTCTTCACGAGGCGATAATTTCTATCGAGAAAGAAAAACTTGGCATCCATCAAACGTAGATCGGCGAAGGTTCGGGTGTCGCGCATCATAGTGAGAATATCGAAGTCCCTATCCCGACTTCGTCCGAAGTTATCGCCGCGGTTGATCCACAAGTTATTCCTGCTTACAACCCGGACCAACCGGGGTTATCTTCTGGTAAGACCGTTGTCTCTGAGCCTGTTCAAGCTCCAAGACAAGGTAAAGAAGGTACTTTGATTATTTCCCTCATGTCTTAAAGTATCGATTTTTTGATAGAATTTACTGGACTGATTACTTTTGCTCTCCTTTGTTCAGTGACTGAGAGTGCCGCATTCGTGTCCCCAGTTCCTCCTGTCCTACAACCTACGCATGGATTTATTGTCACCGAGGCGATTTCAACTTTCGCTATGCCGGTGATATTGGAGAGGGGAGCTCGATGTCATTCGATGCTCAAATGATTGAAGAGCTACTTGGTCATTCTCTTGACCCTATTCCTGATCCTTCATTCGCGATGAGTGGAGCTGCTCCGGTTTTTAGTTCTTTCGTGACGACCACCAGCGTATCCAGCGCAGCTCAGTTATCTCGAGAGAAGAGATTTTAGCTGAGATAAGTGCTGAGATGGCCACGATGGTAACGGTCGGTGGTTTTGGTAGCGATATCGCCCCCTCAATCTTATCTCCTTTAATGGTGATCTCTCCCGGTGGCACGGTGACCGTCTCAAGCGTTGTCGAACAGACACCTGTCACCGCTCCCATGCCTTCGGTTCGTCGTTCCAAAAGGATCTCTGTCCCCTCCAGCTCTGAGGAAGACGGTTATATTATGCCAGATCCGGAGGATGTTCCAAAGAAGGGCAAAAAGTTTCATAGGAAGCCGGGTAGTGGGTCCAACGGCTCGACTCCAAAGAAGAAGCCCCTGAAGAAGAAGGAGCTAGCTTCTTGTTTTATCATGTAGTTGTGAATAGCAATTCTTTTTCCTCTTCTTTTGTTCTTTTAGAGCCGTGTATATGTGTGGATTATGCCTCCACTTAATTGAAACCTTTTGACTTGCCATGTAATCAAACCTGTTTTTGTTGGTTGATGGAATGGGAAGTTGCTCTTTTCTTTTACTTAAGTGTTTTGCAGTGTTTGTTTTTTATCTGCCAAGTATGAAAAACATAATTTCGTGTCATGATTGATGAATGAGTTGAACTCCGGACATTGTATCACTTTGGTTGGTGACTAACACTTAGCTTTTTTTCCCCTAGTCTCGGGGAACAACATTTGTATTTTGGTGATTGATCGCATTTATTGCAAATCTTAAGCACATGTCCACATTCTGGGGACATAGGATAATTTGAGATCGATAATCCGGTTCGCACTACGGGAATTTGAGAGTTATTGATATTTGTAACACGGCTCGCGCTCCGGGAACCTGGAATTGATGTTTATACTCCGCTTCACGCTCCAGGAACTTGGAGTTAGTATTGATATTTCGGTTCGCACTCCGGGAACTTTGACATAGTGTTTGTGCTTCAATTCGCACTCTGGGAATTCGGAGGTAGCATGTATGCTTTGGTCCGCACTCCGGGAACTCGTAATCTATGTTTATACTCCATTTACGCTTTGAGAAGTTGGAGTTAGCACGGATGGTTTGGTTCGCGCTCCGGGAACGGTGGATTTGATGTTTATACTCCAATTCACGCTCTGGGAATTTGGAGTCCGTTCGCGCTCGGGGAACGAGTTGTTGGACGTTTATACTCCAATTCGCGCTCTGGGAATTTGGAGTCCGTTCACACTCCGGGAACGAGTTGCTGGATGTTTATACTCCAATTCACACTCTGGGAAGTTGGAGTCCGTTCGCACTACGGGAACGAATTATTGAATGTTTATACTCCAATTCGCACTCTGGGAAGTTGGAGTCCGTTCGCACTCCGGGAACGAATTATTGAATGTTTATACTTCAATTCCCACTCTGGGAAGTTGGAGTCCGTTCGCACTCCGGGAATGAATTATTGAATGTTTATACTCCAATTCGCACTCTGGGAAGTTGGAGTCCGTTCGCACTCTGGGAACGAATTATTGAATGTTTATACTCCAATTCGTACTCTGGGAAGTTGGAGTCCGTTCACACTCCGGGAACGAGTTCTTGAATGTTTATATTCCAATTCGCACTATGGGAAGTTGGAGTCAGTAAAAGGATTGTCGTGTATCAATCCTTGTAAATGCTGGTGTAGTGTTCTGTCCCCGAGCTCGGGTTTCACTTAGTGAGTGACCGGTCGCATCCGGTCACTCCCTATTTGAATAAATCCCACCGCTTGATAGAATTTAGCTCTCCGTGCATCGTGATATTATAGGTCATTTTCAGTGAATCACAACTTTTGGCTCGAAGAGATGGCATTTTATTGCTGAAATAAAAGAAATATGGCAAAATCAGTTGCCTTATTACAAGTTCAAACTTCAAAATGCAAAAATAAAATGCTAAGGAAGAAATTGACTAAAAATAGATAAATAAATCCTGTCATGTGTAGTAGCGACGGAGACTTTCGCTATTCCGAGCTCTTGGTAAAGTAAGACCGTCAATAGTTGACAACTTGAATGTGCCATCTCCGAGCTTTTGTGAAATCACATACGGCCCTTCCCAATTTGGCTTCATGTGCAAAGGGACCGGATAAACTCTCTTGAATATGAGATCGCCGGGTTCAAAGGTTCGCGGTCGGACCTTGGCATTGTATATTCGAGCGACTCGACCCCGATATGCGGCTGCCCTCAAATCAGCTTCTTCACGCTTCTCATCAAGTAGATCCAGAGATTCATCAAGTAATATGGCATTCATTTTTGGATCATAATATGTCACACGATGAGAGTGAACTTCCAATTCGACTGGAATAACGGCTTCAGAGCCATAGGATAGAGAAAATGGAGTGTGTCCAGTTGTAGTCTTGTGAGTCGTTCGGTAAGCCCATAGAGCCATAGGATAGAGAAAATGGAGTGTGTCCAGTTGTAGTCTTGTGAGTCGTTCGGTAAGCCCATAGAGCCATAGGCAGTTCATCAACCCACTTGCCCTCGGCTTTTTCCAGTCGTTTCTTCAAAATAGACTTGATAACCTTATTGACGGCTTCAACTTGACCATTTGCTTGAGTGTGTGCTATTGCAGAAAATTTCTTGTGGATGTGAAATCGTTGATAGAAGTTCTTGAATTCAACACTGTCGAATTGGGCTCCATTGCCGGTGATAATAGTATGCGGGAGACCAAACTGGCAGATGATGTTGCGTACCACGAAGTTGATCACTTTCTTTGTCATAGTTGTTGGAAGAGGTTCAGCTTCAGCTCATTTGGTGAAGTAATCAACTGCGACGATGGCGTACTTCGCGCCACCTTTATCTAAGGGCAATGCACCAATTATATCAACTCCCCATATTGCAAATGGCCATGGGCTGACCATTTGGGTTATCTCAGTGGGTGGAGCTCTGGGAATTCGAGCGTGTTTTTGGCATTTATCACACTTTTTGGCATAGTCCATAGCATCATGATTTATGGTAGGCCAATAATATCCATATCGGAGTATTTTCTTGGCAAGTGCTTTCCCCTCAGTATGATCGCCACATTCTCCTTCGTGCACATCGTGTAACACTCGTTTGACTTCGTCATGTGCGATACACCGGAGAAGAGGAACAGAATATCCCCTTCGATACATAACTCCATTCTGAATGACAAATCGTGAAGCTTTTCGAAGAATTTGTCTTTTCTCACTTCGTCGTTCGGGTAATATGCCACGCTCAATGTTGTCTTGGTAGGGGGTCATCCATGATTCCCTGCGGGGAGTAGCTTCAAATGTGAATTCATTCTCTGCTCGATCAATGCTCGGAGAGGATAAAGTTTCGACAGGAACGAGTCCCAAGTGTTGAGCTTCGCCTGTGCTAGCCAACTTTGCCAACGAATCGGCTTTCTGATTGTGCTCTCGGGGTACGTAGAAAATGGTATAATAATCGAACTGATCAAGCACTTCCCGGACTCTGGCCAGATAAGCGGCTAGTCTTCGATCTTTGGCCTGGTATTCACCCCGAACTTGGCATACTACCAACTAGGGATCGCAGTAAATTTCCATAGCGATAATTCTAAGGTCACGGGCTAACTTCAACCCAGTAAGAAAAGCTTCATATTCGGCTTCATTGTTGGTTGCACGGAAATCAAACTTCAAAGCGTAGCATGCGGATCGGCCCTCAGCGGTGTCAAGCACTATCCCTGCGCCCGAGCACCGATCATTGGATGCACCATCAGTATATAGCTTCCATATGTATTCGAGGGATTTACTAGTTTCAGGTAAGTCTTCACGAGTAGTGAATTCGGCAATGAAATCTGCTAGGACTTGACCGTGTATGGCTTGTCTCGGAGTATATGTGATGTCGAATTGACTCAGTTCGATGTTCCATTTTAATAACCTGCCAGACGTCTCAGGTCGTGTGAGGACTTGTCGTAACGGCTGATCGGTGTACACGGTGATGGGATGAGCCTAAAAATATGGACAGAGCTTCCTTGAGGCGATGACTAGGCAGTATGCCAATTTTTCTAACCTTGGATAATTTCTCTCGGCTCCGCTTAATCGTTTACTAACATAGTAGACCAGTCTCTGCACTCGGTCTTCCTCCCGAACTAACGCAGCGCTGATGGCGTTTTCAGATACTGCCAGATAGAGTATAACTGTTCATGATCAATAGGTTTTGAAAGAATCGGCGGTGTGGAAAGATGCTCAATTAGTGATTGAAATGCGCCCTCACATTCTGTAGTCCATTCGAAGTTTCGTTTTCCTTTTCGGATCAGGTCGAAGAAGGGTATGCATTTGTCAGTTGATTTTGAGATGAACCTGCTCAGTGCTGCAACTTTTCCATTAAGGCTCTGAACCTGTTTTATGGTCCTTGGAGTTTGAAGATTCCTGATCGCCCAAATCATTTCGGGGTTGGCCTCTATTCCACGGGCGTTGACGATGAACCCAAGGAACTTTCCGGATGTGACTCCAAAATGACATTTTTGCGGATTAAGCTTCATTCCGTATCTCCGGAGGACATTGAACATTGACTCTAAGTTTTTGACGTGATCAGTGGAGTATCGCGATTTTACCAACGTGTCATCTACATAAACTTCCATAGTCTTTCCGATCTGGTCGGCAAACATTTGGTTGACTAAGCGTTGGTAAGTCACTCCGGCATTCTTTAACCCAAAAGGCATGACCTTGCAGCAGTATAGTCCCAATTCAGTTACGAAGCTCGTATGTTCTTGATCGGGCACATGCATGGGTATCTGATTGTAACCAGAATAAGCATCCATGAAAGATAATAATTCGTTCCCGGCCGTTGAGTCCACAAGTTGATCGATTCGGGGAAGTGGAAAGTTGTCTTTTGGACAAGCCTTATTTAGGTCAGAGTAATCGATGCACGTTCTCCATTTCCCATTCGGTTTTCGGACTAGTACAAGGTTGGATACCCACTCCGGGTACAAAGCATCCCGGATAAACCCATTCGCTCTTAGCTTATCAACTTCTTCTTTCAGGATCCATACCGCATCTTTTTTGTTTGACCGGGTTATACCGTGGGTCAATATTCATGGTGTGGCTCGCGATATCCGGCGAGATTCCACACATATCAGAGTGCGTCCAAGCGAATACGTCTAGATTTTCTTGGAGAAATTCGACCAATTCCCGTTGCGCTTGTGGGTTTAGTTGAGACCCAATTTTTAACATTTTTGAATCATCATCATCATTAACTGGAATGTCAATTGTCAGCTCGGCGGGGGAAGCTTAACTTTCTTTAGATTCATCATTACCTTTAGTGTCTCTGGGGTCTACATCCTTCTAGAATTGGTCGTGGTGCCCGGGCCGAGGCCCAGGCACTAATTGTCAATCATCGGCGAAACGGACGCAGAGAGATTCCTCCACGCCCTTTCCTTTCTCCTTTCTCTGCGCTTCTCGCAGTTCGGCAACATAGTAGGCTCTCCAAGCAGCCTGATCTCTTTGAATGACCCCAATCCCGTGATCAGTGGGGAATTTCAAAGTTAAGCACCATGGGGCGATTGCCGCCCTGAATTCGGCAAGAGCCGGTCGGCCCAAAAAAGCATTGTATGGAGAGTGGATATCTAGGACAACAAATTGTAACATTTGGACTCTTCGGCGTTCTCCAACTCCCAACTCCACTGGCAACTCCGCCACTCCAGTGGGTATATTAGCACTTCCATCAAAGCCATGGATTCTAGATTGACAAGGCTTTAAATCTTTGGCTTCCATCTTCATTTGATCATATGCTCTCTTAAACAAGATATTCACTGAACTCCCGCTGTCCACCAGGAACCTCTTCATCCAAGCAGGACCAACCTGGGCAGATATGACTAGTGGGTCTATAGTTGGGGCTTCGACCTTATCAGCATCTCGGCTTCTAAATACGATGTCATAAGTCATCATCCTCTGTTGTTTGGCCGGAGCCCCTTCATCAAGTGTACTGCAACTCTCGAAATTCACATGCCTGATCGAATTGGCGTATGATTCCATTTCCCTCCAGCTTCGGTCCGCTGGATGAGGACCACCACTAACTGTATTTATGACCAATCTCCCACCTGTACGAGCGGACTCCTCCTGTCTCTCTTGGTTTTGTGCACGATTTTGGTTTGACGGGCCCACACCACCAGCCTGCGGTGCCCGCACGAATTGATCTAACTTCCTTTCCCTGATCAATTTTTCAAAAAGATCTTGCAAATGCCAGCAATCATTGGTATTGTGTCCGTAACTTTCATGGAATCTACAGAACTTCCCCGTTTGAATCTGTCTCTCCGACTACGGTTTCGGAGTCGGCTTCTTATACTGCATCGCGTTACAAGTCTTTAGATATACGTTCTCTAGTGACGTATTCAGTGGTGTATAGCTTTCAAACATTTGTGCCCTACGCCGCGGGCCACGATTCTGATCCTGCTTCTTATTTCTATTATCGCCGTTCCTCGGCTGGGTTTGCTTGTTTTGAATATTCAACTGTACTTTTCCAGAGCTCTCCCATGACTGTTTAACTGCCACGTTGCTTTGAATTCCTTCATTGCTGGGTCTCGCATCGTCCTGCTTCCTAGATTGTTTCGCATCCTCATGCCTTAAGAATTGGGCGGCTTTGGAGTAGAAATGATCCAACGATGCAGAAGGTTTCCCAGCTAGCCAATTTCCAAATTCAGAGTCGGGGTCAATCCCCTTAATCAAGGCCATCAAGATTGAATTATCATTGGGGTTAGTGATCTCTGCACAAGCGGCATTGAATCTTTCCAAATATCGTCTGAGTGTCTCTCCTGGAGCTTCAGTGACACTAGATAAAGTATTTACTTCTTTAGGCCTGGCAATGTGCATACGGAATTGCTTAACAAATTTAGTAGCCAATTGGTCAAATGAAGAGATAGATCGTGGTGGTAATCATGTAAACCACATTGTCGCAATTCCCCCCAAAGAAATGGGAAAACTACGGCATTTTACTGCATCATCCGCTCTTGCAGCAGTCATCGACCATTCGTATTTCATAATATGTTGGTTAGGGTCGGAACTTCCTTCATACATGGGGAGAGTCGGCATCTTGAATCGCCGAGGAGGTTCAGCATATATTATGTCGTCAGTGAACGGAGTATGACTTCGGGAGATTCCCCAATCGTCATTTGTTAAGCCCTGACTTTCGTGGATCATTTGGCGTACCATATCTGAGAGGTCAGGTGTTGCTATACTCGGAGGGTGGCGAGCCAAAGTGTGGTCGGGTTCCACGGTGCGAGGTAGGATCGGGCGCTGTCGACGATCCATGCTCGCCTCCTTGGCTCGGTGTCTTCTGGGACATATGGTCCCGGAGTATGTTCATGCTGTGGTAGTTCTGATTGGAGTGATTTCGGGTATCAACTCCTATGTCAATTGCAGCGGCGGTGGCTTGGTTATCCGTTGTGTGTTGTGGAACAGTGCCTCCTCATGAGGAGGGTCCTGTATGAAAACTGGCAGAAGGGCCAACTCTTATCTGCCCAACAGTTAATGCTTGTTGGTGACCAGCAGTATGCGCATGGCTTCCGTCTAGCCTGGGACGGGTAGATCGGCCGCTGTAATCAGACGAGGCAGAGCTTTCAGTGGAGGAATGAGGGGCGTGGTCCCTTTTGGATCTTCTACGCCTTTGGCGATTCAGTTGATTAGTCAACTCAACATTGGCACGTAATTGTTCAGCCAGCTGTTGTCGACTTTGGGTTAGTTCCTGGAGTAATGTTTGGAACTCTTGTCGAGTGACCGGACCCGATGGATCTGAATGCCCGATATCATCTTGATTGGGTGGAGGCAGTTGCATGGGATTTTGTCTATCTCGGCCTTCTTGGCCAGCGGCAGTAGAAGTGGTTCTCGTGCTAACCATCTTGTGGTGTAGAATCCTTTTCTAGATTTTGGTAAATCTGAATAGTGTGGAAGGAGTCTGAAATGGAAGTTTGGATCTCTCTCTTAGATTTATGCAATCCGGTATCGATGACAGATCCAATGAGCAGGAGAAAAACTGGGTTTTCTCAGTGAAAGCACCAAAGTGTTTGCACCAAAATTGGGCAACACCCTTCGGAAGTTTTTGAAGAGATAATAAATGAAGAAACTAAATTGAAAATGAGAATTATCTAACAAAAACTCCAAATCATATAAAAGTAAATTGCACGGAAGACAGTAATTTAGAGTGGTTCGGTGTTTTGCCTACGTCCACTATGAAGTTTTATCACTTTATAGCTTAATACTTGAAGATTACAAGTGTTTTAGAGCGAAGTACAGCAGATAATAGACTTAAATTCGAAATCAGCAACAGCGAAAACGATATGGAGTGATTCTTGCAGCGTCCGGGCGTTCTTTTTCTCTAGAAATTCTCCGATCCCCTTTCTGAATGTCCAGGGGCTCTATTTATGGGTGTAGGAGGCTGATATTTTGCCTAAAATCTGGGGAGACCACTTCTGGCCCGTGAGGGGGGCCCACATGCCCGACCTCAGGAATTCCAGGCCCACTTTAGGATCGATTCGAACTCTAGTTCGAGTCGATCAAAAAAGTGTCCAATCGAGGTGAAATTTGGTGTGGACATTCTTCAACATGCATGCAAGCTCCTGTGAAAATTTCATAGCATTTGGACTTGTAGATCTGGAGTTATGATCGATTCAAGATTGCATTTTCGGTTGTCATGCTTGGTTCGAATCGATCCCCATCGAATCGATAAGGTCGAATCGATGGCTGGTGCATGTGAACGACGATGTGGTGCGCGCACTTCTCGGGTCGATCCATCTTTTTCTCCAAGTTTTACTGGGTCGCCTCCATGGTCTTAGCTGCCTTGACTTAGTGGATTCGAGGTAGTGGGTTTGAAGATGTGTTCCTTCGAATCGATCGAATGGATGTTCCTTCGAATCGATCAAATGGATGTTCCTTTGTATCGATCACGGTATACGATAGTTGATCGATACGAAGGCTTGCCCACTGAATGGTTTCGATGCAAGTCATGGGATGGAGTCGAAGTGAGGTTACGGGATGGATTCGAAGTGAATCATCTGCATGGATTCGAAGTACTCTGCCCTACTTGATTCGAAGGTCTTCATCCTGAAGGATACGAAGTGAAGTAGCCCCATGGATTCGAAGTACCTTGACTTGAGGGGTTCGAAGTAGGGGACGTTTGATGGGTTCGAACCACAGCTTAGTTCTATGGATTCGAACATGAGGCCTGCTCTGATGGATTCGAACCTAAAGCTATTCCCTCCACTCTTCATTGGCGATAATTTGAGCATACGAACTCGGATTGACTTGAGATTTGAGATGCTGACTTTTACGATCTTTTTCATCATGTCCCATCAATTGTAGCTTAATCTGGACTCGGACAAAATCCAGCGATATCCATAGTGAAGCATAGTATGACCAATCTTTGAGACGAACTGTCCTATGTTTTCAATCGATCTTTTGGTATCACGGCTTTGCCAAAAAGCAGGATGACAATAGAAATATAAGATAAATAACAAATTTTATATTAATTGAAAAGGCAAAAACAAAATCATTGACAAAAATCAATACATAAGCTAAAACAATAATTATAACAACTTTTCATAAGCATATAAGAAAAGTTTATAAAGGATAACCTGTATAATACACATGTGCTATGCAAAAGTAGACAAACTATTTATATACAAAAAATCTTTGTACAAAAAGATAAAAATAAAAATAAAAATAAAAATATCAGTAAAACCATAATTAGATGTAAACAAATAGGGACACTTGCATTTAATGATAGCACAACATTTTGTCAATTCGAATTGCAAGAAATCCTTTCAGCCGAAATACACAAGATCATTTCAAATTGCAGTATATCAAACACAAAATCTCTGATCAAAACAAGTTGAAGCTGTACTAGTCGTAGCCCACACTGTTCAAAGCCCTTTCTATTTATAAATCATACTATGCTTGCTCATTCACAACTTACCTAACCTGAAAGAAAGAAAAGAAAGATAATAAACATCATCTTCACAAACTCAATATCATTCAACAACAAAGCAGGGAGGTATTCAGGGACAATCGAAACTGTAGCTTTTCAACAACCTTTGTTCTCTGTTTCAACAATCATTTGGGTGAGTAAACATCTGTTTTCCAAATTTAACTTGTGTATTTACTTTTTGAATGGTATGTGCTTGCTGTATAGATTTAAACAAACAATTCTATGAATTTTCTGTTTGCTCTGGAAATCTTTTATGGCCTGTTCTTCCATATGTTTGGGTACAGAGCAAAGAATAGTAGGAAATTTTAATGTTTCTTCTTGCAAAACATTTTAAACTTAGGAATCTAAACTAAATTATTTTGTTTAAACTTAATTCATGGCCTGGAAATGGTTTGAAGGTTAACAGTGCAACATAGATACTATATGTTCAATTTTACAGTAACAAGGTAATTAATTGTTAAAATTCGAATATTTTAAATTGTCGATTTGATTTCATATCTTGATTAAACATATAAAGGTAAGATTTTTAAAATAAGAATGATAATTTTGAAGTAAGTATTCAAGGTGCAGCTCGAAAATGAACCAAAAATGCATTTTTATCAATTTTTGTTGATTCAACAAATATTAGACGTTGAAATTCGTTGTGGAGCTAGCTTGATGATTAAGGAACATAGGAAAAATGCTAGAAAAGTTTTTTAATGCAAGATTTGTTGGGTAGTGATGAGTTTAGGGATTTTGGGTTCGAGTTGCAATGGTCTGTAAACATTGCAATTTTGTCGCCATGGGATGATCGAGTTACACGCTTTTCCGGGAGATGGTAAAGGAGGATATGGCCAAGGTATGTGCAAAGTTGCATTGCCACAGGTGGTCGGCGTTAGTGGGTCGAGGCGTTTTTCTCTTGGAGTGTTTGACTAGTTGGTTCGAGCGAATGGGTGATATTTCGATTTCGACTTTTACCCGTAGAATTGGTATTTAATTTCGAGTGTGAGGTCGATTTGTGGCTTGTAGGAGGCGACGCGGTTCGCCGGAGTGACGGCGACATGTCGTGCCCGTGCACGACAGTGATGGGTGTCAGCCACTTCGAGCAATGGTCGTCGCGAGTTGCTACTCGAGGAAGTTGAAGGGTTGCTTCGGGTGTTTACCTGGTGCGTGAGTGAGTCGCGTAGTACAGCAGTTTTAATTTTAGCTTAACTAAAATAAAAATAAGGGGAAAGAGTAGAGGAAGAAGAACTATGCAAAGAGCAGAAGGACGCGGGAAATAGTAGGGGAAAATCCGAGATTTACTCAAGTAAACGAAGTATTTTCCTCAGGTCCAGTTCTAGTGAATTAGCCTAATAACTTTTTAAGTTATTTTGTTAAATAAAGTTTAATTTTATTAAGTTAATAATGTTGACAAGTTTTAAGTTAAGATTTGATTTAAAATTTGTTAAGAAAGATTTGCAAAGGTAAGATGATTAAATAAATTTAAATTGTAAGTTAATTATGAATGTAAATTAATTTATAATTGTGATTAAATAAATAACTTAAGATTAAATAAATTTGTAATTAAAGATTGATATTAATAATCTTGTGTTTAATCAATTTGAACTTAAGAATTTTAATTAACTACTTAAAGTTAATTAATAAATAAATAGTAGTTAACTAATTGAGTAATTAGTTAAGGATTAATGATTAATCAATTGGTAATTAATGATTCATTAAGTAATTAGTGATAAATAAATGGGTAATTATGTTTTAGTAATAGATAATTAAGGTTATTAGTTAATAATTAATATTTAAGAATTAATTAATTAAGTGAGTAATTAAGAAGAAATTAATAAATTTAATAAGTTGGTTAATTAGTGATTAACTAAGCAGGATAAAATGGTTTATTCTTAAGTAATTAATTAAGTTTAAGTTAATTAAACTAAAGTTGATAAGAAGTGATGAGTTTTCTTGATTGATTGTGATATCTATTTTGTAATATTCTATGATGCTCAATGATTTGCATTGATATATCTATGATGACTGTGTATGATTTATCTGTGATAAATGTTATGTGAATTCAAAACATTGAATTTTAATTGTTTTAAACTAATAAACAACTTGGCCTTTAAAATGGCGTTTGGATTTCGATGAGACCGGGATCAGGAGTCAATTTGATATTCCCGAAAACCACATCGATCCAAATTAAACGATAGGTCGTGACATCTCAAGCGAAGGTCGAGATGGTGTTTCAGAGTGCAAGGGTTATTGTCGTTAACTCTGAGGGTGATTCAAAAACGAGTGTAACGAGATAATGCCTTCGGTTTGGTTCGAACCCGGAACGAACTTGTATGGATTGCACGCTTTCAGCACATCGTTAGGCGGACGATTAGCATTCTAAGAAATGAGTTCTATAAAGGTAATCGCAGCCTCAAGCCTCATCAACCGAGAATGGCTAAAACAGGGGAGATGCAGCAAGGTTGGGTGGGTAGCACCCAAGCAGGACAAGATATACCCCTGTCTAGATGTCCCTTTTTATTTCGGTCATGTGGGCAGTTGTTGGCCACAACTGTGGGGTTATCTTGTTCGGGATTGTTCAGTAAGGAATAGTTCCAGCCTTGTGTTGTAGGGGGTCGGGAGTGATCCTCGGTACGGTGATCTAGGCCTCGTACTATGACGGGCGGTACCCCAGTAGCCCTGCCATTGATGGAAACCCGTTTTCCCTACGATCCCTACGGTTTTGACTTATATTACCCACTTTTGTGGCTAGTAGATGGAATTTAATAGATGTAACAATTTCGGCTATTTTCGATTTACTTGGAAACCCTAGACACTATTATAATATCACTGGATTTCCTATAAAATGTTTTGGTAAGCGTAAGGTAAAAACTTACCCGTGTTTATGTGTGAGAAGTCTTACGTGATATCTTTATTTTCAAATGGTTTTCAAAGTTAAACAACTTTAACTCGTTTACTCACACCAGACCCATGTCTGATCCGGAGTTTATATTTTGTTTTTCATAAACTCTTGGTTACTCAAATTTTTATGAGTAGCCAAGTGATAGATTTTTGGATTGTTGAGTTCTGGAGGAGCTTGGAGCAGAAGTCCAGACATATGTATCTATCTATCTAGTTCCACTATGTAGTTGATGTACATTGTATTTTTGGGATGTATGTATTGACAGATATGTATATGACTGTCCTATTGTATAATGTTATGTAACTCTTATATATGTAAAAACTATGTAATAGCTATGTGATGTATTATATTTTATTCCATTCTGCTGTGAGATTCTGATGTTGTTATTCATTCTTTTCATCTTTTCTATTTCTATCCCTTTCTTTTGTTATTGATGATGCGTCTTTCTGTGGTTAGAAAGGCGGGTCGTCACAGTTGGTATCAGAGCACTGATTGAGATAATACCTAGGCTCTGTGTAATATATATCTTGAGAGTGCGTATTTTTATTTTAATATAATTATATATACCTATCTAAATTTGTTGAGTTACCTTTCCAGGTGGCCAACATGAGTTCTTGTAGGAGAGGCAGAGGTAGGTGCGGTACCTCAACTGATAATGGACGAAGTCAAACTACTAGTGAGGCTGTTGATCCAGTACCGCCTCAAGTTAGTTTTGTCGCTTTATGCAAGGACTTCATCAACCTTGGAGGCAAACCATTTAAGGGGTCAGAATCAATAATTGAAGTTCAAACTTGGCTACGCTCTTGTGAGTGCATCTTTTTGAGTATGAAGTTGTCTAATGAGCGAAAAAGAGAAATGGCATCGTGGCAATTAAAGGGAGGCGCAGCAGCCTGGTGGGATGCAACGGTAGCACATGTTTCTGAGGATGACATTTCATAGGAAAGATTTAAAGAGTTATTTGAGGAGAAATTTATGCCAACAGCAGGGAAAACTCGTCTATACCAGGATTTTCTGAATTTGAAGCAGGGAAGCATGTCTATAGCGGAGTATGAGACCAAATTCAATGAACTTTCTTGCCATGGACCAGGGCTCATTGATACTCCCCTAAAAAAGAATGAAATGTTTGTGAAAAGATTGAGGACAGAATTTCATGAAAAGATGACGGCGCACTTGAAAGGATCTTTTGTTGATTAGATTGATATGACTCTTAGATATGAGGATTTGATGAACAAGAAATCAGTGGCACCAGTAGCACCATGGGGAGGGAATTTTCCTAATCCGAATAAGAGGAAGTTCAATACCAATTGGAGGAAGCCAAACAATAAGAAGCATGGAAGTAACAACGGACCTCGCAAATGCTATATATGTTAACAAGAAGGTCACTTGGCGAATAGGTGTCCCAGGAAAGGATTTCAGCAGCAGCAGCAATAACCACATCATAGTGGACCGGGTTCAGTTTTGGTTCAGAGGTCTCTGTGCTTTAATTGTCACCAACCAGGTCATATGATCAAGGATTTTCCGTTACTTCATAAAGCTCAGCAGAATAAAGTATTTGCTTTGGAAGGTGCACCATCTACTTCATCTAAAGGTAAAGGAGTATTGGAAGGTACGTTACTTTTAGATGGCAAGTATATTAAAGTTTTGTTTGATTCGGGTGCTTCTTTGAGTTTTATTTCTCTGGAATTTGTAGAGAAGTTCTTCCTTACCCCTAACTGTCCCATCTTTATGTCTAATCTTATAGGAGGGGTAACCAAATTAGACACGATCTGTAAGGACTTGAAGATTTCTTATCCATCCCATAGTTTTTCTTGTGACTCTTATGTGTTGAATTTTAAGGGATTTGACCTTATATTGGGAATGGATTGGCTTGATAAGTATAGAGCAGTTCTGAATTGTGATGAGAGAACAGTTTCGCTGGAAACTAATTTGGGTAGAATGCCAGAGTGACGGGTGATAATTCTGGAATTCACTTGAGTAATCTTTTGCTTGGAGTCGAGACTTCTCAAGAGAAGGTAGAAGATTTTGATGTGGTTCAAGATTTTCCTAATGTATTTGAGGGAGTTAAGTGTCTGCCTCCGCATCGAGAGATTGAGTTTCACATTAATTTGATTCCAAGAGCAGTGCCGGTGATTCAGCCTAGTAGGAGGATGGCTCCTAGAGAGAGGAGTTAGTTAAGCAGACACAGGATCTTTTGGAGAAGGGGTTGATTAGGCCCAGTTTTTCTTGTTAGGGCTCTACTGCAGTGTTTGTCACTAAATCGGATGGATCGTTAAGGTTCTGTGTAGATTATAGAGAATTGAACAAAGTGACTATCCATAATAAATATCCTCTTCCTCGTATCGATGATCTCCTTGACCAATTGCATGGAGCTTCTGTCTTTTCTCAACTAGATTTAGCTTCAGGTTTCCTTCTGTTGAGGGTGGCTTAGGACATTACTCCCTAGACTGCATTTAGGGGACCAAATTGTTTTTATGAGTGGTTGGTTATGCCTTTCGGGTTAACCAAGGCTCCTGCTTACTTTGTTGACATGATGAACCGAGTCTTTCAGGATGTATTGAATAAATTCGTTCTAGTGTTCATTGATGTTATCTTGGTATACTCTAAGTCGGAAGAAGAGCACATGCAGCATTTGAGAATTGTATTGGAGACTCTGAGGAGGCTCGTGTTGAAGGCAAAGTTCTCTAAATGCCATTTCTGGAAATTGGAAGTTAAATTTTTGAGGCACATTATTTCTGGTGAAGGTATCTCTGCAGATCCAACGAAGGTTGAGACTATTCTGGAATGGAAGCAGCCGGAGATGCCAACTGAAGTTCATAGTTTTCTGGGATTAGCTGGCTACTACAGAAAGTTTATCAAGGATTATTCCAAGATTTCTTCACATCTGACCAAGTTGACAAGGAAAGGAGCTAAATTCAAGTGGACATCCCAGTGTGAAGAGGCTTTCCAGGAGTTGAAGACAAGGCTAACCAGTGCACCAGTGCTTGCTATCCCGGAAGGGAAGAGCAAATTTGAGGTTTATATAAATGCGTGTATAGTTGGTCTGGGAGTAGTTCTGCTGCAGAATGGAAGGGTAATTGCATATGCGAGTGGGCAGTTGAAGCCACATGAGAGGAACTACGTTATGCACGATCTAGAACAATTAGCCATTGTTTTTGCTTTGAAGATCTGGAGACATTATGTTTTGGGAGTGGAGTTCGAGTTATTCATGGACCACAAACCGTTGAAATATCCTTTGTCTTAAAAGAATCTTAATCTGAGGCAACAACGATGGGTCGAATTTATGGCATCATATGATTTGGAAGTATACCCCGGGAAAGGCGAATGTTGTAGCTGATGCTCTTAGCAGGAATGCAGTTATGTCTCTTCTGGAAATTGTTCCATCTCTTATTGAAAGGATTTCAAGTAAGTAAGAATCTGATAAGATGTTGAGAAGAATCATCAAAAGAGTTAGGAAAGGCCAGTGCCCCAGTTTTGAAATTGATGGCCAAGGGACATTGAGGATTAACGGGAGGATTTGTGTTCCGAATGATAGGGATCTGAGACAGGAGGTGTTGTCAGAGAGTCATCGTTCCAGATTGAATATTAACCCGGGATCTCAAAGATGTATAAAGATATGAGAAGAGTTTTCTGGTGGACGAATATGAAGAAAGATGTGGCTAGGTTTGTAAATAGTTATGCCATCTACCAACAAGTTAAAGGAGATCAACAGAAGTCAGCCGGATTATTGCAGCCTTTGGAAGTTCCATATTGGAAGTGGGAAATGATTTCGATGGATTTCATCAACGGTTTGCCTAGAACCAAGAAAGGAAATGAAGGAATATGGGTTATTGTTGATTGTTTAACTAAGAGCCCCCATTTATACCCGTTAAGGCAACTCGTACTGCAGCTTCTCTGGCAGAGATTTTCTTAAGGGAGATAGTCAGATTGCATGGTGTTCCAGTCAGTATAGTAAGTGACCGTGATCCAATTTTCACCACAAAATTACGGGAGGCTCTACAATCATCTATGGGAACGATTTTGAAATTGAGTACAGCCTATCATCCCCAGACAGACGGAAAGACGGAGAGGCTTAATCGTATTCTAGAAGATATGTTGCGGGCTTGTGTTTTGGATTTTGGTGGATCGTGGGAAGACCATCTTCATGTAGTGGAATTCTCTTATAATAATAGTTACCAAGCGAGTATTAAGATGGCTCTTTATGAAGCTTTATGTGGAAGACCGTGTAGATCCCCATCCTGTTGGATAGAATCAAAAGATCGCCTTGTGCTTGGACCAGATATGATTCGTGAAGCTTCTGTGAAGGTTGAGCTTATCAAGAAAAGAATAAAAGCTGCTTAGGATCGTCAGAACAAATAAGCAGATAAGAGAAGGAGACCATTGGAATTTGAGATCGGAGATTTAGTCTTTATCAAAGTTTCTCCGATCAAAGGAGCTATTAGGTTCGGAAAGACGGGAAAACTTGCTCTGAGATATGTAGGACCATTCTGAGTGCTGGAAAGAATTGGTGTTGTAGCTTACAGAATTGAATTGCCAGAACGGATGTCTGGAATTCATAATGTATTTCATGTATCCCACCTAAGGAAATTTATTCGTGATCCATCATTAGTTGTAGAACCAGTAGTTCAGGAAGATTTGGAAGTAGAACCCAACTTAACTGTGGTTTGGAATCCAGTTCGGATTGTGGATCAAGACGAGAAGCAACTCAGGAGCAAAGTAGTGAAGCTCGTCAAAGTGCAGTGGAGTGAGGATCAAAGAGATTGTACCTTGGAAACTTTGGATAGTTTTAGGAAAGCTTATCCGGATTTGTGTCCAGATAGCTAGTGATGTTTATTAGGATAGACTGTTTGATTGTTTGTTATTGTATGAATGATATGTATGTTTGGATTGTTGATATAAAAACATTTGAATTAACTTCTATTTTAAATTTCGGGGACGAAATTCTTTTAAGGAGGGCGGAATGTAACGACCCGAATTTTGGCCATATATTTTAATAAGTATTTAATCTAATTTAAATAAAATACAAGCTTTTCATTTTATAAACTGGTAAGATCTTTGGACATTTATCAGTTATATATGTATATATATGTTTTGTGAAGAAAATTTTAATTTGAAAATTTAAAATAGAATCTTTTAAAACTATTTAAAATATAATCTGTCACATTCAATTAAATTAATGTTTCTATATTATTAACATCTGACGTAATACATATATGAATATGAATAAACTCTTTAATAATAATGTTTAAAATAAACAATCCTATCAATATTAAATATGAATATAAGATATAAATATAAATATAAAATATATAAATAAAAATATCTATTGTAAATCAATGTTTGAAAGTTAAACTCTAAAAAAAAAAAAAAACTAAAATGTATGTTAACAACAACTTACATGGAAATAGAAATATAAGATAAATAACAAATTTTATATTAAGTGCAAAGGAAAAAACAAAATCTTTGACAAAAATCAATACATAAGATAAAACAATAATTATAACAACTTTGCGTAAACATATAAGAAAGTTTAAAAAGGATGACCTGTATAATACATATGTGCTATGCAAAAGATGACAAACTATTTATATACAAAACATCTTAAAATATATATATATATATATATATAAATATCAGCAAAACCATAATTAGATGTAAACAAATAGGGACACTTGCATTTAATGATAGCACAACATTTTGTCAATTCGAATTGCAAGAAATCTTTTCAGCCGAAATACACAAGATCATTTCAAATTGCAGTATATCAAACACAAAATCTCTGATCAAAACAAGTTGAAGCTGTACCAGTTTTAGCCTACACTGTTCAAAGCCCTTTCTATTTATACATCATACTATACTTGCTCGTTCACAACTTAGCTAACCTGAAAGAAAGAAAAGAAAGATAATAAACATCATCTTTACAAACTCAATATCATTCAACAACAAACCAAGGAGGTTTTCAGGGAGAATAAAAACTGTAGCTTTTCAGCAACCTTTGTTCTCTGTTTCAACAATCATTTAGGTGAGTAAACATATGTTTTCCAAATTTAACTTGTGTATTTACTTTTTGAATGGTATGTGCTTGCTGTATAGATTTAAACAAACAATTATGTGAATTTTCTGTTTTCTCTGGAAATCTTTTATGGCATGTTCTTCCATATGTTTGGGTACAGAGCAAAGAATAGTAGGAAATTTTAATGTTTCTTCTTACAAGGCATTTTAAACTTAGGAATTTAAACTAAATTATGTTGTTTAAACATAATTCATGGCCTGGAAATGGTTTGAAGGTTGACAGTGCAACATAGATACTGTATGTTCAATTTGCAGTAATAAGGTAATCAATTGTTAAAATTCGAATATTTTAAATTGTTGATTTGATTTCATATCTTGATTAAACCTACAAAGGTAAGATTTTTAAAACAAGAATGATAATTTTTAAGTAAGTATTCAAGGTGCAATTCGAAAATGAACCAAAAATGCAGTTTTATCAATTTCTGTTGATTCAACAAATATTAGACGTTGAAATTCGTTGTGGAGCTAGCTTGATGATTCACGAACATAGGAAAAATGCTAGCAAAATTTTCTAATGAAAGATTTGTTGGGAAGTGACAATTTTAGGGTTTTTGGGTTCGAGTTGCAGTGGTCTGTAAACTTGCCAATTTTGTCACCATTGGACGATCGAGTTACACGCGATTCTGGGAGATGGTAGAGGAGGATATGGCCGAGGTATGGGCGAAATTGCATCGCCACAGGTGGTCGGCGTTAGTGGGTCGAGCCGTTTTTCTCTTGGAGTGTTCGAGTAGCTGGTTCGAGCGATTGGGTGATATTTCGATTTCGAGGTTTACGCGTAGAATTGGTATTTGCTTTAAAGTGTGAGGTCGATTTGTGGCTTGCAGAAGGCGACGTGGTTCGCCGGAGTGACGGCGAACTACCATGCACATGCACGGCAGTGATGTGTGTCAGCGACTTTGAGCAATGGTCGTCGCGAGTTGCTACTCGGGGAAGTTGAGGGGTTGCTTCGAGTGTTTACCTGGTGCGTGAGTGAGTCGCATAGTACAGTAATTTTAATTTTTGCTCAATTAAAATAAAAAAAGGGGAAAGAGTATAAGAAGAAGAAGAAGAATTATGCAAGGAGAAGAAGGACGCGAGAAATAGAAGGGGAAAACCCGAGATTTACTCGACTAAACGCAGTATTTTCCTCAGGTCCAGTTCTAGTGAATTAGCCTAATAACTTTTTAAGTTATTTTGTTAAATAAATTTTAATGTTTATTAAGTTAATAATGTTGACAAGTTTTAAGTTAATATTTGATTTAAAATTTGTTAAGAAAGATTTGCAAAGGTAAGATGATTAAATAAATTTAAAGTGTAAGTTAATTATGAATGTAAATTAATTTATAATTGTGATTAAATAAATAACTTAAGATTTAATAAATTTGTAATTAAAGATTGATAATAATAATCTTGTGTTTAATCAATTTGAAATTAAGAATTTTAATTGACTACTTAAAGTTAATTAATAAATAAATAGTAGTTTTAATCAATTGGTAATTAAGGATTAATGATTAATCAATTGGTAATTAATGATTCATTAAGTAATTAGTGATAAGTAAATGGGTAATTAAGTTTTATTAATTGATAATTAAGGTTATTAATTAATAATTAATTAATTAAGTGAGTAATTAAGTAAGAAATTAATAAATTTAATAAGTTGATTAATTAATGATTAACTAAGCAGGATAAAATGGTTTATTCTTAAGTAGTTAATTAAGTTTAAGTTAAATAAACTAAAGCTAATATGAATTGATGATTCTGTTTGATCGATTGTGATATCTATTCGGTAATATTCTGTGATACTCAGTGATTTGCATTGATATATCTGTGATGACTGTGTATGATTTATCTATGATAAATGCTATGTGAATTCAAAACATTGAATTTAAATTGTTTTAAACTAATAAACAACTTGGCCTTTAAAATAGCATTTGGATTTCGATGAGACCGGGATCGGGTGTCAATTTGATATTCCAAAAACCACATCGATCCAGGTTAAACGATAGGTCGTGACATCTCAAGTAAAGGTCGAGATGGTGTTTCAGAGTGCAAGGGTTACTGTCGTTAACTCTGAGGGTGATTCCAAAATGAGTGTAACGAAATAATGCCTTCGGTTTCGTTCGAACCCGGAACGAACTTGTATGGATTGAATGCTTTCAGCACATCGTCAGGCGGATGATGAGCATTCTAAGAAATTAGTTCTATAAAGGTAATCGCAGCCTCGACCATCATCAACCAGGAATGGCTAAAACAGGAGAGATGCAGCAAGGTTAGGTGGGTAGAACCCAAGCACGACGAGATATACCCCTGTCTGGATGTCCCTTTTTATTTCGGCTCCACATTGCGGGGTTATATTGTTCGGGACTATTCAGTAAGGAATGGTTCCGGCCTTGTGTTGTAGGGGGTCGGGAGTGATCCTCGGTACGGTGATCTAGGCCCGGTACTGTGACGGGCGGTACCCCAGTAGCCCTGCCAGTGATGGAAACCCATTTTCCCTACGAGATCCTACGGTTTTGATTTGTATTACCCACTTTTGTGGCTAGTAGATGGAATTTAATAGATGTAACAATTCGGCTATTTTCTATTTACTTGAAAACCCTAGACACTCTTATAATATCACTGGATTTCCTATATAATGTTTTGGTTAGCGTAAGGTAAAAACTTACCCATGTTTATGTGTGGGAAGTCTTACGTGATACCTTTATTTTCAAGTGGTTTTCAAAGTTAAACAACTTTAACCCGTTTACTCACACCAGACCCATGTCTGACTCGGAGTTTATATTTTGTTTTTCATAAACTCTTGGGTACTCAAATTTTCATGAGTAGCCAAGTGATATGTTTTTGGATTGTTGAGTTCTGGAGGAGCTTGGAGCAGAAGTCCAGACGTATGTATCTATCTATCTAGTTCCGCTGCGTAGTTGATGTACATTGTATTTTTAGGTGTATGTATTGACCGATATGTATATGGCTGTCCTATTATATAATGTTATGTAACTCTGATATATGTAAAAACTATGTAATTGTTATGTGATGTATTATATTTTATTCCATTCCGTTATGAGATTGTGATGTTGTTATTCTTTCTTTCTATCTTTTCTATTTCTATCCCTTTCTTTTCTTATTGATGATACGTCTTTCTGTGGTTAGAAAGTCGGGTCATCACATATGGTATGAGTAAACTCCAAATAGAAAAAATAGAACACACATTATAACTGTTGAGACCTCGTCACAAAAACGCATAACGCGTTTCCCCACATGAGGTCAACATCCAAGAACAAAACAATAGACACAAATAATTAAACATTGCTAAAAGTGCAAGACGTTCCCGATGCAATTAAGAAAGAACCAATCCAAAGATTTGAATCAAAAATAAGAAAAAGGAAGTTTTCCAACAATCACGGGGAGGGTGATCCCTTATCGAAAGTATACCTTTAGTAAATATAATTGAGAACTACGATGGCTCTCGAAAACCTCTAAGTTGGACCCCACCGACCTTACTGTTTCCATGTATTTCACATCTCTGTGCACGTACAACCGAAACCAATCTAGAGTAGATGTGATAATACCCTAATGGGAGCCCACATAGCTTGGCCCCCACCCTCTCTTTATTTAGTCATTTCCTACAAAGGATATTAATTCTCTAAACGAGCAACAAATCATCTTAGTAAAAACAAAAAGGAGAAGGGTATCGAAATTGATAGTCAAGATATCAACTATCGAGGATAACAAAATGATCGTTAATGGAAACTAAATCTTGTACTCTTTCAATGCTTGGAAAATATCCATATACTTATTTCATTGGTATAAGTATATTCACAAAACATTTGGGAGGATTTCATATTTCAAAAGCATACTTGAATGGATTAAAAACAATTGTCTACAAGAAGGGTGAATGTTTTCTATACCATTATAATTATAAATATCATTTATGGAAATCAAATCTCCTACACTTGTCACATTTTCGATATTCTCGGCTTACTCTATCCCTTGCTCAGAAACAAATCCAGATAGGTCAGGACATTGGTTTGTCCTAGCCTTGCCTAGACACTTCGATTTTAGATCTCACAGATCAAGGATCAATTTGCTCATCGGCTTTTAGTGCCAAGTATAGGACTGTTTACTTTCCATTAATAACCCGTTTAAATCATTATATTAATTTTGAAACTCCTTTAAAATACTTTACACCATGATTTAAAACTTCCATTCAAATCATAACTTAAACCCGTCATCTTTAAAGGAGAATACGACCAAGAGGGGTGAAGCTCCCTCTTAATCAAATGAGATCACTAAAAGGGGTGTTATTTCCTTTTAACCAAGAAGTGACTAAATGTCAGTACTAAGTTAAAAGGTGGTGTAATTTCCCTTTAACTAAATGTCAAGGTTATTACTAAAAAAATGGTTGAGCACAAATCAAATAACCAAACAAGAATAGTAACAAGAATAATAACGGACCCATTATTATTAACAATATACAATCAATATTTAACACAACATTTATTAAAATGTAAATGATTAAAAGGAAAGAGATTGAGATTACACTCATTGTAAAATAATTAAATTATACTCACAGAATAAGTTATACCCCATAAACTATGAAAACAAGGAATATACTCACATCTTATTTGCATTGCTGGAGACTTGGTATACTTCGCCTTTGATAATAAAATTTAGTTCTTTTCTTTAATTTGTGAATGACTTAAAATGAGATATGGACTTGGTTATTTATACGTGAAGAGAAGGGTACCTTAGTAATTTCCTATAGCCTAACCTGATTCAACTAGATTTTGGTCCAATAGAAACCAGCCTTATGGCCTAATTTGATCCGACCAAATTTTGGTCCAATAGAAAATATCCTTATGGCTTAATTTGGTCCGGCCACATTTTTTGTCCAATAGGAATACTCCTTATCAACTGTGGACTGACCTGATTCGACCAGATTTTGGTCTAGTGGCAACCATCCACATGGCATAACCTGATTCGACCAGATTTTGGTCCAATGGAAACCATCCGTGTGGAATATAATAATCATTATGCTATTTTTTTATTAGGAAAGTAATTATATTTTTTTGTTTTATTAGGAAAGGTTAATAATTTTTCTTATTTTATTAGGAAAGTAATTATACTATTATGTTTTATTAGGCAAGGTTAATAATTCTTTCTTATTTTACTAGGTAAATTCTTTTCTTAAGCAATCAGTTTCATTTGGTTTATTAGGCAAACTTATTCTTAAATAAATTGGTTCCCCAAACCGTCTTATAATTCAAACCATCTTTAAACTAACATTTTACATCAGTTTAAAAATCCATTTAAGACGTTTTATCTAAAAATTTATTTTAGATATAAAATCCATTATTTAATCATTTAAAAACATATTAATTATTCAAGTTCAGAGTGATTATGGGTCGTTACATCCTCCCCTCCTTAAGGAAATTTCATCCCCGAAATTAATCAGATAAACTCAATATCAAAGAAATCTAAAAGGTATCATATATACCACATAAAGATACAAGGAAAGTGACTTCAACACAACTGGCGAGTACACTAAAAAGAAACAACAAAATACAAACAACAACTACATCAACTCGGGATAAGAATCCCTAGTATAGTCCCTAATTTCCCAAATACAATCTCTAACATCTCCACTCCACTGAACCTTAACAAGTTTAACGACCCGTAATTTTCGATATTCAAAATTTGCTAATTTAATAAGATTTTGGTAATTAAATATGGAATAAATAAAAATTTGTAATTTGTTAATGAATTAATAACGGGAATGAAATGTAAGAATGTTAATGCAAGTTAATAAATAACTAATTTAGCGAAATCCCAATTAATTGAAACAATTGTAAGGCTAGAATTAATTGTAAATAGTAAACTGGGAAATAAATTCAAAGTAATATCAATTAACAAAATAATACGTAATAAACTGTAATTTGGAAAAATCTTTGATAGATAAGTAATTATAATAATTATTGGTTGATAGTGAAGTATGAATGGGATAAAAATAGTCAAATAGTAATAATTATTAATTGTTTGCCCATTTAATTAATCTATTGAATTAGATCTAAATCCATTGTAATTAAACGTAATTAAATACTACATTAATATGAATTTAGTTGATGACTGGAAAACATTTGGGAAATTAGATATATAGTAATGTTAAATTACTCATAAGATAATAATTAATTAAACAAAAAAAGGGAATAAATATTTATTAATTTAAATTTAATCAATTGGATTAATTGAAATTAAATTAAGTTTAATATTTAAATATTACGTAAATAGGAATTAAGATGAAATTAGGAAATATTAATGTACCAAGATATAAATCAATGTTAATTATATTCTGATTGTAATAAAAGACTTGAATAACAAGGTTTAAAAGTTAGTAAATGGATTTTGGAATTTTAAATTTATAAATTTCTGAATTAAACGAAATTGAAATTTAATGCTGAAATTGATGAATGAATCAATGTTAAATTTGTTTAAACTATTGTAAATGATTAAGAAATCAAAAATGATGGAATTTGTGAATTATTAAATTTTAAAAGAAAAGGTGATTTAATTAAATTAAATATTAATTTAATTTAATAATGGAAATATAGCCATTTTGGCCGTTGACTCGGATCTTGACGAAACCTGTTCATCGAATCCCTAATGGTGAATTATTATAGGATTTCAAGTTTGTAAGGATCAGACTTGTTGTTCGATCGTACTGCCTCGAAACGCCTAGAAATCAATTTGAAACAATCTAATTTTTTTTTGTGACTTCTTCATACAATGGAATTAGGACTTGAGACCTGTTCCATTGAGTTTAAAATATTCAAAAACATCTATGCTGATATATGGGTTGACCCATTTGCATTCCGGAGTCGAAACGGGCTTTTCGGTTCATTATCGTTCAATTCTCCAAACCAATCAAGCCCAGTCATTTCTATGCTAGTCTGCCTGTGTGTGTGTATCGTTATAAACCCTTGTCATTCCTCATTCCTCAATTTTATACGTACAATTCAATTTGCTCTTCCTCATTCCAATGGCAGACAAAACCTAATTCCCAATTGCAATTCCAAATCAAATTAAAAGCAAAAAATTCAAATTCCAAAAACTATATCGAATTATATATCGATTTAAATCTCTTGACGAGCGCATCTCAGATCTGTAATTCGTTTTCAGATTTGAATCTCTATCAGTCCAAAAATTGAAGAATAAATATCAACCGTTCACCTCGTTCCGATGAATGTCGACGGATCGTCAAAACACCCGTACCGTTGTGTAAATGTAGTTTCGCGGAATTTTTGACAATATCAATTTAATAATCTGCATTAAAATTAAATTGATTTGATAATTTTTGTAAATAAAATTTGAATTGATTTAAAAATCTTCTTTAGTAAATATTTAATTGGAAGATTTTATCTTTTGAAAACTAACAAATTGGTTTCTATTTATAATATAAATACATAGTTTATATTGTAAATAGATTAGCTTTGTTTTAAATTTAATAAATAAAGCATATTTCCTAATTCTAATATTTTTAGTAATTTGAAATTTTGTTTTTACTTAATATAGAGCTTTTCAAAGTTATTAAATAAATAATCTTGGTTTAAATTTAATAAATGAATCTTGATTTCAAATTCTAATATATATATATTAATAATTTGGAAATTTTGATTTAGTTTAATATTAAGTTTTTCAAAACTACTTAATAAATAAGTATATGATTTTAAATTGTTAAGAAAGATGTTTAAATGTTTAAAATGATCTTGGCTTGAGTTTTAAATTTAAATTAATTAACAAAAAGGTTTTGTTTTGTTTTATTTTCTTTTTAAAATATAGCTTAATAAAATAAGTAATTTATAAGTAAAGAAATAATTTCTTTTATAAATTGTTTAAAATTAGAAATTTAATATTTTCAAACAATAATAAATATGTGTTATTTTTGTAAATAGATTTTAAAGAAAATTTAGTTGTTATTTTCCAATTTAATATATTGTTAATTTTAAATTGGGTTTTTGAATTTAATTTGAATTTGGATTTAAAATTTAAATTCAAAAGTTATATTTTAAAATATTTTGGATTTAAAAATATGTGTGTACTTTGTTTTATTTTATTTTATTTCCTCTAAGGAAATTCATATAAATATATATATAAGCATTTATAAATAATAAAGTAAGTATAAAACCCTTTATTAAAATTTCAAAATTAAATAAAATTACTTAAGGGACAAGTGTTGTAACGCCCCGAAAATTTTCGACTTTCGAAAATTCAACATCGACACTCACTTTATCGACTGCCGAGAAATCGAAGGCCGGAAACACGGAATGTTATTGGTTTTAAAAGAATTTTAAGAAAAGAAAAAGAGAGAAGAGTAGATAAGAAGATAGAAAATAGGGAATTTGAAAATAGAAGAGAAGAAAGATAGAACATTTTAAAATAGAAGAAAAAGAGAATAGAGAACATAGAAGGGGAAAGAAAAATAACGTTTTCGATCTTTCGTTGCCGAAAAACCGAAATGTTATGGGTTTTAAAAAGAATTTATGAAAAGAAGAAGAGAGAAGAAAAAGTAGAAGATAGAGAGAAAAGAAAATAGAAAATAGAAGAGGGAAAAGATAGAAGAGAGAGAGGAAAGATAATAGAAGAAAATAGGACGGAACAGAAAGGAAACAACAGAACAACATCAGAATCTCACAATTCGCAGCGGAACAACATATAATAATAAATGAATAATCTTTAAACAAAGAACTATATCAGTTATTACATTTTATACATTTCATTTCATTACATCATATCATCCTCAGAGTGTACAAAAACAAACAGTGCAGCGGGAAAAAGAAATACTATATAAACTAGTAATACGCCATGCCATCCATCTTGCCTCCAGCAAATCCAGAATATCCAGAATATCCTGATAAACCTAACTCTTGACTGCCCGTGTGGAAAATTGGTGGGCACCCAGAGTTTAGGAAGGGAAACAATAAACTCCAAGTCAGTCATGTGACTGGTGTGAGAACTCAAAACAGTTTATTTATCTTTAAAATCAAAATAGAGGAATATTTTTAAATTCAATTCGCAATGCTTTTAAAAATGAGACTACCATAAGGCCTCCCGCACACACACACATGCAAACGCAGAATCGGAGGAGATTTCTCCTTATGATAGTCAAAGATGCTTGATACGCATTTAAAAGAACATTTTATATTATTATTAGTGCATAGTGTAGAGAAAAATTCATTTCGAAAGTAGAATATAAATCTTAGCCAACATACGACCATTATCGTATGCCAACTATAGCTACCATCTAAACAGTGGTGACCACCATAAGTAAATGGCAGGTTCTACAACTAATACCGTACAAGTTTCGTATTGGGAATTGGATTTCCAACGAATGATCAGGCCAAGGAACTTCCCATTGCCACATGAGAATGCCTCTGGATGGACATCCCCGAGAACCAAACCGGATCTCTACCAACACAAGGCCGGGTTACCCCTAACTGAGTAACAACTGACCGAATACGCCATCCCCCGGTCCTTTGGGACCTTTTCACCGAGCGCTCGTAATCAATTCACACAATCATAACAAAGTGTTTTCAACATGAGTAAGTATCTGGGCTCCATACCATGATACCACCCTTTTCCAGAAGGAAATGCACACATCCTAAAGGGCGCTACCCCTCATAACCTTGCTGCTTCTTTCCTGTTTTGACCATTCACGGGGTGTGAGGTTCGACGAAGTCACATCCACAAAAACATACTTTATACAAAAGCCATGCTTTGGGTCAACAAATGATCAACACAATGATCACAAGGATAGACGATCAAATAAACGATCCTATCACAAATAATCAACACAATGATCATTTCAGCATCACTCAACATGTCACATTACCAAATTGGGAATATATCACTGATAACATTCAACTACATAACCTCTGAGCTCGTACGTCTCAGAGAAGGGTGTTAAGATAAAAGAATAAATTCTCCGCCACCAACAGAAATATATTTGAAAGAAATCTGCTTTATATCTCAACTTGTAATGTCAGACATACAATCCATACAAGTCTGTTCCGGGCTCGAACAAAACCGAAGGCACTTCTTACGAAGCCCTTGCAATCCGGGTATTCACAATCCCGATCGAATTTCCCATCACTTAAGGAATCTCTATACCAGGAGCTACCCAGTGCAGAGACAATCGATAGGTCATCCTATCGCTTTTGCAAATACCCGGTCTTCAACACCGATCTTCAATGCAATTCACAACGACGTATCACATATTCGGAATGGGTTATACGACCCCATGGTCCTTTCCCGGTTAACCCGAATAGTGAGCGCTTATTCAAAAATAAGTGTGGCATTCAAATTCAAACAAATCACATCAATTACCCATTCAAAGGGAAATATTGATAGTCGATTATTGAACTATCAATGGATATGCACACATCACCAGATTCCAAATAATTTTCCAAATTATTTATTTTCCAAAATATCTTTACAAGATATAAAATTTCAACACTTCAAAAATAAATCAATATTTATTTTTAAGCAGATTCCGCTTTCTTTTATAAATTCCTTAATGAATTTATATTTCAAAATATCATGCATATACGATTTCAACTATCCATTTTCAATTTATCTTAAAAAAAGATAAATTCTAAATATTCACTTCATATTGGAAAACATTTCCATACTTATTTATAAATAAGTAATTCAAAAATCTTTTTTTTATTTTCAACCTTGGAAAATATTCAATATACTTAAATCGAAATTTAGGTATATATTTCATTCTATTAAGGAAATCATTCTCTTAAACATATTTATTTGGGTCAAAACGAATGTTGCGCAAAACATCGTTACGACAACCCAAAATCACTAGTATAGGGATTCAAAATTAAAGTAGATATATAAATCCCAATACTATACAAAACATTTCCTTTCGGAAATCATTTACTATAACAACAGTGTTATAGTCTACCATTCCCTTTTATTTCTCGAAAACGTCTATTTCAACAATAAATGTTGAAATCTATGGTTTCGAATCTCAACACATTTTAAAACATCGTTAGATTGTTTTAATTCTATTTAAACATCACACTCAAACATTTACTTTAACGTGTTATTCACCATTCAAAAACGTGAATATACTACGTTAACTAACTTCATCAATTCTATGCATTTTATTTCAAAGGATTATTCACAGTCTAAAACGTGAATATAACTCCATTTATAAGTTATAACAATTAACTTACCAAAATAAGTCATTTGTGAATTTATAAAACAACGTTTATAAATTCCATTTCTATTTGTTTATAAAAACTTCCTTTTTATAAATTCCTTTATTAACCTGTTCATTTATAACTCAATTATAAACTAAAAGTTCAAATTATAAGTTAAATACTTATAAAACGATTATTTTACAAAATCGTTCTTTTTAAGACTTCCCAAATCATAAATCTTATAACTTATAAGATTCATTTATTAACCAATCTATTCTTCAAATAATTTCACCAAATTTATAAATCTTACTATTTATAAATTTCTTTTATAACTTCACAGTTTATAATTCTATAAATTTCATTCAATTATGAAATTCATTTCCACTTCATTCAAACACTTATAAAAACTCGTTTTATAATTTCAATATTTCAATTTATAAATATCCATTTATAAATCTCTTAATATAATTCAATTTATATTATTATTTTAAAACATCTTTAATCTCCTTTATAATTTCATCATTCTCTTGATTTATAAAATAATCAAATTTTATAAATCCTTTATTTTAAACTTTTCACAAAAATTCTAAAATATCTCGATTAAACTATTTTATAAAATCAATAGCATCATATTCTCAAAAATCAGTTTTTAACTGTATTTCACAAAAATCATAATTTTTATAACATTAAAAATTATAACGTTTATTTATTTAAAATGGATCAATTCCAAAATTATTTTATAAAACGTATACTTTCTAAAATCACTTTAAAATCATTTTAAAATCCTAAAATCTGGGTCCAATGATGCTACACACCAAATAGTCAATCACGACAACAACGATATCATATATCAATATGAAAATCCATCAAATATCAAAATATCTGAAATCGAATAAAAACTGTTGAGGAATCCAGTTGGATCCCTCCAACCTGTTTTTTTCTGCATCCACAAATATTAGCACAATACAAATTTCGCTCCAGTACGAAATTATCGCGGTATATGGGATTTAAATATTATCCGCTTAATAACGGCGCAATAGGGTCTCATCCGCTAAACAAAAAATGCGGGAAATCAATAACTCCAATATATACATATGCCAATATATATATATTGATATTATATATAATACCAATTTCACTGTTTATGAAATATTCGCGGTCTATGTTTTTAATAAATAACATCCGCTTACTAACGGCGCATAATGTCTATTTTAACAATCAATAGATATTAATTATCATTCAAACATGCATTCAAATATTTTAAATCTAACTATTTAAAATAAAATCGAAACCGATTCGATTGAGTGAGAAGTTCTCACCTTGATTTTAATTTCCCTTTCAGCTTTTATTTCGAATAAAATTAAACGCGCGTTTAATTTTACCCGAAATTCTCACTAACTCCAAACGACTCCAAACCAACTCCATCGCGTAGTGCTTGTCCATACGATTCCAACGCAACTGGTTTCGCGCGTTTTCGACCTCGTATGAAAAAGTTATGCATTTTTGAAGTTTGTACACGATTTATATAAACAAATCAACTTAAACTTTAATTTTTTTCAACATACACACATCCTCACCCTTGGATCCAAACCCAGATACATCTCCACCGTCCACCCCTTCTCCTTCATCACGCGTGTTGCTCCAGGCAACTCAAATTGAGGCCGAACCCATTACAAGAATTAGGGTTTAAATTTAGCAACCACTTCATCGACTTCTAGCTTGATCAAGATACTCCACGTGAATGCCCCTGGCCACCTCTACGCTTGCCCCAAACACTATGAAGCTCGGCCCTATATAAATCTCGAAAAACGTGCCATAGACGAGCACGAACGCGGCCTCCTATCCCTCAAAATACAACTCCAAAGTCGATCATAACCGTTGGATCTCTAGTTCGTGTTGTGCTCTACAAGTTTCTAGTTGGAAGTTTCGGCTAATTGTCAATGGATTTGGAGAAAAGAGAGGGGGAAGAGGATTGTTTTTCAGCCCTTCATTCCAATGGTGGCGGCCTGAAGAAATAGATTAGGGTTTTTGATAATTTTTTTTTTTTATTGTGAATGGTGGGCTATTTATAAGGAATTCTCAAACACTATTCATCCCGGAAATTCCGAACTCCGATTTACGCGCCGAAACTGACGTACCTAGGGTTTATCCCGCGTTCCGGACACAATGGAACAGGTTTCGGAAGCTAATTCGGACATCTGTGCGAGTTATGGCTGTAAACGCTCAATTTAAATTAAACCGATTTAAACCGATTTCTAGGCGTTTTAATTTGTACAGGACAAACGGTAAATCCAATTGACTTGAAATTTGAAACCTTACAATAATATCACATTACGGATCCGATGAAACTGATTTCGTCGAAATCCGAGACTTTTTGAAAAATGGCTATTTTAACTCGCCAAATTAAAATTAAAAATAATTCGATGCGTTTCGAGCTTCCACGATCAAACGGTAACTCCGATTGACACGAAAATTGAAATCCGGTAATAACTAACTATTACGGATCCAATGGAACTGGTTTCGTTCAATTCTGAGACTGTTCCAAAATTGACTATTTTACAGTCGATTATTAAATATTAAAATATTCAATTTTCACGAATTAACTTTTAATTCGATTTAAAAAGTTCTAAAATATCGTTCTAACTCCAATATGATAAAATAAAATTTTACAAATCATTTTCAATCATATTTAACCCAATTTTCAATTATTTCCATAATTTAACGTATTAAATTATCGATTTAATTATTCAATTAAATCCAATAATTCAAAATAAAATTTATTTGACTTATAAATTCACTTATTAATATTTAAAATTAATTAAATATTCAAATTTTAATTATCAAAAATTCTGGGTCGTTACAATCTTCCCCCCTTAAAAGAATTTCGTCCTCGAAATTATCAAGTAAGAAAAATTACAAAATCTATTAACTTTCCAAAAATTCATAGTTAAACTTCTTATAATATCTTTACTAAGTTTTCAAATCATACTTAGTTATCTTTTCAAAAACAATACTATATCATTTAACTTTCAATTCTAAATCAAAGTTATAGTTTTCAAAAATTTTCAATTTTCTCAAATTTTTTCTAACGCCTTAAATTTTCGGAAAAATTCGCCATAGTCTCCTTTGCGCGGCTCGATCCGAAAAAAAAAATGACAGTATATATATCACAAATATACATCTCATCAAGTAATGAGGCATCCCGCAGGGAAAAAAGTGTAAAAGTACAGTATGTAATCCGAGATATGTACCATATATTTTATTAGCGAGCATATACGGCTAATATAGCGCGAAAGCGAGCTCCAAATGCGAAGCAAACGCGATCCGCACCTACTAATCACTCAACAAACAATATGAGAACCATGCATATAGATAATATTATCAATATACAACATATATCTCCATAATAACTATATATGTCACATAGCAATGCAACTAAACAACATATGCAATATATATTCAACCATCATCCATAACTAATAATATTCATTCATATTCTCATTAATATTCAATGAAATGGTTTTCAATTCAAATCACATTTGATTTATCAACATTGGATTTTATCAACTTTCATTCATATTTCAATTAGTTAACATTCACTAATTTAAATCCAATTCACATTCAATTCTATTCAAATTTATTTACTTTCAATTAAATTTCAATTACTTTTGCCTCCAATTTCATTAATACTTAATGAATTATATACAATCATCTAACAATCATATAACAACCAATGTATATATAATTACAACCAAATTCCTTTGCTTACAATTGGTTTAATTTAATTGATTTTCATTCAATTATTCAACTTCCAATAACATAAGATTTTAATGAATTAACACTTATATTCATTATTTCATTCCAATTTATTCACATTTAATTGATTAATATTTAATCCATCCATTCAATTCAATTATAAAAGTTGAATTTCATTTATATAACTCAAGTTTATATCTATCACTTAACTTTATTATTTTACTTTGATATCGATATCAATTTCATTCAACAACACTTAAGTTATATTCCATTTCTATTTATTTAGATTATTCAAACAACTAAACAATCGACTTATATACACTTTAATAATTCTGAAAAATTATTTCTTTTATATACAAAATATACTCAAGGTAAAATTATTTCATTTACCCAATTTAAACAATATTGTGCCGAATTGTTCCATTCAAGTGTTTAGAAACCCCTTCGGCATAGTCTTGCGGACCACGCTGACGAAAGTTCATATGCCACTCAATAAACCAATCATCACAATATAAAACAATTTTATATTCACTAACAAATACGCTCTCATAGCTATTATTACACTCAAACTCAATCTAGAGTACTACTGACTCTATCTCTAATGAGTAATACCCAACAGAACCATGGTTGTCGCTTAACCATATGCTCTGATACCAAATGTAACGCCCCGAAAATTTTTCGACTTTCGAAAATTCAACATCGACACTCACTTTATCGACTGTCGAGAAATCGAAGGCCGGAAACACGGAATGTTATTGGTTTTAAAAGAATTTTAAGAAAAGAAAAGGAGAGAAGAGTAGATAAGAAGATAGAAAATAGAGAATTTGAAAATAGAAGAGAAGAAAGATAGAACATTTTAAAATAGAAGAAAAAGAGAATAGAGAACATAGAAGGGGAAAGAAAAATAACGTTTTCGATTTTTCGTTGCCGAAAAACCGAAATGTTATGGGTTTTAAAAAGAATTTATGAAAAGAAGAAGAGAGAAGAAAAAGTAGAAGATAGAGAGAAAAGAAAATAGAAAATAGAAGAGGGAAAAGATAGAAGAGAGAGAGGAAAGATAATAGAAGAAAATAGGACGGAACAGAAAGGAAACAACAGAACAACATCAGAATCTCACAATTCGCAGCGGAACAACATATAATAATAAATGAATAATCTTTAAACAAAGAACTATATCAGTTATTACATTTTATACATTTCATTTCATTACATCATATCATCCTCAGAGTGTACAACAACAAACAGTGCAGCGGGAAAAAGAAATACTATATAAACTAGTAATACGCCATGCCATCCATCTTGCCTCCAGCAAATCCAGAATATCCAGAATATCCTGATAAACCTAACTCTTGACTGCCCGTGTGGAAAATTGGTGGGCACCCAGAGTTTAGGAAGGGAAACAATAAACTCCAAGTCAGTCATGTGACTGGTGTGAGAACTCAAAACAGTTTATTTATCTTTAAAATCAAAATAGAGGAATATTTTTAAATTCAATTCGCAATGCTTTTAAAAATGAGACTACCATAAGGCCTCCCGCACACACACACATGCAAACGCAGAATCGGAGGAGATTTCTCCTTATGATAGTCAAAGATGCATGATACGCATTTAAAAGAACATTTTATATTATTATTAGTGCATAGTGTAGAGAAAAATTCATTTCGAAAGTAGAATATAAATCTTAGCCAACATACGACCATTATTGTATGCCTACTATAGCTACCATCTAAACAGTGGTGACCACCATAAGTAAATGGCAGGTTCTACAACTAATACCATACAAGTTTCGTATTGGGAATTGGATTTCCAACGAATGATCAGGCCAAGGAACTTCCCATTGCCACATGAGAATGCCTCTGGATGGACATCCCCGAGAACCAAACCGGATCTCTGCCAACACAAGGCCGGGTTACCCCTAACTGAGTAACAACTGACCGAATACGCCATCCCCCGGTCTTTTGGGACCTTTTCACCGAGCGCTCGTAATCAATTCACACAATCATAACAAAGTGTTTTCAACATGAGTAAGTATCTGGGCTCCATACCATGATACCACCCTTTTCCAGAAGGAAATGCACACATCCTAAAGGGCGCTACCCCTCATAACCTTGCTGCTTCTTTCCTGTTTTGACCATTCACGGGGTGTGAGGTTCGACGAAGTCACATCCACAAAAACATACTTTATACAAAAGCCATGCTTTGGGTCAACAAATGATCAACACAATGATCACAAGGATAGACGATCAAATAAACGATCCTATCACAAATAATCAACACAATGATCATTTCAGCATCACTCAACATGTCACATTACCAAATTGGGAATATATCACTGATAACATTCAACTACATAACCTCTGAGCTCGTACGTCTCAGAGAAGGGTGTTAAGATAAAAGAATAAATTCTCCGCCACCAACAGAAATATATTTGAAAGAAATCTGCTTTATATCTCAACTTGTAATGTCAGACATACAATCCATACAAGTCTGTTCCGGGCTCGAACAAAACCGAAGGCACTTCTTACGAAGCCCTTGCAATCCGGGTATTCACAATCCCGATCGAATTTCCCATCACTTAAGGAATCTCTATACCAGGAGCTACCCAGTGCAGAGACAATCGATAGGTCATCCTATCGCTTTTGCAAATACTCGGTCTTCAACACCGATCTTCAATGCAATTCACAACGACGTATCACATATTCGGAATGGGTTATACGACCCCATGGTCCTTTCCCGGTTAACCCGAATAGTGAGCGCTTATTCAAAAATAAGTGTGGCATTCAAATTCAAACAAATCACATCAATTACCCATTCAAAGGGAAATATTGATAGTCGATTATTGAACTATCAATGGATATGCACACATCACCAGATTCCAAATAATTTTCCAAATTATTTATTTTCCAAAATATCTTTACAAGATATAAAATTTCAACACTTCAAAAATAAATCAATATTTATTTTTAAGCAGATTCCGCTTTCTTTTATAAATTCCTTAATGAATTTATATTTCAAAATATCATGCATATACGATTTCAACTATCCATTTTCAATTTATCTTAAAAAAAGATAAATTCTAAATATTCACTTCATATTGGAAAACATTTCCATACTTATTTATAAATAAGTAATTCATAAATCTTTTTTTTATTTTCAACCTTGGGAAATATTCAATATACTTAAATCGAAATTTAGTATATATTTCATTCTATTAAGGAAATCATTCCCTTAAACATATTTATTTGGGTCAAAACGAATGTTGCGCAAAACATCGTTACGACAACCCAAAATCACTATTATAGGGATTCAAAATTAAAGTAGATATATAAATCCCAATACTATACAAAACATTTCCTTTCGGAAATCATTTACTATAACAACAGTGTTATAGTCTACCATTCCCTTTTATTTCTCGAAAACGTCTATTTCAAAAATAAATGTTGAAATCTATGGTTTCGAATCTCAACACATTTTAAAACATCGTTAGATTGTTTTAATTCTATTTAAACATCACACTCAAACATTTACTTTAACGTGTTATTCACCATTCAAAAACGTGAATATACTACATTAACTAACTTCATTAATTCTATGCATTTTATTTCAAAGGATTATTCACAGTCTAAAACGTGAATATAACTCCATTTATAAGTTATAACAATTAACTTACCAAAATAAGTCATTTGTGAATTTATAAAACAACGTTTATAAATTCCATTTCTATTTGTTTATAAAAACTTCCTTTTTATAAATTCCTTTATTGACCTATTCATTTATAACTCAATTATAAACTAAAAGTTCAAATTATAAGTTAAATACTTATAAAACGATTATTTTACAAAATCGTTCTTTTTAAGACTTCCCAAATCATAAATCTTATAACTTATAAGATTCATTTATTAACCAATCTATTCTTCAAATAATTTCACCAAATTTATAAATCTTACTATTTATAAATTTCTTTTATAACTTCACAGTTTATAATTCTATAAATTTCATTCAATTATGAAATTCATTTCCACTTCATTCAAACACTTATAAAAACTCGTTTTATAATTTCAATATTTCAATTTATAAATATCCATTTATAAATATCCATTTATAAATCTCTTAATATAATTCAATTTATATTATTATTTTAAAACATCTTTAATCTCCTTTATAATTTCATCATTCTCTTGATTTATAAAATAATCAAATTTTATAAATCCTTTATTTTAAACTTTTCACAAAAATTCTAAAATATCTCGATTAAACTATTTTATAAAATCAATAGCATCATATTCTCAAAAATCAGTTTTTAACTGTATTTCACAAAAATCATAATTTTTATAACATTAAAAATTATAACGTTTATTTATTTAAAATGGATCAATTCCAAAATTATTTTATAAAACGTATACTTTCTAAAATCACTTTAAAATCATTTTAAAATCCCAAAATCTGGGTCCAATGATGCTACACACCAAATAGTCAATCACGACAACAACGATATCATATATTAATATGAAAATCCATCAAATATCAAAATATCTGAAATCGAATAAAAACTGTTGAGGAATCCAGTTGGATCCCTCCAACCTGTTTTCCTGCATCCACAAATATTAGCACAATACCAATTTCGCTCCAGTACGAAATTATCGCGGTATATGCGATTTAAATATTATTCGCTTAATAACGGCGCAATAGGGTCTCATCCGCTAAACAAAAAATGCGGGAAATCAATAACTCCAATATATACATATGCCAATATATATATATTGATATTATATATAATACCAATTTCACTGTTTATGAAATATTCGCGGTATATGTTTTTAATAAATAACATCCGCTTACTAACGGCGCATAATGTCTATTTCAACAATCAATAGATATTAATTATCATTCAAACATGCATTCAAATATTTTAAATCTAAATATTTAAAATAAAATCGAAACCGATTCGATTGAGTGAGAAGTTCTCACCTTGATTTTAATTTCCCTTTCAGCTTTTATTTCGAATAAAATTAAACGCGCGTTTAATTTTACCCGAAATTCTCACTAACTCCAAACGACTCCAAACCAAATCCATCGTGTAGTGCTCGTCCATACGATTCCAACGCAACTAGTTTCGTGCGTTTTCGACCTCGTATGAAAAAGTTATGCATTTTTGAAGTTTGTACACGATTTATATAAACAAATCAACTTAAACTTTAATTTTTTTCAACATACACACATCCTCACCCTTGGATCCAAACCCAGATACATCTCCACCGTCCACCTCTTCTCCTTCATCACGCATGTGGCTCCAGGCAACTCAAATTGAGGCCGAACCCATTACAAGAATTAGGGTTTAAATTTAGCAACCACTTCATCGACTTCTAGCTTGATCAAGATACTCCACGTGAATGCCCCTGGCCACCTCTACGCTTGCCCTAAACACCATGAAGCTCGGCCCTATATAAATCTCAAAAAACGTGCCATAGACGAGCACGAACGCGGCCTCCTATCCCACAAAATGCAACTCCAAACTCGATCATAACCGTTGGATCTCTAGTTCGTGTTGTGCTCTACAAGTTTCTAGTTGGAAGTTTCGGCTAATTGTCAATGGATTTGGAGAAAAGAGAGGGGGAAGAGGATTGTTTTTCAGCCGTTCATTCCAATGGTGGCGGCCTGAAGAAATAGATTAGGGTTTTTGATATTTTTTTTTTATTGTGAATGGTGGGCTATTTATAAGGAATTCTCAAACACTATTCATCCCGGAAATTCCGAACTTCGATTTACGCGCCGAAACTGACGTACCTAGGGTTTATCCCGCGTTCCGGACACAATGGAACAGGTTTCGGAAGCTAATTCGGACATCTGTGCGAGTTATGGCTGTAAACGCTCAATTTAAATTAAACCGATTTAAACCGATTTCTAGGCGTTTTAATTTGTACAGGACAAACGGTAAATCCAATTGACTTGAAATTTGAAACCTTACAATAATATCACATTACGGATCCGATGAAACTGGTTTCGTCGAAATCCGAGACTTTTTGAAAAATGGCTATTTTAACTCGTCAAATTAAAATTAAAAATAATTCGATGCGTTTCGAGCTGCCACGATCAAACGGTAACTCCGATTAACACGAAAATTGAAATACGGTAATAACTAACTATTACGGATCCAATGGAACAGGTTTCGTTCAATTCTGAGACTGTTCCAAAATTGACTATTTTACAGTCGATTATTAAATATTAAAATATTCAATTTTCACGAATTAACTTTTAATTCGATTTAAAAAGTTCTAAAATATCTTTCTAACTCCAATATGATAAAATAAAATTTTACAAATCATTTTCAATCATGTTTAACCCAATTTTCAATTATTTCCATAATTTAACGTATTAAATTATCGATTTAATTATTCAATTAAATCCAATAATTCAAAATAAAATTTATTTGACTTATAAATTCACTTATTAATATTTAAAATTAATTAAATATTCAAATTTTAATTATCAAAAATTCTGGGTCGTTACAAGTGTATGAATATTAAGACACATGATAACAAATGTTATTTAATAAACTAAGGGAATTGGCAAATGTTAAAATTTTATACAAGTGTCATTTTCAATTTTGTATTTCTTTTATTTTATTAAATCATACTTTCATCTTATAAAAATGCCTCTTCTCTTCAATTTCTTTATCCTTTTCAAAAAATCAAAGTTAAGAAATTTAAGGCATGAACTCAAAACAAATCTGAATACATACAAACCATTTTCAGATTCAAAATCAAATCCTCAATTTAAAAATGTAAATCATTACCCTGAATCATTTTCCAAAATTTGTAAACAACCCTTCAAAACCCAAAATCAGTTTACAAACTCTTCAGATCAAAATCTAACTCCCGGTAACCATCTTCAAAACATGTACCTGAAAACTAAAGCAATACAAATCCCTGTAACACCTCTTCAAATCTGTAGCCTGCCATTTCAAACAAAAGAAAATCTGCACATCTTCAAACCCAAGCAACTGTAGTTTTAAAACAGGCCTGCCTGCATTCATTCTTTCAACTTGGGTATCAAAAGGGAGTCTGCAATTCAAGTTTTAAATTCAAAACAAGTTGAATCTAGAAATCTTTGGAGTTGTCTGCAAGTTTTTAAAACAAGTAACTTAAGTTTTAAACTAAAATCAAAGTAGCAAAGACATTTAGTCTTCAGCAAATTAAAAAGCATTTCAAATGGAAGCTCTGTCTTTTTCAAATTCAGGTGAGTAACTTTTAAAATTTAAAATTTAAAAATTGGTTGCATGCTTGTTTGCTGAAATGAATAAGTATTGCATGTATTTATAAGTAAATGTCTGATGTGAAAATGTATTTGTGTGCAAGCTGTTTATAATTACTCTGTTCTGTTCTGATTTCCAAGCTTAAATTTTTATTTTTATCCTTATCTTTTAATTAGTTCCTGATAGAATTTGATTTATAAATCAAAGTTGTTTAATTTATCTTAGGTTAATATTTAAAAAATTTAAGTAAGTCAAAAATGAAGCTTGTTGTCTCTGGAAACATAAAAACATCTGTGCAAGTTTGATAAAATCAAAACTCAAACCTTTTAAATTGTAAATCCAGTATTATAAACTGAATACATAAACAAAAGTATGATTTTTAAATAAGGAATTATAGTTTTTAGGTTTGGGGTGAAGGTGCAGTTAAGATATGAACTAAAATGGGAATATTTGGTTTTTCTGGTGATCTATGTATCTTGAAGGCTCGGTGTTCTTCCAAATGATGGAGGAGTGTTAGGAGTTGATGGGAAAAATGTCGGTTGGTGTTGAATTTCATCGGGGAAGTGGCGGCAGTAAAATCTTTCCTAGAACCCTAATTTAACTAGGTTAGGTTGATCGATTAACCACGTCCTCTTTAGTGGATCGAGTGCTTCAAGCTTTGGGGTGATGTGAGTTTGGAAGAAGGCGATGGCTTGCCCGGAGTTTCAGAAACTCTGGTGGTCGGGGATGTGCTGGCGAGGCGATTTTAGGTTTGGGTTGGTAATGTTCAGTTTGTTCCAGGTTTTGTTTGAAACTCGAATTCAATTTTGGGTTGGGTTGAGGATAATCTGATGATTGAGTAGGGTGTTTGAGTGATTGTGGATGTGGGAAGATCATCGCCGATGATCGGAGATGACCGAAGGTATCGTGCATGTTTACGATGCACTAGGTTCTGGTGATGTTGGGTTGGCCAGAGTTTTGTACTCGAGTAGATCTCTGTTGAAATCGAAGTAGTAGGGTAGTTTGCTCGAGGAAGTTGAGCATTGAACTCGAAGTAAATTGGGGGTGTCTCGGGTATTTCATTGTTTACAGGTTTTAAGAAAACCAGTAATGTTTGTTTTTCAAATTTTAAAAACTGAAGTTTTAAAATGTGAGTTTTAAATATGTTTTAAATATAGTTCTTCAATCTGGAATTTAAGTTTAAATCACAGTTTTCAAATAAGGTAAAATTTTAAAATTTGAATTGATTTAACTACTTTAAAAAAAGGGTTAGGTAGTTTGTATTTTAAAAATGAAGTTTTAAATTGTAAATAGATTTTTTTCTTAAATCTAAAGATTAATCAGGAATCAAAATTTAATATGCATTCCAATTTTGAAATAAAAAGAAGATTTTTTTTAAAATTTAAAATGTTTAAAACAATTTGAACATTAAAGTTTATTTTGAACTATGGTTTGAATTTAAACATAAATTTGGTTTTAAATTTCTTTTAAAACTTCTTTATAAAATGAATATTTCTTTAACATGTCAATTAGAGATTTTTGAATTGTTTTTAAACTTTGTTTAAAGTAAATTGTATTCATTTTTGAATATTAAATTTAAAATGAAATTTGAAAGAAAAGTTAAAGTAAATTGTTTCTAAAATACTTTTGATAATGATTATTATATCATTAATAAGAAATGTTTTTATCTTTAAGTAAATGAAGATTAAACGATTGAATTATTAAGTTAATTAAAATGGATTATTAATTTATTTAATTAATTATGATTTGGATTAATTAAATAAGTAATTAAAGGTTTAAATTAATTAATTAATTAATGTTTAAGATTAATTAATTAAGGGAAAATAAATTTGTAATTAAGGATTATTAATTAGATTATTAATTAATGATTAAAGATTTATTAATTAAGCAATTAAAGTTATAATCAAGGTTAATTAATCAAATAATTAAGGATTAATTAAGATTCAGTTAACTCTGAATTAATTAAATAATTAGACATTAATTAATGGATAATTAAAGATAAATTAGTTTGTGATAAACAATGGTTAATCTAAGTTAATTACTTAAGGAAGTAATTAAAGAATGGTTAATGAAGGTCATTAACTAGGATTATTTAATAATTAATTAATGTGATTAATTTTAATAATTAATTAGATTAATTAGTTTCATAATAATCAGTTGTGAATTGTTTAAGTGTAATTAGTTAATGAAAGTAATTAAGGAATTAATTACTTAATGTAATTAATTGAGTTTAATGAGATTGTTTAAATTGATTAATTAAGTTTAATTAATTTTAAACACTAAATGATCTGATGATAAGTACTTAATGTAATTAATGGAGTACAATTACTTAGTAAAGTAATTAATGGTAATTACTGAATGTAATTAATAGAAGCTGTTTTAAGAATGGAAGTAATTTGTGTATAATTACTTAGTAATTAATCAAGGGATTAATTAAGACATTAATTAAGGAGTAATTAATTTATTTTATAAAGTAATTAAGGTTAGTTAATTACTGAATGTGATTAATCAGGAGTGATTAATAATTGTCGTTTAATTTAAATAAAGTAATTAATTAAAATATAATTAGGGATCATTAATTAATACAATTAATGATATAATTAAAGTTGATTAATTAAGGACAATTAATCAATGATAACAAATTAAAGTTGATTAATTAATGTAATTAATTAAGAATTAATGTAAAAATTGTAATTAATTAATTTATGAAGTAATTAAGGGTTAATTACCGTAAGGGGTTGAGAATAATTAATTTGAGAAATTAATTAAGGGACAATTACTTAAATGTAATTAAGGATAATTAATCAAGGGTGATTAATTAAGGTGATTAATTTGAATGACTAATTAATTGATTGTAATCGATTAAATGGTTATGTAAGCAAGCTTTAAAATGATGAAGTAATTAATTTAATTTATTTTATATTAATTAAAGATGAAGTAATTAATTTAATTCACTTTAAATTAATTAGAGATGGAAGTAATTAATTTAATTCATTTTAAATTAATTATAGATGGTGTGATTAAGTAAATCATTGCTTATATATGAATGGATGATATTGATTGCCTTGAATGCTTTGTGGTCTCAGAAATGAGATAAGTAATATTGTGTGGTATGTATGCTTTGGTTGCATTGTGATGATAATATGGATTATCTATTTCGATGATAGTATGGATTATCTGTTTATAATGTGGATCGTCTGTATATAATGATAATGTTGATTATCTATTATGATTTGTGAGTTATATATCTGTGTGTATATAGATAATTGAATTTAATTGTTTTAAAATTTAAAACAACTTGGCCTTAAAAGACACGTTTTGGATTTCGATGAGACCGGGATCGGGTTCCCATATTTGGATATCCGAAAACCACATCGATCCAAATTAACGATAGGTCGTGAATCTCAAGTGAAGATGAAGATTCAGAGTGCAAGGGTTAGTCGTTAACTCTGAGGGTGATTCCAAAATGTGTGTAACGAGATAATGCCTTCGGTTTCGTTCGAACTTGGAACGAACTTGTATGGATTGAATGCTTTCAGAACATCGTCAGGTGGACGATGAGCATTCTAAGTGATGTGTTCTATAAAGGTAATCATAGCCTCAAGCCTCATCAACCGAGAATGGCAAAAACAGGGGAGGTGCAGCAAGGCTAAGTGGGCCATGCCTAAGTAGGATGAGATTTTCCCCTGTCTAGAGGTCCTTTTATTTCAGCTGTGTGGACAGTTGTGAAGTCCAACTGTCGGGGTTGTCTTGTTTGGGACTGTCCAGTAAGGGATGGTTCCGGCCTTATGTTGCAGGGGAGTTAGGGTGGCTCCTCGATACGTTGATCTAGGCCACGTACTGTTACGGGCGGTACCCCCATAGCTCTGCCATTGTATGGAATCCAAAATCCAATAAGTGCCATCGGATTTGATTCTATTACCCACTTTTGTGGCTAGTAGCTGGAATTTAATAATGTAACAATTTCTGCTATTTTCATATTTACTTGGAAACCCTAGACCTATTATAATATCACTGGATTTCCTATCAAATGTTTTGGTTAGCGTAAGGTAAAAACTTTTCCATGTTTATGTGTGGGAAGTCTTACGTGATACCTTTTCTTTTCAAAGGTTTTCCAAAAGTTAAGCAACTTTAACCTGTTACTCACACCAGACCCATGTATGACCCGGAATTTATATTTTGTTTTCTTAAACTCTTGGATACTCAAATTTTAACGAGTAGCCAAGGGATTCAGGTTAGCTTTGACGAATTGTGGAGGAGCAATGGAGCAGGAGTCTTCAGCGTGTAGATATATATTGTTCCGCTGTGTTGGTTTCTCTGAGTAGTTTCCTTGTATTGTATTGAGTTGTATAACTAGACAGGTGTTTATAACTGTCTACTATGTGATGTATAATTTGTGTAACTCAGACAATGGTTGTAAACTATGTAATATTTGTGTTATTAATATAATTTATTCGTTCCGCTGTTAAGATTCTAATGTTGTTTCTTCTTTCTTCTATTTCTTTTCTCTTTTCTATCCCTTTCTTTCTTCAAGATGATGTGATTTTCTGTGGTGAGAAAGTCGGGTCGTCTCATTTGGTATCAGGGCACTAGGTTGAGTGAATACCGAGACTCTGGAGTGGTGTCTATCTTGAGAGAGCGTATTTGTAATTTTAAATACACACACACACACACACACACACATATATATATATTCTAACTATTTGTTGGGTTACCTGTTCGGGTTTTCCAATATAAGTTATAAAGGTAGATGTGGTTAGTGGCGTGTATCACGACTATCATTAGTTGGAGTTTGAATGTTGAGGTTGGAAGTGTATCTGCAGAGACTGTAGACCTAGTACCATATCGAGTGAGTTTTGCAGTGGTGTACGGATTTCATCGATCTCTGAAGGAAACCTGCTAAGGTTCGGAGTCTATCTTAGAAGTTGGATGAGTAGAGTTTGGATCTGTTGGCTAGGCAGAAGCGAGTGATGGTATCAAGATACCTCAGGAAGTAGTAGCTGCGTGATGAGATGCAGTGACTATGGATGTGTCCGAAGATGTTTCTTTGGAACAAGTTTTAGGAAGTTGGTCTGCATCGGTGATGTGGCTGTGTTCAGCATGGTGTTTCTGTTTGGTTTGAGGTCCGAGTTTCTCAAAGAGCTTTGGATTAGGAAGTCTTTGGCATCTGTGGCAGTAGTGCAGCTCAGAGTATTCTGTGTTGGCAGGAAGTCTTCTAGATTAGCAGTTTTCTGAAGGAGGAGTTCAGAAGCAGCAAAATGGACTCGTTTCTTCGATGGATTGGCTAGATAAGTGTAAGCTGTTCTGTTTGGAAAAAAGAGAATAGTTTTCTTTGGATTTGGTCTGGATTGATCGCAAAAGTGACTTGCGATTGTTTGAGTATTCTCTTGGGTTATCAGAGTTTTTTCGGATGTCTTCAGGAAGTCAGAGGTTTGTCCATATCTGGAGATTGAGTTTTCTTATCGACTAGTATCCCAGGATTGGTACCGGTGGTTCAGCTTAGTAGAAGGATGGTTCTTAGTAATAGAGTTTGATGAAGCAGCTCAGGTTTTGGTGGGAGCTTCTGAGTTTTCTTATGGACCTGATGAACCATATTTCTTGGATGTGTTGTCCTGTTTATGCTCGTGTTCCTCATCAGCATTTTCATCTACTTCAGATCAGAGTTGTGTAGCGGAAGCAATTTAGTAGTGCATATGATTTTCTTTTTCAGACAGGAGAAGTGAGTTTAGTCTTCTCATATTTGAGGAGTAGAGTTTGAATTCTTGATTTTGGGATTGATCGTGAGAAGATCATTTTGTTGAGATGATTAGTTTTGTTTGTTTCTAGAGGCATCAGAGAAAGTAGAGCTGATCAGTAAGGTTGTAGGTAGCCCAGGATCATCTGGAGATTTTTGTGGATTAGAGATGAAGGAATTTGGATTCCAGAGTCGGAGATTTGATTTTGGATAAGTTTTCTCCGATCAAAGGAGCTATAAGATTGGGTAAGGCCGGAAAGCTAGCTCTGAAGTGTTTTGGATCTTTTCTGTGTTCTTGTGAGGATAAGTGTTTGGTCTTCAGGATTTAATTGCCAGTTTGGATAACTAGGAATCGATGAGTTTCACGTATCTCTAAGGGAGTACGTGTATGATCTATCTCTGGTTTTGAACCAGTAGTTCGGTGGACTTGGTTGTTGAGTCAGACTTGTCTATAGTCTGATATCCTGTTTAGTTCTGTAGATCTAGATGAATAGGAGCTCCGTTGCTTTGTAGTATGGAATGTTTGGATTCTGTAAAGCAAGTATCTCAGTATTTACACTTGGGGAAACTCGGAAATTCTATCCAGAATTTTGCCTGGATAGTTAGATTTGTTTGATTAGATGAATTGGTTGCTATGGTTGTTAGCATATGTTTGATATATGCTTGTGTTTAAAAATTAAAATCTTTAATGAGATTATTAAATTAGCTTTGTTTTAAATTTCGGGGATGAAACTCTTTTAAGGGGGAAGGATTGTAATATCCCAGAATTTTTGACAATATCAATTTAATAATCTGTATTAAAATTAAATTGATTTGATAATTTGTAAATAAAATTTGAATTGATTTAAAAATCTTCTTTAGTAAATATTTAATTGGCAGATTTTATCTTTTTAAAACTAATAAATTAGTTTCTATTTATAATATAAATACATAGTTTATATTGTAAATAGATTAGCTTTGTTTTAAATTTAATAAATAAAGCATATTTTCTAATTCTAATATTTTTAGTAATTTGAAAATTTGTTTTTATTTAACATAGAGCTTTTCAAAGTTGTTAAATAAATAATCCTGGTTCAAATTTAATAAAAGAATCTTGATTTCAAATTCTAATATATATATATTAATAATTTGGAAATTTTGATTTCATTTAATATTAAGTTTTTCAAAATTACTTAATAAATAAGTATATGATTTTAAATTGTTAAGAAAGATCTTAAATGTTTAAAATGATTATGGCTTGATTTTTAAATTTAAATTAATTAACAAAAAGTTTTTGTTTTGTTTTCTTTTTAAAATACAGCTTAATAAAATAAGTAATTTATAAGTAAAGAAATAACTTATTTTATAAATTGTTTAAAATTAGAAATTTATTATTTTCAAACAATAATAAATATGTGTTATTTTTATAAATAGATTTTAAAGAAAATTTAGTTGTTATTTTCAAATTTAATATATTGTTAATTTTAAATTGGGTTTTTGAATTTAATTTGAATTTGGATTTAAAATTTAAATTCAAAAGTTATATTTTAAAATATTTTGGATTTTAAACTATGTGTGTAATTTGTTTTATTTTATTTTATTTCCTCTAAGGAAATTCATATACATATATAGGTAAGCATTTATAAATAATAAAGTAAGTATAAAACCCTTTATTAACATTTCAAAATTAAATAAAATTACTTAAGGGACAAGTGTATGAATATTAAGACACATGACAACAAATGTTATTTAATAAACTAAGGGAATTGACAAATATTAAAATTTTATACAAGTGTCATTTTCAATTTTGTATTTTCTTTTATTTTTATTAAATCATACTTTCATCTTATAAAAATGCCTCTTCTCTTCATTTTCTTTTTCCTTTTCAAAATCAAATTTAAGAAATTTAAGGCATGAACTCGAAACAAATCTGAAAACATACATACCATTTTCAGATTCAAAATCAGATCCTCAATTAAAAATGTAATTCATTACCCCGAACCATTTTCCAAAATCTGTAAACAACCCTTCAAAACCCAAAATCAGTTTACAAACACTTCAGATCAAAATCTAAATCCCAGTAACCATCTTCAAAACATGTACCTGAAAACTAAAGCAATACAAATCCCTGTAACACCTCTTCAAATCTGAAGCCTGCCATTTTAAACAAAAGCAAAACTGCACATCTTCAAACCCAGGGCAACTGCAGTTTTAAAACTGGTCAGCCTGCATTCATTCTTTCAACTTGGGTATCAAAAGGGAGTCTGCAATTCAAGTTTTAAATTCAAAACAAGTTGAATCTAGAAATCTTTGGAGTTGTCTGCAAGTTTTTAAAACAAGCAACTTAAGTTTTAAACTAAAATCAAAGTAGCAAAGATATTTAGTCTTCAGCAAATTCAAAAGCATTTCAAATGGAAGCTCTGTCTTTTTCCAATTCAGGTGAGTAACTTTTAAAATTTAAAATTTAAAAATTGGTTGCATGCTTGTATGCTGAAATGAATAAGTATGGCATGTGTTTATAAGTAAATGCCTGATGTGAAAATGTATTTGTGTTCATGCTGTTTATAATTACTCTGTTCTGTTCTGATTTCCAGACTCAAATTTTTATTTTTATCCTTGTCTTTTAATTAGTTCCATATAGAATGTGATTTATAAATCAAAGTTGTGTGATTTATCTTAGATTAATATTTAAAAAATTTAAGTAAGTCAAAAATAAAGCTTGTTGTCTCTGGAAACGTAAAAACATCGATGCATGTTTGATAAAATCAAAATTCAAACCTTTCAAATTGTAAATCCAGCATTATAAACTGAATACATAAAAAAAATATGATTTTTAAATCAAGAATTATAGTTTTTAGGTTTGGGGTGAAGGTGCAGTTAAGATATGAACTAAAATGGGAATATTTGGTTTTTCTGGTGATCTATGTATCTTGAGGGCTCGGGGTTCTTCAAGATGATGGAGGAGTGTTAGGAGTTGATAGGAAAAATGCGGATTGGTGTTGAATTTCATCGGGGAAGTGGCGACAGTAAAATCTTTCCTGGAACCCTAGTTTAATTAGGTTAGGTTGATCGATTAACCACATCCTCTTTAGTGGATCGAGTGCTTCAAGCTTTGTAGTGATGGGAGTTTGGAAGTAGGCGATGGCTTCGCCGGAGTTTCAGCAACTCTGGTGATCGAGGATGTGCTGGCCAGGCGATTTCAGGTTTGGGTTGGTAATGTTCAATTTGTTCCAGGTTTAGTTTGAAACTCGAATTCAATTTTGAGTTGGGTTGAGGATAATCTGATGATTGAGTAGGGTGTTTGAGTGATTGTGGATGTGGGAAGATCATCGCCGATGATCGGAGATGACCGGAGGTATCGTGATGCGCACGATGCACTGGGTTCTGGTGATGTTGGGTTGGCCAGAGTTTTGTACACGAGTAGATCTCTGTTGGACTCGAAGTAGTGGGGTAGTTTGCTCGGGGAATTTGAGCATTGAACTCGAAGTAAATTGGGGTGTCTCGGGTATTTCATTGTTTACAGGTTTTAAGAAAACCTGTAAAGTCTGTTTTTAAAATTTTAAAAACTGATGTTTTAAAATGTGAGTAAGTTTTAAATCTAGTTCTTCAATCTGGAGTTTAAGTTTAAATCACTGTTTTTAAATAAGGTAAAGTTTTAAAATTTGAATTGATTTAACTACTTTAAAAAAAGGGTTAAGTAGTTTGTATTTAAAAATGAAGTTTTAAATTGTAAATGATTTTTTTTAAATCTAAAAATTAATCTGGACACAAATTTTAATATGCATTCCAATTTTGAAATAAAAAGAAGTTTTTTTTTAAAAATTTGAAATGTTTAAAACAATTTGAACATTAAAGTGTATTTTTAACTATGGTTTGAATTTAAACATAAATTTGGTTTTGAATTTCTTTTAAAACTTCTTTATAAAATGAATATTTCTTTAACATGTGAATTAGAGATTTTTGAATTGTTTTTAAGCTTTGTTTAAAGTAAATTTGTATTCATTTTTGAATCTTAAATTTAAAATGAAATTTGAAAGAAAAGTTAAAGTAAATTGTTTTTAAAATACTTTTGATAATGATAATTTGATCATTAATAAGAAATGTTTTTATCTTTAAGTAAATGAAGATTAAATGGTTGAATTATTAAGTTAATTAAAATGGATTATTTATTTATTTATTTAATTATGGTTTGGATTAATTAAATAAGTAATTATAGGTTAAAATTAATTAATTAAGGTTTAAGATTAATTAATTAAGGGAAAATAAATTTGTAATTAAGGATTATTAATTAGATTATTAATTAATGATTAAAGATTTATTAATTAAGCTATTAAAGTTATAATCAAGGTTAATTAATCAAATAATTAAGGATTAATTAAGTTTCAGTTAACACTTAATTAATTAAATAATTAGAGATTAATTAATGGATAATTAAAGATAAATTAATTTGTGATTAACAATGTTTAATCTAAGTTAATTACTTAAGGAAGTAATTAAAGAATGGTTAATGAAGGTCATTACCTAGGATTATTTAATAATTAATTAATGTGATTAATTTTAATAATTAATTGGATTAATTATTTTAATAATAATCAGTTGTGAATTGTTTAAGTGTAATTACTTAATGAAAGTAATTAAGGAATTAATTACTTAATGTAATTAATTAAGTTTAATGAGATTGTTTAAATTGATTAATTAAGTTTATTTAATTTTAAACACTGAATGATTTGATGATAATTACTTAGTGTAATTAATGGAGTATAATTACTTAGTAAAGTAATTAATGGTAATCACTAAATGTAATTAATAGAAGATGTTTTAAGAATGGAAGTAATTTGAGTATAATTACTTAGTAATTAATCAGGGGATTAAATAAGAAATTATTTAAGGAATAATTAATTTATTTTATGAAGTAATTAAGGTTAGTTAATTACTGAATGTGATTAATCAGGAGTGATTATTAATTGTGGTTTAATTTAAATAAAGTAATTAATTAAAATATAATTAGGGATCATTAATTAATACAATTAATGATGTAATTAAAGTTGATTAATTATGGATAATTAATCAATTATTAGTAACTAAAGGTAATTAATTAATGTAATTAATTAAGAATTAATTTAATTAATTATAATTAATTAATTTATGAAGTAATTAAGGGTTAATTACTGTAAGGGGTTAAGAATAATTAATTTGACAAATTAATTAAGGGACCATTACTTAAATGTAATTAAGGATAATTAGTCAAAGGTGATTAATTAAGGTGATTAATTTAAATGACTAATTAATTGATTGTAATCGATTAAATGGTTATGTAAGCATGCTTTAAAATGATGAAGTAATTAATTTAAATTATTTTAAATTAATTAAAGATGAAGTAATTAAATTAATTCACTTTAAATTAATTAGAGATGGAAGTAATTAATTTAATTCATTTTAAATTAATTATAGATGGTGTGATTAAGTAAATCATCGCTTATATATGAATGGATGATATTGATTACCTTGAATGCTTTGTGATCTCAGAAATGAGATAAGTAATGCTGTGTGGTATGAATGCTTTGGTTGCATTGTGATGATAATATGGATTATCTATTTCTATGATAGTATGGATTATCTGTTTATAATTTGGATCATCTGTTTATAATGATAATGTTGATTATCTATTGTGATTTGTGAGTTATCTATCTGTGTGTATATAGATAATTGAATTTAATTGTTTTAAACTTTAAAACAACTTGGCCTTAAAAGACACGTTTTGGATTTCGATGAGACCGGGATCGGGTTTCCATATTTGGATATCTGAAAACCACATCGATCCAAATTAACGATAGGTCATGAATCTCAAGTGAAGATGAAGATTCAGAATGCAAGGGTTATCGTCGTTAACTCTAAGGGTGATTCCAAAATGAGCGTAACGAGATAATGTCTTCGGTTTCGTTCGAACCCGGAACGAACTTGTATGGATTGAATGCTTTCAGAACATCGTCAGGTGGACGATGAGCATTCTAAGTGAAGTGTTCTATAAAGGTAATCGTAGCCTCAAGCCTCATCAACCGGGAATGGCTAAAATAGGGGAGGTGCAGCAAGGCTAAATGGGTCATGCCTAAGTAGGACGAGATTTTCCCCTTTTCGGAGGTCCCTTTATTTCGGCTGTGTGGCCAGTTGTGTGCTCCAACTGTCGGGGTTGTCTTGTTCGGGATTGTCCAGTAAGGGATGGTTCCGGCCTTATGGTGCAGGGGAGTTAGGGTGGCTCCTCGGTACGTTGATCTAGGCCACGTACTATGACGGGCGATACCCTAGTATCCCTGCCATTGTATGGAATCCAAAATCCAATAAGTGCCGTCAGATTTGATTGTATTACCCACTTTTGCGGCTAGTAGCTGGAATTTAATAATGTAACAATTTCGGCTATTTTCATATTACTTGGAAACCCTAGACCTATTATAATATCACTGGATTTTCTATCAAATATTTTGGTTAGCGTAAAGTAAAAACTTTTCCATGTTTATGTGTGGGAAGTCTTACGTGATACCTTTTGTTTTCAAAGGTTTTTCAAAAGTTACGCAACCTTAACTTGTTACTCACACCAGACCAATGTCTGACCTAGAGTTTACCTTCTGTTTTCTTAAACTCTTGGGTACTCAAATTTTTACAAGTAGCCAAGGGATTCAGGTTAGCTTTGACGAATTATGGAGGAGCAATGGAGTATGAGGCTTCAGCGTGTAGATATATAGTGTTCCACTGTGTTGGTTTCTCTGGGTAGTTTCGTTGTATTGTATTGAGTTGTATAACTAGACAGGTGTTTATAACTATCTAGTATGTGATGTATAATCTGTGTAACTCAGATAATGTTTGTAAACTTTGTAATATTTATGTTATTAATATAATTTATTCGTTCTGCTATTGAGATTCTGATGTTGTTTCTTCTTTCTTCTCTTTCTTTTGTCTTTTCTATCCCTTTCTTTCTTCAAGATGATGTGATTTTCTGTGGTGAGAATGTCGGGTCGTCTCAATAGAGGGGACCGAGGGGGTGGCATCGGCGTGTTTCGCTTGATGATTGGACTGCTAGATTCCACTTGAAAATTCGATTAGAGCAAATGAAATCGAGCAACGGCTGCCTCTGTTCTTCACAACGACCATGGTGCTTGGTCGATTGCGTGGGAAGTCACGAACAGGAAATAGGGTCGGCGATTTCTAGGTTGCTTCGGGCGATGGTCAGCGGCAGACTGGGCGACGCGATTTTTGGTCGGGGATGATTGCGTGGCGGCTTGGGTTAGGCAGACATGGTGACCGGGGCTCAGGAATGTCATGGAAGATGGTATGACGTGTTTTTCTTTGATTTTCATTTTGTTGATTTTCAAATTTTAAATCATATTCTTCTAACCCTAATAACTTCTGAATATGAGGTCGTTTCATGCGCCGTTTTCTCCACTGGAATCGTATCGGAATTCTGGACAATTTGACACTGGTTTGGACGAATTCTGAAATAGTTTGAATTTAAGGTTTAAATTGGATTTAAATTCAATCTAAATTCAAAAGATGAGTGTTTTAACCCACTTACAACTTTTAAAATTTCTTATGTTTGTTAAATTTTATTCATGATGTGATTAGAAATTTATTTATGATTGTTTGGTATATTTTTAATCATCATCTCGGTAAATCGAATTTATTTGAATTAAATTATTATTTAATTTATTGTTGCATATGAACTGCAAGTTAAATACTTGTTATTTATTATCAGTCTATATTGATATTTATGGATTATTTTGGATGATGATTATGCTGGATTGATTGTTGATATTTGTTGAATGGATGTTTAGTTAGTATTATTATAAACTGCAAGCTCATTATGAATTATTAATTCGGGATTGCGGTTTGAAATGATATACAACCGTAAAATATCAAATTGTGGATTAAAATGATAAATATCAGTATCACTTGACCATAGGATAGAAAATTATATACAGACACCGTGGTCTATATATAAAAATATTTCGAAAATATTTCTACGTTTTCATAAAGAAATATATGGTTTTATATAAACATTGATTTTAGATATTATGTAAATGTTATTTTATTCTTGATTTTAAGCATTGTATAAAAAAATTAATATAGTATAAGTTTAATGATAAAGTTTGATTTTATTGAAGATAATATGGTTAAGTATTTAAATTACATTTTAATAGAGAGTTTATAATGATTTAAATAAATTAAGGTTGGAAGATAAATTTGAAATTTATTTGAAATTGAATTAATTTAAGAATTAAACCCAAATAAGTTTGAGTTGAAACTTATTGAATTTGAGATTTTTAAAGGATATGATTTTTATAACTTGATTTTGGTTTAAGGCGAATTAAATGAATATTTCAAGTATAAATAAATTGAAGGAAATATTTGGTTATTTGTAATTTGGGTTTTATTTAAATGATAATGGATTTATTAAGTAAAATATTCCAAAACTAAATAATAGAAAATTGAACTTGATATATCTATACGAAATTACCAAACTTAGTTTTGAAATTGTTGAATACTTAAGGTTTGATATATATTGAATTTAAAATGGTTTATTCTATGGATCAAAATTGTTTTGAAATCGACATAATTTGTAATAGTTTATTTGGAAACTGAATTGAATTGAAATTTATGATTTAGGATTTGGTAAAATTTAAAATTTAGAAATTCAAGTTGTTTTGGGATTGAATTATGAAATTGAAGAAGCTATTTTATTATATCAAGTATTAAAAATATTTAAACCGTTTAAGTGGTGGAAGTATATTTCAAACTTATGAGTTACAAAGTATTATGATTTGAAAGTGTTGTATGATTTGAAAGTGTTATATTTCAAGTATATTTGATTTCGAAGTGTTATAACTTTGAAAGTGCTATGATTTAGAAAAAGGATATATTGAAATGAAAATGATATCGTATTGATTTGATTTTGAAAATGGAAATGATATCTTATTTATATGGTTTGAAAAGTGAATGATATTTTCGTTTTAAAGTATAAACTATTTTAAAAATGACCGTGGTGTTATAATAACGTTGGGTTGATAAAGAGACCGGGATCGAAAATTGTCATACTCTCTGCCATCTCCGAAAACCATTTTAACAACCATGTACGCAGTGGAGATTCCAGAATGAAGTAGGATGGTGGCGACATCCTATTGAGATATATAAGTGGACCTGACTCCCGTGAGTTGGCATAAGGTGGCTAAAACTGGAGCGATTCTTGGGCCAATGAGGTAGCTCCTCTGATCGGACACACTCATTTGATACTATATTCTGACTTTTGATTGATTCGGTGGCCACTTTTGATTTTTGATATGCGGGTGTGGCTCGAGGTAGGCGGTAGCTACGGCTATGCGTTAGCACTAGCCCGGATGGGTAATTGGTATATCTACCCCGGCATTGCGTAGTTGTGTCGTGTCACCTAACCTAGCTCGCCTTGTATGATTTTGGTTTTGTAACATCCCGCCTTTTTGCACGATTTAAACAGACACACGTGCCAATTCAAACCATACAGAAGGACGGATTGTTATGGGGTAAATAAGAAAACAGAGAAGAAATAAAACAAAATAGAATCTCACAGCGGAAGAATAAAATATAATAATAAAATATACAGCTTACATAACTGTTTACAAAACATTTGCTTCTTCTTTATATAATAATTATCAGAGTTCACATACCAAAATATCAATGCAGCGGAACAGTGTGAGTGTGGTGCAATAGTATAAATAATAATAATACAAATCCTCGTCTTCATCCTCCAAAGCTAAATCTTCAAATCCTGGCACGCTCGGACTGACCCGAGCGAATTTGAAAAGACAAAAACACTCGAGTCAGAACTAAAAGATCTTATGTAAGTTAAATTAATAGAAATGAATATGAGTGCAGTAACTCAAGAGATGCTCTGGATTTACATCTCCTAAGGATCCGTTAAACTATTTACTATGTAGTATACTGCGCTATTATAATAGTGTCTAATTATAAAATAAACGTACTTTTAAATAGCGTTAAGGCTTTACATTTTCCACCTTAACACGTAAAATGCCAATAGTCTATACAGTACCGTAATACCTCCTGATCGGGAGGCTACCAGAGGATACTCCATAGGTACGACATAAATAGAAACTCGTAGAAGGCGCGCTAGGGTAGGTGACACGGCACAACTAGGCAATGCCAGGGTAGATATACCAATTACGCTTCCGGGCCGATAGAAACGCACAGCGTGCAACTGCCGCCCACCTCGGACAAACTCCCCCAAAATCAAAGTAAAAGTGGCCACTGAATCAATCCAAAGTCAAAGTAAAATATCGAAGAAGAGTGTCCGATCAGAGGAATGACCTCATTAACCCGTCGATCGCTCCTGTTTTAGCCACCTTATGCCAACTCACGGGAGTTGGGTCCACATATTTACCTTACAGGAAACGTCGCCACCAACCTACTTCATTCTGGAATCTCCACCGCGTCCACGGTTAGTCCAAGTGGTTTTCGGTATCGACAGAGAGTATGTCCATATCTGATCACTTAAAATAGTTTGTACTTTAAAACCTGAATAAAATTTTCCATTTCAAAACTATGAATACGATATCAATTTAAACCCAAAACAATATGATATCATTTTATCCCAAATATAATTCTTTTTCCAAAAATCATACTGCTTTAAATTTATAACATCTAGAAACCAAATATTTGAATTATACTTTCAAAGCATAATATTTCGAAAATTCATAGTTTTAAAACCATAACTTCTAAAACTTTAATGGTTTGGATATTCAACGGTATATAAAATAAATGGTTTGACTTTAAGGTTACTTTTTAAAGAAAAATAATTTCCATGGCTTTCAAATATATTTCCTCATTTAAAGTCTAAACCATAATTTAAATATCACTTTCAAGTTCCAAAACCATTTCAATTTCTATATATATACACATTTGGAGTATTAATATTTCAAAACTAAAGTTGGAATTTTATTCTTTTACAAATCAATTGTTCTATTATTAAATCTTGAATATTCACATAAAAATCCATAAATACAACTCCAATTTCTAGAAATTTAATATTTCCTTAAATTTAATTATACTCGAGTATTCATTTAAATTTATCTTGGAAAAACTCCAGTTATAAATATCATACCTTAAATTTCCAAACTTAAACATATAATATACATTATCAAAATTCCATTTTCTCAATTTTTTCCATTTTTATTTAACAGATTTATACACAGCTTAAATTCAAAAAATTTAACTTCATATGTATATATGTAGAAGAATAATATTTATAAAATATCAAAACTTAAAAAATTTTATAAACCGTATCCCATCCAAACCGTAGAAATCACTTTAAAATATTTTATATATAGACCACGGTGCTTGTATATAATTATCTATCCTATGGTCAAGTGATACGGATATTTATCATTTCCATCCGCAATTTAAAAATAAAATTTTGCGGTTCTATATCATTTCAAACCACAATCCCGAATGAAACGAAAAATGCATGATAAATTGCAGCTAAATGATATAAAATAAAACATCCATTCATCCATCATCATCCAAATCACAATCATCATCCAATAACAAAACAATATCAATATATATACGATAATATATAACAGGTAATAACTGGCAGTTATATTCAAAAATAAATTTAACAACTATTAACTAACAGTTTATGCAAATAAATAACTATAACTGTCAATCTATATGCAGTAATAAAATTTAATGAACAGTTATATTAAATAAATGCGATTTAATAGATATGATGAATAAAACATGCCAAACAGTCATAAAAAATCTCTACTCATATCTAAAATAAATTTAACAAACATAAAAACATTTAGAAGTTGCGAGTGGGTTAAAACACTCACCTTTTGAATTTAAATCGAATTTAAATTCAATTTAAAAACATTTAGAACTTGTTTTTTGAGTGTACCTTTGTGTATCAGATTTGGTACAGGTTACTTTCTAATGGGGGTTTTTACAAACCATCACCTGTTAGCTCAGTGTAATGGTTCAATGTATTCAAAGCTACAAGGTGGAAAACTCATAAGACAAGGTTGTTGCTTAAACTGCTAAAGAAATTGATACATGCAATATGGTCTGAAAGGAATGATAGAGTTTTTGGTGTGGGATGTAAGAATGTGGCACAGCTGTATAATCTGATTCATGGCAAAATTCTTAGAGACTTGAAAGCTAATCTTATTTGAAGTTCATGGCAATTCTACTTGAGACAGTGGGCTATTTTCTGGATTGATATACGTAATAGGGTTCTCAAATCATTTAGTTGGTTCTGTGTAATTTTCTGCTTGTATATGGTTGTTTTATTATCTCTGTAATGAGTATACTATAGGATTTTGTCATTCAGAGGGTTATTGTCTTGAGTGGTTGTATTGGAGTGATATTTTTGTGATCTGTAACTGATCTTGTAACTCGATATAAGTCAATAAAATGAGTTTTACTCTTGCTTTTCAAAAAAAAATAAAAATTGACGGTCTCCGAATCTCTCCAAACCAGCGTCAACGGATCCGGAATTTTATTACGATCCTAACAAAAGAAATTTCGCGTGAAACGGAAGTCGTATGCGAGAGTTAAGGCGAAAATTGCGAATGAAAACATAAAAACAAAAGAAATAAAGTGGAACACATTCTCACCACACAAGTGCCACGTCATCTCTCATGCTTCATCCCAGAACGCGTTTTCACCCATCCCCTGAGAACACGCATGCAACAGAACCCAATAACTCGCCTTTTAACCGAGTTTTGACCGCCGAATACGCCATCCTACCGGCCTCCATCCCATCGCCGACCATCACCAATGGGTAGCCCATGCCGAGCCGCCCCCACCTGACCCCCTGCGCACGTCTCCGGTCGCCGCCGCCTCCAAGCCTTTGAAACGCTAAGTCGAACGATGCACGAGATCCAGCCGTTGATTTTCGACAAAACCCATACAGATGAACTACTCTGGTCAATCTCTACTGAACCCAGAAATCGTTTGACGATCTGACGAAGTTCGTTGCGGCGATGATGAAGGGCCGAAAATAAACTAGGGTTTTCTGGAAAAACTGAGACCCAAATCGAGAAACAAATCACACCATCAGATTACGAACACTGAGAACTATGACATATATTTTTATGGAATTTTTCTGCAGAGTTTGAATTTTCATTTGAAATTTTGAATTGGAATAGATCTAAGTTTGCATCCATTTGAGGAAGAGAAGGAGTTGAAGAAAAGAACGTACAGGCAAATGATAGGAGATGGAGGCTAGGGTTTATAATCGTCTATTTATAAGTAGGGTTGGATTAGAGTAGATAGACCGGGTAGATGAACGTACGGAACAAACTATGGCCCAAAAAGCCCGTTCTAACCCCGGAACACAATTTGTTAAACCTATATATCCACATAGGTAATTTAAAATATTCTGAACGCGATGGAAAAAGTTTCACATCCAAATTCGATCGTATGGAGAAGTTATGCTGAAAACAAAATTTCCAAATTGATTTCAAATTGATTTTAATTAAATCGATTTCAAGGCGTTTTGCGTCCGTACGATCAAACGACAGGTCCGATCGATACGAAACTTGAAACCCTACAATAGTTCACCGATACGGATCCGATGAAACTGGTTTTGTCGAAATCCGAGTCCGTGGCCAAAATGGCTAATTTTTATATTCATTAAAAAAATTAAAATAAATTATAAAAATCAAATTTTATATCTAAATTCTAAAATTGACCAAATTTTACCGCTTATATATTCCTTAATCAATTCCAATAATTTAACAAGTTTAGATGTGAATAAAAAGTTGATAAATCTATCGATTCCAGTGTTAATTTCTCCACTTCCTTATATTTAGAAATTTTAAATTAAATTCTCAAAAACCCATTATTAGGTTTTCAACTTTTATATTCTCAACTTTTATCCAAAATAAGGATGCCACTAACATTAGATCATGATTTCATATTATTTTCCTCAAAGTCCATTTTAAATTTCAATAACGTACTATTCAACTATTAAATTCCATTTTACTGTGCAATAAATGCAATTGTTGAATTTGATACTCTAATTAAATTTATAAATCCTGCTTTCTAAAATCTATATCAACAAATGGTCCAATTATAAATAGAATTAGCATTAACTTCATCTTATAGAATTAACTACTACAATTACAAACAAATCTACGCTAACTGCACAATTTAAATCAATTAATTGTGATTAAGTCTACATTAAATGTTATAAATTATACATTTGAACCTCAATAAATTCGTTTATTGAAAAAAAATCTTTCTATTCAGTAAATAGACATTTTATGGGTATAAATAACATTTGAATTATAATACATTTCATTAGTGCATGTTTCATTTCTTATAAACGCCCCTTTATTAACTAGAACACATTAACCAAAACAAAATAATTAATTTAGATTTATTTCAATCGATTGTCATTCTTAACTTAACATACTCAAAATGGTTAACCTAAATAATTGTTACCCTTTTACATTCAAATTCACTTACAACCATCATTACAACAATGTTGCCATAGATTTAGATTTAATTAAATAAATTAGATAAATGGGTAAAGTTTTGTAATTATCACTAATGCCAAATATATATGCATTAATTACTACTTATTTTTATGAATTCATTTATTAATTTACTAGTTGCCTTTGTCTTCTTATATCCTATTTACTACCAAACTTTCTATTTAGTTATAGTTTATCAATATATACATACCTAGGCAAATCAAGATCTTGTCCTTTCTGTTACTTCAATTAAATCGGGTATGCACAAATAAATTGTAAATTAATTTATTCCTACAAAATTATTTACATACATTCAGTTCCAAATTTTATAGAACTAAATTCTAATTACTTACCACTTAATCCACCAATCATATATTCTATCCAACATGCATTTAAATCTTTTTATTTTAAATAAATTTATTCAATGTTGACGTCCACTAAATAAAATTTACTTTCATTTATATAGTTGCAATTCAATTCAGTTATTATTTCATTAATACTATTTCCGCTTTATATCTTCCAGTATTAATTTCACAAACCAATTTACTCAACAAATTATAACTTATAACCACAAACGCCACTTTACGTTATTTCAATCTATTGCCATATAAACATTTAAAATTGTTAACCTTAAATTACATTTACTGTATCTAATTCCTACATTTACTCAAATAAAATCATAAGACTTTTATTTCATTCTAAATTAGATTAGAAATCATATTAAATTAACTCATTTAATATCATCAAATTTAACGGGTCGTTACACTCTCCCCCACTCAAAACTTTTCGTCCCCGAAAAGGAAAAAGAAGGGAGAAGGAAGAATTTAAAACAGTACATCTTATTTCAAATATTAACTTATAAAAAATAATTTACTAAATTAATTTCCTTAAATGAAATATACCCGTTTTATAATCATTATATCCTTTTATACTTAAATAATTAGAGTTTGGAAACATTTGAACATAATTCTAAGTCCAAAATTTTCGTAAAATTTTGGCAGAGTCTACTTTGTACGGAGAAGCTCGGGAGAAAATAAAATATTTAATATAACAAATATCATATATAATATTCAAACTTATTATATCCCAACCAGGGAAAAATACACAAAATAGCGCTATAAACCGTAATCCGAAGCGTACCTATTTGTTGGGCAAATTTACGCTTATTATTATGGAACCAAAAGCAGTAGCAGTTGCTTCCATAACCTGCATTTTACTTATAAAACTCCAAATGTTTAACAATTTATCACAAGTGAAATATTTAAGTGGTTACAATCACTAACAACAAAGAGTACAACGACCATCAACTTCAACAAACCACATACACAACAAAACAAACAATCATTCAATCAAACAAGCAAATAGTTGTTCGGGTTCAAAACTTGAAATGGTACGGAATGAAAAATAACTATCAAGTGCATCATTTACTCAACAGTTTTAGATGGGACAAAATAGATTATTTATTCATCCAACAACTTCAAATTTCCTTACCCAACCAACCCTAAATCAAACAATAACAATTCAAACCAACAAATCAAATTAACTCATTATAAATTTTTATTTCATACATTAGTTGTTTGATCTTTTCATTCATATAATAGTTTATCTTTTATTTTCATTTATTTTCATTCATATACCACATAAATTATCTTTTTATAATCTACATTTATTTCTAACAACTTTTAATTTTATTTACCCATCAGTGGTTGTTTCCTTTATTTTTACTTATTACTTACAGTTATTCATTTTTATTTATTCAGGTTATGTAAGTTTCTTTTATTTGTACTACATTTAATGCACTTCTCAATTTAAATCATTTATTAAATGCTTACATTCTATTATATTTAATTACAGTAACCCTTTTTAATTACACTTAAATTCTTAACCTTATAACCTCCATTCTTATAAATAAAGGATTTTATTAATTTATTACTTAGGGTTTGTAGTCATTTATTTATATTATCTACTTTCTATCATACTTAAGTTAATAGCCCTACACATCAATCCTTATTTATTAAAGAATTTCGTTTTATTTACTTAAGCTTAAAATCACCTTTTAATAATACTTACCTTTAATTTTAGTAAAATTTCAATTATAACTTAAGTTTATACTACTTAATTTTTACTTATAATAGCAATTCATTGAATACTTCATTATTTCCAAAATTTCTACTTGTATAATATTCTATCCCAATCTCTTATTTAACATTTCAACCTTTCATATTTGGTAAGTTATTTATGTTAAAGAAAATGCAAAAGAACTTATACAAGTTTTATCTCATCTTTTAAATTAACTTTAATGTTCAATAAATCTTTAATTTTTCCCTTATAAGTTCAAAATTTAACTTCCTTTATAGCTTAGCATTTTAGTCTCTTATTTTATTTAGGGTTTAAATTCTGTTTCATTACCATAATTGAAACAATTAATTAATGGAAATTTAAGAATTAAATACTGGGTTAAATTTCAAAATAAAAAAATAAAAAAATAATAGATAAATAATTTCTTACAACTTTTATATCTCAATTATATTTAGAACAAATAAAATTTTAGATAATTTCCAAAATAAATCTGCAGTAGAATTTACTACATTGGCCTTTCCCTTTCGAAACTCGAAAATGAAAGTCGATGATGCGGCCGCCATCACGAAATTATTTTCCAGCGACAGAGAGGAAAGTACAAAATTTATTTCTCCAAAATCTTCTTTAAAACAATTCTTCCGAATTATACTAAATATTTTTATAAGAAAATACTTATAAACCAAATCATTATATTTCATAAATCCTTTGAAAGAAGATTTTCAAAATTCCGGACTTAAGTTCTAAAATCTCCAATTTGATTTATTATAATTCCAACTTAACTACAATTAGTATAAATATTTTTATTACCTAACACCAAATCTATAACAACCAAATATATATATCACTTGAATTTTTATTTTATTTTATATATATAGAAAATATAATAGGCAAAATTATTTCATTCACCTATATTAAAAACAGATATTATGTCGGTCTGCCCTATTAATTGTTTAGAAATCCCTATTGATGTCATAGCGTCCCATGCATCAACCAGAATTTATAAATACAAAACGGAACAAATTAACACAATATAAAACCTTTTTATAACAATAACAAATACGCTCTCTCATATATACACTCAGCGACTCCCATAGGGTATTACTACCCTATTGACAAAGAGTCAAACCCCACAAAGCCAAGGTTTATCGCTAAACCAAAGCTCTGATACCAACTGTAACATCCCGCCTTTTCGCACGATTTAAACAGACACACGTACCAATTCAAACCATACGGAAGGGCGGATTGTTATGGGGTAAATAAGAAAACAGAGAAGAAATAAAACAAAATAGAATCTCACAGCGGAAGGATAAAATATAATAATAAAATATACAGCTTATATAACTGTTTACAAAACATTTGCTTCTTCTTTATATAATAATTATCAGAGTTCACATACCAAAATATCAATGTAGCGGAACAGTGTGAGTGTGGTGCAATAGTATAAATAATAATAATACAAATCCTCGTCTTCATCCTCCAAAGCTAAATCTTCAAATCCTGACATGCTCGGACTGACCCGAGCGAATTTGAAAAGACAAAAACACTCGAGTCAGAACTAAATGATCTTATGTAAGTTAAATTAACAGAAATGAATATGAGTGCAGTAACTCAAGAGATGCTCGGGATTTACATCTCCTAAGGATCCGTTAAACTATTTACTATGTACTATACTACGCTATTATAATAGTGTCTAATTATAAAATAAACGTACTTTTAAATAGCGTTAAGGCTTTACATTTTCCACCTTAACACGTAAAATGCCAATAGTCTATACAGTACCGTAATACCTCCTGATCGGGAGGCTACCAGAGGATACTCCATAGGTACGACATAAATAGAAACTCGTAGAAGGCGCGCTAGGGTAGGTGACACGGCACAACTAGGCAATGCCAGGGTAGATATACCAATTACGCTTCCCGGCCGATGGAAACGCGCAGCACGCAGCTGCCGCCCACCTCGGACAAACTCCCCCAAAATCAAAGTAAAAGTGGCCACTGAATCAATCCAAAGTCAAAGTATAATATAGAAGAGGAGTGTCCGATCAGAGGAACGACCTCATTAACCCGTCGATCGCTCCTGTTTTAGCCACCTTATGCCAACTCACGGGAGTTGGGTCCACGTATTTACCTTACAGGAAACGTCGCCACCAACCTACTTCATTCTGGAATCTCCACCGCATCCATGGTTAGTCAAAGTGGTTTTCGGTATCGACAGAGAGTATGTCCATATCTGATCCCGGTCTCTTTGCCAACCCATCGTTATTATAACACCGTGGTCACTTAAAATAGTTTTTGCTTTAAGACCAGAATAAAATTTTCCATTTCAAAACTATGAATACGATATCAATTTAAACCCAAAACAATATGATATCATTTTATCCCAAATATAATTCTTTTTCCAAAAATCATACCGCTTAAATTTATAACATCTGGAAACCAAATATTTGAATTATACTTTCAAAGCATAATATTTCAAAAATTCATAGTTTTAAAACCATAACTTCTAAAACTTGAATGGTTTGGATATTCAACGGTATATAAAATAAATGGTTTGACTTTAAGGTTACTTTTTAAAGAAAAATAATTTCCATGGCTTTCAAATATATTTCCTCATTTAAAGTCTAAACCATAATTTAAATATCACTTTCAAGTTCCAAAACCATTTCAATTTCTATATATATATATATATATATATCCATTTGGAGTATTAATATTTCAAAACTAAAGTTGGAGTTTTATTCTTTCACAAATCAATTGTTCTATTATTAAATCTTGAATATTCACATAAAAATCCATAAATACAACTCCAATTTCTAGAAATTTAATATTTCCTAAAATTAAATTATACTAGAGTATTCATTTAAATTTATCTTGGAAAACCTCCAGTTATAAATATCATACCTTAAATTTCCAAACTTAAACATATAATATACATTATCAAAATTCCATTTTCTCAATTTTTTCCATTTTTATTTAACAGATTTATACACAGCCTAAATTCAAAATTTTTAACTTCATATGTATATATGTAGAAGAATAATATTTATAAAATATCAAAACTTAAAAATTTTTATAAACCGTATCCCATCGAAACCGTAGAAATCACTTTAAAATATTTTATATATAGACCACGGTGCCTGTATATAATATTCTATCCTATGGTCAAGTGATACGGATATTTATCATTTCAATCCGCAATTTAAAAATAAAATTTTGCGGTTATATATCATTTCAAACCACAATCACGTACGAAACGAAAAATGCATGATAACTTGCAGTTAAATGATATAAAATAAAACATCCATTCATCCATCATCATCCACATACAAATCACAATCATTATCCAATAACAAAACAATATCAATATATATCCGATAATATATAACAGGTAATAACTGGCAGTTATATTCAAAGATAAATTTAACACCTATTAACTAACAGTTTATCTGCAAATAAATAACTATAACTGTCAATATATATGCAGTAATAAAATTTAATGAACAGTTATATTAAATAAATGCGATTTAACAGATATGATGAATAAAACATGCCAAACAGTCATAAATAAATCTCTACTCATATCTAAAATAAATTTAACAAACATAAAAACTTTTAGAAGTTGTGAGTGGGTTAAAACATTCACCTTTTGAATTTAAATTGAATTTAAATTCAATTTAAACTCAAAAATTTGACGGTCTCCGAATCTGTCCAAACCAGCGTCATCGGATCCGGAATTTTATTACGATCCTAACAAAAGAAATTTCACGTGAAATGGAAGTCGTATGCGAGAGTTAAGGCGAAAATTGCGAATGAAAACATAAAAACAAAAGAAATAAAGTGGAACACATTCTCACCACACAAGTGCCACGTCATCTCTCATGCTTCATCCCAGAACGCGTTTTCACCCTTCCCCTGAGAACACGCACGCAACAGAACCCAATAACACGCCTTTTGACCGAGCTTTGACCGCCGAATACGCCATCCTACCGGCCTCCATCCCATCGCCGACCATCACCAATGGGTAGCCCATGCCGAGCCGCCCCCACCTGACCCCCTGCGTACGTCTCCGGTCGCCGCCACCTCCAAGCCTTTAAAACCCTAAGTCGAACGATGCACAAGATCCAGCCGTTGATTTTCGACAAAACCCATACAGATGAACTCCTCTGGTCAATCTCTACTAAACCCAGAAATCGTTTGACGATCTGACGAAGTTCGTTGAGGCGATGATGAAGGGCCGAAAATAAACTAGGGTTTTCTGGAAAAACCGAGACCCAAATCGAAAAACAAATCACACCATTAGATTACGAACACTGAGAACTATGACATATATTTTTATGGAATTTTTCTGCATAGTTTGAATTTTCATTTGAAATTTTGAATTGGAATAGATCTAAGTTTGCATCCATTTGAGGAGGAGAAGGAGTTGAAGAAAAGAACGTACAGACAAATGATAGGAGATGGAGGCTAGGGTTTATAATCGTCTATTTATAAGTAGGGTTGGATTAGAGTAGATAGACCGGATATATGAACGTACGGAACAAACTATGGCCCAAAGAGCCCGTTCTAACCCCGGAACACAATTTGTTAAACCCATATATCCACATAGGTAATTTAAAATATTCTGAACGCAATGGAAAAAGTTTCACGTCCAAATTCGATCGTATGGAGAAGTTATGCCGAAAACAAAATTTCCAAATTGATTTCAAATTGATTTTAATTAAATCGATTTCAAGGCGTTTCGCGTCCGTACGATCAAACGACAGGTCCGATCGATACGAAACTTGAAACCCTACAATAATTCACCGATACGGATCCGATGAAATTGGTTTCGTCGAAATCCGAGTCCGTGGCCAAAATGGCTAATTTTTATATTCATTAAATAAATTAAAATAAATTATAAAAATCCAATTTTATATCTAAATTCTAAAATTGACCAAATTTTACCGCTTATATATTCCTTAATCAATTCCAATGATTTAACAAGTTTAGATGTGAATAAAAAGTTGATAAGTTTATCGATTCCAGTGTTAATTTCTCCACTTCCTTATATTTAGAAATTTTAAATTAAATTCTCAAAAACCCATTATTAGGTTTTCAACTTTTTTATTCTCAACTTTTATCCAAAATAAGGATGCCACTAACATTGGTTCATGATTTCACATTATTTTCCTCAAACTCCATTTTAAATTTCAATAACGTACTATTCAACCATTAAATTCCATTTTACTGTGCAATAAATGCAATTGTTGAATTTGATACTCTAATTAAATTTATAAATCCTACTTTCTAAAATCTATATCAACAAATGGTCCAATTATAAATAGAATTAGCATTAACTTCATCTTATAGAATTAACTACTACAATTACAAACAAATCTACGCTAACTACACAATTTAAATCAATTAATTGTGATTAAGTCTACATTAAATGTTATAAATTATACATTTGAACCTCAATAAATTCGTTTATTGAAAAAAAATCTTTCTATTCAGTAAATAGACATTTTATGGGTATAAATAACATTTGAATTATAATACATTTCATTAGTGCATGTTTCATTTCTTATAAACTCCCCTTTATTAACTAGAACACATTAACCAAAACAAAACAATTAATTTAGATTTATTTCAATCGATTGCCATTCTTAACTTAACATACTCAAAATGGTTAACCTAAATAATTGTTACCCTTTTACATTGAAATTCACTTACAACCATCATTACAACAATGTTGTCATAGATTTAGATTTAATTAAATAAATTAGATAAATGGGTAAAATTTTGTAATTATCACTAATGCCAAATATATATGCATTAATTACTACTTATTATTATGAATTCATTTATTAATTTACTAGTTGCCTTTATCTTCTTATATCCTATTTACTACCAAACTTTCTATTTAGTTATAGTTTATCAATATATACATACCTAGGAAAATCAAGATCTTGTCCTTTCTGTTACTTCAATTAAATCGGGTATGCACAAATAAATTGTAAATTAACTTATTCCTACAAAATTATTTACTTACATTCAGTTCCAAATTTTATAGAATTAAATTCTAATTACTTACCACTTAATTCATCAATCATATATTCTATCCAAACATGCATTTAAATCTTTTTATTTTAAATAAATTTATTCAATGTTGACGTCCACTAAATAAAATTTACTTTCATTTGTATAGTTGCAATTCAATTCAGTTATTATTTCATTAATACTATTTCCGCTTTATATCTTCCAGTATTAATTTCGCAAACCAATTTACTCAACAAATTATAACTTATAACCATAAACGCCACTTTACGTTATTTCAATCTATTGCCATATAAACATTTAAAATTGTTAACCTTAAATTACAGTTACTATATCTAATTCCTACATTTACTCAAATAAAATCTTAAGACTTTTATTTCATTCAAAATTAGATTAGAAATCATATTAAATTAACTCATTTAATATCAACAAATTTAACGGGTCGTTACAGGTTTTGTGTCATACCCTGTAGAGTATCCTCTGGTGGCTTCCCGATCAGGAGGGACTATGATACTGGATAGACTACTAGGACTATTATGTGTTAAGGGGGATATGGGTAACTCCTTAACGCTATTGTAACGACCCTTAATTTTCCACTAATTAATTTTTTTAAGTTAATGAGATTTTGAAATTTAATATTAAAGAAAATAAAAGTTAGTAAATTATTAATAAAGGTTGTAATAATGTAATAATGAAAATTAACAAAAAGGAAACATAACAAGGTTAATTTAAAGTTAATGATTAATGAACTTGAATGAAATTCCAATTAAATAAAATAATTATGACTTAGTTATAACGCGAATATGAGTAAAACAAGTGTAATTATTGAATTAAATGAAATAATATTGCTCAATAGTAACTGAACGTAAATTTAGGTAAAAAGGCTAAAGCAAGTTGATAAATAATAAATGTAGTGTAATCCCAATTAATTTAAACAATTATAAAGTTTTAATTTATTGAAAGTAGTAGATTTGGGAAATAGATTTAAAATTATATCAATTGATACAATAATACGTAATAAATGGAAAATTTATACAATCAATGTTAGATAAATAATCATAATGTTTGTTGTTGATGATAAACGTTACTTTAATGATTGTTAATATAATAACGAAAGTGTGAATGTAAATTAAATAGAAACATAAATTTATTTATAAGGTAAATAATTGGTAAAAAAGGACTGGACTAAGGAAAATTTATTAATTGGTTTTAAAACCTTAATTAATATGTGTAATAGACAAGATTTCACATTTTGAAATATAGCCATTTATACAAATCTAAGATGTATATAGGGATATTTGTGATAACCTGAATTTTGGAGTATCTGTTAATTGTCAATTAACGGGGTTAACTAATAGAAATATTGAATTATAGATTTAACAAATAATTCTGATAATAAATAGTTATACCTGGATTGTAATTCAAATTTGAATCTGAATTTCAATTTGAATTTGAAACATGAATTTAAGATGTAAGTAAATGCCTTAGTAAATAATTGGGATTTTTTTAGAATAATTTGTATAGATAATTTATTTAATGTATAATTGGTTAATAACATTTTCTGTAAATATTATGTATAAAATATAATTGTTTTAATTTTTTTTTAAAGATAATTGTTTATTTTAAGTAGGATAGTTTAGAAAGAATTTAACCAAAGTTTTATTTTTGTTTTCTTCAAAAGTGATTAAATTAAAATTATTACAAGTGTATAAAAATAAATGTTTTAGATTTTAAATTACATGAATAAGAAAATATATTTGTGTTATAATTAGTTTTAGAATATTTTCTTTTAAAAGTAAATTTATATTTACATATGTAAATTATATTTAATAAGAGAATTAAATAAGTAAGTTATGTTACATTTAAATTAAATGAAAATTAATTAGAAAATTACTTAAGTAACATTTGTAAACATGTTAGCTCATCTCTAAAACACTTTTAAGAAGATTATGTATTATAATGACAAATGTAAGAAATTGTAAACAAGTGGCCTTCATTTTGAAATTTAAAACATATCTTTCTTTTTTCTCCAAACTATTTCCTATTTCAGCTGAGAAAAATAATAATCAGTAAACCTGAAACTTGAATTTCAAAATCAAAAGCAAACTTGAAAGTGGAGAATCCTAAAGCAAATGTCAATCTGCAAATTCAAATGAAAAACAAATCAGAAGTTAAATAAAACCTGCAATTCAATTCCTATGCAAATTCAAATGGAATAATGATCAACTAAGCAAATTCAAGATCAATAACAATTCAAGTAGCATGTCGATTTCCAGTTCACAAAGCAAAATCTTTTCAGGCTTCAACAATTCTACTCCCTGTTTAACAGATCCCGGTGAGTAAACATTGCATCATGTGGTTTTAAATAATATATTCGATGTTCATACGAAAAACGTTGCGATAAATTGTTGCATGAGTGGAAATGGACCTGCATGCTACAGATAGGAAATAAAATAAATGAGCATGTCTGTTTGTATAGATAAATGCACTCTGTTCTCTTACAGGATTAAAGATTTGAGAAGAAAAATTCAAATCCTCCTGTATTCACCTTTAGGCCGTGAAATGCAAATAGGTTATGTGTGTTTAGGGATAATTTAAGTTTTAAAAATTTTATTTGAGCATTTTAGTTTTGAAATCTATTGGGAAATTTAGAAGAACAGTGGGAATACTAAGACATGAAAATTTCAATTATCATCATCCTTTGATTCATTGTTACAATCTGATTTCCCAGCTGAAATCGTGATTTTTAGAAGTTAAACCACAATTTTTAGTATTGGATCGTGCGAGTAATTCGTGGTTGATCTGATAATCGGTTTCGGGCTATTATGGGTGGTCGGCGAAGTTAGAATTCTTGGGGTTCTTGGCAAAGACTGGTTGTTGATAGGGGTTGTTGGGAAAAATCGTGGATGTGACGATTATTCGTCGTGGCGTCGGCTATGGATCATAGTAGGGTTTAAATACCTTTTTGTTGACGACGTTTCAGAGAATTTTTGCGTCGAGGTGATAGGATCGGGAAAAATTAGGAGAGGGGAAATCGATGATGGAGGATGAGGCACAACCGGTGATGAAGTAGGGGATTTTCTGGTGGACGGAATCGTGAATGCGAAGATTTCTTCTGGTGGTGAATTGGGTCCTGATGACGTTCGAAGGTTCGTTTTCGATTTGAGATGCGATAGTTGGAACTTGGTGGTCGGGGAACTTATCGAGGTCTTTGGTGATATGTTGATGTAACGATCGCGATTTTTCGTTGCCGAAAAACCAAAATGTTAGGGTTTAAGAAGAAGAAAGAGGTAGAAGAAGAGAGAAAAGATAGAAAATAGAACGGAAAGAAATAACAGAGCAACATCAGAATCTCACAATTCGCAGCGGAACAACATATAATAGATAAATGAATAATCTTTAAACAAAGAACTATATCAGTTATTACATTACATTACATTACATCAGAGTGTACAACAACAAACAAACAGCGGAAAAAGAAATACTATATACTAGTAATACGCCATGCCATCCAGCTTGCCTCCAGCAACTCCTGAATTCTAGAATATCCTGATAAACCTAACTCTTGACTGCACGTGTGGAAATTGGTGGGCACCCAGAGTTTAGGAAGGAAAATAATAAACTCCGAGTCAGTCATGTGACTGGTGTGAGAACTCAAAACAGTTTATTTATCTTTAAAATCAAAATAGAGAAATATTTTTAAAGTCAATTCGCAATGCTTTTAAAAATGAGACTACCATAAGGCCTCCCGCACGCACACACAATGCAAACGCAGAATCGGAGGAGATTTCTCCTTATGATAGTCAAAGATGCTTGATACGCATTAAAAAGAACATTTGATATTATTACTAGTGCATAGTGTATAAAGCGATTTCGAAAATAGAATATAAATCTTAGCCAGCATAGACATTCCGAACTATGCCTACTATAGCTACCATCCAAACAGTGGGGCGCCACCATAAGTGAATGATAGGTTCTACAACTAATACCGTACAAGATCGTATTGTTTCTTTGGATTTCAAACGAATGGTCAGGCCAAGGAACTTCCCATTGCCACATGAGAATGCCTCTGGAAGGACGTCCCCGAGAACCAAACCGGATCTCTGCCAACACAAGGCCGGGTTACCCCTAACTGGGTAACAACTGACACGAGTATGCCATCCCCCGGTCCTTTGGGACCTTTAACCGAGCGCTCGTAATCAACATCACACCATAATAATAAGTGTTTCAACATGAGTAAGTATCTGGGCTCCATACCATGATACCACCCTTTTCCAGAAGGAAATGCACATACCCTAAAGGGAGCTACCCCTCATAATCTTGCCGCATCTTTCCTGTTTTGACCATTCCGGGGTGTGAGGCTCGACGAAGTCTCGTCCACAAAGCCATGCTTTATACAAAGTCATGCTTTGGGTCAACAAATGATCATAGAAATGATCACCAAGATAGATAATCAAACAAATGATCCTATCACAAATGATCAACACAATGATCATTTCACAGCAACACTCGGCATGTCACATTACCAAATTAGGAATATATTGCCGATAACCTTCAACTATATAACCTCTGAGCTCGTACGTCTCAGAGAAGGGTGTTAAGCTAAGAGAATAAATTCTCCGCCACCAACAGAAATATATTTGAAAGAAATCAGCTTTATATCTCAATTGTAATGTCAGACATACAATCCATACAAGTCTGTTCCGGGATCGAACAGAACCGAAGGCACTTACAACGAAGTCCTTGCAATCCGGATAATCTCTAATCATGTCTGGATTTCCCATCACATATGGAGATCTCTATACCGGGGATCAGCCAGTGCAGAGATAATCGACAAGAAACCCTTTCGTTTTTGAAAATATCAGGTCTTCAACATCGGTCTTCGAATGAAATTCATAACGACGTATCATATATTCCGAATGGGTTATACGACCCCAAGGTCCTTTCCCGGTTAACCCGAATAGTGAGCGCTTATTTTAAAAAAATAAGTGTGGCATTCAAATTCAAGCAAATCACAACAAATACCTATTTAAAGGTAAATATTGATAGTTGGTTATTGAACTATCAATGGATATGCACAACATCACCAGATTCCAAATAATTTTCCAAATTATTTATTTTCCAAAAATATCTTTACAAGATATTTTTTTTTTATACTTCAAAAATAAATCAATATTTATTTTTAAACCCATTTTCCAAACTTCATTTTTAAATTCCATATTGAATTTACATTTCCAAAATAACTATGAATATATGTAACAACCCGCATTTTTATCGATTTTATATTTAAATATTTTATTTAAATATTTTATCGTTAGTCGGATTTTAGTCCGAAAAGCTACTTTTTGCATATGGTCGAATTAGGACTCGGGACCACTCCTATTGAGTTTAAAATGCCGTTTGCGACCTTTTTGAGTATAAGCTTCGATATGTTTGGAGAAAGTTGATTTTTGCTACTTTTCACTTTGGGTTTGGTTTTGGGCTCAGCCCTATGTTAACTTATGCTCAAATCTGAGCCACTCTTCCCCACTCACCCTCATTCTCTTCTCTTTTCAGTTCTAAGGCATTAATGGTGGGTGAGATTGGAAATTAAAACTCCAAAACCCTAGTTCCTCTTCCAAATCCAATTCCAAGCTCCAAATTCAAGAGAACCCATTGGTAAGCATTCTCTTCTTCTTCTCCAACTTATTCTCTTACCAATTTTAGAAATTCCTAAACCTAATTTTGGGAATGTTCTTGTTTTTGAGCTTAGATTCAAGCTCAATTGGGTTATGTTGAAGAGAGGTTGATTCTCCATTTGCTTTCAAGCTTCTTCTTGTTTGATTTTGTGAAAAGGTGAGATTCTTAATCTCACATCTAAGTCTATGAATTATCTTCGATTGTTAGGTATAAATTCCTAACACTTATTCTTGTGCAATTGCTTTGGATTTGGATTGCTTTTTGAGAATATTCCAATTTTAGTGTTTGAAAGCCAAAATCCTTAAAAATCATAGCTTTGAGGTTCAAATGTGTTTTTGGTGATGCATCGAGGAGCAAATAGGGTTGGGTAGCCGTTAGGCATAATTCCCTAGTGTCCGTGCTCGTCCGATTGCGAATGGATGGAGGTTGCATATCAATTTATGGGCATCAATTTGCAGAGCATCAGGTTCGGCCGACCGACCCCCCTGGTCCGGTCGACTGACCTGCTGCCAAGTGCATATGCACTCCCCTGTTTAAGGTTCGGTCGACCGAGTACAGTGTAGCCGGTCGACCGACCTGCTGTCCCGAGAGTTTTTCAGAACAGGGTCCGGTCGACCGAGCTCTGTAGCCGGCCGACCGACCTGATGATTTTTTGCCTACTTCGCCTAGTTGCTTGAATTTCCAACTTAAATCGATTCGTGTTGTTTCCTATTTATTGTTATCAATTAATATGACTTTAATGACTCTTTTTTTAGGGATTTTTGAATATCCATTTTGATGGATTCTTTATCGGTTTCGTTGGATTTTTATTCACATCTCCGTATGTGAATTTTAGAGATTGATTGTTCCTACAATCTTCTTTTTGTTTTGTCACTTTAAAAATATAAAGGTTTTCTATACTAGTAGTAAATATCAAAACTCTTTCCTCAAACGATTTCAATACCATTTTAATACCAAATGCGTTTATAAAACCGTTTTCCAATCTATTAGTATATATAAACCTTTACCTCACTCGTATGAGAAATCTAATTAAACGACTTAGTAAAACAAGTGGTATGAAACGCTTGCGTTCACTTTGTTGGTTAATTCTTGGACTTGTTCGATTGAAACTCTTGTGACAATTTTCTAGTAGAGATCCACAATTTGTTCGTAAATATTTAAGTTAAGCTAGTGGTTATGGGACATGATGCTAAGCTCATATATTTACTAGCTTACTGTAATCGACACTTCTCGTTGATCATGACGATCATCTTTGTGATTTAGACTAGCAATGTGCGATGTCTCTTTGTCTGCGAGGGAGACTAAACCCCGTTTTGTGGAGTTTCGACTCAATTTGGTGGGGTAGCAACCCATGGTCTTCGGGCCGTTTGTGGAGCTTCGGCTCAATTTGTGATGGTTAGCAACCATGGACTTAGCGTTCCGTTTGTGATACACGTGTTGGTGGGCTTTATGCTCCCATTTGTTATAGGCCTCCCCCCCTTTGTGATTTCTGGATTTCTTGAGATGATTTCTAGAATTTGTGTTTCACCAATTTTCGTGATTTCCATTGATAAGTTTTATCAATATTTGTGCATTGGTGAATTTGTGCGTCATTGACTTTTGTGATTTCTGGATTTCGCGTATTGAATTTTGGAATTTGTGTGTCATTGACTTTAGTTATTGACATTGATGTAATCGTCAATAATTGTGGTTTGATGAATGAAATAAGGAGTATGGCATTTCTTTGATTCTTGTGTAGATTTGGTGATATTGATTAATCTCTCGTTGATTTTCAATTACTTATATATATCACAGCTTGGAATTGTGATTATTATGTGTTTAGTCATATCTCTTATTCTATATCGTTTCATCTGATATCTATAGTTAGACTGATCCATTTATTATTTTCTTATTAAATAATACTCGGGTCAGACCGAGATGTTACAGGTGCTTCTGCTTGACTTATCTCTTGGGATTGATTTCTTTGACTTTTGGCTTACTACTTAGATTAGTAGTTTATTTTGGTGTATACATTCGAGACATAGACTCCATAATGTATACTTATTCTTTTGTGTAGTTCATGTAACTATTCTTTTGTGATATTGTGGATCTTTTTAGACCACTACTCTGATGTACACTTCCTAGTGTAATACTCATATCTATTTCCGCCTTTGTGATATGAATTGTCTGTGACTGATTTATGTTATGTCTATTTCTATATTTGTTTCCGATGATATTATAGCCACCGTGTGATATTTTTGAGTTTGTGTCGGCATGTCGGATTTCCACTTAATAAAGAATTGCATGTTATACTATCTGACATATCGATGCTCGCACAAAGCAATTACACGGATGGTCGCTACTCAACAGCCTTATTCTCCATGCTAGTTGACAGCATTACTTCGTAGTGTTCTTGGCTAGCGTGGGTATAGAGGTGGGGCGTCACAGCTTGGTATCACAGCCAAACTTCGGAACAATATGGAATAATATAACAAGGATCACCGTCCTAAGTCCATCTTAGGAGTCGTGCTTTAGGATTTAATTCGAGTCTTCGTACCGATTCATCCTATTTTCCTTATGATTCCTTGTTTATCTATCAAGATTGCTTGATATTCAATTTGGTGAATAACCTTTTTCTTCTTCTTCTTTCTTTCTAAAGGGAGAAAAATGTCTAGACCAGGCCGCCCAAGAGCCGTACCGTCTAGCGCTCCACCCCAAGATGGAGTTTTTATGACTGTTCAACAGCTTCTTGATTTAGTGACAAATGCTCAAGAAGCTGGAGCTAACCCGGAACCTACTCACCCAAAGTCGGGATTTGCATGCTTGTGCAGCGATTACACTAATTTGGGTGGGGAGCCATTCAAAGGTTCCGAAACTATTATTGAAGTACAGGCTTGGCTAAGGTCATGCGATCGAATCTTTTATCGCATGAATCTTATTGACCTTCACCGAGTTCAGGTGGCCTCTAGTATGCTCCGAGAAAGAGCATTGGACTGGTACGAGCTTCTTATTTCTGAGATTAATGAAGCGGATCTCACCTGGGAGCAATTCCGGGAACGCTTCGAGTTGAAATTCGTACCGGAAGCTGAGAAAGTGACATTGGCTCGACGATTTATAGACCTTGTTCAAGGTGAGTCCTCCGTGACTGATTACGTCGCCTCCTTCGAGTCGCTTTCCAAATATGGGGTTGAATACATCAACACCCCTTTAAAGAAGAACCAGAGGTTCATCTATGGCTTAAACAAAAATCTCAAGAAGCCATTACTTCTAAAATTAAAAGTTTCTTTCGACCAACTCGTTGATATCGCTCTTCGTCTTGAAGAGGCGGATAGGGAGAATGATGTTGAAGTGGTGGGTTCCAAACCAAGCTTCAACAACAACAAGAAGAGGCCAAACAAATTCAAAGGCCCCTATCCTAATAAGAAAGGGAAGCAAGCAACCTCCGTGGCAAAGACTTCTTCCTTTGGCCGTGGGGAATGCTATAATTGTGGTTCGAAGGACCATTATGCGAACAAGTGCCCAAAGTCACTCTCTTGTCGCTACTGCAAAGTTCCCGGTCATGTTATATCTTCATGCCCCAAGCTTCAGGGCAAGAAGGAGGGAAAGTTAAATGTTGCTCAAGCCCCTGGCAACACATCTCGTGGTCAAGGTATGCCTCATTCTATCCTTGATGGAATTATTTTATTTCGTGATCATCCTATTCGAGTTCTTTTTGATACGGGTGCGTCTCATTCTTTTATATCAAAAGAACTTGTTGATACTTTTTCTTTGGATGTTTTGTGTTTAATGAATTCTTTGAGAATTGCGAATCTGGTTGGTGGATCCGTAACAATCAGTTTATTGTGTAAAGATGTCGAGATTATTTTGTGTGGTTTTTCTTTCCTAGCCGATTTGCATGTCATGCGTTATTTAGGCTTTGGAATGATTTTGGGAATGGATTGGCTTAACCGTTATGAAGCTCATATCCTATGTCCTGAGCGGACTATTCATCTTCGACATCCTCAATTTGTTAATCAGGTTTCTGTTATTCTTAAACATTCGGATTCTGCCTTAGTTGCATCTTTATATTCTTTAAATCCTCGTGATGACGATGATGATGATGAGGGTGATATTATTTCTCTTATTCACGTCGTTCGTGAATTTTTCGACATATTCGAGCCCGTTTTAGGATTACCACCTAAGCGAGCAATTGAGTTCAGAATTAATCTTATTCCTAGAGCTCAACCTATCACTCGCCCTCCTTATCGTATGTCCAATAAAGAAAACGAGGAGATGCGTAAACAATTATCCGAATTGGAGACGAAGCAATTTATTCGCTCTAGTTCTTCGCCTTGGGGAGCTTCAGCTATTTTTGTGAAGAAATCCGATGGAACACTTAGGCTTTGCATTGACTACCGCAAGCTTAATGATCTTACTATCAAAAATAAATATCCTTTACCTCGGATTGATGATCTATTCGATCAACTTAGTGGTGCTAGAGTCTTTTCACAATTAGACTTAGCTACTGGATTTCATCAGCTTCGTATTGCAGAGGATAGTATTCCATTGACCTCGTTCCGTACTCGTTATGGATCTTATGAATGGCTTGTCATGCCATTTGGTTTGACGAATGCTCCGGCGTATTTCGTTGACCTTATGAATAGAGTTTTCAAAGACTTTCTCGACCGGTTTGTTCTCATCTTTATCGATGATATTCTTGTGTATTCTAAAACCGAGGAGGAGCATGAAAAGCATCTTCGTATTGTGTTGGAAACTCTTAGGAGTAATCAATTAAAGGCAAAATTTTCTAAATGCCACTTTTGGCAATCTCGTGTGAAGTTTCTCGGTCATATTATTTCCGAATCCGGAATTTCCGTGGATCCTTCAAAGATCGAAGCGATTCAAGATTGGAAAAGACCGGAGAGTGTGACAGAGATTCGTAGTTTTCTCGGATTGGCGGGCTATTACCTTCGTTTTATCAAAGACTTTTCTAAGATTGTCGTGCCTCTCACTAGCTTGACCAAGAAAGGCATTAAATACATTTGGTGGGACAAATGTGAAACTTCTTTTCAGAAATTAAAAGAACTCCTTTCTGATGCTCCTATTCTTGTTATTCCCGAGGGGAATCAAGATTTCGTTGTTTATACCGATGCTAGTCGCGTTGGTTTGGGTACCGTTCTTATGCAAAAAGAACGTGTTATTGCTTACGCTTCTAGGCAATTGAAGCCAGCTGAGACTAGATATGCCACTCATGATTTAGAACTCGCGGCTATTGTTTTCGCTCTTCGGATTTGCCGTCATTATCTTTTAGGAGAGAAATTTATTCTTTACACGGATCATAAGTCTTTGAAATATTTATTTTCTCAAAAGGAACTTAATTTGCGTCAACAACGTTGGCTCGAGTTCCTTGCTCCTTATGATCTTAATATTCTTTATACACCCGGTAAGGGTAATCGTGTCGTCGATGCTCTTAGCCGTAAACAACAAGCTGTTGTTTCTATGATGATATCCGAATGGAACGATCTCAAGATCTTATCCACTTGTGAGATTCGAGACCGCGTATCCGATTTATGCTCATCATTTGTTTTATATAGCCTTGAGGCTCATCCTTCTCTTTTGGACCGCATTCTTGAAGCTCACAGGCTAGATCCTGAATTGGCTCTTCTTGGCCAAAATATTAAGGATAAAATTGATATTGAAGGTTTGAAAGACTTTGATATCGATTCTCGTGGCGGCATTCGAAAATTTGGTAGACTTATCGTACAAAGTATTGGTGATCTTCGTAAAGATATTTTAGAAGATTCCCATCATTCTAAATTTACCATTCATCCCGGTAGTATCAAAATGTACGCGGTTATGAAGCGACTTTATTATTGGGAGGGAATGAAACTTGACATCGCTAACTTCGTTAAGCGTTGCATGACTTGCCAACTCGTTAAGGCCGAGCATCAAAGGCCCGGTGGGTTATTGCAACCTTTAGAAATTCCAATTTGGAAGTGGGACAATATTTCAATGGATTTTATAGATGACCTTCCCCGTTCTCGTTCGGGTCATGATAGCTTATGGGTGATTGTTGATAGACTTACTAAATCTGCCCATTTTATTCCCGTTCGGTCTAACCGAACCGTACCTCTTTTGGCCAAACTTTTTATTAAAGAGATTGTTAAATTGCATGGAGTTCCTACTTCTATAGTTAGTGATCATGATCCATTGTTTACTAGTGGATTTTGGAAGAGTCTTCAAAAAGTTTGGGAACGAAGCTTAATTTTAGCACAGCTTATCACCCCCAGTCCGATGGACAAACCGAGCGTGTGAATCAAACTCTTGAAGATCTTCTTCGTGCTTGTGTTCTTGATTTTGGTGGAAGTTGGGAAGATCATATTTCACTTGTTGAATTCTCCTATAATAATAGCTTCCAATCTAGTATTGGTATGGCACCTTTTTAGGCACTCTACGGAAGGCCATGCCGATCTCCTTCTTGTTGGCTTGAGGCCGGTGAGAAGCTGGTTTTAGGTCCAGATTTTATTCGGGATTCCACAGAGAAAATTGACCTTATTCGACATAGAATGAAAGAAGCCCAGAGTAGACAAAAATCCTATGCCGATAACCGGAGAAGGAAATTAAAATTTTCTGTGGGAGATCTCGTGTTTGTTCGTGTTTCGCCTATGAAGGGTGTTGTGCGACTCAGTCGATCGGGAAAACTAGCGCCTCGATATATTGGGCCATTTCCTATCACCGAACATATTGGTTCCATGGCTTATCGCCTTTTATTACCGGCTCAATTTTCTGCTATTCATAACGTGTTTCACGTTTCTCAATTACGAAAGTGCCTTCGAGATTCCGATTCTATTCTTGAGCCCGGTGTTGTGGAAGAGATTGAAGTTTCGCCTAATTTAACTTATGAGCAACAACCTATTCGTATCATTGCTTCGGAAGTCAAACGACTTCGCAATAAAGATGTTCCGCTTGTTAAAGTTCAATGGTCTTCAAATCCTAAGGATTGTTCTTGGGAGTCTAGGGAATTCATCAAGCGATCACATCCGGACTTGCTTTCCCGTGCTCTTTAAGGGGAACCTTTTATTTCAAATTTCTTTTGTGTTGAATATGCTTTTATGGTTGTTACTTTATGTTCTCTTCGTAAATATTGCGAGGATGCAATTTCTTTAAGGAGGGGAGTCAGTAACAACCCGCATATTTATCGATTTTATATCTAAATATTTTATTTAAATATTTTATCGTTAGTCGGATTTTAGTCCGAAAAGTTACTTTTTGCATACGGTCGAATTAGGACTCGGGACCACTCCCATTGAGTTTAAAATGCCGTCTGCGACCTTTTTGAGTATAAGCTTCGATATGTTTGGAGAAAGTTGATTTTTGCTATTTTTCACTTTGGGTTTGGTTTTGGGCTCAGCCCTATGTTAACTTATGCTCAAATCTGAGCCACTCTTCCCCACTCACCCTCATTCTCTTCTCTTTTCAGTTCTAAGGCATTAATGGTGGGTGAGATTGGAAATTAAAACTCCAAAACCCTAGTTCCTCTTGCAAATCCAATTCCTAGCTCCAAATTCAAGAGAACCCATTGGTAAGCATTCTCTTCTTCTTCTCCAACTTATTCTCTTACCAATTTCAGAAATTCCTAAACCTAATTTTGGGAATGTTCTTGTTTTTGAGCTTAGATTCAAGCTCAATTGGGTTGTGTTGAAGAGAGGTTGATTCTCCATTTGCTTTCAAGCTTCGTCTTGTTTGATTTTGTGAAAAGGTGAGATTTTTAATCTCACATCTAAGTCTATGAATTATCTTCGATTGTTAGGTATAAATCCTAACACTTATTCTTGTGCAATTGCTTTTGATTTGGATTGCTTTTTGAGAATATTCCAATTTTAGTGTTTGAAAGCCAAAATCCTTAAAAATCATAGCTTTGAGCTTCAAATGTGTTTTTGGTGATTCATCGAGGAGCAAATAGGGCCGGGTAGCCGTTAGGCATAATTCCCTAGTATCCGTGCTCGTCCGGTTGCGAATGGGTGGAGGTTGCATATCAATTTATGGGCATCAATTTGCAGAGCATCAGGTTCGGCCGACCGACCCCCCTGGTCCGGTCGACCGACCTGCTACCAAGTGCATATGCACTCCCCTGTTTAAGGTTCGGTCGACCGAGTACAGTGTAGCCGGTCGACCGACCTGCTGTCCCGAGAGTTTTTCAGAATAGGGTCCGGTCGACCGAGCTCTGTAGCCGGCCGACCGACCTGATGATTTTTTGCCTACTTCGCCTATTTGCTTGAATTTCCAACTTAAATCGATTCGTGCTGTTTCCTATTTATTGTTATCAATTAATATGACTTTGATGACTCTTTTTTTTAGGGATTTTTGAATATCCATTTTGATGGATTCTTTATCGGTTTCGTTGGATTTTTATTCACATCTCCGTATGTGAATTTTAGTGATTGATTGTTCCTACAATCTTCTTTGTGTTTTGTCACTTTAAAAATATAAAGGTTTTCTATACTAGTAGTAAATATCAAAACTCTTTCCTCAAACGATTTCAATACTATTTTAATACCAAACGCGTTTATAAAACCGTTTTCCAATCTATTAGTATATATAAACCTTTAGCTCACTCGTATGAGAAATCTAATTAAACGACTTAGTAAAACAAGTGGTATGAAACGCTTGCGTTCACTTTGTTGGTTAATTCTTGGACTTGTTCGATTGAAACTCTTGTGACAATTTTCTAGTGGAGATCTACAATTTGTTCGTAATTATTTAAGTTAAGCTAGTGGTTATGGGACATGATGCTAAGCTCATATATTTACTAGCTTACTGTAATCGACACTTCTCGTTAATCATGACGATCATCTTTCTGATTTAGACTAGCAATGTGCGATGTCTCTTTGTCTGCGAGGGAGACTAAACCTCGTTTTGTGGAGTTTTGACTCAATTTGGTGGGGTAGCAACCCATGGTCTACGGGCCGTTTGTGGAGCTTCGGCTCAATTTGTGATGGTTAGCAACCATGGAATTAGCGTACCGTTTGTGATACATGTGTTGGTGGGCTTTATGCTCCCGTTTGTGATAGGCCTCCCCCCTTTGTGATTTCTGGATTTCTTGGGATGATTTCTAGAATTTGTGTTTCACCAATTTTCGTGATTTCCATTGATAAGTTTTATCAATATTTGTGCATTGGTGAATTTGTGCGTCATTGACTTTTGTGATTTCTGGATTTCGCGTATTGAATTCTGGAATTTGTGTGTCATTGACTTTTGTGATTGACATTGATATAATCGTCAATAATTGTGGTCTGATGAACGAAATAAGGAGTATGGCATTCTTGTGTAGATTTGGTGATATTGATTAATCTCTCGTTGATTTTCAATTACTTATATATATCACAGCTTGGAATTGTGATTATTATGTGTTTAGTCATATCTCTTATTCTATATCGTTTCATCTGATATCTATAGTTAGACTGATCCGTTTATTATTTTCTTATTAAATAATACTCGGGTCAGACCGAGATGTTACAGGTGCTTCTGCTTGACTTCTCTCTTGGGATTGATTTCTCTGACTTTTGGCTTACTACTTAGATTAGTAGTTTATTTTTGTGTATACATTCGAGATATAGACTCCATAATGTATACTTATTCTTTTGTGTTGTTCATGTAACTATTCTTTTGTGATATTGTGGATCTTTTTAGACCACTACTCTGATGTACACTTCCTAGTGTAATATTCATATCTATTTCCGCCTTTGTGATATGAATTGTCTGTGACTGATTTATGTTATGTCTATTTCTATATTTGTTTCCGAAGATATTATAGCCACCGTGTGATATCTTTGCGTTTGTGCCGGCATGTCGGATTTCCACTTAATAAAGAATTGCATGTTATACTATCTGACATATCGATGCTCGCACAAAGCAATTACACGGATGGTCGCTCCTCAACAGCCTTATTCTCCGTGCTAGTTGACAGCATTACTTCGTAGTGTTCTTGGCTAGCGTGGTTATAGAGGTGGGCGTCACAATATACGTTTTCAATTATTCATTTTCAATTTATCTTCAAAAAGATAAATTCTCTAAACTTTTCATTTCACATTGGAAAAACATTTCTATACTTATTTATTTATACGTAATTCACAAGTCCTTTTATTTTCTATACTTGGAAAATATTCAATATACTTAAATCGAAATTAAGTATATATTTCATTCTTTAAGGAAATGATTCTCTTAAACATATTTATTTGGGCCAAAACGAATGTTGCGTAAAACATCGTTACGACAACCCAAAATCACTAGTATAGGGATTCGAAATTTAGAATAGATATATAAATCCCAATACTATACAAAACATTTCCTTTCGGAAATCATTTACTATAACAACAGTGTTATAGTCTACCATTTCCTTCTATTTCTCGAAAACGTCTATTTCAACAATGAATGTTGAAATCTATGTTTCGATGGTTAATACATTTTAAAACATCTTTAGATCATTTTAATTCTATTTAAAACATCACATCCAAAACATTTTCTTTAATATATTATTTACTATTCAAAAACGTGAATATACTTGTTAACCAATTTCATCATTTCTATTCCTTTTATTTTAAAGGATTATTCACTGTCTAAAACGTGAATATAACTCCATTAATAAATTACAACTATTTACTTATCAAGATAAGTCGTTGCGGATTTATAAAACAATGTTTATAAATTCCATTTCTATTTATTTTATAACACTTCCTCTTATAAATCTCCTTTATTAATCTATTCAATTTCATATCTCAATGATATACTAAAAGTTCATATTATAAGTTAAATACTTATAATTTATTTGTTTACAAAAAAAGTTCTTTTAAACTTCCCAAATTTATAAATCTTATATCTTATAAGATTCATTTATTTATCCAAAATCTGTTCTTTTAAATAACTTTACAAATTTTATAAACCTATTGTTTATAAAATTCCATTTATGACTTCACCGTTATACTCCTATAGATTTCATTCATTTATGAAATTCATTCACAATTCATTCTAACACTTATAAAAGCTCGTTTTACAATTCCAATATTTTTAATTTATAAATATCAATTTATAAATCTTTTATATGGATCAATTTATATTATTCTTTTACAACGTCTTTCAACTCCTTTATAATTCATCATTTTGATTTATAAAATAATCAAATTTCATAAATCCTATTTTTAAACTTTTTATAATAAATTCAGAAATCCCAATTTATATTATTTTATAAAATCATTAATTCCCTATTTTCAAAAATCAACTTTTAACTGTATTTCTCAAAAATCATAATTTTTATAATATTAAAATTATAACGTTTATTTATTTAAGATGAATCAATTCAAAAATAATATTTTATAAACGTATACTTTCAAAAGTCACTTTAGAAATCCCTAAAAATCAAAATCGTTATTTTTAAACTTCAAAATTGGATCCGATGATGCAACACATCAAATAGTCAATCACGACTTTCAAATATCATATATCGATATGATAAACAATCAAATATCACAATATCTAAAATCAATAAATATTTGTGAGGAATCCAGTTGGATCCCTCCAACCTGTTTCCCTGCATCCACGGACATTAGCACAATACCAATTCCACTTCGAGGCGGAATATCGTGGTATATGGGATTTATAAAATAATATCCGCTTAATAGGCGGCGCAATAGGGTCTCATCCGCTATACAATGCGGTAAATCATCAACTGCAATATATACATATGCCAATATATATATATATATATTTCTCTATATATATATATAGATATATCCTACTATATCTAATATCACAACCCAACAACAATCAATAAATAACTACAAATCCAACTTTAAATTTTTGAGTGAGAAATTCTCACCTTTGCTTTTATTAGCAATCCATTTCCCATCTTGACTCGATTTTCTTGATTTATACCTTGTATAAATATTTTACACAATTTATTAATATTCGAACAGATCGAATAATTTATTATCATTTGATAATTTTAATTCATCGGTTTTCTCCTTTAATAGTTAAATTAACTGATAGTTTTATTTAAACCAGTATTGTCTTTAATAATTGATTCAATTAAAAATTTAAATTTAAACTAAATTTCCTTTATTTTTAACCACTAAAAATTAAATAAGTTAATTTAAACCAATTTGTAAACTCTCACCGAGTTATTTCTCACTTTAAAAAAAATCCGTGTTCATTTTTAAAACAAATTTCTTTTTTAATAAATTTCTGTTAAATAAATTTATTTAACTAAACAATTTAATTTCAAACTTAATAATTTCATTATCACTTCACATATCACAATATAATTAAAAATCAAAATCTTATAACTTTACTGAAAAGATATACATATTCATAGAACTTAAAACAAAAATAAATTTAAACCTTTCTGTGAATTTTTTTTCTTCTTTCTTCTGTTTGTCTATATTTTTTTTTACATATATGCATGTTTATTAAATTAAATCAAAAATAAAAATAAAAAATCAATATACCTCACTGTACACGATCGCGCACCCCCAACCTTGCCGACCACCATGAACGCGCTGCCTAGAAACAGCCCATCGCGTGCCGCCGCCTTCTCCCACGCGCAAGCACCCCCAATTCTCGCCGCCTCGCCGTTCGCCAAACCCTATTCGCAATCGTGCTCGACCTCGCGAGCTCCTCCAGCCACGCGATTCTTCCCCTACTTCAATCGTCGCAGCCTCATGCCGCGCGCATGCGCGCCTGACTCCAGATCGTCGCCGTCGCACTTGCCACTGCCTCCCCTCTAGCCTTGCGATTTCGATTTAGGGCTTCGGCCATCTTGATTTGTTTTTTTTTCTTCGCGTCTGAATCGATTTGATTCAGCTGAAAGGGGAAAATGAATTTGATTTGTAAACGAACGAAAAATGATTTCGTTTTAAGATGTTCGGCATTTTTATTATATTTTGAATCTGAGAAATGAGGGAGAGGGGAAGAGGGAACGAGAGAGAGGCCATTATTTTCTTCTGATTTTTTTTTCGTTTGAAATTGAAGGAGAGAACGTGATTTATCAGAGAAGAGTCGTGCAAGCACGTCTTCATATCGTGATTTCTCAGCATAATTTTAGGCGTGAGAAAAGGTAGAACGTGCTGACGTTGACTAATTAATTAATTTAAATTTAAATTTAAATTGAATTCGTTGAAAATTTCAACGCGTTTACTCACCGTGTGCTCACATATCAACTCAGAAAAATACGAAATTTGAAATCCGAGAATAATTCAATATTGCGGACCCAATGGAACTAGTTTCGTCGAATTTCGAGACTGTGCCTCAGACGGCTATTTTTAAATATCGATCCAAACGATTAAAATTTCAAAACTGAACAATTCTAGCTTCTGTAATCTTCAATATTATCAATATGAATTTTACAAGCCTTTGAAATATTTTTAATCAGCTTAAAATTGAAAATTCAAATTTTTATTCAACTCTCAATAGATTAAATTTTATAATTTAATCGCCAAATTCATTCTGATAATTTGAAATTCAATTCAAACTGTCATTCAAATATTTAAAATTAATTAAATATTTTCAATTTAAATTGTTCAAAATTTCTGGGTCGTTACAATCTTCCCCCTTAAAAGAATTTCGTCCCGAAATTACAAGTTAAGAAGAATGCCCTTATCCTGTCTATTATTTTTCACAATCCAAATAGTTTTATCAACTTTCTAAAACAAATCTTTTTACTAGAGATTCATTATCATTTCAACTAGCTTTCCAACTTCACTTATAAGTTTCAACCAATATTGTTTACTTCAAAATTCAAATTTAAATTTAAATTCAAATTTCAAACTTTCAAAATTTCTCAAAAATTTTCTAACACCCTAAATTTTCGAAAAATTTCGCCAGCGTCTCCTTTGCGCGGCTAGCTCGGTACGACTACAAAATGGCACCACGGCCCCTTAGAATCAAAAAGAAAAGAGAAAGCCAAGTGGCTGGAGAAGAAAATCATCAAATTTCATACTGAAATTGAAATACGTACATTTTTGTCGAGCATTTCAATTTTATATTTGAAATCAAAATCCCAATAATACACCTGTATAACCTGCTATCCATAATATCCAATTCCAACATTCAAACTTTTTGCCAATTCCATTACAAAATTTCCAATATATACTTCTTATACATTTATCACTTCACTATTGAAGTTACATATCCATTTTCATTCAATTTTACGTTTCAATTTCATTTGAATTCAATTCACAATTTCAATTCTATTTGAATTCAATTCACAATTTCGATTCTATTTGAATTCAATTCACAATTCTAAATATTGAATTCTATCAGTTAACTTTCATTTACTAATTCACATTACTACTTTAAATTGGTTTTATTCACTAATTCATTTCAATTTGTACATTCACTTATTCATTTTAAATTTCAATTTCCATATTCAATTCATCTCGAATTTACTTAATTACTAACAAAGGGAATTTCAATTTATTTCCTTTACTTACTTGAATTTATATACAAATTCAAATTTATCTTCAAATTTAGCTCACAATTAAACTTTTAATTTAACCAATTCAAATTCCAATTCATTAGTCCAAGAATTTATCAAGTTAGTTTACTTGAATTCAATCTATTTTATTTCTTATTTAATTCCATATACTAATGATAATAATTTAATAGTATTACTTCCTAACAATCATGCGACCATATATTATAATAATTCATAGAAAGTCATTTCTTTTCTATACAAAAATAGTTTTGGGCAAAATTATCTTATTTACCCGATTCAAAAACAATTTTATATTCACTAACAAATACGTGCTCATATCTATTATTACACTCAAACTCATTCTAGAGTACTGCTGACTCTATCACTAATGAGTAACACCCAACAGAACCATGGTTGTCTCTTAACCATATGCTCCGATACCAAATGTAACGATCGTGATTTTTCGTTGCCGAAAAACCGAAATGTTAGGGTTTAAGAAGAAGAAAGAAGTAGAAGAAGAGAGAAAAGATAGAAAATAGAACGGAAAGAAATAACAGAGCAACATCAGAATCTCACAATTCGCAGCGGAACAACATATAATAGATAAATGAATAATCTTTAAACAAAGAACTATATCAGTTATTACATTACATTACATTACATTACATCAGAGTGTACAACAATAAACAAACAGCGGAAAAAGAAATACTATATACTAGTAATACGCCATGCCATCCAGCTTGCCTCCAGCAACTCCTGAATTCCAAAATATCCTGATAAACCTAACTCTTGACTGCCCGTGTGGAAATTGGTGGGCACCCAGAGTTTAGGAAGGAAAACAATAAACACCGAGTCAGTCATGTGACAGGTGTGAGAACTCAAGACAGTTTATTTATCTTTAAAATCAAAATAGAGAAATATTTTTAAAGTCAATTCGCAATGCTTTTAAAAATGAGACTACCATAAGGCCTCCCGCACGCACACACAATGCAAACACAGAATCGGAGGAGATTTCTCCTTATGATAGTCAAAGATGCTTGATACGCATTAAAAAGAACATTTGATATTATTACTAGTGCATAGTGTATAAAGCGATTTCGAAAATAGAATATAAATCTTAGCCAGCATAGACATTCCGAACTATGCCTACTATAGCTACCATCCAAACAGTGGGGCGCCACCATAAGTGAATGATAGGTTCTACAACTAATACCGTACAAGATCGTATTGTTTCTTTGGATTTCAAACGAATGGTCAGGCCAAGGAACTTCCCATTGCCACATGAGAATGCCTCTGGAAGGACGTCCCCGAGAACCAAACCGGATCTCTGCCAACACAAGGCCGGGTTACCCCTAACTGGGTAACAACTGACACGAGTATGCCATCCCTCGGTCCTTTGGGACCTTTAACCGAGCGCTCGTAATCAACATCACACCATAATAATAAGTGTTTCAACATGAGTAAGTATCTGGGCTCCATACCATGATACCACCCTTTTCCAGAAGGAAATGCACATACCCTAAAGGGAGCTACCCCTCATAACCTTGCCGCATCTTTCCTGTTTTGACCATTCCGGGGTGTGAGGCTCGACGAAGTCTCGTCCACAAAGCCACGCTTTATACAAAGTCATGATTTAGGTCAACAAATGATCATATAAATGATCACCAAGATAGACGATCAAAAAAATGATCCTATCACAAATGATCAACACAATGATCATTTCACAGCAACACTCGGCATGTCACATTACCAAATTGGGAATATATTGCTGATAACCTTCAACTATATAACCTCTGAGCTCGTACGTCTCAGAGAAGGGTGTTAATCTAAGAGAACAAATTCTCCGCCACCAACAGAAATATATTTGAAAGAAATCAGCTTTATATCTCAATTGTAATGTCAGACATAAAATCCATACAAGTCTGCTCCGGGATCGAACAGAACCGAAGGCACTTACAACGAAGTCCTTGCATTCCGGATAATCTCTAATCACGCCCGGATTTCCCAGTGCAGAGACAATCGACAAGAAACCCTTTCGTTTTCGAAAATATCCGGTCTTCAACACCGGTCTTCAAATGCAATTCATAACGATGTATCACATATTCGGAATGGGTTATACGACCCCAAGGTCCTTTCCCGGTTAACCCGAATAGTGAGCGCTTATTTTAAAAAAATTAGTATGGCATTCAAATTCAAGCAAATCACAACAAATACCTATTTAAAGGTAAATATTGATAGTCGGTTATTGAACTATCAATGGATATGCACAACATCACCAGATTCCAAATAGTTTTCCAAATTATTTATTTTCCAAAAATATCTTTACAAGATATTTTTTTTAATACTTCAAAAATAAATCAATATTTATTTTTAAACCCATTTTCCAAACTTCCTTTTTAAATTCCATATTGAATTTACATTTCCAAAATAACTATGAATATACGTTTTCAGTTATTCATTTTCAATTTATCTTCAAAAAGATAAATTCTCTAAACTTTTCATTTCACATTGGAAAAACATTTCCATACTTATTTATTTATAAGTAATTCACAAGTCTTTTTATTTTCTATACTTGGAAAATATTAAATATACTTAAATCGAAATTAAGTATATATTTCATTCTTTAAGGAAATCATTCTCTTAAACATATTTTTTGGGCCAAAACGAATGTTGCGTAAAACATTGTTACGACAACCCAAAATCACTAGTATAGGGATTCGAAATTAAAATAGATATATAAATCCCAATACTATACAAAACATTTCCTTTCGGAAATCATTTACTATAACAACAGTGTTATAGTCTACCATTTCCTTCTATTTCTCGAAAACGACTATTTCAACAATGAATGTTGAAATCTATGTTTCGATGGTTAATACATTTTAAAACATCTTTAGATCGTTTTAATTCTATTTAAAACATCACATCCAAAACATTTTCTTTAATGTATTATTCACTATTCAAAAACGTGAATATACTTGTTAACCAATTTCATCATTTCTATTCCTTTTATTTTAAAGGATTATTCACTGTCTAAAACGTGAATATAACTCCATTAATAAATTACAACTATTTACTTATCAAGATAAGTCGTTGCGGATTTATAAAACAATGTTTATAAATTCCATTTCTATTTATTTTATAACACTTCCTCTTATAAATCTCCTTTATTAATCTATTCAATTTCATATCTCAATGATATACTAAAAGTTCATATTATAAGTTAAATACATATAATTTATTTGTTTACAAAAAATGTTCTTTTAAACTTCCCAAATTTATAAATCTTATATCTTATAAGATTCATTTATTTATCCAAAATCTATTCTTTTAAATAACTTTACAAATTTTATAAACCTATTGTGTATAAAATTCCATTTATAACTTCACCGTTATAGTCCTATAGATTTCATTCATTTATGAAATTCATTCACAATTCATTCCAACACTTATAAAAGCTCGTTTTACAATTCCATTATTTTTAATTTATAAATATCAATTTATAAATCTTTTATATGGATCAATTTATATTATTCTTTTACAACGTCTTTCAACTCCTTTATAATTCATCATTTTGATTTATAAAATAATCAAATTTCATAAATCCTATTTTTAAACTTTTTATAATAAATTCAGAAATCCCAATTTATATTATTTTATAAAATCATTAATTCCCTATTTTCAAAAATCAACCTTTTACTGTATTTCTCAAAAATCATAATTTTTATAATATTAAAATTATAACGTTTATTTATTTAAGATGAATCAATTCAAAAAAAATATTTTATAAACGTATACTTTCAAAAATCACTTTAGAAATCCCTAAAAATCAAAATCGTTATTTTTAAACTTCAAAATTGGATCTGATGATGCAACACATCAAATAGTCAATCACGACTTTCAAATATCATATATCGATATGATAAACAATCAAATATCACAATATCTAAAATCAATAAATATTTGTGAGGAATCCAGTTGGATCCCTCCAACCTGTTTCCCTGCATCCACAGACATTAGCACAATACCAATTCCACTTCGAGGTGGAATATCGCGGTATATGGGATTTATAAAATAATATCCGCTTAATAGGCGGCGCAATAGGGTCTCATCCGCAATACAATGCGGGAAATCATCAACTGCAATATATACATATGCCAATATATATATATTGCTACATATATATAGATACATCCTACTATATCTAATATCACAACCCAACAACAATCAATAAATAACTGCAAATCCAACTTTAAACTTTTGAGTGAGAAATTCTCACCTTTGCTTTTATTAGCAATCCATTTCCCATCTTAACTTGATTTTCTTGATTTATACCTTGTATAAATATTTTACACAATTTATTAATATTCGAACAGATCGAATAATTTATTATCATTTGATAATTTTAATTCATCGGTTTTCTCCTTTAATAGTTAAATTAACTGATAGTTTTATTTAAACCAGTATTGTCGTTAATAATTGATTCAATTAAAAATTTAAATTTAAACTAAATTTCCTTTATTTTTAACCAGTAAAAATTAAATAAGTTAATTTAAACCAATTTGTAAACTCTCACCGACATATTTCTCACTTTAAAAATAAATCCGTGTTCATTTTTAAAACAAATTTCTTTTTTAATAAATTTCTGTTAAATAAATTTATTTAACTAAACATTTTAATTTCAAACTTAATAATTTCATTATCACTTCACATATCACAATATAATTAAAAATCAAAATCTTATACCTTTACTGAAAAGATATACATATTCATAGAACTTCAAACAAAAATAAATTTAAACCTTTCTGTGAATTTTTTTTTGTTTCTTCTGTTTGTCTATATTTTTTTTTACATATATGCATGTTTATTAAATTAAATCAAAAATAAAAATAAAAAATCAATATACCTCACTGTACACGATCGCGCACCCCCCAACCTTGCCGACCACCATGAACGCGCTGCCCAGAAATAGCCCATCGCGTGCCGCCGCCTTCTCCCACGCGCGAGCACCCCAATTCTCGCTGCCTCGTCGTTCGCCAAACCCTAGTCGCGATCGTGCTCGACCTCACGAGCTCTTCCAGCCACGCGACTCATCCCCTACTTCAATCGCCGTAGCCTCATGCCGCGCGCATGCGCGCCACACTCCAGATCATCGCCGTCGCACTTGCCACTGCCTTCCCTCTAACCTTGCGATTTCGATTTAGGGCTTCGGCCATCGTGATTTGTTTTTTTTTTCTTCGCGTCTGAATCGATTTGATTCAGCTGAAAGGGGAAAATGAATTTGAATTGGGAACGAATGAAAAATGATTTCGTTTTAAGATGTTCGACACTTTTATTATATTTTAAATCTGAGAAATGAGGGAGAGGGGAAGAGGGAACGAGAGAGAGGCCATTATTTTCTTCTGATTTTTTTTTCGTTTGAAATTGAAGGAGAGAACGTGATTTATCAGAGATGAGTCGTGCAAGCACGTCTTCGTATCGTGATTTCTCGTCATAATTTTAGGCGTGAGACAAGGTAGAACGTGCTGACGTTGACTAATTAATAAATTTAAATTTAAATTTAAATTGAATTCGTTGAAAATTTCAACGCGTTTACTCACCGTGTGCTCACATATCAACTCAGAAAAATACGAAATTTGAAATCCAAGAATAATTCAATATTGCGGACCAAATGGAACTGGTTTCGTCGAATTTCGAGACTATGCCTCGGACGGCTATTTTTAAATATCGATCCAAACGATTAAAATTTCAAAACTGAACAATTCACTTCCAAATTAAATTCTAAAGCTTCTATAATCTTCAATGTTATCAATATGAATTTTACAAGCCTTTGAAATATTTTTAATCAGCTTAAAATTGAAGATTCAAATTTTTATTCAACTCTTAATATATTAGATTTTATAATTTAATCGCCACATTCATTCTGATAATTTGAAATTCAATTCAAAATATCATTCAAATATTTAAAATTAATTAAATATTTTCAATTTAAATTGTTCAAAATTTCTGGGTCGTTACAGTTGATGTCGGCGTTGATGACCGGAACGTCACAGTTCATTGGTGTACGTGCACCGTGCATGTCAATGATCTGGGAAGTTGAGTTTTTTTTTTGGGAAGAAGCAGGTCTCGGGATTCTCTCGTGTTGTTTTGGAAACTGTCTCGAAGCAGGGGTACGTGAGGAACTCGTGGGTTTCCTGGTGTTTACTCGAGATTTTTGTTTGTAAAATCTCAGAAATTTTAACAAGGTATGGGTTCGTGTTTTGCTCGAGTATGGTTAATGGAATATGGCTTTTAGCCTGGGTAATTCAGAGTTGGGTCACGGGTTATTTTAATAGTACAAGGTTTCCTGAAGTTGTAATAACCAGTTTTAGAATAAATGCATGATTAAGATAAGGTTTGTATAAAAAATTTACCAAATATTTAAGAGTTTAAAACTAATTAAGGTTTAAGATTAATTTGGAAAATTAATTAAGGATCATTAATTTGGAAGAATTTATGAAATAAATGATTTATCTAAATTTTAATCATGTTTTGTTAACAAAAGTAATTGAACTAAAATTACTTAATTTAACTTAAATGTTAATTTAGGTGATTAAATTAAGATAAATTAATTTGTAATTAATCGAGTGTAATTAATTACTTAATTAAATATTTGATTAATCAAGGTTAATCAATTAAGAAATAATTAACAATAAGTAATTAAGAGGCTAATTACTTAATGTTAAAGAAGATTATTAAAATAATTACTCAATGAAGTAATTAAAGGAAATTAATTACTCAGTATAATTAATTAAGTTAATATGGTAAATATTTGCTAATTAATTAGGATTTATTAATTAAAGATAATCATTTGATGATTGGATTAAGTATAATTACTTGATGTAACTAATGAGGTAAAATTATTTAATGAAGCAATAATTACTGGATGTAATTAATTAAAGGGAAATTACTTATTGGGAAGTAATTAAAGGATGATTACTTATGAGGAAGTAATTAAGAGATAATTACTCAATGTAATTAAAGGAGTATTTAATATAATTAATCAAGGAGTTGATTTAATGAATATAAGTAATTAAGGGAAGCTAATTACTAATGTGATTATTCAGGATTAATGAATGAAATTGTTTGAGGATAATTAATTTGTATAATTAATTATGAGTTAATTACTTAATGTAATTAAAGAATATTAATCAAGGGTGATTATTTAAGATGGGTAATTGGTTAATAATTAATTAATTTGCTGTAATTAATTGAGGATTAAACGCGCAGGATTTATAATAATGGAAGGAATTAATTTAATTCATTTTTAAATTTAATTAAAGATAGTATGATTAAAGTCTTTACTTATGAATGGATGAATGTTATAGGATGTTGGATTATTGTTATAATTGGCAGGTGATTGGGATGCTAGGGTGTTAGATATGGATTATCTATCTGAAATAGAATTGCTATGTGAATCTGTTACTATGGGTATACTTGGAAATGTTTAAAGCTTAAACAGCTTTGTCTTAAGATGGTATTGAATTCAAAGAGATCGGAGTCGGGTATTAGTACATACCCGAAACCACTTCGATTCCTTATAATTTGAGGTGTGGAACCAGTATGATGAAATGGAATGATTTAAGTGAATTGGACTATTTAATCTAAGTTTAGAAACTTAGAAATTTGTGAGCGAAATAAGTAATGTCTATAACAATTTGTGAACTTGTAATTGATACAAGTCACCCGAGTTATTTAAGTTTTATGCTTTTGAATTCCGTATAAGATGGGTTTACTCACGCTGGTTTCCAGCCTGACCCGGGTGTTACTTTGATGTAATGCTTGGGTCAGACCGAGTATTACAGATTTTCAGGTAAGGATATTCTGGAGCCCAGGAGACGAGCTGGATGGTAGAACGTATGTATGGAGCATACCCGCTGTGATATAGAGTTTTATATCTAGGACACGTTGATTTAGAACTGTCCTGTGTTGTGTAAATGTTGCAACTCTGATATATATAATGTAAATGTACTGATACAGTTCTTTTTGTAAATTGTTATTTTGTGATATTATATTTTGATCCGCTGCGAATGTGAGGTTTTCTGTGACTAGCTTCTGTTTCTGCTTCTTTCTCTTTTCTTCTTTTCGCTAACAATCTGGAATTTTCGGAATTAAAATTTCCGGGTCGTTACATTTGGTATCAGAGCAGAAGGTTAATCAAGAACCTTGGCTCTGTTGGGATTACTCATTAAGGAAAGGGTCAATGGTACCCTAGAATGAGTTGAGTGTATATATGAGACAGCATACTTGGTATTTTCCTATATAAAGGTTTTTAAATGATTTCAAAAGTAAATGAATTTTATATAAGAAATAGATTATCTATTATATTAAGAAAATTGGTTGTAGTATTAATTAAACTAAAAGTAATAGTAAGAATTAATGGTAATAGAATTACAACCAAATTGAAATTAAAGACAAGTTTGAAATAGATTCAAACTAAATTTGAAATCTTGAATTGGAGAAGTATTTCAGAATAAGATGAATTAGAATTGGTTTCAAACCAGAAAATAGAATGGATATTGTGTTTAATTGTTTTTCAATAAACAATAAAATGTTTTAAGGAAATAACCATTTAAAAAGAAAATAATTTGTAAATGTGAAAGGATATAAATAAAAGTGGGTTTAAAATTGTGAAGTCCTGAATTCTAAGTTTAAAATTGAATTGGTTTCAAAATGTTAAAGGAAATAATATTGTTTAAACTACTTTGAATATGATCTTATTTTAAAAAAAATAGAAATGTTTGAAAATTTTAAAGAAAATTTGTTTGTATTGGAACCAAAGGTGGTTTAAATTTTAAAATTTGGCTTGGCGAGCCAAGAAGTAGATATGTATATGTATGGATATACTTAAATATCAAAGATGGTTTGAGATAAACTCTAAATGTTGATTTTTTAATTTTGAATAAGATGCGATACACAAAGTGCAAAGTTTTTGAAATTAAATGGGAAGATTATTAATGTGAAGTTTAGAATTTGAAATGGAAGTTCAAACTGGGTAAGGTTGACTGGATTAAGTGAATTGAGTTTAGCTTGGGAAAGGTTAAATAAGTTGGAATGATCAACTTGATTTGAAAATTTCAAGATGAAATTAAGTTTTAACTTGGAAAGTTAAACGGTTGATTGTAATCGAGAGTTTGAGTGATCTCAAATTGGGTTTGAGATCTAGAAATTTAAAATGAATGGATGTTTTAAAATAAATTAGATAGTATCATCCTATTGTTGTTAAAAATCTTTAAGTTGTGAATTGGAATTGTTTAAATGAATGAGAGATGGTTTAAATTTGAAATTTGAATTAGTTCAAATTGAATTTGATTTGAATTAATTGAAATTTTGATTAAAGATGTATGAGCATAAGATTCAAATGGAAACAATTTGAATTGGATTAATTTGAAACAATTTGAAATTGAAATAGGTTCAATTTGAAATTAGTTCGAATTGATTTGAATAATTTGGAATTGTAGTTAAAGTTGAATAATTTTAAATTCAAATGGAATTTGAATTGAATTTGGTAGAAAGTTAAGAATAATTCAACTTAATTTGGAAATGGAGTTTGAAATTGAGATTAATTCAAACTGGAGTAGAAATGAATTGAAATTGAATTAGTTAAATCGAAATCTATTTGAATTAGTAGAATTTGAGATCATGGTTGAATAAAGTTAAATTTGGAAAAAAACTAAGGTTAATTCAACTTGAATTGCGATTGAATCAATTTCAATGGAAATTGAAGTTATTTAAATTGGAATCGAGCCAATTTAAATGGTAGAGGAAATTTAAATTGAATTGATGAGAATGGAGATTGGGAAGTGAACAGTTTTGACTCTGGACTATTTTTAATATAAATTATTTTAATATAAACCTATTTTTTTCAAGCTATTCATTATATAAACAACCTTTCTTTCAAAAGCCAAACTATCTTATACTTGTTTACAATTATTTTTAAAACTGTTTAACAATTTTCTAACTATTCTATAAACTAATTACTATTTCCAACTACTAATTACTATTTTCAACTACTAATTACTATTTTATAGCAATTTTGCAATTATTTAAAATTTCTATGACTATTTAACTATTTTCCAATTATTTTACAATTACTCAACTATTTTACAGCCCTTTTACAAACTAGTAATTATTCTTCAACTACTTATCTAATTTTTTTTAACTTTTCGAGTTAATTTCTAAATTTAAACTGGACAGAGTTTAAACTGTTATTGTTTAAATACCCAATCGAGATAAGAATAGAGGTGATAATCCGAATGGATTTAAGCGATTGTGAATAAGTGAATGAAAATCAAAGTGAATATGAATAGAAATTGGAATTAATTTGGCTAATAACCAATAAAGATAAATACGTAGGGTGTACGTATGTTATTCTATTCGCATAGTGATTTGATCTAGATTCAAGCGCAGAATTTCGAGATAATTAAGTCGATCCGAGTTGGGATTTTTCACTCGATTTTCGACGGCGAACCTGGATATGGATTTTTGATTCGTTCTGGATATTCTCTATCATAGTTATGACTATGCAAGGAGAATGACGGTTTCCGATCAAGAAACCAGATCTGAGTCCACACTAGGAAATTGGGTGGACGATACTAGTTCGGAAGTGAAATTGTGTGATCGAGTGAGCGATCAGATTAGTATGGCGTACGAAAGGTATGTGTACATCGTACAGATTTGAATGAAATTGATATTGAAAAGAGTAATCAAATTTGAATATTTGATTTTGAGTAAACAAAGTTAAGTATCTTTTTTTTATAAAATGAAACTCCCCTTGATGAATCTTTTGCCAGAAGAAAAAGGTTTTTGGAAATGTTTGAAGTATAAAAGGAGTTATATACAAGTTTGAAATGATCCAAGGTTTTAAAAATTATATATATCTGTATATATATATATATATATATAAAGGATCTTATGAGGATTTAAGAAAATGTTTTGGGAACCTTTGGATTTGGAAAGGCTTTTGATTTTTGCATGAAATCAATATGAGAATTTGGAAATCCTAGTTTGAGAATGGTCGATTTTGGAATAATCGATTTTGTGGAAAGGAGCTTTGTATGAGATCATACGAGGTGTATGATTTAATGATACTATATATGTATAGTACAAAAAAATTTGATGATGGCTCTGGGAAAAAAGGCGCTCCATTGAAATGAACTTCTCAGGAGTACCACCGGGTGGTGCTGCCTTGAGCCCCAAGGGGGGGTTCTAAAGTTGATCCTGCGAGGAGTCCGGAAAAAACTAGTTCCTGAGGATTATGAGTAGAGTATACCATAGCGAAAGTCGTGTGTGCCGCTGAGAGCCAACAGTTACATGGACTTTTGCTACGACGGCAACGTAACCCAGGATGTAACTGCGATCTATGGTATAACATAGCGAAAGTCGTGTGTGCCGCTGAGAGCCAACAGTCTGCATTTGATTTTATATCGGTAGACTGCGACCTATGTAGGAGTGGAGAAGTTTCATTTTGACAGCGAAAATCAGAGGCCGCTGAGAGCCTGTAGTTACATGGACTTTTGCTGCGATGACAACGTAACCCTGGATGTAACTATGATCTGTTGTGTGGGTTCCATGGCGTAATCGAGAGGCCGCGGAGAGCCTGCAGTTGCATGGACTTTTGCTGCGACGACAACGTAACCCTGGATGTAACTGTGTCCATGGATGGGGATGATGATTTCCAGAGCATTCTCACCAAAGATATATCCTCTATTTTAAAAAATTGTATTCTATATTTTCAATAAAATTATACTCCAAGGGTTTTAAAACGGTCAAAGAATATTTTAACTAGTTTTAAAATATTTAATAAATTCTGGTTTCGTCCCTTTTCGAGGACGAAAAGATTAAAAGGGGGAGGAATGTGATAACCTGAATTTTGGAGTATCTGTTAACTGTCAATTAACGGGGTTAACTAATAGAAATATTGAATTATAGATTTAACAAATAATTCTGATAATAAATAGTTATACCTGGATTGTAATTCAAATTTGAATTTGAATTTGAATTTGAATTTGAAACTTGAATTTGAAACTTGAATTTAAGATGTAAGTAAATGCCTTAGTAAATAATTTGGATTTTTTTTAGAATAATTTGTATAGATAATTTATTTAATGTATAATTGGTTAATAACATTTTCTGTAAATATTGCGTATAAAATTTAATTGTTTTAAATTTTTTTTTAAAGATAATTGTTTATTTTAAGTAGGATAGTTTAGAAAGAATTTAACTAAAATTTTATTTTTTTTTCTTCAAAAGTGATTAAATTAAAATGATTACAAGTGTATAAAAATAAATGTTTTAGATTTTAAATTACATGAATAAGAAATTATATTTGTGTTATAATTAGTTTTAGAATATTTTCTTTTAAAAGTAAATTTAAATTCACATATGTAAAATTATATTTAATAAGAGAATTAAATAAGTAAGTTATATTACATTTAAATTAAATGAAAATTAATTAGAAAAATAATTAAGTAACATTTGTAAACATGTTAGCTCATCTCTAAAACACTTGTAAGAAGATTATGTATTATAATGACAAATGTAAGAAATTGTAAACAAGTGGCCTTCATTTTGAAATTTAAAACATATCTTCCTTTTTTCTCCAAACTATTTCCTATTTCAGCTGAGAAAAATAATAATCAGTAAACCTGAAACTTGAATTCCAAAATCAAAAGCAAACCTGAAAGTGGAGAATCCTAAAGCAAATGTCAATCTGCAAATTCAAATGAAAAACAAATCTGAAGTTAAATAAAACCTGCAATTCAATTCTTCTGCAAATTCAAATGGAATAATGATCAACTCAGCAGATTAAAGATCAATAACAATTCAAGTAGCATGTCGATTTCCAGTTCACAAAGAAAAATCTTTTCAGGCTTCAACAATTATGCTCCCTGTTTAACAGATCCCGGTGAGTAAACATTGCATCATGTGGTTTTAAATAATATATGCGATGTTCATACGAAAAACGTTGCGGTAAATTGTTGCATGAGTGGAAATGGACCTGCATGCTACAGATAGGAAATAAAATAAATGAGCATGTCTGTTTGTATAGATAAATGTACTCTGTTCTTTTACAGGATTAAAGATTTAAGAAGAAAAATTCAAATCTTCTCCTGTATTCACCTTTAGGCCGTGAAATGCAAATAGGTTATGTGTGTTTAGGGATAATTTAAGTTTTAAAAATTTTATTTGAGCATTTTAGTTTTGAAATCTATTGGGAAATTTAGAAGAACAGTGGGAATACTAAAACATGAAAATTTCAATTATCGTAATCCTTTGATTCATTGTTACAATCTGATTTCCCAACTGAAATCATGATTTTTAGAAGTTAAACCACAATTTTTAGTATTGGATCGTGCAAGTAATTCGTGGTTGATCTGATAATGGGTTTCGGGCTATTATGGGTGGTCGGCGAAGTTAGAATTCTCGGGGTTCTTGGCAAAGATTGCTTGTTGATACGGGGTGTTGGGAAAAATCGTGGATGTGACGATTATTCGTCATGGCGTCGGCTATGGATCATAGTAGGGTTTAAAAACCTTTTTGTTGACAACGTTTCAGAGCATTTTTGCGTCGAGGTGATAGGATCGGGAAAAATTGCAAGAGGGGAAATCGATGATGGAGGATGAGGCGCAACTGGTGATGAAGTAGGGGATTTTCTGGTGGTCGGAATCGTGAATGCGATGATTTCTTCTGGTGACGAATTGGGTCCTGATGACATTCGAAGGTTCGTTTTCGATTTGAGATGTGACAGTTGGAACTTGGTGGTCGGGGAACTTATCGAGGTCTTTGGTGATATGTTGAGGTCGGCGTTGATGATCGGAACGTCACAGTTCATTGGTGTACGTGCACCGTGCATGTCAGTGATCTGGGAAGTTGAGTTTTTTTTGGGAAGGAGCAGGTCTCGGGTTTCTCTCGTGTTGTTTTGGAAACTGTCTCGAAGGAGGGGTACGTGAGGAACTCGTGGGTTTCCTGGTGTTTACTCGATATTTTTGTTTGTAAAATCTCAGAAATTTTAACAAGGTATGGGTTCGTGTTTTGCTCGAGTATGGTTCATGGCATATGGCTTTTGGCCCGGGTGATTCAGAGTTGCGTCACGGGTTATTTTAATAGTACAAGGTTTCCTGAAGTTGTAATAACCAGTTTTAGAATAAATGCATGATTAAGATAAGGTTTGTATAAAAATTTTACCAAATATTTAAGAGTTTAAAACTAATTAAGGTTTAAGATTAATTTGGAAATAATTAATTAAGGATCATTAATTTGGAAGAATTTATGAAATAAATGATTTATCTAAATTTTAATCATGTTTTGTTAACAAAAGAAATTGAAGTAAAATTACTTCATTTAACTTAAATGTTAATTTAGGTGATTAAATTAAGATAAATTAATTTGTAATTAATCGAGTGTAATTAATTACTTAATTAAATATTTGATTAATCGAGGTTAATCAATTAAGAAATAATTAACAATAAGTAATTAAGAGGCTAATTACTTAATGTTAAAGAAGATTATTAAAATAATTACTCAATGAAGTAATTAAAGGAAATTAATTACTCAGTATAATTAATTAAGTTAATATGGTAAATATTTAATAATTAATTAGGATTTATTAATTAAAGATAATCATTTGATGATTGGATTAAGTATAATTACTTGATGTAACTAATGAGGTAAAATTATTTAATGAAGCAGTAATTACTGGATGTAATTAATTAAAGGGAAATTACTTATTGGGAAGTAATTAAAGGATGATTACTTATGAGGAAGTAATTAAGAGATAATTACTCAATGTAATTAAAGGAGTAATTAATATAATTAATCAAGGAGTTGATTTAATGAATATAAGTAATTAAGGGAAGCTAATTACTAATCTGATTATTCAGGATTAATGAATGAAATTGTTTGAGGATAATTAATTTGTATAATTAATTATGAGTTAATTACTTAATGTAATTAAAGAATATTAATCAAGGGTGATTATTTAAGATGGGTAATTGGTTAATAATTAATTAATTTGCTGTAATTAATTGAGGATTAAACGCGCAGGATTTATAATAATGGAAGGAATTAATTTAATTCATTTTTAAATTTAATTAAAGATAGTATGATTAAAGTCTTTACTTATGAATGGATGAATGTTATAGGATGTTGGATTATTGTTATACTTGGCAGGTGATTGTGATGCTAGGGTGTTAGATATGGATTATCTATCTGAAATAGAATTGCTATGTGAATTTGTTACTATGGGTATACTTGGAAATGTTTAAAGCTTAAAAAGCTTTGTCTTAAGATGGTATTGAATTCCAAGAGACCGGAGTCGAGTATTAGTACATACCCGAAACCACTTCGATTCTTTATAATTTGAGGTGTGGAACCAATATGATGAAATGGAATGATTTAAGTGAATTGGACTATTTACTCTAAGTTTAGATACTTAGAAATTTGTGAGCGAAATAAGTAATGTCTATAACAATTTGTGAACTTGTAATTGATACAAGTCACCCGGGTTATTTAAGTTGTATACTTTTTAATTCCATATAAGATGGGTTTACTCACGCTAGTTTCAAGCCTGACCCGGGTGTTACTTTGATGTAATGCTCGGGTCAGACCGAGTATTACATATTTTCAAGTAAGGACGTTCTGGAGCCCAGGAGGCGAGCTGGATGGCTAGAACGTATGTATGGAGCGTACCCGCTGTGATATAGAGTTGTATATCTAGGACATGTTGATTTAGAACTATCATGTGTTGTGTAAATGTTGTAACTCTGATATATATAATGTAAATGTACTGATACAGTTCTTTTTGCAAACTGTTATTATGTGATATTATATTTTGATCCGCTGCTAGTGTGAGGTTTTCTGTGACTTGCTTCTGTTTCTGCTTCTTTCTCTTTTCTTCTTTTCACTAACAATCTGGAATTTTCGGAATTGAAATTTCCGGGTCGTTACAATATTTGTGTAATGGGATATAAGACTAAATGTAACTAGGTTTATTAAGTAATAATGGACCTAGCAAAGAGGGCAATTAAATCAAATCAATTTTTGGAATAAATTTTTATTTAATGGGAATGTAATCAATAATAAATGAATTTAATGGTAAGTAACTGAAATTAAATTCTATTTAGGATATGGCAATTGGTTGAATACAAGAATGGAAATAAAGATTTATCAATTTATTGGGATTCGAACTATAATAATTGGATTTAATTGCAATAAAAAGAAATTTAATTTTTAAATATTATGTAAATATAAATTTAGATGGAATTTGGAGATATTAACGTAATAAAGTATGAATCCAATGTTAGTTTCATCTATTTTATACTAATAGATTGAATAATAAGAATGAAAATTTGATACAATTGGAATTATGAAAAATTTAATTTATAATTTCTGAATTTGACGAAATTGTAATTAAACGCTGAAATTGATGATTGAATCAACATTTAAGTGACATCTAAATTTGTTTAAAACTTGTTTAAATGATTAAGAATTTTAAAAGCGATAAAATTGTCAATTATAGAATTGAAATTAAAAAATTGGATTAATTAATTAATTATTAACTTATTTAATTAATGTAAAAAAATAGCCATCTTGGCCACTGACTCGAATTTCGACGAAACCAGTTTCAGCGGATCCGTAACTGTGAATTATTGTAGGATTTCAAGTTTTGCAGCGATCGGACTTGTCGTTTGATCGTACGGACTCGAAACGCCTTGAAATAAATGAAATTGAAATCAATTGAAATCAATTTGAAATAAGTTGATTTTATCATAACTTCTCCATACGGTGGAATTTGGACTTGAAACATGTTCCATCGCGTTTAAAATATTTAAAAACATCTATTTTGATATATGGGTTGACTAAATTTCGTTCCGGAGTCAAAATGGGCTTTTCGGGCCATTCACCTTTCAGCGCGTTTATAAATCGGGTCCATCTATTCTTTTCAACCTTGTCTATAAATACCTTGTTATAAACCATAGCCTACCTCTATTTTCTCATTTGTCTATGCGTACAAATCCTCTTCACTTCCTCATTTCAATGACAGACAATTCTGAATCAAATTGCAATTCAAAAATCAAAGTGAAATTTCAAAACTCCTCAAAAAAATTCAGAAAAATTATATATCATAGCTCTCGATATATGCATCTCGGATCTACAGTTCGTTTTTAGTTTTGAATCACCATTTGTCCGTAAATCGCAGAACCATTTTCGGCCGTTCATCGTGCGTCGATGAGCATTGACTAATCGACGAACCGTTTCTGGGCATTGTAGAGTGGACGATGGGAAGTGCATCAGCGGCGTTCGTTCGTCGAATCAACGGTTAGATCATCGAGAAAATTCGATTAGGGTTAAGCTTACGGTGGCTGGCTATTTCGTGGCCTTCGGGCGCGCTCGAGTGGGAGCTAGTGGTAGCGTGGGGGATAATCGGCTAGGTGGCGATCTCCGGTTGTGGGTGGCGGCATAGGGTCGCGGCCATTGTTTTAGGGGTCGTGTGCATTTACTATGCGTGGCAGTTTGGGTTTCGAAGCGTGTGTGTTACTGGAGAAATTGCGTGAAGAAGGAAAGGATGTGGCCGTGTGATGATGTTTGTACCCTTTTATTTTATTTAATTTTGTTTTAATTTAAATTCAACTTGTTCTAATGTTAATAACTTTTGCGTACGAGGTCCGTTTCACGCGCGGTTTTCTCCGCTAGGTTCGTATTGGAATTCCGGACATTTTGGCATAGGTTTGGAAAAATTCCAAGACTGTTCAATTTTTGGGTTTAAATTGGATTTAAATTCAATTTAAATTGAAAAGGTGAGTGTTTTAAACCACTCACAATTTCTAAAATTTCTTATGTTTGTTAAATTTATTTAGGATGTGATTAGAAATTTATCTACGACCGTTTGGCGTATTTTTAATCATCATCCCAGTTAAATTGAATTTAATTGAATTTAATTGTTATTTAATTTTGTTGAATATAAATTGCCAGTTAAACTTTCAATTAATTTATTTTTGAATATAAACTGCTAGTTGATACCTGTTGTTTATTATCCGTTATATATTGATGCTATTGATTGAGTTGGATGACGATTGTGATTAATGGTTGATGATTGATATTGGATGAATGGATGTTGTATTTTATATCGTTATAAACTGCAAATTGTTATGCACTTTAGTTCATTCGGGATTGCGGTTTGAAATGATATATAACCGTATTTTTATTTTAAATTGCGGATTGAAAGGATAAATATCTGTATCACTTGACCATAGGATGGAAAATTTTATACAGACACCGTCGGTCTATATATATATATATATATATATATATATATATATATATATATATATTGAGAATGATTTCTATGGTTTTGGATAGAATTTTACGGTTTAAATAAATATTGATTCTTTTAGATATTATACAAAAATATTTTATATATAGTTAAATTCTTGTATTTAAGCTATGTATAAATCTGTTTAATGACAATAAGTTTAAAAAAATAGAGTTTGGTTTTGTTAAAATATAATATGGATAAGGATTTACTTAAATTATATTGTAGTATAGAGTTTATATTGATTTTTATAAATCAAGGTTGAGAAGATAGTTTGAAATTAATTGAGATTTTATTTAATTAAGAACTATATTTAATAAGAATCCATTTGGAATTTAATTTAAAAGAATATGGTTTTATAAATTAGTTCGGGTTTAAGGTGATTAAGTGAATAAATCGAGGAATATTCAGTTTTGAAATTTGAAGTTTTATTTAAAGGATATTGGTTTTAGTAAGCAAATATTTCAAAACCAAATAATAGTAAAAGTGAAATTTGTATATAAATGAATTACAAAATTTAGTTTTGAAATATTGAATATTTAAGTATTAAAATTTATTAATGATTAAAACTTAAAAATTTGGGTTGTTTTTGGAATTTGATTTGTGAAATTTATGAAGCTAGTTTGTTTTCTTAAATATTTAATATTTGATCCATGTAAGGGTGGAAGTTATGTTTCAAAGTTATTAATTTCAAAGTATTATGTGTTGGAAGTGTTATAGTTTTAAGATCTTTGGTTTCGAAATTTTATAACTTTGAAAATGCTATTGGGAAAAGAATATGTTTGAAATAAAAATGATATTATATTGATTTGGGTTTATAAATGATATCATATTGATTTGGTTTTTAAGCGGAAATGATATCGTAATTATATGGTTTTGAAATGAATATTTATTCTGTTTTGAAGTATAATTATTTTAAATGACCGTGGTGTTATAATAAGGTTTGGTTATTGAAGAGACGGGGATCAGAAGTTGTCATACTCTCTGCCAACTCCGAAAACCACTTTAACAACCGTGTACGCGGTGGAGATCCCAGAATGAAGCAGGATGGTGGCGGCATTTCCTTTGAGGTAAATACGTGGACCCGACTCCCATGAGTTGGCATCAGGTGGCTAAAACAGGGGGATTGACAGGCTAATGAGTTAGCTCCTTTGATCGGACACATCCCTTCGATATTATACTCTGACTTTTGGATTGATTCGGTGGCCACTTTTGATTTTCTTTTTTGGGGGTATGGCTCAAGGTGGGCGGTAGCTGCGCACTACGCGTTACCACCGGCCTGGAAGTGTAATTGGTATATCTACACTGGTATTGCCTAGTTGTGCCGTGTCACCTACCCTATCGTGCCTTGTACGAGTTTGGTTTTCTCCTGTAGCCCGTGTGGTATCCTCTAGTGTCTTCCCGATCAGGAGGGACCATGATATTGGATGGACTGCTGGGACTATTACATGTTAAGGGCTATATGGGTAACCCCTTAACGCTATGAAAAAAGTAAGTTTATTTTACTATTAGACATTATTATAATAGCGAAATATTACTACATAGTAAATAGTTTAACGCATCCTTAGGAGATGTGAATCCCGAGCATCTCTTAAGTTACTGCACTCACGTTAGTCTCTGGATAGGAGATGTCAAATCCCGTAAACATCTCTAACGTCTTTGCACTCATATTTACTCCTATTGATTTAACTTACATAAGATCTTTTAGTTCTAACTCGAGTGTTTTGTCTTTTCAATTTGCTCGGGTCAGCCTGAGCATTTCAGGAATTGAAGGCCTTGTTTTCGGATGACGAAGACGAAGATAGTATTATTTATATTATCTATTATATTATTCCACTACGCCATTTGATTCTGCTGCATTATTAATATTCTCTGGTAAGTGTAACTCTGATATGTATTGTATAAGAATAATCGAATATTTTGTAAAACAGGTTCATGAACGGTATATTTGATTATTATATTTTATCGTTCCGCTGTAAGATTCTATTTTGTTTTTTTTTCTCTACTTTTTCTTATTTACCCCATAATAATCCGCCCTTTTTGTATGGTTTAAGTCTGACATGTGTGGCTAATCGTCGATTTAAATCGTACGAAAAGGCAGGGCGTTACAGCTATTTTAAAGTAACTTTACTTTGCTTCTAGACACTATTATAATAGCGTATATTACTACATAGTAGATAAGTTTAACGGATCCTTAGGAGATGTAAATCCCGAACATCTCTTAAGTTACTGCACTCACGTTAGACACTGGATAGGAGATGTCAAACACCGTAAACGTCCCTGATGTCGTCCCACTTATATTTTACCATTCATTTAACTTACATAAGATCTTTTAGTTCTGACTCGAGTGTTTTGTCTTTCCAATTCGCTCGTGTCAGCCTGAGCATTTCAGGGTTTGAAGATCTTATTGCTGGAGGACGAAGATGAAGATTGTATTATCATTTATTATATTTCATTGCATCATGTATTCCGCTGTATTATTTATTATTCTATGGCATGTGTATCTCTGATCTGTTTTGTATAAGTATAATCAAATGTTTTGCAAAACAGCTTCATGAACTGTTATATGATTATTATATTTTGTCATTTCGCTGCGAGATTCTGTTTTATTTTCTTTCTTTCTCTTTTTTTTTTCTTATTCACCCCAAAAACAATCCGCCCTTCTATATGATTTGAGTCGACATGTGTGTACGCTTAAACATACGAAAAGGCGAGATGTTACAGTTGGTATCAGAGCTTTGGTTTAGCGATAAACCTTAGCTTTGTGGGGTCTGACTCTTTACTAATAGGGTAGTAATACCCTATGAGGAGTCATTGAGTGCATATATATGAGAGAGCATATGATAGTGTTATAAAAAGGGTTTTGATATTGTGCTAATTTGTTCTGATTTGTATTTATAAATTCTGGTTGGTGCATAGGACGTTATGACATCAATAAGGATTTCTAAACACTTAACAGGACAGATCGACACAATATTTGTTTTGAAATATAGGAAAATGAAATAATTTTTCCTATTGTATATTTTTATATATAAAATAATAATTTTATAAATGATATATTTGGTCGGAATATATATTTGTTGGTAGGTACTGAAATTTATAAATATTGGTTGTAAAATAAAATTTACAAAGAAAAATAAAGTAAAATTGGAAATTTAGAACTTAAATTCCGAGGTTTTGAAAGTTTTTTTCGAAAAATTTTGGAATATAATAATAATATTATCAGAAGTATTTTTTGATATAAATAATTTAGTATAATTTGAAAAAATTGTTTTAACGAAATTTTGGAAAGAAATAGGTTCTGTACTCCCCTCTCCGTCGCCGGAAAATAATTTCGATGATGAGTGCACGCATCTTCGACATTCATTTTCGAGTTTTGAAGTGGGAACACCACTATAGTAGTTTTACTACAGATTTATTTTGATAAACAAATGTAAATTTCAAATTGTTTTAAATATAGTCGAATATATAAGTTATAAGTATATACATCATTCTATTATTTTTGAACGATTTGATGGGAACCCGGCATTTAGTTCTTAAATTTCTGTAAATTAGAGATTTTAATTATTGAAATGAAATTTAACTATTTAATAATTGAAACTTATAAATGAAAATAAGAAATTAAAATGCTAAATTATAACTGAAGTATATAAGAAAGTTGAAATTTGCAACCTATAAAACAAAGGAAATGAAATATAAGAAAAGGTAACTATTGAATATTTATTTACCAAAGTGAAATAAGATAAATTTGTGTAACTTTTAATTACATTCAGAAAAGCATACATATAATTTACCAAAAGATTTAAAAAGTTGAAGTGTTTAATAATAAAATGTAATGGAAAATTGTACAAGAAAAACTTATATAATGAAAGTGTTTAATGAATCACTTTAATAAATAAGAATTTGATGTTGTAGTTGTTATAAATTTAAGTATATTTAAAATGCTACTAATTAAACATAATAGAAAGGTAAGTATTATAAATAGATGATTATAAACTTAAGTTAATGAATTGATATGCTAAGAAATTGAATTGAACATGAATACTATAAATAAATGAATGTAAATAAATGAAACTAAGAAATGAATGAATGAATATAATGCAATGAAAGAAAATTGACATGACATGAATAAATGAAAATGAATTTTGTAAGTCATGGATATAAGCAAATGGAAATAAGTATTATATGAATGTATGTGAATGAAATTGTAACAACCCGCATATTTGTCGATTTTATATTTAAATATTTTATCGTTAGTCGGATTTTAGTCCGAAAAGATACTTTTTGCATACGGTCGAATTAGGGCTCGGGACCACTCCCATTGAGTTTAAAATGCCGTTTGCGACCTTTTTGAGTATAAGCTTCGATATGTTTGGAGAAAGTTGATTTCTGCTACTTTTTACTTTGGGTTTGGTTTTTGGGCTCAGCCCTATGTTAACTAATGCTCAAATCTGAGCCACTCTTCCCCACTCACTCTCATTCTCTTCTCATTTCAGTTTTCTTAGCTTTAATGGTGGGAGAGATTGGAAATTAAAACTCCAAAACCCTAGCTTCTCTTGCAAATCAAATTCCTAGCTCCAAACTCAAGAAGAACCCATTGGTAAGCTTCTCTTCTTCTTCTCCAACTTGTTCTCTTACGAATTTCAGAAATTCCTAAACCTAATTTTGGGAATGTTCTTGTTTTTGAGCTTAGATTCAAGCTCAATTGGGTTGTGTCGAAGAGAGGTTGATTCTCCATTTGCTTTCAAGCTTCTTCTTGTTCGATTTTGTGAAAAGGTGAGATTTTTATCACACATCTATGACTATAATTATCTTTGGTTGTTGGGTATGAATTCCTAACACTTATTCATGTGCGTTTGCTCTTGATTTGGATTGGTTTTGTGAATATTCCAATTTTTGGGTTTTTAAACCAAATTGTGTGAAAATCCTTTTATGGATGTTTGATCATGCTTATGGTGATGCATCGAGGAGCATATAGGGCCGGGTTGCCAATTGGCATAAACCCTTAGAGCCAATGTTCGTCCGGTTGCATTTTGGAAGATTTTGCTCTTCATTTGAATAAGGCTGAAAAATAGCCCAGGCATGATTCAGTCGACTGAAAACTCTATTCAGTCGACTGAACCTGAAACCCGAGAGTTTCCAGGCATGATTCAGTCGACTGAAAACTCTGCACAGTCGACTGAAACTGGAAACAGAAAGTTTCCTGAACCTGGAAAATTTCCAGGTACAGGGTCAGTCGACTGAAAAACTCTGTTCAGTCGACTGAACCTGCTTTTTGAGTCCAATTTGCCTTTCTGGATTGAAATTCCAATTTAAATCGATTCGTGATAATCCTATTTGTTGTTATCATCTATTATGACTTTGATGACCCTTTTTAGGGATTTTTGAATATCCATTTCGATGGATCCTTTATCGATTTCGTTGGATTTTATTCACGTCTTCGTATGTAAATTTTTGTGATTGATTGTTCTTACAATCTTCTTCGTGATTTGTCACTTTAAAAATATAAAGGTTTTCTATACTAGTAGTAAATATCAAAACTCTTTTCTCAAACGACTTCAATACTATTTTAATACCAAATTCGTTTATAAAACCGTTTTCCAATCTATTAGTATATACAAACCTTTACCTCACTCGTATGAGAAATCTAATTAAACGGCTTAGTAAAACAAGTGGTATGAAATGCTTGCATTTACTTTGTCGGTTAATTCTTGGACTTGTTCGATTGACCCTCTTGTGACAATTTTCTAGTGGAGATTTACAGTTTGTTCGTAAATATTTAAGTTAAGCAAGTGGTTATGGGACATGAAGCTAAACTCATATATTTACTAGCTTAGTGTAATCGACACTTCTCGTTGATCATGATGATCATCTTTGTGATTTAGACTAGCAATGTGCGATGTCTCTTTGTCTGCGAGGGAGACTAAACCCCGTTTTGTGGAGTTTCGACTCAATTTGTGATGGGGTAGCAACCCATGGTCTTCGGGCCGTTTGTGGAGCTTCGGCTCAATTTGTGATGGTTAGCGACCATGAAATTAGCGTTCCGTTTGTGATAGGCCTTCCCCCCTTTGTGATTTCTGGATTTCTTGTGTAGATTCCTAGAATTTGTGTTTCACCAATTTTCGTGATTTCCATTGATAAGTTTTATCAATATTTGTGCATTGGTGAATTTGTGTGTCATTGACTTTAGTGATTTCTGGATTTCTTGTGTAGTCTTCTGGAATTTGTGTGTCGTTGACTTTTGTGATTGACATTTATATTATCGTCAATATTTGTGGTTTGATGAACGAAATAAAGAGTATGACGTTTCTTTGATTCGTGTGTAGATTTGGTGACATTGATTAATCTCTTGATGATTATCAACTAAGTATATGTATATATATATCACAGCTTGGCATTGTGATTATTTTGTGTTTAGTCATATCTCTTATTCTATATCGTTTCATCTGATATTTATAGTTAGACTGATCCGTTTATTATTTTCTTATTAAATAATACTCGGGTCAGACCGAGATGTTACAGGTGCTTCTGCTTGACTTCTCCCTTGGGATTGATTTCTCTTGCTTTTGGGTTAACTACTTAGATTAGTAGATATTTTGTTGTATACATTTGAGACATAGACTCCTTAATGTATACTTATTCTTTTGTGTAGTTCGTGTAACTATTCTTTTGTGATATTGTGGATCTTTTTAGACCACTACTCTGATGTACACTTTCTAGTGTAATATTCATATCTTATTCCGCCTTTGTGATATGAATTGTCTGTGACTGATTTGTGTTATGCTTATTTCTATATTTGTTTTCCGAAGGATTTATATAGCCACCGTGTAGTAGCTTTGAGTTTGTGTCATTTTGTCAGATTTCCTCTTGAAATAGAATGCATGTTGTATTATCTGGCATATCGGTGCTCGCGCAAAGAAATTACATGGATGGTCGCTCCTCAACAGCCTTATTCTCCGTGCTAGTCGACAGCATTCGCCGTAATGTTCTTGGCTAGCGTGGGTATAGAGGTGGGGCGTCACAGCTTGGTATCAGAGCCAAACTTCGGAACAATATGGAATATTATAACAAGGATCATCGTCCTAAGTCTTTCTTTAGAGTCGTGCTTTAGGATTTAATTCGAGTCTACGTACCGATTCATCCTATTTTCCTTATGATTCCTTGTTTATCTATCAAGATTGCTTGATATTCAATTTGGTTAATAACCTTTTCTTCTTCTTCTTTTTTCAAAGGGAAGATAAATGTCTAGACCAGGCCGCCCCAGAGCCGTGCCATCTAGCACTCCACCCCAGGATGGAGTTTTTATGACTGCTCAACAGATTCTTGATTTGGTAACAAATTCTCAAGCAGCTGGAGCTAACCCGGAACCTACTCACCCAAAGTCGGGATTTGCACGCTTGTGTAGTGATTACACTAATTTGGGTGGGGAGTCATTCAGGGATTCCGAAACTGTTATTGAAGTAAAGGCTTGGCTAAGAACATGCGATCGCATCTTTTCGCGCATGAATCTTATTGACCTTCACCGAGTTCAGGTGGCCTCTAGTATGCTCCGAGAAAGAGCATTGGATTGGTACGAGCTTCTTATTTCTGAGATTAATGAAGCGGATCTCACCTGGGAGAAATTCCGAGAGCGCTTCGAGTTAAAATTCGTACAAGAAGCAGAAAAAGTGACATTGGCTCGACGATTTATAGACCTTGTTCAAGGTGAGTGATCCGTGACTGATTACGTCGCCTCCTTCGATTCGCTTTCCAAATATGGGGTTGAATACATCAACACCCCTCTTAAGAAGAATCATAGATTCGTCTATGGCTTAAACAAAAGTCTCAAGAAGCCATTACTTCTAAAGTTAGAAGTTTCTTTTGACCAACTCGTTGATATTGCTCTTCGTCTTGAAGAGACGGATAAGGAGAATGATGTTGAAGTGGTGGGTGCCAAACCAAACTTCAACAACAAAAAGAGGCCAAACAATTTTAAAGGCCCTTATCCCAATAAGAAAGGGAAGCAAGCAACCTCCGTGGCAAAGACTTCTTCCTTTGGTCGTGGGGAATGCTATAATTGTGGTTCGAAGGACCATTATGCGAACAAGTGCCCAAAGTCTCTTTCTTGTCGCTACTTCAAAGTTCCTGGTCATGTTATATCTTCATGCCCCAAGCTTCAGGGCAGGAAGGAGGGAAAGTTAAATGTTGCTCAAGCCCCTGGCAACACATCTCGTGGCCAAGGTATTTCTCATTCTATTCTAGATGGAATTATTTTGTTTCGTGATCGTCCTATTCGAGTTCTTTTTGATACGGGTGCGTCCCATTCTTTTATATCAAAAGAACTTGTTGATACTTTTTCTTTGGATGTTTTGTGTTTAATGACTTCTTTGAGAATTGCGAATCCGGTTGGTGGATCCGCAACAATCAGTTTATTGTGTAAAGATGTCGAGATTATTTTGTGTGATTTTTCTTTCCGAGCCGATTTGCATGTCATGCGTTATTTAGGCTTTGGAATGATTTTGGGAATGGATTGGCTTAACCATTATGAAGCTCATATCCTATGTCCTGAGCGGACTATTCATCTTTGACATCCTTAATCTGTTAATCAGGTTTCTGTTATTCTTAAAGATTCAGATTCTGCTTTGGTTGCATCTTTATATTCTTTAAATCCTCGTGATGACGATGATGATGATGAGGGTGATATTATTTCTCTTATTCACATCGTTTGTGAATTTTCCGACATATTCGAGCCCGTTTTAGGATTACCACCTAAGCGAGCAATTGAGTTCAGAATTAATCTTATTTCGGGAGCTCAACCTATCACTCGTCCTCCTTATCGTATGTCCAATAAAGAAAACGAGGAGATGCGTAAACAATTATCTGAATTGGAAACGAAGCAATTTATTCGCTCTAGTTCCTCGCCTTGGGGAGCTTCAGCTATTTTTGTGAAGAAATCCGATGGTACACTTAGGCTTTGTGTTGACTACCGCAAGCTTAATGATCTTACTATCAAAAATAAATATCCTTTACCTCGGATTGATGATCTATTCGATCAACTTAGTGGTGCTAGAGTCTTTTCACAATTGGACTTGGGTACCGGTTTTCATCAGCTTCGTATTGCAGAGGATAGCATCCCTTTGACATCGTTCCGTACTCGGTATGGATCTTATGAATGGCTTGTTATGCCATTTGGGTTAACAAATGCCCCGGCTTATTTCATTGACCTAATGAATCGAGTTTTTAAAGACTTTCTCGACCGGTTTTTTCTCATCTTTATCGATGATATTCTTGTTTATTCTAAAACCGAGGAGGAGCATGAAAAACATCTTCGGATTGTGTTGGAAACTCTTAGGAGTAATCAATTAAAGGCAAAATTTTCTAAGTGCCACTTTTGGCAATTTCGTGTGAAGTTTCTCGGTCACATTATTTCCGAATCCGGAATTTCCATGGATCCTTCAAAGATTGAAGCGATTCAAGATTGGAAGAGACCGGAGAGTGTGACAGAGATTCGTAGTTTTCTTGGATTGGCGGGCAATTACCGTCGTTTTATTAAAGACTTTTCTAAAATTGTCGTGCCTCTCACTAGCTTGACGAAGAAAGGTGTTCAATACATTTGGTCGGACAAATGTGAAGCTTCTTTTCAGAAATTAAAAGAATTTCTTTCTGATGCTCCTATTCTTGTTATTCCCGATGGGAATCAAGATTTCGTTGTTTATACCGATGCTAGTCGCATTGGTTTGGGTGCCGTTCTTATGCAAATGGAACGCGTTATTGCTTATGCTTCTAGGCAATTAAAGCCTGCTGAGACTAGATATGCCACTCATGATTTAGAGCTCGCGGCTATTGTTTTTGCTCTTCGGATTTGGCGTCATTATCTCTTAGGAGAGAAATTTGTTCTTTACTCAGATCATAAGTCTTTGAAATATTTTTTCTCTCAAAAGGAACTTAATTTGCGTCAACAGCGTTGGCTCGAATTTCTTGCACCATATGATCTTGATATTCTTTATACTCCCGGTAAGGGTAATCTTGTCGCCGATGCTCTTAGCCATAAACAACAAGCTGTTGTTTCTATGATGATATCTGAATGGAACGATCTCAAGATTTTATCCACTTGCGAAATTCGAGACCGTGTTTCCGATTTATGCTCATCATTTGTTTTATGTAGCCTTGAGGCTCATCCATCTCTTTTAGACCGCATTCTTGAAGCTCAAAGGCTAGATACTGAATTGGTTCTTCTTGGCCAAAATATTAAGGATAAAATTGATATTGAAGGTTTGAAAGACTTTAATATCGATTCTCGTGGCGGCATTCTGAAATTTGGTAGACTTATCGTGCCAAATGTTAGGGATCTTCGTAAAGATATTTTAGAAGATTCTCATCACTCTAAATTTACCATTCATCCCGGTAGTAGTAAAATGTACGCGGATATGAAGCAACTTTATTATTGGGAGGGAATGAAACTTGACATCGCTAGCTTCGTTAAACGTTGCATGACTTGCCAACTCGTTAAGGCCGAACATCAAAGGCACGGAGGGTTATTGCAACCTTTAGAAATTCCAGTTTGGAAGTGGGATCAAATTTCCATGGATTTTATAGATGGCCTTCCCCGTTCTCGATCGGGTTATGATAGCTTATGGGTAATTTTTGATAGACTTACTAAATCCGCCCGTTTTATTCCCGTTCGGTCTAACCGAACCGTTCCTCTTTTGGCCAAAGTATTTATCAAAGAAATTGTTAAATTGCATGGTGTTCCTACTTCTATTGTTAGTGATCGTTATCCATTGTTTACTAGTGGATTTTGGAAGAGTCTTCAAAAAGCTTTAGGAACGAGGCTTAATTTTAGCACCGCTTATCACCCCCAGTCCGATGGACAAACCGAGCGTGTGAATCAAACTCTTGAAGATCTTCTTCGTGCTTGTGTTCTTGATTTTGGTGGAAGTTGGGAAGATCATATTTCACTTGTTGAATTTTCCTATAATAATAGCTTCCAATCTAGTATTGGTATGGCACCTTTTGAGGCACTCTATGGAAGGCTATGCCGATCTCCTTCTTGTTGGCTTGAGGCCGGTGAGAAGCTGGCTTTAGGTCCAGATTTTATTCGTGATTCCACAGAAAAGATTGATCTTATTCGTCATAGGATGAAAGAAGCCCAGAGTAGACAAAAATCCTATGCCGATAACCGGAGAAGGAAGTTAGAATTTTCTGTGGGAGATCTTGTGTTCATTCGTGTTTCACCTATGAAAGGTGTTGTACGTTTCAGTCGATCGGGAAAACTTGCGCCTCGATATATTGGGCCATTTCCTATCACCGAATGTATTGGTTCCATGGCTTATCGCCTTTTATTACCTGCTCAGTTTTCTGCTATGCATGACGTGTTTCACGTTTCTCAACTTCGGAAATGTCTTCGAGATTCCGATTCTATTCTTGAGCCCGGTGTTGTGGAAGAGATTGAAGTTTCGCCTAATTTAACTTATGAGCAACATCCTATTCGTATCATTGCTTCGGAAGTCAAACGACTTCGAAATAAAGATGTTCCGCTTGTTAAAGTTCAATGGTCTTCAAATCCTAAGGATTGTTCTTGGGAATCTAGAGAGTACCTCGAGCGTGCACATCCGGACTTACTTTCTCGTGCTCTTTGAGGTGAACTTCTTATTTCAAACTTCTTTTGTGTTGAATATGCTTTTATGGTTGTTACTATTTATCTTCTTCTTGTAATATTGCGAGGACGCAATTTCTTTAAGGAGGGGAGTCTGTAACAACCCGCATATTTGTCGATTTTATATTTAAATATTTTATTTAAATATTTTATCGTTAGTCGGATTTTAGTCCGAAAAGCTACTTTTTGCATACGGTCGAATTAGGGCTCGGGACCACTCCCATTGAGTTTAAAATGCCGTTTGCGACCTTTTTGAGTATAACCTTCGATATGTTTAGAGAAAGTTGATTTCTGCTACTTTTTACTTTGGGTTTGGTTTTTGGGCTCAGCCCTATGTTAATTAATGCTCAAATCTGAGCCACTCTTCCCTACTCACTCTCATTCTCTTCTCATTTCAATTTTCTTAGCTTTAATGGTGGGAGAGATTGGAAATTAAAACTCCAAAACCCTAGCTTCTCTTGCAAATCAAATTCCTAGCTCCAAACTCAAGAAGAACCCATTGGTAAGCTTCTCTTCTTCTTCTCCAACTTGTTCTCTTACCAATTTCAGAAATTCCTAAACCTAATTTTGGGAATGTTCTTGTTTTTGAGCTTAGATTCAAGCTACATTGGGTTGTGTCGAAGAGTGGTTGATTCTCCATTTGCTTTCAAGCTTCTTCTTGTTCGATTTTGTGAAAAGGTGAGATTTTTATCTCACATCTATGACTATAATTATCTTTGGTTGTTGGGTATGAATTCCTAACACTTATTCATGTGCATTTGCTCTTGATTTGGATTGGTTTTGTGAATATTCCAATTTTTGGGTTTTTAAACCAAATTGTGTGAAAATCCTTTTATTGATGTTTGATCATGCTTTCGGTGATGCGTCGAGGAGCATATAGGGCCTGGTTGCCGATTGGCATAAACCCTTAGAGCCAATGTTCGTCCGGTTGCATTTTGGAAGAGTTTGCTCTTCATTTGAATAATGCTGAAAAATAGCCCAGGCATGATTCAGTCGACTGAAAACTCTGTTCAGTCGACTGAACCTGAAACCCGAGAGTTTCCAGGCATGATTCAGTCGACTGAAAACTCTGTACAATCGACAGAAACTGGAAACAGAAAGTTTCCTGAACCTGGAAAATTTCCAGGTACAGGGTCAGTCGACTGAAAAACTCTGTTCAGTCGACTGAACCTGCTGTTTGAGTCCAATTTGCCTTTTTGGATTGAAATTCCAATTTAAATCGATTCGTGATAATCCTATTTGTTGTTATCATCTATTATGACTTTGATGACCCTTTTTAGGGATTTTTGAATATCCATTTCGATGGATCCTTTATCGATTTCGTTGGATTTTATTCACGTCTTCGTATGTGAATTTTTGTGATTGATTGTTCTGACAATCTTCTTCGTGATTTGTCACTTTAAAAATATAAAAGTTTTCTATACTAGTAGTAAATATCAAAACTCTTTTCTCAAACGACTTCAATACTATTTTAATACCAAATTCGTTATTAAACCGATTTCCAATCTATTAGTATATACAAACCTTTACCTCACTCGTATGAGAAATCTAATTAAACGGCTTAGTAAAACAAGTGGTATGAAACGCTTGCATTTACTTTGTCGGTTAATTCTTGGACTTGCTCGATTGAACCTCTTGTGACAATTTTCTAGTGGAGATTTACAGTTTGTTCGTAAATATTTAAGTTAAGCAAGTGGTTATGGGACATGAAGCTAAACTCATATATTGACTAGCTTAGTGTAATCGACACTTCTCGTTGATCATGACGATCATCTTTGTGATTTAGACTAGCAACATGCGATGTCTCTTTGTTGCGAGGGAGACTAAACCCCGTTTTGTGGAGTTTCGACTCAATTTGTGATGGGGTAGCAACCCATGGTCTTCGGGCCGTTTGTGGAGCTTCGGCTGAATTTGTGATGGTTAGCGACCATGGAATTAGCGTTCCGTTTGTGATAGGCCTTCCCCCCTTTGTGATTTCTGGATTTCTTGTGTAGATTCCTAGAATTTGTGTTTCACCAATTTTCGTGATTTCCATTGATAAGTTTTATCAATATTTGTGCATTGGTGAATTTGTGTGTCATTGACTTTAGTGATTTCTGGATTTCTTGTGTAGTCTTCTGGAATTTGTGTGTCATTGACTTTTGTGATTGACATTTATATTATCGTCAATATTTGTGGTTTGATGAACGAAATAAAGAATATGACGTTTCTTTGATTCTTGTGTAGATTTGGTGACATTGATTAATCTCTTGATGATTATCAACTAAGTATATGTATATATATATATATATATATATATATATATATATATATATATATATATATATCACAACTTGGCACTGTGATTATTTTGTGTTTAGTCATATCTCTTATTCTATATCGTTTCATCTGATATTTATAGTTAGACTGATCCGTTTAATATTTTCTTATTAAATAATACTCGGGTCAGACCGAGATGTTACAGGTGCTTCTGCTTGACTTCTCCCTTGGGATTGATTTCTCTTACTTTTGGGTTAACTACTTAGATTAGTAGATATTTTATTGTATACATTTGAGATATAGACTCCTTAATGTATACTTATTCTTTTGTGCAGTTCGTGTAACTATTCTTTTGTGATATTTTGGATCTTTTTAGACCACTACTCTGATGTACAATTTCTAGTGTAATATTCATATCTTATTCTGCCTTTGTGATATGAATTGTTTGTGACTAATTTGTGTTATGCTTATTTCTATATTTGTTTTCCGAAGGATTTATATAGCCACCGTGTAGTAGCTTTGAGTTTGTGTCGGTTTGTCGGATTTCCTCTTGAAATAGAATGCATGTTGTATTATCTGACATATCGGTGCTCGCGCAAAGAAATTACATGGATGGTCGCTCCTCAACAGCCTTATTCTCCGTGCTAGTCGACAGCATTCGCCGTAATGTTCATGGCTAGCGTGGGTATAGAGGTGGGGCGTAACAGAAATAGTCATTGTATGAATGAAATTGAAGGAAGATACAAATGTGAAAAGAAATTAATATGAACAAACATAAAAAATGTTGGAATCTGTTGTTCGTTTTTGGTTTACGGATTGTTTAGGAAATGATATTTCTAATTGTTTGGATGTATGAATAATCTGTTGAGCTTTATCTAAGACCGTTGAGTAGAGGATATGCTTAGTAGCTTATTTTTCATGTTATGCGATTTAGAAGGTCTAAAAACACGAACAAACCATTTGTTTTGTTTGCTTTGAATTGATAATTAATTTGTATTATTTGTATGATGATTGGATGTTGTGGTTGCAAGTGATTGTTGTTGTTTAACATTGAATTGTTTGTTAGTGGATGAAACAACTTTAATATTTCATTTTTTATATAATTATTAATTCTTTTTGGTATTATATTAGTGAAATCCAGGTTATGAAAGCAATTGGTACTACTTTTGGTTTCATAAAATAAGCATTAATTGTCTGACAAATAGGTACGTTCTCGGATTGCAGTTTTATAGCGTTATTATATTGTTTTTTCCGTTGTAGGGAGATATTATATTGAGATACTGTGATATATATTGTTATATTTGATATTACATTTTCTCCCGAGCCTCTCCGTACAAAGGAGACTCTGCCGAAATTTTTCATAAATTTTGGACTTCGAAAATTTTGTGATAGTGTTTTCGAAGCTTCTATTAATTTGAATATAAAAGATTTCATTGTTTATAAATTTCTATTTTTTATAAATTATTTTATTTTGAAAATTTATTTACTTATAAAATTAATATTTTCAATAAGATATATTGATTACTTAACTTCTTTCTTTTCCCTTCTTTTTCCTTTTCGCGGACGAAAAGTGTTGAGTGTGGGAGAGTGTAACGACCCGTAATTTTCAGTGTTTAAATTTTGTTAATTTAATAAGATTTTGGTAATTAAGTCTGGAATAAATAAAAATTTGTAATTTGTTAATGAATTAATAAATTGAATGAAATGTAAGAATGTTAATGCAAGTAAATAAATAACTAATTTAGTGAAATCCCAATTAACTGAAACAATTGTAAGGCTATAATTAATTGCAAATGGTAAATTGGGAAATAAATTCAGAGCTATATCAATTAACGAAATAATACGTAATATACTGTAGTTTGGAAAAATCAATGACAGTTAAGTAATTATAATAATTGTTAGTTGATGATTAAGTATGAATGGGATTAAATTAGGTAAATAGTAATGATTATTAATCATTTACCCATTTATTTAATCTATTGAATTAGATCTAAATCCATTGTAGTTAAACGCAATTAAATATTACGTTAATACAAATTTAGCTGATGATTGGAAAACATTAGGGAAATTAGATATATAGCAATGTTAAATTTACCCATAAGATAATAATTGATTGAATAAAAAGAATGGAAATCAAAATTTATTAATTTAAATTTAATCAATTGGATTAATTGAAATTAAATGAAGTTTAATATTTAAATATTACGTAAATTGGAATTAAGATGAAATTGGGAAATATTAATGTACCAAGATATAAACCAATGTTAATTATATTCTTATTGTAATAAAAGACTTGAATAATAAGGTTTAAAAGTTAATAAATGGATTTTGGAATTTTAAATTTATAAATTTCCGAATTTAATGAAATTGAAATTTAATGTTGAAATTGATGAATGAGTCAACGTTAAATTAACATCAAAATTTGTTTAAATTATTGCAAATGATTAAGAAATAAAAAATGATGGAATATATGAATTATTAAATTTGAAAAGAAAAAGTGATTTAATTAATTAAATATTAATTTAACTTAATAATGTGAAATATAGCCATTTTGGCAGCTGACTTGGATTTCGATGAAACCAGTTCATCGGATCCGTAATGGTGAATTATTATTGGATTTCAAGTTTCGTAACGATCAGTCTTGTCGTTTGATCATACAGGCTCGAAACGCCTAGAAATCAATTGAAATCGATTTGAAATAAACAGTTTTTTTCCGTAACTTCTTCATACGATGGAATTAGGACTTGAGACATGTTCCATTGAGTTTAAAATATTCAAAAACATCAATTTTGATATATGGGTTTAACCATTTGCGTTCTGGAGTCAAACGGGCTTTTCGGGTCATTATCGTTCAATTCTCCAAACCAATCAAGCCCAGTCATTTCTTTTCTAGTCTGCCTATATATATATATATATATATATATCGTTATAAACCATACTCATTCCTCATTCCTTAATTTTGTACGTACAATTCCATTTGCTCTTCCTCATTCCAATGGAAGACAAAACCTAATTCCCAATTGCAATTTCAAATCACATTAAAAGCAAAAAAATTCAAACTCCATAAACTGTATCGAATTATATATCGATTTGAAGCTCTTGATGAGCGCATCTCAATCTGTAATTCGTTTTCTAATTTGAATCTCTACCAGTCCAGAAATTGAAGAATAAATATCGATCGTTCATCTCGTTCCGATGAACATCGACGGATCGTTAGAACACCGATACCGTTGTGTAGAGGGGACTGAGGGGATGGCGTCGCCGTGTTTCGTTCGATGATTGGACGACTAGATTCCACCTGAAAATTCGATTAGGGAAAATGAAATCGAGTGGCGGCTGCCTTTGTTGTTCACGTCGACCATGGTGCTTGGTCGATCGCGTGGGATGTCGCGAACAGGAAATAAGATCGGCGATGTCTGGGTTGCTTCGGGCGATGGCCAGTGGCAGACTGGGCGACGCGATTTTGGGTCGGGATGATTGCATGGCGGATAGGGTTAGGTCGATGTGGTGATGGTGCTCGGGCACGTGAGTGGAAGATGGTATGACATGTTTTTCTCTGATTTTTGTTTTATTTATTTTCAAATTTTAAATCGTAATCTTCTAACCTTAATAACATCTGCATACGAGGTCCATTTCACGCGCGGTTTTCTCCGCTAGGATCGTATTGGAATTCCAAACACTTTGAATCCAGTTTGGATGAATTTGAAAGCATTTGAATTTTAGGTTTAATTGGATTTAAATTCAATTTAAATTCAAAAGATGAGCTTTTTAGCCCACTCACAACTTCTAAAATTTCTTATGTCTGCTAAATTTAATTCATGATGTGATTAGGAATTTATTTATGATTGTTTTGTATATCTTTAATCATGATCTTAGTAAATTGAATTTATTTGAATTAAATTGTTATTTAATTTATTATTGCATATAAACTGCAAGCTAAATACCTGTTATTTATTATCAGTCTATATTGATATTTATGGTTTGTTTTGAATGATGATTGTGATGGATTGATTGTTGATATTAGTTGAATGGATGTTTAGTTTATATTGTTATAAACTGAAAGCTCGTTATAGATTATTAATTCAGGACTGTGGTTTGAAATGATATACAACCGTAAAATATCAAATTGCGGATTAAAACGATAAATATCCTTATCACTTGACCATAGGATGGAAAATTATATATAGACGCCGTGGTCTATATATAAAAATATTTCGAAATGATTTCGACGGTTTCGTAATGAAATGAATGGTTTTATATAAATATTGATTTTAGATATTATATAAATGTTATTTTATTCTTGTTTTTAAGCTATATATAAATTTGTTTTAATATAGGTTAAATTTAATAATATAGTTTGATTTTATTGAAGATAATATGGTTAAGTATTTAAATTATATTTAATAGAGAGTTTGTAACGATTTAAATAAATTAAGGTTGGAGGATAAATTTGAAATTTATTTGAAATTGAATCTATTTAAGAATTAAACCCAAATAAGTTTGATTTGAAACTTATTGGATTTGAGATTTTTAAAGGATATGATTTTTATAGCTTGATTTGGTTTCAGGCGAATTAAATGAATATTTCAAGTATAAATGAATTGAAGGAAATATTTAGTTATTTGTAATTTAGTTTTTATTTATATGATAATGGATTTATTAAATAAAATATTCCAAAACTAAATAATAGAAAAGTGAATTTGACATATCTATAAGAAATTACCAAACTTAGTTTTGAAATTGTTGAATACTTACGGTTTGAGATATATTGAATCTGAAATGGTTTATTCTGCGGATCAAATCTGTTTTGAAATCGATATAATTTGGAATAGTTTTTTTGAAAACTGAAATGAATTGAAATTTATTATGATATCCCGGAATTTCAAACAAATTTAAAATATAACAATCTCTTTTATAAATTAATTAAAATTGATAAAATTGTTATTTTAAAACAATAATAATAATTGTGTTATATATATATATATATATAGATTTTTATGAATATTATTTTATACAAGTTGAAATTGTGTTTGTTTAAATACATACATATATATACACACGCACACACACATATATATCAAATTGATTTTTAAATTGGATTTGAAATTTAATTTGTATTTCAATATTTAAATTGAAATTCAAAAGATAGTTATTTATATCTTAAATCACACTTTGGCTTTAAAATGTATTTAATTTAATTTTATTTAGAACATAAATTATTTATATTATTTTCTTTTTAAAGGAATTTGTTTATATAAATTAAAATATGTGTTTATAAATTAGAAAATTAATTTTAAAAGCTTTTTAAATCATTTAAAAAGTAATATGTTCATGCAAAATTTACAAGTGTTTATCTATAAATCTTTCTAATTACAAGGGTAAGGTGATTTTTAATAAAAATGACAAGTGTTAGATTTTAAGATAAGTATCACCATTATTTTTTTCATTTTCTTTTATTTTTATTAAATCCTAATTTAAGTCTATAAAAAATATGTATATATATCTTTTCTCTTTATTCTTTTTTTATATTCCTATCTACATACTCAAAAGAAAACAAAGAAAAGAATAGCATGTAACAAAGCTCAGTAAAAAAAAATAAGCAAAGAAAACTTTTTCTCAAACTCAAATCTGAAAACAAAGGCAAGGTCTAGATGTAAGCAAATCAAAATCAACTCAAGCAACAAGGATAGTTCAGATTCAAATATTCTAACAAGCATTCAGATCAAAATCAAAATACAAAGTCCTGAAAGGAAAAAATATAATAGCTCTGTCCTTTTGTTTACACAAACAAGTGATTAACCACTACTTTAGAAAGTATCAACCTGTTCTCTGTTTGTTGATACAGATGGATAAAACTCATAAAGTCTGAAATTTCTAGAATTTGCATGTAATGAAGGTTTGAAGTATGATATGAATTTTGTTATGAATGATGTTAAAATGATTTTTATATTTATATATGTGATCAGGTCTAAAAAGGGCTAAGCATGCCTCTGTTGAAACATTACAAGTTTGAAAACCTGATTCAAAAATTGTAATCCTCCACTTAAGTGATCTATAGGCATTGATCCCTGATGTAAAAATGTTCGTAGGTGAGTAAACATCATTTTAAAAACTGATTCAAGTAATATTATTTTGTAAATATTTCAGAAATAAAATACTTCAGCGAAGGACAAATCAATGTCAGAATTTGATTATCAAATTATCAAATTTTGAGTGTATAATTGAATTCAACTTCGAATTCTAGGATTTTTAAAAAAACTAACATTTTTAGACTTGTAATTAGTGAGGTATTGCGAGACGATTAGTTTAGGATTAACGGTAGATTGCAGTCGATCGAAGACGATCTGTGACTTGTGGTTCATGTTAGAGGTGGATCGTGGAACGAGGAAGGAAGGAAATAGTCTAGTATTTTCTAGAACGTCGTGGATAGAAGGCGATGTCAATCAGGGGTTTAGGATTAAGTTGAGGTCATGGTTGTTCTCGAAGGAATTTCGACGTCGATGTTGTTTCGAGTTGGGTCGGAGCAACGAGAAAGAGTACGAGCAACTTAGGTAGAGGTCTAGGTACATGGCCGTGGCCTCCGGTGGACGGGGATGGAAGATGAAGGTGATTGATGATCGAGGTTTCATGCTATAGGCTTCGAATTCTTCGATTTTGTTCTGTGATGTGGATCGGGTTTCTGGGAACTCGATGGGATCATGATGATCGTCAGCGATTTGCAGATGCTGGTAGGGTCGATCAGATCGACGTTGAACTCGCATGCATGTGGACGATGATGTTCCGGTGCATGTCAGTAGGTAGATGGGTTGAATCGCTGAGTTTTAAAGAAAGGAAGAAGGAAGGGAAAGGAGAGGAATCAGACTGTCTAGGGGTTGCTGTGTTTTGGCACGAGTGGGGCATCGAGTTTTTGCTCGAGATTTTGCATGATACTAGTTTTTTTTAAATTTTAAACTATGATAAGATAAAGGAAGGAGGGAGAGGAGGGGAAACACGAGTCTGATCTCGAGTCAAAGGCGGGTCGAACCCGAAGCAAGCTTGTAAATGTTTTTTTTAAAAGTTTTCAAAAGCTAATTTTAAAATTTAAATTTAAAACTGATTTGAACTATTATGTTTAAACTATTTGATTTAAAACTTTATGCTTTAATTTGAGAAAGGTTTAAGTATTTTAAAAACTTAATTTTTAAAAGGTAATTAAGTATAAATTAAAAAGATGAAATGTTTTTAAAAATGTATTAATTTTAGGTAATTAATGTAAATATCTTGAAGTTAGTTAAGTTTTTATGATTAAAGATTACTTAAATTAATAAGGTAATTAAAGTTAATTAATTAATAATTTAGGATTAATTGATTTATAAGGTTTAAGGATTAATTAATTGTCAATTAAGAATTAGTTAGGGTTAAGTATAATTACTTAAGGTAATTAATGAAGTGTAATTACTTAGTGAAGTAATTAACGGATAATTAAAGGCTGTAGTTAATTAATGGGTAATTACTTGATGGAAAGTAATTAAAGAATAATTACTTAGTGGAAGTAATTAAGTGTTAATTATTCAGTGTAATTAATTAAAGGATTAATTTATTAATTAAGAGCTTAATTAATTAATGAAAGCAATTAAGAATAATAAATTACCGAATGTGATTAATCAAGGTTGATTAATAAATGTGGTAAATTAATTAAAGGCTAATTACTGAACATAATTAGAGAGGATAATTAGGGGATGATTAATCAATGGTTTGTAATTAATTATTGTTAAGTAAGCAAGATTAAAAGTGATTAAAGTAATTAATTTGATTTAATTAGGAATGTGTGACTAATTAATCTTGCTTATGAATGATTGGTTGATATTTCTGATATGAAATGTTTGTGATATGATATGTTTGTCTTGAACAGTGATTATGCAGTTATATGTCGATGATGAATTGCTGTGTAAAAAAGTGACATCTTGTGATTAAAGGTTGATTTGTGTTTCACTTGAATAGTGTGGGTTAAGATGGCATTGAATTCGAAGAGACCAGAGTCGGGTATTAGTAAATACCAAAAACCACTTCGATTTGTAATCTATAAAATTCTGTATAGATCTGATATGTGAAATCAATAGGCTGGAATGGAATGATTTAAGTGTATTGGACCATTTAATCTAAGTTTTGGTACTTAGAAATTGACGTGTGTAATAAGTGTTGTCTATACCAAACTTGTGAATTTGTAAAACCGATACGAGTTGCCCCGGGTTTTATGTAAGTTTTCTGCTGCTGTATTCCATGTTAGATGGGTTTACTCATGCTGGTTTCTAGCCTGACCCGGGTGTTACTTTGATATAGTACTCGGGTCAGACCGAGTATTACAGGTTTTTAGGTAAGGACGTTCTGGAGCGCAGGAGGCGAACTGGATGGCAGGAATGTATGGAGAGTATTCTGCTGTGTATATGTTGTAGATTGTCTAGGACATGTGATGCTAACTGTCCCGTGTTTGTGAAAATATTGAAAACTCTGATGTATTAAATGTAAATTTACTGATACGACTTTCTTCGTATAAATGATATTATTTGATATTATATTTTGATCCGCTGCGAACGTAAGAATTTGTATTTTGTTTCTGTTTCTTCTTCTATCTCTTTTCTTCTTTCGTAACTATCTAGAATTTTTGGGATCGAAAATTTCGGGTCGTTAAATTTGGTATCAGAGCTGAAGGTTAAGCTAAAACCTTGGCTCTGTGGGATTACTCACTAAGGATAGGGTCAGTGTTACCCTAGGATGAGTTGAGAGAGAGAGAGTGTGTGTGTGTGTGTATGAAAGCGTACTTGTTATTTTCTTATATAATGATTTTAAATGGTTTTAATGAATGGTTTTTATAAAAGCTTTTATTTTATATCTGAAGCAATAATTGGTTGTTGGATATTGAAATTAAATAAGAATTTAAGTGGTAAATGTTTATCCAAATATGAATTGAGTAGAATGAACCATATAAACAAGGAGAATTAAAATTGGATTCAAACAAAAATAAAATAAAATGGTTATTGTATCAAATATTGGGATGTTTGTTTCCTAATAATGATAAAGCAAAATGAAATGTGTTAAGGGAGTAAACTTTTAGGTAAGTATGACTTGTAAATTGAAGAGGGGTTTTAAATTCTGAAGTTTGAATCCTAAGATTTAAAAACATTTGAAATCTGCTTTCAAATTATTAAAAAGAAATAAGAAGTAATATTATTTGAATTAAAGAGCTTGATTCAAAACAGAGTTGTTTGAAAATTTAAAGAAATTTGTTTTGAATTAAAAGCAAAGGTGGTTTTAAAAAAAAAATAACTTGGTGTGTAAAGGAAATAAATATGTATATTTGAAATAAACTCTAAGGTTGAGTTTTGAATTTTCCTCGGAATGTGATGTGAAACCCAAAGTGAAGTAAGCTTTTAAACCTAAGAGGGAAGATTATTAATCTGGAGTTTACAATTAGAATGTGAATTCAAACTGGGTAAAGTTGTCAGGATTAAATTAAAGTGAATTTAATTTTGGGGAAATTAAATAAGATTAGAACAGACAACCTGAATTGGAAATTTCAAAATGAAATTGAGATTTAACTTGGGAAGTTAAATGTTGGATTTGAATTGGGAGTTTGTGTGATCTTGAAATGGGTTTGAGATATGGAAATTGGTAATGGATGGATGTTTTAAACAATTTGGAGGATATCATCCCATGTTATTAATAATCTTTAAATTGTGAATTGGATTTGTTTTAATGAATGAATAAATGAAGTGTGGTAATATATCCATTATTGAGATAAAAGGGAATTAAACTTTAATTTGAAATTAAGGATATGGAATTACTTTGAACTGAAAATTTGAATGTTAAGAATTGAATTTGTAAAGTAAAATTGTTTAAGAATTAGTTTCAAAACTGGAAGATAAAATTGGGTAGTAAATTGAAGTTTAAAGATAAAAATGTTTTGAACTCTTATTTTAACTTTGAAATAAGTTAAGTAAAGATAATTTAAAATGGAATTTTGAGAACCGGACTCAGAAATAAATTGTTTAAAGATTTTGATGGTTGATTTAAAAATAAAGGTTTATTTGATTTAAAGGGTTAAATCAACATTTGAAATTTAACTCGAGTTTATATACTTCGAGATGGTTTAAAGTTGAGATTTAGATCGTATTAGTTCAAATTGAATTTAGTTTGAATTAATTGGAATTGAAGATGGATAAGTATAAAATTCAAATGGAAAATTTGAATTGGATTAATTTGAAATGAAATTGAAGTTGAATGAGTTCAAATTCAAATAGGAATTGGGATTAATTCAAACAGAAATTGAAATGATTTGAACTTGAAGTGGATTCAATTTGAAATTAGTCCAGACTGATTTGAATAATTTGGAATTGTAATTAAAGCTGAATAGGTTTAAAATCAAATGGAATTTGATTTGAAGTTGGAAAGAAATTGAGGTTAATTCAACTTGAATTGGGGATAAATCAAGTTCAAGGGAAATTGAAGTTATTCAAATTGGAACTGAGTTAATTTAAATGGAAGTGGAAATTAAAATTCAATTGATGGAAATGGAGATTGGGAATTGATTGGCTCTAGACTATTTTCATAATAAATTGTTTTAATATAAACCTATCTTCCCAAGCTATTTACTATCTACAATCTTTCTTCCTAAAGTCAAACTATTTTATACTTATTTTACAATCATTTTTGGAACTATTTTACAATTTTTCAAATTGTTTTATAAACTAATTACTGTTTTTCAATTACTTTATAGATTAATTACAATTTTACAACTATTTTGCAATTACTTAAATATTATATAACTATTTAACTATTTTCCAACTATCTTTCAATTACTTAACTATTTTACAACTATTTACAAACTAGTAATTATTTTCAACTACTTATCTATTCTTAATTTTTCAAGCTATTTTCTAAATTCAAGCTGGATAGAGTTCAAACTGTTTATGATTAAATATCTATTTGAGATAAGAATTGAGGTGATAATCCAAATGTGGATTGAAGAATTGTGAGCAAGTGAATGAAATCAAAGTGAAGGTGAATAGAAAGAGAATTGATTTGGCTAATAACCAATAAAGATAATACGTAGGATGTACGTATATTATTATATTCGCATAGTGATTTGATCCAAATTCGAGCACAGAATTTCGGGATGGTACATCGATTCGAGTTGGGTTTTTCACTCGATTTTCGATGGTGAACCTGGATATGGATTGTTGATTGATTTTGGATATTCTCTATCATAGTTAGGCTATGCAAGGAGAATGACGGTTTCTAATCAAGGAACCAGATCTGAGTTCGCACTAGGAAGTCGGGTGGACGATACTAGTTCGGAAGAGAAATTGTGTGATCCAGTGAGCGATCAGATTGATATTGCGTACGGGTGACATGAGTACATCGTATGAGTTGAACGAAATTGATTTCGAAAATTTATGAATAAAAACTATAAAAAAATTTGAAATACAATGGGAATTGGATATTTTTGTGAAACTAAAACCCATTTTCATAAAAGATGGGTAATATGGTAAATAACCATATAAAAGAGTGATCAAATTTAAATATTTGATTTGGGATTTGTAATATGATAAACTCCTCTTGTTGAGTCTAAGGCCATAAGAAAAGAGTATTGAAGTATAAAAATGGAATTTATACAAGTTTGAAGAGATCCAAAGTTTTTAAAAGTTATATATATATATATATATATATATATATATAAAGGTTCTTATGAGGATGATTTTGGGAAAAGGTTTTTGGAACCTATGGAATTTGGAAAGGTTTTTGATTTTTGGGGAAAGATCAATTTTGGAAATTTGGAAAGCCTTGTTATGAGAATTATCGATTTTGGGAGAATCGATTTTGAGAAAGGAGATTTATATGAGATTCATACTAGGTGTATGATATAGGAAGATACTATATGTGTATAGTATAAAGTGTTTTGAAAATGGCTATGGAGAAAAAGGCGCTCCTATGGAATGAACTTCTCAGGACTACCATAGGTTGGTACTGCCATAAGCCTCAAAGGGGGAGGTTCTAAAGTTGATCATGGAGGAGTCCGGACAAACTAGTTCCTGAGGATTATTGGGTAGCGAAAGTCGAGGGCGCTGTTGCCTACAAGGGCATTTGGGTTATGCTGTGACGATAGTATAACTCGATGTCGCTGCGATCTACTGCGGACCATAGCAGAAATCGTGTGGGCGGTGTCAACGATCTACGCTTGATTTTGTCGGGAAGGCAACGTAACATCGGTAGTATGCGATCTATGGTCGAGCGGAATGGAGAAGTTTCATTTATTTGGCAACGAAATTTGAGGGCGCTGTTGCCTATAGTTACATGGACTTTTTCTGTGATGGCAACGTAACCCAGGATGTAACTGCGATCTATAGCGGGTTTCATAGCATAATCGAGGGGCGCGGAGTGCCCACAACTATCAATGGATTTTGCCGGGATGACAACGTAACCATTAGGTAAACTGCGACCATGGATAGGGGTGATGATTTCCAGAGAATTCTCACCAAAGAAGTTTCCTTGATTTCAAAAATGTTTTCTATATTTTCAATAAAATTATTTTCCAAGTATTTTCACTTGGTGTTGGAAATGGGTGTGCTAAGTACTTATAGATTTTCAGTCTTATGCCTGATCAACGTATGAACGAATTTCTGTGAAAACAAGGATGGATTGGTTAAGACATCGAGTTATAGAGTATCTTTATAAAACTATTCTATAATATTTTTAATTGTTTTAAAAAATTTCAAAGAATAATTTTTCTGATAATAATCATTATAATAAATTATGGCTTCGTTCCTTTTCGAGGACGAAAAGATTCAAATGGGGAGGAATGTGATATCCCGGAATATCAAAAAAATTTAAAATGTGATAATCTCTTTTATAAATTAATTAAAATTGATAAAATTGTTATTTCAAACAATAATAATTGTGTTGTATATATATAGATTTTTATGAAAATTATTTTATACACGCTGAAATTGTATCTGTTTAAATACATGTATATATCAAATTAATTTTTAAATTGGATTTGGAATTTAATTTGTTTTTTAATATTTAAATTGAAATTTAAAAGATAGTTATTTATATCTTAAATCATACTTTGGTTTTAAAATGTATTATATTTGATTTTATTAAGAACATAAATTCTTTATATCATTTTATTTTTAATGGAATTTATTTATATCAATTAAAATATGTATTTATAAATTAGAAAATTAATTTTAAAAGCATTTTAAATCATTTTAAAAGTAAAATGTTCATGCAAAATTTACAAGTGCTTATGTATAGATCTTTCTAATTACAAGTGTAAGGTGATTTATTAATAAATTTGACAAATGTTAGATTTTAAGACAATTGTCATCATTTTTTTTTATTAAATCCTAATTTAAGTCTATAAAAAAAAATATATCTTTACTCTTCATTTTTTTCTTCGTATCTACATATTCAAAAGAAAATAAAGAAAAGAATAGTCTATAAAAAAGTTCAGTAAAAACAATAAGCAAAGGAAAACTTGTTCTCGAACATAAATTTGAAAACAAAGGCAAAGTCTAGATGTAAGCAAATCGAAATCAACTCAAGCAACAAGGATCAGTTCAGATTCAAACTTGCAAATAAGCATTCAGATCAAAATCAAAATATAAAGTCATGAAGGGAGAAAAATATATTTGCTCTATCCGTTGTTTACATAAACAGGTGAGTAACCACTACTTTAGAAAGTATCAACCTATTCTTTGTTTGTTGATATAGATGGATAAACTCATAAAGTCTGAAATATCTAGAATTTGCATGTGATGAAGGCTTGAAGTATGATATGAATTTTATTATGAATGACGTTAAAATGAATTTTATATTAATATATGTGATCAGGTCTAAAAAGGGCTAAGCATGCCTCTGTTGAAACATTACAAGTTTGAAAACCTGATTCAAAATTTTTTTAATCTTCCACTTAATTGATCTTTTGGCATTGATCCCTGAAGTAAAAATGTTTGTAGGTGAGTAAACATCATTTTAAAAATTGATTCAAGTAAAATTATTATGTAAATATTTCAGAAATAAAATACTTCAGTGGAGGACAAATCAATGTCAGAATTTGATTATCAAATTATCAGATTTTGAGTGTATAATTGAATTCGACTTCGAATTCTAGGATTTTTAAAAAACAAAACTAAGATTTTTAGACTTTTAATTAGTGAGATATTGCAAGATGATTAGTTTTGGGTTAATGGTAGATTGCAGTCGATCGAAGATGGTTTGAACTATTACATGTTCTATGTTTTCTAAAGTTTGAAAAGCTAATTTTAAAATTTAAATTTAAAACTGATTTGAACTATTATGTTTAAACTATTTGAATTAAAAGTTTTATGCTTTAATTTGAGAAAGGTTTAAGTATTTTAAAAACTTAAGTTTTAAAAGGCAATCATAAATTAAAAAGATGAAATGTTTTTAAACATGTTTAATTTTAGTTGATTAATGTAATTGTTTTATCTTGAAGTTAGTTAAGTTTTTATGATTAAAGATTACTTAAATTAATAAGGAATTTCAAGTTAAATTAATTAATAATTTAGGATTAATTAATTTATAAGGTTTAAGGATTAATTAATTGTTAATTAAGAATTAGTTAGGGTTGAGTATAATTACTTAAGGTAATTAATGAAGTGTAATTACTTAGTGTAGTAATTAATGGATAATTACAGGCTATAATTAATTAATGGGTAATTATTTGATGGAAAGTAATTAAACAATAATTTCTCAGTGGAAGTACTTAAGTGTTAATTATTCAATGTAATTAATTAAAGTATTAATTAATTAATTAAGAGGTTAATTAATTAATGTAAGTAATTAAGAATAATTAAATACTGAATGTGATTAATCAAGGTTGATTAATGAATGTGGTAAGTTAATTAAGTTCTAATTACTGAACGTAATTAGAGAGGATAATTAGGGAATGATTAATTAATGGTTTGTAATTAATTATTGTTAAGCAAGCAAGATTAAAAGTGATTAAAGTAATTAATTTGATTTAATTAGGAATGGGTGACTAATTAATCTTGCTTATGAATGATTGGTTGATATATCTGATACGAAATTTGTGATATGATATGTTTGTCTTAAACGGTGATTATGTGGTTATCTGTCGATGATGAATTGCTGTGTAAAAAAGTGACATCTTGTGATTAAAGGTTGATTTGTGATTCACTTGAATTGTGTGGGTTAAGATGGCATTGAATTCGAAAAGACTGAAGTCGGGTATTAGTAAACACCCGAAACCACTTCGATTTGTAATATATAAATTTTTGTACAGATTTGACATGTGAAATCAATAGTCTGGAATGGAATGATTTAAGTGAATTGGACCCTTTGATCTAAGTTTTGGTACATAGAAATTGATGAATGTAATAAGTGTTGTCTATACCAAACTTGTGAATTTGTAAAATTGGTATGAGTTACCCTGGTTTTATGTAAGTTTTATGCTATTGTATTCCATGTTAGATGGTGTTACTTTGATATATGCTTGAATCAGACGAGTATTACAGGTTTTCAGGTAAGGATGTTTTGGAGCTCAGGAGGCGAGCTTGATGGCAGGAATGTATGGAGAGTGTTCCCCTGTGTATATATTGTTGATTGTCTGCGACATGTGATACTAACTATCCAGTGTTTGTGTAAATATTGAAAACTCTAATGTATTAAATGTAAATTTACTGATACAGCTTTCTTTGTATAAATGATAGTATTTGATATTATATTTTGATCCGCTGTGAATGTGAAAATTTGTGTTTTGTTTCTATTTCTTCTTCTATCTCGTTTCTTCTTTCCTAATATCTGGAATTTTCGAGATCGAAAATTTCGGGTCGTTACATTTATGATTTGGGATTTGGTTAAATTTATAATTTAGAAATTCGAATTGTTTTGGAATTGATTTGTGAATAGAAGAAGCTATTTTTTATATCAAGTATTTTTAACATCTAAACCATTTAAGTGGTGGAAGTATGTTTCAAAGTTATGAGTTTCAAAGTATTATGATTTGAAAGTGTTATATTTCAAGTGTTTTTTATTTCGAAGTGTTATAACTTTGAAAGTGCTATGATTTTGGAAAAGGATATATTGAAATGAAAATGATATCGTATCGATTTGGTTTTGAAAATGGAAATGATATCAAATTTATGTGGTTTGAAAAGGGAATGATATTTCGGTTTTAAAGTATAAACTATTTTGAAAATGACCGCGATGTCATAATAACGTTAGGTTGTTAATGAGATTGGGATCGGTACTCTCTGCCAACTCCGAAAACCACTTTAACAACCGTGTACGTGGTGGTGATTCTATAATGAAATAGGATGGTGGCGACGTCCTATTGAGGTATATACGTGGACCCGACTCCCGTGAGTTTGCATAAGGTGGCTAAAGCATGAGCGATTCTCGGGCTAATGAGGTAGCTCCTCTGATCGGACACACTACTTCGATAATATATTCTGACTTTTGATTGATTTGGTGGCCATATTTGATTTTTTATTTCGGGGTGTGGCTCGAGATAGGCGGTAGCTGCAGCTATGCGTTACTACCAGCCCGGATGGGTAATTGGTATATCTACCCTGGCATTGCCTAGTTGTGATGTGTCACCTACCCTAGCGTGCCTTGTACGATTTTGGTTTTATGCCGAAGCCTGTGGAGTATCCTCTTGTGGCTTCCCGATCAGGAGGACTATGACACTGGATAGACAACTGGGACTATTATGTGATAAGGGGGATATGGGTAACTCCTTAACGCTATTTTAAAGTAAGGTTACTTTACTTCTAGACACTATTATAATACCGTATATTACTATATAGTAGATAGTTTAACGGATCCTTAGGAGATGTAAATCTCGAACATCTCTTAAGTTACCACACTCACGTTAGACACTGGATAGGAGCTGTCAAACCCCGTAAACATCTTTGACGTAGTTCCACTCATATTTTACCATTGATTTAACTTACATAAGATATTTCAGTTCTGACTCGAGTGTTTTGTCTTTTCAATTCGCTCGGGTGAGCCTGAGCATTTCAGTGTTTGAAGACCTTATTGCTGGAGGACGAAGACGAAGACCGTATTATTATTTATTATATTTCACTACATCATGTATTCCGCTACATTATCTATTATTCTCTGACATGTGTAACTCTGATCTGTGTTGTATAAGTATAATCAAATGTTTTGTAGAACAGCTTCGTGAACTGTTATATGATTATTATCTTTTGTCATTCCGCTGCAAGATTCTATTCTGTTTTCTTTATTTCCCTATTTTTTTCTTATTTGCCCCAATACCAATCCGCCCTTCTATATGATTTTAGTCAACATGTTTGTCTGCTTCAATGTACAAAAAGGTGGGATGTTACAACAAGATTAACAACCTTCTTCCTTAATCGCTTTATATCTTGAACGTCAATCCAAATAGGGCACCTAAGAATGGTTAGGTTAGGCTAAACCTCCAAATCAACTTGTTGTCCCAGTTCAACTATCATCGAAGGGTCGTATACATACTTACATAAATGAGATACATGAAATACCTTGTGCACATCTGATAGTCGATCTTATAACTCCGCTTTATACGCGAGTTTACCAATCCAGTCCAGTATGGGAAAAGGACCAATATATCGAGGGGTTAACTTCCCTGTCTTCCCAAATCTCACAACTATTCTCGAAGGAGAGACTTTTACAAGTACTAAGTTCTCGACTAAGAACTCTAGATCCCTACGCCTTTGATCTACAGGACACTTTTCCCAATCTTGCACTTCCTTCATCTTTCTTCCACTATCAGCTACCTTCTCATTGGCTTCTAAGATTATGTCGGGTCTAAGAATATGTCTATCTCGAGATTCTACACAAGACGAAGGAGAACGACATGGACGACCACAAAAAGCTTTGAAAGGGGCCATACCAATGCTTGCTTGATAACTGTTGTTGTAATTGAATTCGACTAAGGGTAAATGAACTTCCCAAGAACCCCCGATGTCTAGAATGCATGCTCATAATAAATCTTCTAAGATCTAATTCACTCTCTGTTTGCCCATCTGTTTTAAGATACTAAGCTGTACTTAGACTTAGCTCAGTCCCTGAAGCAGTATGCAGTCCCATCCTAGAATCTACTGGTGAATATTAGGCCTTGGTCACTTATAATACTACGAGGAATCCCATGAAGTCTCACAATCTCCTTCATATACAAACTCGCTAGGCTCGTAGCAGTCCTGGTCAGCTTAAAAGGAATGAAATGGGCACTCTTGGTCAGTCGATTGACTATAACCCAAATGCCATCATTACCTCTTCTTGACTTAGGAAGCCCATAAATAGAGTCCATGGAGATCTGTTCCCACTTCCACTTTGGGTCTCAAATGGCTGAAGCAGTCCAGCTGTCTTTTGTTGGTCGCTCTTAATCTGCTGGCAATTTGCACAACGACTCACAAGGATTGAAATATCTCACTTCATCCCCTTTCACCTGAACACCCTCTTTATATCTTTGAACATCTTAGTCACTCCTGGATGAAAGATAACTTTGAATGGTGGTATTCGGCTAACACTTCTTGCCTGAATCCATTAAAATCTAGAACACAAATACGCCTATTCATTTTCAATATGCCCTAGAGATCAATTCCAAAGTTAGAAACAACACGTTCTTCAACATCCTTCTTAAGTTGAGCCAAAATAGGATCTGCCTCTTGACTAGATGCTATTCTCTCTAACAATACTGGCTTAACTTCTAGGTTGCAACCATTTCTACATTCCCACTCAGTGCATCAGGAACGACATTTGCTTTTCTAGGGGTATAAAGAACCTCTAAATCATAAGAAGCGAGAACTCTAGCCATCTCTGCTGCCTCAAATTCAAATCTTTCTAGGTAAAAAGGTATTTAAAGTATTTGTGGTCCATGTATAACTCAAACCTTTCGCCCAAAAGATAATGCCTCCACATCTTTAGTGCTAAGACAATAGCCAAAAGCTTCAAATCATGCATAGCATAATTTTTCTCATGCGGCTTCAGCTGTCGACTCGCATAGCCGATAACTTCCCTATGCTACATAAGAACTGCTGCCAATCTGGTTCCACAAGCATCTATGTACACGGTTAAACCTTTGCTCCCACCTGGAATGGTTAAAATAGAAGCGTTCATTTACTTATCTTTCAATTCATTGAATGCTTGATCACACTTAAAAGTCCAAATGAACTTAACATCTTTCTTTGTTAACATCACCAGATGAGAAGCAGTCTTCGCGAATTCCTTGATAATCTATGGGAAAAACCAGCCAATCCCAAGAAATTTTTAACTTCCGTCGCACTTTCAGGCTTCTTTCGGTCTTGAACCGCAACAACTTTAGCTGAATCCACTGATATGCCTTCTCTCGAAATAACATACCCTAGAGACCTAACTTCGGATTTCCAAAAATGGCACTTGGAAACCATAGCCTTCGACCCATGGCTTCTTAAGGTATCGAGTACAACATGGAGAAGATATTTTTGTTCCTCCTCTGTCTTTGAATAAAAAAGAACGTCATCAATAAAGACGAAAACAAGTTTATTAAGAATATCTCGAAATATTCGATTCATTAAGTCCATAAAATAAGCGGTGCGTTAGTGAATACAAACGGCATAGCTAACCACTCGTAGAAATTTTTTGCAGTCCAAAAGTTGTCAAGGGAACAATATCCTCTGCCATTTTTAATTGGTGGAAACCGATGGCAAGATCTAATTGAGAAAATATCCGAGTACCGTGGAGTTGGGCAAACATATCGTCGATCCTTGGTAAATGATATTTATTTTTGATGGTCCTTTTGTTCAACTTCTGATAGTCTATGCACAACCTTAGAGAACCATTTGTCTCTGTAATAAAGACAACTAGTGATCCCCAACTCGAGGTACTACGTTGGATCAAGCCCTTCTACAACAGGTCATAAGTCTGCCCTTCTAACTAAGTCTTCTCTTCCAAAGCCATCCTTCGTAAGGGTTGTACAATAGGTCTGGTTTCTAGAACCAAATCAATACAGAACTCGACTTCCTAGGTAAACCTTGCACCTTATCAAAAATATCCATGAAACCTTGAACAACCGGCACATCTCCTAGCTCCGCTTTAGCCACTTCGAGTGAATAGTGAAAACTGCTTATTGACTTTTTAGGTTCTTCACAACAAATATCAACACCAACATCTTCAGCATCGCTAACTTTGATGAGCCTTCTACCACAAGCCAAGATAGCTTTAAACTTAGATAACTAATCCATTCCTAGCAAGAATCTAAAACCCATTAACCCAAGAACAAAGAAGTTAAAAGGAAAGAGATGATTTCAATAGAAACTAGGTACATTTAGACACACGGTATCACGATTTTTCAGACCTCCAATTAGGTTTGACACACAAAGAGGTTTACTTATGACAACATATTTAAGGTTTAGTTTATTCATTAGATCATAAGAAATAAAAACTATGGGAAGCTCTTGCATCAAATAATACCCTAACAGGAATAGCATGGATGGATAATGTACCTTGCAACACATGCTTCCCTTTTTGATCTAAAGAAGTGGATGGTATCTCTTCAATAGTAAAATTCTATCCTTGAGATCCTTTTTAGGAAATGGCCACTCATTCTTCATATTTCCTGGCTGGCTGCAGTAGAAACATGTAGCAATCGGGCAATGATTTGCAAAGTGGCCCATCTTATTGCACTTGAAACAAAGAATGTTGGCTAAGTTGGTTTTCTTGTTCTGTGCTAGAGCGCCATCTTTGGGTTTCTTTCCTGCACCCTGCTTCTTTCCCTGAAACTTACGCTTGAAGTTTGGCTTTCCTTCAACTAGTATAAATGATAAAGGCTTAGCACTTACTACTAGTACTACATCCTTCTGACTCCTTCCTTAATGTCAAGAGCCTCAAACCTCAAAGCCATGCTAATAATGTTAGTGAAAGTAACCATAAGATGATTTGTCATTTCACGATGGAACTCTGGTCGCATTCCATTTACAGACATTTCATTTTTCTTGAGTGGTGTGTCTATCAATCCATGTCCAAAATGGGACAAAGCATTAAACATATGCTCATACTGCGTCACCATCATATTACCTTGCTTTAAATCAATGGAACTTCTAAATAATTAGTTCTTTCGGCTTTCGGAATAAACTATGCTTCAAAAACTTCCTTCAACTGGGCCTAAGAAAACCCTTCCTCCGGAGTACTAGCTGTTTCCAAATCCCACCAATCCATTGCCGACTTTTGGGGTTAACGCGATGCGAATAGCAGTTTCTCCGCATCCTCCAATCGAAGATCTCCAAGTATTCTTTTAGAAGTTTGAATCCACAACTACACTCCAAGAATATCTTTAGTCCCATAGAATGGTTTTCCATCCAAAGTGCTAAAATTCTTACACAAAGCCCCAAAGTTCATAGGGGTTTGAACTTGCACTACCATTTTCTCTACTAGATCAACGGCTAACATGGTAGCATTTCTAGGTACCATGCTATTGGTAGCCGTGCTAGTTCCAACTCTCCTCCCTCCTCTTCTTGTATTCGTTTTATATTATCTGAATAAATAAAAGGTGTCTTTAGAATACAAAAATAGGATTAAAATGGTTTAAGGAAATAACACCAAAGGATCTAAAACGAGACTTTAGAGAATAAATATTATTATTATAAAATTTGCAAATATTTTTTCTCAAGATTAACTCATTCTAGGGTATCAATTACCCTATCTCTAGTAAGTTGTACCCCAATCAAGCTAAGGTGCTTGCTCAACCAAAGCTCTGATGCCAACTATGACGACTACCTTTCTGACCATTGAGAATTACACTTAATACATCCATTGTATTCATGTGTCTTTGCCCAAGTATTTGAAAGACGGGTTGTCATGTGGTAAAATATTAGAATAGAACAGTAATCTCACAATAGAATGGTTAAATAAAACCTTAAAAAAAGACAGTGCATATGGTTACTCCCTGACATTGAGTTATCAAAGTTACAACAGAAGTACTACTATCAGTCTTGGTAGTTATAACAACCTGCCTTTAAATATACATACATAGAGCCAACATCTCATTAAAGCGGAAATGAATAGCTAAATAGATAAGGAGCCTCTTGCTCGTTCACCATCTTCAAAAGAGCCCAAAGCAACCTGTCATTTTCAGACTACTCAAATATAAATGAGTACCCGAGAGTTTAGGGAAAACAAATAATTTGGGTCAGATAATAAGTCTGGTATGAGTAAACTCCAAATAAAAGAGATAGAACACACAGAACAACCGGTGAGACCACATCGCAAAAACGCAGAATGGGTGTAACGACCCAGGTTTTTGGACCAATCAGAATCACCAAAAAAGCATCCGTTCTAAAACTACGAATGAAAACTACCAACTAAATACATAATATTTGATAAATATTCAACACTATTAAATGTATAGGATACAATTTTGATTGTACAAGTTATCGGAGTTATAAATTTAATCTACTAGGTGTGCTTTAATACGTACCAAATACAAATACAAATAAATCTACTGCTGCAAAACTCTGATGAGAGAGACAACAATAGGTGTTTTGGTAACTCAATAAACATGACAAATGCAGAATAAAATAGTAAGCCGGATAAATACATCAATACACGATATATAGCAAACAGTAAACAAAAAAATGTTACGCTATTATTAGGCTGCATCACTAACACTTGTGACTGCCTACGTACCCCTATCTAATAGGTACCCAAATAGGCAACAGGATCAAGCCAACGTAGTTCTCCTATCACAAATAGGACTCATGGAGCCTACGATGCAACAAACAATATGCAATTCTCAAAACTACCCACTTAGGCTTAATCTTCAATTTTAAATTTTCAAATCTAACTACCATTACAGAAATTATCTCTTTGGACTTTATTCTCAAATTCTTATTTCAAAACTTCTTAAATATATATATACGAGTATGGTGGCATGTCCGTTGGATGTGTGCCAAGAAGGAAGTGTGAAAATTTTGTGTGTGCTATAGTTATGGTGGTGATATATATACACACAAACACACATACATACATATATACACAGATATATCGACTACTTTGGCACATGCGATGCATGTGCGAAGGAAGGGTATTATAAAAGATTGATTGAAAGATTTTTTTTAATCTTACAAAATGACTGTAATGCGAGGATTCCTGTTATGTGAAGTGTTTTATGTGTAATTACTTATTACATAGAAACTGAAATGCTATTTAACGTGTTTTGCATTAATTCTTTGAAATAACTTATTTATGCTGAAATAGGTAATTTAGTTGTTTGTTGATTTATACTTCAATGGTTATACAATATAAAGATTTTTGATAGCCACCTCTCGTTATTTTATTTCCAATTTAGAAAAATCTTTTTATAATGTTATCCAATCTTTTTGAAAACTGAATGTAAAACAATTTTGTAAATTTTTTGTAGAGGATGTTGTATGAAGTGTCCACCCTAGAATTAAAACCTAGCTTCGCCATTGGCCCTACTTGAAGCGAACCTCTAATCCAACCATTGTCTTATTATTTTTCCATTTATTTTTCCTATTCTATTTACTTTAATTGTTGACTTAGGTTCACTTGAAAGTTGTTCAAACCGAAAATATAGATATTTTAGTTTGCTGAAGCAGTACTTCATACTATGAAATCTAAGCATGCAAATATGCACTAATTAATAGTGTAGTACTTGTTTTGATTAAAAGGGAAACTATTGAATTATGGCCCATGGAATCTTGGATCCGCATGATCTATGTGCATAATGATCTGAATATTTGGACATCCAGTTAAGGACTTTTTAAAGTTCTGTATTCGTGTACGGTTATCCCATATCAGTATTTACACCTCCTTATATTAATATTATCAATTTTGATATGTTTTGTTCATGTGCATTGGCGGGTAAATATCTACAATATTTCAACTTATCGCACTACTAAAATTTGTCTAAATGTCTATATATCTAAATTTTAATAACCACGTTATGCTGAGTTTCTAAATTTAACTCTTTAGGATGTAGCCTAGTTTTGATAGTAAAGTCATCTTCTCGGTTATTCAACAATTTTCAAACTCAAACTGTCCACAAATTTTTTAAAGTTATTCATGAGATTTTTCCCATTGCTGAATTTTGCTAAAGCTGTTTATAGTTCATTAGTATGGTGAGTTTATACATTTAGCTCTTTATAATATAGCATAGAACATATTAAGATAACTAAAATAAGATGTTTTCTTATTTACGGATAAAATGGGTGCGTGTAAACGGATGAGGAAAAAGAACATATCAAGATAATTGATATCGGCTATCGTTCCTATGGTAAACCATTGTTTTATCCATACAACATTCAAAGTCTACTCTTCTGATGGCATATTGGTAAATAGTTTTGCAAGTAATATTAATAGGTGTAATTGAATATATATACAGTATAATTGAATATATACAGTACTGAATAGTCATAAATTTTTATCACAAAAGGAAAGTTAGATTAAGCAGACACAAATTAGTTTAAATTTCCACTTTGTACGCCTAAGTTTATATTGCTACTTCGTATCGTTACATGGATGAAAAGTAGAAAACTGCCAATCTAAATCCCTTGATAATCATCCTTGATCTGCAGTTTCCATTCTGTTCCTATAGCCACTCCCTCTTCTCTGCCTCTTTTCTAGCATGATTGTTGCTGCGTTAGCATGACTTTGAATGCTATGCTACTTATATTTGTACATAAGTAGAAAAGTCACAACAGCTAAAGAAAGACATGACATATATTTTCTTATTTTGCGCAATTGGCTACCTACACATAACTATTTGCCGAGATGAAAATGGCCAACAATGAATACCCAATCACACTGTTTAAAGAATAAAGTATACATCTTTAATTCGACCCTCCATTAGGTATCTAAACTCATCAACTGAGGCAGAGGATAACAACTTTGATCATGAGATGATGCTTCGTGTCAAATAAATCGGTAAAACGATGATGGAACGATACAATGATGAATCGATGAATTGATAATACCCAAGATAAATGCCAAAATCCGTTGATCTCGCAAGATACCGGATTCTAGCTATCTTTAACACGTTGATCACGCACGATACCATTTTAGAAGATCTACGATTCTTCGACGTTGATCTCGCGCATGAGATTCCGTGAACCGGCTTCAAAATCGTTGATTCGAGCGCACTTGAATAACCGAAAATGAAGAAAGGAGATAACACTCAACTTCCAATTTTAAAGAGGCACAAAGCACTCAAACAAAAGTTTATTCAAAATCAACTTACCCAAATGGTACAACTCACCCGCTATTTATAGGATTTACACACAGCAGCACACGACTCAAGATTTAGCCCATACGGTTTACATCACACCAACGACCTAACATATTCACACGTCCGCGACTTAATCATCACGCGACCTACGACCTAAGTGATATACAAGCGACATAACAAATATAACCATATACAACATTACACGACTCTCGACTTAATAAGAAACAACATACGACTTAACGTATTTTGCAACGACAACACATATTTACAACAACACATCATCTCGAGCGACTTATCATCTGACAGTAACATGGAAGACTCACGACCTAAGAATCCACGGCATAGAGTGAGCGACTTAAAGGAACGACTTAAGAAGACGTGGCAGCGACATATGAAGGCAGCGGCATAAGGTCCCTTGCGCCCTAAGTTTCAACATCAGGTGAGCGACTTAAGGTCGAATGACCTAAGAACAAAATCCGTTCTCATTATGTGCTGTAGGTTAGGACGTGATTCCTTAGGTCATTCCCGACTTAAGATTTGTTCGCGACCTAAGCTTGAGCGACCTAAGGATATGCGTGTTAGTTCGCTTGTAATGCTAGGTCGTTCGTTAGGTCGCTCGCGACTTAAGGTGGTAACTCGCTGGCAACTGTAGATGGATGACTTAGGCGCTGCATCATCCTCCCCTAGTTGAAGAGAATTCGACCCCGAATTCACACTTTCTTTTCCTTCGACACACTTATCCCCGTGATATGGAATAAAGTGTTTGACTTGAAAACGTCGACGGTATGGATATGGTCCGGCAATCATAACCGATAAGCATTATCATTGATCTTCTTCAAGATTTCTATTGGTCCAATCTTTCGAACCTTCAATTTGTTGTAAGTTCCAACTGGAAAACGATCTTTTGTCAAAACTGCATAAACAAAATCGCCCTCTTTGAAGTTTACACTCCTTCGCTTCTTATTTGCCAGTTGCTTATACTTCTCATTTGACTTAAGTAATCGTTCATGAACAGTCCTGTGAAACTCCTGCAACTCATTCACGAAATCACAAGCTCGTTTAACTACCCCTTTCTGAAATGGAACTATTGACAAATCCAACGGTCCCTTCGGCATTGTTGAATATACTACTTGAAATGGACTGAATCCAGTACTTCGATTAACAGCATGATTATATGCGAATTCTGCCTGACACAACTTAACATCCCAGCTCTTCAAATTATTCTTCACAAGACATCTCAACAGGTTTCCCAACGATTTGTTCACTACTTCCGTTTGCCCATCAGTTTGTGGATGATAGGCGCTACTAAAATTCAGCTTAGTCCCAACCATCTTCCATAGACTCAACCAAAAATGACTTAGAAATCGAGTATCCCGGTCAGAAATAATGGTCTCAGGTAGCCTATGTAGTCGATAAACCTCTTTAAAGAACAATTGAGGAACACGGACTACATCAGCGGTCTTTTTACAAGCTATGAAATGTGCCATCTTCGAAAATCTATCCACCACAACATATATAGAATCATTTCCTCGTTGAGTTCTTGGCAAACCTAAAACAAAATCCCTGCTAGTATCAACCCATGGTCTAATAGGCACGGGCAATGGCATATACAATCCTGCATACGTAGCTGTCCCTTTGGAAACTAGACATATGTGACATCTCTGCACAAATCTTTCAACTTCTTTCCTCATGGAAGGCCAAAAATATGATTGAGAAATCAACTTCAACGTACGTTCTCTTCCCACATGTCCTTCTTCATGCCATTCTTTCACAATCTTCATTCGCAAACTGCACTATGGTATACACAACCGATTTCCTTTAAATAGAAAACCATCTACCAACACATACTAATCCGTCTTCCCTTTCTCGACTTCATCTATAATCTTAGCAAGTAAGGATCCTCAACAAACAATTCTAGAAGTACATCAAACCCCGCCACTTCAACTCTCATCGTACTCAACAAATGATTCCTTCTACTCAATGCGTCTGCCACACGATTAGTAACTCCCGACTTATGCTTTGCAACAAATGTAAACTGTTGCAAGTATGCGATCCATGAATCATGCCTGGCTGCAATCTTATCATGTCCCTGCAAATGTTTCAATGCTTCATGATCCGTATATAACACAAACTCTTTATAAAACAAGTAGTGTCTCCAGTGCTTTATGGCTTGGACAATAGCATAGAACTCCAAGTAATAGGTACTGTATCTTGTCTTGGCTCCAGAAAGTTTCTCGCTAAAATAAGCAATTGGTTGACCCTTCTGACTTAATACTCCACCAAATCCAACCTTAGACGCATAAGTATCTAGCTCAAAGAGCAACTGAAAATCCGGGTATCTAAGCATCGGTGTTGTAGTCAAGAGTGTCTTGATCTGTTGGAAAGCAGAATCAGCCTCTTCAGTCCACATAAACTGCTTCCCTTTCATACAATCTGTCACTGGTGCCATCATGCTACTGAAATGTGGAATAAACCTTTGCTAGAATGATGCTAACCCATGGAAACTTCTCACTTCAGTTGCAGTCCTGGGTTGTGGCCAACCCTTGATTGCTTCAACTTTGCCTTGATCCACATGAATACCTTCCTTGGACGACACATGCCCCAAACACAAAACACTGTGTATCATGAACATGCACTTCTTTGTTGCCGCGTAAAATTGCTCATGATGAAGTATCATCAACACTTTCCGCAAGTGCTGTAGATGTTCTTCTGTGCTTCCACTGTATATCAATATATCATCAAAGTATACCACCATGAATTTTCTAATAAACGGTTGAAAGATCTGATTCATCACTCGCATAAAAGTACTAGGTGCATTCGAAAGACCAAACGGCATGACCAGCTACTCATACAGCCCTTCCCGTGTCTTGAATGCAGTCTTCCATTCGTCCCCCGGTCGAATTCGAATCTGATGATATCCACTCTTCAGATCAATCTTTGAAAAAATAGCAGCTCCATTCAACTGGTCTAACAAGTCATCCAATCTTAGCATCGGAAATTTGTACCTCACTGTAATCTTATTTAGTGCTCGACTATCTGTACACATTCTCCAAGTTCCATCCTTCTTCGGCACTAACAATGCTGGTACTGCACAAGGACTTAAACTTTCTTGTACGCGCCCTTGTTCCAGCAACGCTTCCACTTGTCTACTCAACTCTTCGTGCTCCCTTGGACTCATTCTATAGTGTGGTCTATGTGGTAACACATCTCCCGGAACAAGATCAATATGATGTTGTATGTCTCTCAACGGTGGTCATTCTTTGGGCAACTCTTCAGGAAATATATCTTCAAACACCTTCAACACTGGCTTAGCTTCCTCGGGAATTTCAACCGTTTCACTACTTTCACGTCCAATCAACAGAAATACTTCAGGCTCATCCTCCACTTCTTTGAAAAACTCCTTCAAAGATAACATAGTCTTTAGTTCTTCGATTTCCTCCAGCTTGCTTTCATCTTGTTGTCCCTGTTTAGGAACTAAAGTGATTCTAGTGCCCTCAAACATGAAACTATAGCAGTTGGTCCTTCCATCGGGTTGCATAGCTCTATCGTATTGCCGCGGTCTCCCCAACAACAAATGACATACATCCATATCTACCACGTCATACAAAATTTCATCTTTATACTTCTTTCCGATGGAAAAAGTTACACAAACTCTTCGACTAACCTTCACCTCCCCACCTTTCTCAACCAAGCTAATTTGTAGGGTGTAGGATCTAGATTAACCCTAGAGGAGGGGGGGTGAATAGGGTTATAGCAAATTTTCTCGAATTAAACACAGAAATATAATAGCAGAAATAAATATGCTGAAAAGTAAATCACACACAAAATTTACCCAGCTTCGGCAACCCCTGCCTACTGCTGCACTCACAGATTTCTATTAGAATTAAAAAGTATCACGCTTACAAACACGCTACTAGACTCGCAGACCCTTTTGCTCCTGCTCACAAACACTCTACTAGACTCGCACACCCTGCTCCGCCTATAGAGTTTCGCTCACTCGCAAACACCGCTCCCACCTATAGAGCTTTGCAAACTCGCACACCCTGCTCACTGAACTAATTCAAAATAGACAATCTGACACTACCTAAACCTAGGTGGTGATTTACCAAGATTCTTTGGTTCGTAAAATAAAAAACAATAATTAAGAAACAATAGAAAATAACCCTAAAAACTAATTAATATAATAAAGCCTTAAATTAAAAACAAAACCCCCCCTTTTTTTTTTAATAAGACCGGCCCACTTAAACCCATTCCTTTCTTTGTTATCTCCAGCCCGATCCCCTTTTGTCTTGTTCGTGAGAATAATGGCGGCTTCGTTCTGATTAGGGCTTCGTTCCCTTTGTTCCAGTTAGGGCTTCGGCTCTTTGTTCCAATTAGGGCTTCGGCTCCTTCAATTGATCTGAGATATGTTGCGCTAGCTCGCTACTTCTCTGATGGTTGACTATTGCTCGTTTTGCAGTTGCTCGATCGAGTTCGTGGCTTGTGAATTCGGTATGTACTGTCTCCTTTTGCTTTTCTAAATTGATACTTGAACTCGATAATTTAATTTGCCAGTGATGATTGGGTTATATATGCGTTCGAATTCGTGTTTGAATTTGTCAATTTGTTCATCTCGGCCACTCGATTACACTTGGATGCTTGTGATAAAATCTGACTTTGTCAATTTCGTATTTCTAGTAGCTTGATTCACACGGCTTTGAATTGCCTTGCTTATCACGGTTTTGATTTTGACTGGTTCACAATTGGCTTCGGCCTTTGAATTTGACTATGTTCTCTGTGTTGCTTCTGGCTTGACACACCTGTAGCATGGTCGATTTGCTTGGCCACCAACTGTTTCGAATCTGCACTGATGAATTTTGTTTATCCACTGATGCCTTTGACTTTACACGGCATTGATTTTCTGGCACTGTTTTAATTCATTGTGATATATCACTGCTTGATATTCATTTGCATCTATATTGTCAATATCAATATCTGCTTCATTCTGGTTTCATACATGTTGATGCTTGTGTATATTTCCGCTATATATGCATTGTGCTTGCCTGTTGCACTCACTTACTTGCTGTCGTAGACGTTTTGAACTGCATACTTCTTGTTGCAGTCTTGTACAATGCTCGGCCATGTTAGTTTCATATGCATATTTGTGCATATTGACCATGTTGATGTTCTGTTTATTGCTTTTGGAATTTTCACTTCCTTCTGTCCATGTTGGTACTGGCTGTTGTTGAGTTGTTGTGATGTCAGTTCGTCTCTTTGAATTCTTGTAGTTGATTATTTCTTGGTCATTGCACCGATTCTTGGTGGCATTTGGTTCTGCACCATATTGTATGCAGTGTTGCATTGACATGTTGTAGCTGTACTGTCTTGCGCTCGAGTATTTGCTGTTGCATACATGAGTTTGATATTGTCACAGCTCTACTGTGTCATGGTGATGCATTCTTGAGTCTTTGTGGTCTGCACTTGTAGTTGGACTTGATTTGTGCCTTGTCCATTCTCATGTGTTCATCCCTTTTGTTGTTCATCTGCACTGTTGCCTTGTTGACTGTGTTGTTGCATTGTATTCTGGTCTTTGTAGTTGTTGCTTGGGTTTGTACAGTGTTGTACTTGTTGTCTTTGACCTGAGCATGTTTATATTGAACTACCTCCTGTACTTGTATTCTGGTTCTTCATGTAGCCTTTTGGTCTGACTGTTGCTTCATGTTGCCTTCAGTAGCTTCACTGTTGCATTTGTATACTTGGTCGAGTCCATTTGCATTCTGTAGGCTTGTACTGTCCACTGCCATCTGTTGCACTGTTGTTTCATTATCACTGCTCTATGTTGTCACTTGATTCTTGTATTACTACCCTTGTGTCTGCACTTGTGAACTTTGTTGCATTCATGTCTTCGGCTGTTTGGTCTGAACTTGACGTTGCAGTTTGTATCACTGTTTCATTGTTGTTGCTTCACCACTGAACATTTGTCCATGTTCTTGCAGTCTTCATGACTGTACTGTTGCAGTCGAGTTGTATTCATGTACACTTGTGGCTTGAACTTGAACTGTTTGTAGTCAATTGCTTTGTCTATTTGCCTTGAGTTGAACATATCTTGGGTTTGACCTTGTTTTTGATTTCTGTGCTTTTGTTTGATTTTTTGCACACGAGTTGGCGAGGCAGTGCACACGTGTACAAATGTATGTGTGTGTACTGCAGCCACTTATGTATACCTGTCCCTGTAATATCTATGTGCACGACTTTGTGATGAAATCAAGTGTGAATGATGACGAACAACCCAAGTAACTGAGGCAAATCATATTTTCAAAAATCGTATTTCATTTTATATTGCAAAAATATTTCTTTTTCAATTTTACTGCGTTAGTGAATATTTTTGCAGATTGCTCAGATGCTGGATTCAAACTGGATTATAGTTGAAGACAAAAATATGAGTGTGAGTGATATGTAGTAAGGTTGTGATATAAATGTGAAAAGTCATGTATTGTAGTCAAAATTGTATATGTATAGTGAGAGCATGAATTTGTACTATTCAAGATTGTAATAAATATTTGTTTGAATAAAATTTCTGTTTGAATTCAAAACCTGTGTAACTTGTTCTGTTTGAATTCAAATTCAAATTCTGTGTAATTTATTTTATTCAGCAAATATTTATTTAATCCATGAAAAACAAAATAGTACATTACCAAATACATTTAAATGAATATATATGTTTATTATCATCAAACAAAAACATATAAGCGCATATTCAACAATCTCCCCCTTTTGATGATAACAAACATATATTTAAGATTTTGACCGTGTTAAATGTATTTGACCAATTATATACTCTAATTGCTCCCCCTATTTAAATGCTTCCTCTCTACATGATGCTCCCTCTACATATATGCATACGAATAGAAATATTCAAAAAAGCCTAGATGCATATGGAAAAATTATTTGACCTTTGCTTGATTCTATTTGACAAAATCTTAACTATTCTCTCCCCCTTTTGTTATCAGCAAAAGAATAATAGTGTTAGAGAAAAATAGAGATTAAGTGATCAATATTAATCCAACATTAAACTCAAATTGAATATAAATATTAAAATTCAATAAGAATCAAACAAAAACCATAACTACCCTTGTTAGGCGCATATTCCACATTTAGAAATGATGGAAATTGATGTTCATATAAAATCATACAGTTGAATCTTCTTGTGGTATTTATATCAGGAATTTGAATATCTACTAATCATGCATAACCGTTAGGACTTTTAAATGAGATCAGTAGTATTCGAATTTAATTTTAAAAAATGAAATCAAGTATCTTCTAACCTCGCATGACCGTGAGGACTTTTAAATGGGATTAGAATCAACTTGTCTATTTAAGCAATTAATTTTGATATGCGTTCCATACATGCATAACCGTGAGGACTTTTAAATGAGCATGGAAGCACATAATAAAAAAATTCAAGTAATTCACCCATGCATAACCGTGAGGACTTTTAAATGAGAGTGAATACTTTGGATATTTATTTATTTATTAAAAAATATGACATGAAAAACAAATGATTCCTGATTATAGTACCACATATCGACAAACTATATTGAATATTTGATAAACCATGGTCGATAGAAATAATGATAGATATAGAAATGGTCATGGAATCTTTACCCAACAAAAAGTTTTATAATCCTTGTTTTAATTCCTAAAGAAATTTTCCAAATATACTCTCTTGAGTAATGTATGTTAAATATCAACACTCATCACTTTTTCAATCACTATTTATCTCTTTGATAATTAGTAGGGAGTCGGATCAGTCAAAATTTGTCATTTAAAATCAAATAAAAATGACTGATCTGAAAGTATGGTCAAACAATTATTTTCTCGAAGGGGTTATATGAGAAAAAAATTCTGCTAAATGAAAAATTATTTCAAATGAAAAAATATGCAGATATTTTCTTTAAAAAAAACGATGCAGCAAATGAATGTTAAAAAAAAAATTAATCACGTTCCACTAGTAATTTTTCTATCAACTATATTACCAGCGTAATCTGCATCTGAATTTAAATTTCACTCAATACTCACTCGTTGGATATCAAAGACCAGATTGTGAAATTTCAACAAACTATCTAAGAATTGTTTTCAACAATTTTAAATGAAATTTGTAATGAAGCCATGTTCGCACTCAAACAAATATCATGATGTTAATTTCAGAAACCATAGGATAAACAAGTTCATGAGTAATCAGCAGTCAATCAACATCATAATTATTTCAAAAACAATTTCTTAAGGTTTCAACAATTTTTAAAATCCTTTTTCACATGAATTTGAAATCGTGCAAATTTACAAGCGGTGACCAAAATATCAAAACAAATATATCTACGTGTAGCATGAGTAACCAGCATTTGACCGAACAAATTTATATAAATTAGTTCAAAATTGAAAATCTGATTGGTCATCAATTAAGCACAAATTAATGTCATAAATAAGAACAAGTCAAAAAATTTCTTAAAATCCTTTTTACATTTTTTTAAAATAGAATTCATTAGGATTTTAAGTTGAAGCCATGTAAATAGAAGAAACCATGAATATAGATTTAGCCAAAAATATTATCGTCAATCAATAAAACACCATCAGCTATCCAAATTAATCGATATAAAGTATTTCAAGGATTGTAGTGTTTTTGGCATAAATGCATAATTGGCCAACCATTTTGTAAAAATCAGAATCAAAATCATCATCTTTTATTCATCTCAATATTGGCTGATTTTAATTCAGAATATGGTGCAGATATCATATTTAATATATCGTTCAAAACAAATTTACCTGTTTTACCTTTACGATAATTTTTCGTGATTGCCCATTGTGATTCTGTCACCTTTATACTAGGCTAAGGAATTTTGCTTTGTCGCCCTTTTGTGTTTTTGGAACAGCCGAAATCCAGAGAACACTGTTGTTGTTCCTTAGCCTGCCACCACACCTACACGATAAAAGATTTATGTGACCTATTTGTTTTTATAGGTCCATTGTTGTTAGTGGCAGAATATGAAAAATATGTTTTTGGAGACCCAAAACTATTTATATATGTTCCTTTTGACACCCAAATTTGTTTGACTTTCAAAGATTTTATATTTGTGCCTTTTGGAACCCAAATTGGTATAGTTTTCACGTGTTTGGGTCTATAACAACAATTATTTCGATTATGTCCAAATTCTCTACAAAACGTGCTCATTAAATTGACTTGATTAAGTTTTGTGTTCCTATGACTATGATTTTCAACATGATTTCCAATTATTTCAGATCGAGCAACACTTTTACCTTTATCATCATCTTGTGATTTTCCAAAACCTAGTCCTTTTCTATTGTTAGCAAAAATTTGATTTTCCAATAGCATGTTGAAAGATTTTTCGCCTCTTGAAAAATTATTCAAAGATTTCTCAAGATTTTGGACTTTGGCTTTTAGTGTTGTATTTTCAGCGACAAGTGAGGTGCATCGATTTATAAAATCCTTTTTTCTAGTGTCAATGTTTTCTTTAAGACTCAAGTTTTCTTTTTCAAGATTCTCAAAGTTATTCCTCAGTTTTGATAATTCTGAATCTAAAATCTTACATTTTTTACATTCTAGGTTTTGAATATTTTCAAGTTCAGTTTTTAACCTAAAATTTTCACGAGCAAATTCTCTCCTATCAGATTTCAGTTTTTCAATTTTAGATTCAAGAGTATCCACTACCTTAGTAAGATCAGAACACATAAAAACAAGTTCTTTATAAGAAAACTCACCTGCCTCACTAGATTCGTCGGAGGTTGCTTCTGATTATGATTTTGCCATGCAACACAAGTTAGCCTCCTCTGAGCTGCTATCCGAAGCTTCCTCTCCTTCTTCATCATCCCAAGTCGCTGCAAATACCTTCTTCGCCTTTTTCTTTTCTTTGTTGTTTTTGAGAAGTGGACATTTTGGTTTGATGTGGCCAGGCTTGTTGCAGTTATAACACGTCAGTTCATTATCAGAATTTATGGAATCTTTTGACCTATTGCCCTTTGTTTTCTTCTTGCGTGGCTTGAATCTAGACCATCTTCTAAGATTATTGACAGCCATTGCAAGCTCTTCAATTGGATCTTCTTCATCGCTTTCTTCTTTGCTCTTTAAGGCAATCGTCTTTTTCTTTGGTTCGGAGTTGTTGCGTTCTTCCTTTGCTTTTAGCTGAAGCTCATATGTCATCAAGTTTCCAATCAACTCCTCCATGCTTAGCTTACTCAGATCTTTCGATTCTTAGATTGCCGTGACTTTTGCCTCAAAGTTCATTGGTAAGACTCGTAGTATCTTCCGCACAAGCTCTACCTCAGTGAATACCTTCCCAAGTGCTCTAGCGTTGTATACCAAGGTTGAAAAGCGTCCAAACATATCCTTTATGCTCTCGCCTTTGTCCATCACAAAGTTTTCGTATTCATTGCTGAATAGGGCTAGCCGAGACTCCTTGACTTGAGAAGTTCCTTCGTGTGTCACCTCCAAAGTATGCCATATTTCCTGTGCTGTTGTACAATGAGAAATTCTATTAAATTCATTTTTATCAAGAGCACATATCAAAGCATTCATGGCTTTAGCATTTGTCGTTTTCAATTTCTTATCGTTAGCATCCCACCTATCCTTAGGTTTAGGAATCTCAGTACCACCAACGATTATAGTGGGAGGTTTATAGCCAGTTTCAATAATATCCCAAACATCATAATCAACGGAACTAAGATAAATACTCATCCTAACTTTCCAATAAGCATAATCTTTCCCGTTAAATATGGGTGGCCTAGCAATAGATTGCCCTTCAGAAAAAGCATTATTTTGTAGACTCATGACTCTAGAGTTAAATAAAAAAAAAATTACCGGGCTCTGATACCACTTGTAGGATCTAGATTAACCCTAGAGGGGGGGTGAATAGGGTTATAGCAAATTTTCTCGAATTAAACACAGAAATATAATAGCAGAAATAAATATGCTGAAAAGTAAATCACACACAAAATTTACCCAGCTTCGGCAACCCCTGCCTACTGCTGCATTCACAGATTTCTATTAGAATTAAACAGTATCACGCTTACAAACACTCTACTAGACTCGCAGACACTTTTGCTCCCGCTCACAAACACTCTACTAGACTCGCACACCCTGCTCCTGCCTATAGAGTTTCGCTCACTCGCAAACACTGCTCACGCCTATAGAGCTTTGCAAACTCGCACACCCTGCTCACTGAACTAATTCAAAATAGACAATCTAACACTACCTAAACCTAGGTGGTGATTTACCAAGATTCTTTGGTTCGTAAAATAAAAAACAATAATTAAGAAACAATAGAAAATAACCCTAAAAACTAATTAATATAATAAAGCCTTAAATTAAAAACAAAACCCCTTTTTTTTTTTAATAAGACCGGCCCACTTAAACCCATTCCTTTCTTTGTTATCTCCAGCCCGATCCCCTTTTGTCTTGTTCGTGAGAATAATGGCGGCTTCGTTCTGATTAGGGCTTCATTCCCTTTGTTCCAGTTAGGGCTTCGGCTCTTTGTTCCAATTAGGGCTTCGGCTCCTTCAATTGATCTGAGATATGTTGCCCTAGCTCGCTACTTCTCTGATGGTTGACTATTGCTCGTTTTGCAGTTGCTCGATCGAGTTCGTGGCTTTTGAGTTCGGTATGTACTGTCTCCTTTTGCTTTTCTAAATTGATACTTGAACTCGATAATTTAATTTGCCAGTGATGATTGGGTTATATATGCGTTCGAATTCGTGTTTGAATTTGTCAATTTGTTCATCTCGGCCACTCGATTACACTTGGATGCTTGTGATAAAATCTGACTTTGTCAATTTCGTATTTCTAGTAGCTTGATTCACAAGGCTTTGAATTGCCTTGCTTATCACGGTTTTGATTTTGACTGGTTCACAATTGGCTTCGGCCTTTGAATTTGACTATGTTCTCTGTGTTGCTTCTGGCTTGACACACCTGTAGCATGGTCGATTTGCTTGGCCACCAACTGTTTCGAATCTGCACTGATGAATTTTGTTTATCCACTGATGCCTTTGACTTTACACGGCATTGATTTTCTGGCACTGTTTTAATTCATTGTGATTTTTATATCACTGCTTGATATTCATTTGCATCTATATTGTCAATATCAATATCTGCTTCATTCTGATTTCATACATGTTGATGCTTGTGTATATTACTGCTATATATGCATTGTGCTTGCCTGTTGCACTCACTTACTTGCTGTCGTAGACGTTTTGAACTGCATACTTCTTGTTGCAGTCTTGTACAATGCTCGGCCATGTTAGTTTCATATGCATATTTGTGCATATTGACCATGTTGATGTTCTGTTTATTGCTTTTGGAATTTTCACTTCCTTCCGTCCATGTTGGTACTGGCTGTTGTTGAGTAGTTGTGATGTCAGTTCGTCTCTTTGAATTCTTGTAGTTGATTATTTCTTAGTCATTGCACCGATTCTTGGTGGCATTTGGTTCTGCACCATATTGTATGCAGTGTTGCATTGACATGTTGTAGCTGTACTGTCTTGCGCTCGAGTATTTGCTGTTGCATACATGAGTTTGATATTGTCACAGCTCTACTGTGTCATGGTGATGCATTCTTGAGTCTTTGTGGTCTGCACTTGTAGCTGGACTTGATTTGTGCCTTGTCCATTCTCATGTGTTCATCCCTTTTGTTGTTCATCTGCATTGTTGCCTTGTTGACTGTGTTGTTGCATTGTATTCTGGTCTTTGTAGTTGTTGCTTGGGTTTGTACAGTGTTGTACTTGTTGTCTTTGACCTGAGCATGTTTATATTGAACTACCTCCTGTACTTGTATTCAGGTTCTTCATGTAGCCTTTTGGTCTGACTGTTGCTTCATGTTGCCTTCAGTAGCTTCACTGTTGCATTTGTATACTTGGTCGAGTCCATTTGCATTCTGCAGGCTTGTACTGTCCACTGCCATCTGTTACACTGTTGTTTCATTATCACTGCTCTATGTTGTCACTTGATTCTTGTATTACTGCCCTTGTGTCTGCACTTGTGAACTTTGTGGCATTCATGTCTTCGGCTGTTTGGTCTGAACTTGACGTTGCAGTTTGTATCACTGTTTCATTGTTGTTGCTTCACTACTGAACATTTGTCCATGTTCTTGTAGTCTTCATAACTGTACTGTTGCAGTCGAGTTGTATTCATGTACACTTGTGGCTTGAACTTGAACTGTTTGTAGTCAATTGCTTTGTCTATTTGCCTTGAGTTGAACCTATCTTGGGTTTGACCTTGTTTTTGATTTCTGTGCTTTTGTTTGATTTTTTGCACACGAGTTGGCGAGGCAGTGCACACGTGTACAAATGTATGTGTGTGTACTGCAGCCACTTATGTATACCTGTCCCTGTAATATCTATGTGCACGACTTTGTGATGAAATCAAGTGTGAATGATGACGAACAACCCAAGTAACTGAGGCAAATCATATTTTCAAAAATCGTATTTCATTTTATATTGCAAAAATATTTCTTTTTCAATTTTACTGCGTTAGTGAATATTTTTGCAGATTGCTCAGATGCTGGATTCAAACTGGATTATAGTTGAAGACAAAAATATGAGTGTGAGTGATATGTAGTAAGGTTGTGATGTAAATGTGAAAAGTCATGTATTGTAGTCAAAATTGTATATGTATAGTGAGAGCATGAATTTGTACTATTCAAGATTGTAATAAATATTTGTTTGAATAAAATTTCTGTTTGAATTCAAAACCTGTTTAACTTGTTCTGTTTGAATTCAAATTCAAATTCTGTGTAATTTATTTTATTCAGCAAATATTTATTTAATCTATGAAAAACAAAATAGTACATTACCAAATACATTTAAATGAATATATATGTTTATTATCATCAAACAAAAACATATAAGCGCATATTCAACATAGGGTTTGGGATGCTTCTCTATCTTTAATGCTAACATCTTTACAGCTTTTGTAGAGATAATGTTATCACAACTTCCCGCATCGATAACAAACTTACAAACCCTTCCCAAAATAGTGCACGTTGACTGAAAAATGTTACTCCTCAACCAGCTAGTCTCCTCTTCCTGCTTTGGCGTCAAGCAAGATCTCCTCATCATTAAAGAATATCCCTCATCTCCCGCCAATAATTCTTCCTCCTCCTCAACTTATGGTGAATTAGAACATTCTATTTCTGCATCCTCATCCTCAACTTCAGCAACCATCACTCGCTTCTTAGGCTTCGGGCATTCATTGCTCTTTATGACCAAACTCCTGACAGTTATAGCACTTGAAATTGTTGTTGACCTTGGTCTTAGCAACTTCATTGTCAATCGGTTTACTAACAGCCTTGGAAACATTAGAATTGTTACTAGCCCCTTTCATCTGATTGTTAGAATTTGTAAGCACACCACCTCCTCTTCTACCTTGCTTCTCCCAAGCTAGAGCCTTCTGGTGTGCTTCAGCAACGGATCTTGGATCAAACATATTCACCATATCCTGAATTTGCATTCTCAATCCTCCAACAAATCTTGCTGTCAATTGTTCTTCCGTCTCCATGATATCGTTTCAAGCAATCAGTTGATAGAACTCATCTGCATAATCATTCATCGGCTTTGTCCCTTGTCTCAAATTTTGCAAGCGCTGATACATAAGAGACTGATAATTATAAGGCAAGAAAGTAGCCTTCATCAACTTCTTCATCTTATCCCATGAAACAATCTTCGACTTTCCCATTTTCTCCCATGTAAATTTAGTTTGTTGCCACCATGCCATAGCTCCTCCCCTCAACCGTGTAGCAGCCAACTTAACTCTACGATGCTCGGGTACTTCCTTGAAGTCAAAAATTTCCTTAACATTTGATAACCAATCCAGAAACTCTTCCGCTATCATTCCCCCTTTAAATTCTGGAATCTCTGTTTTCATCCCCGGCTCCCATTTACGATCATTCTCTTAATCAATATATCGATTTTGCACTTGGCCTCGACCTCGATCATGAATACTTCCTCTATCACCATATTCCTCAAATCATATTTATGTCGATATCGATCTTGTCCATCTACATATCCATGATCATGCATGTCCCTTCTATCATGTGTTTCGGCATCACAATACAGATCATCTTCAAATCCATGATAAGTTCTTCTTCTTCACCTCGATACTCATGACGTTTTTGCCTCATAGAAACTGATGATTCTCTTCGATCTCGATGGGATTGTGGTGACACCCTCCTCGCTTCCGAAACCAATGGCGAAACTTGTTTCCTCCATGGTTCGAGATTGGTGACCTTCTCATTTGACTTTGATTCATATCATTCATCAATTTCTCTAACTTTCCAATACATTCATCGAACTTTACATTAATATGTTGTTCCATTTGCTCAGCTTCTTATCTTCGATACACATCTTCAACATTTTGAAATCGATTAGCATGTCTAGGAAGCATTGTCGAATCTTCAACAAATCCAAAATCACACTTCAACTAGGCTTCCAATAGGCTCGACTTAGCTATGATTGGCTAAGTCTAGCTCTGATACCAATTGATGCAGCAAATAACAACTTTGATCACGAGATGATGCTTCGTGTCAAATAAATCGATAAAACGATGATGGAACGATACAACGATGAATCGATGAATTGATAATACCCAAGAAAAATGCCCAAATCCGTTGATCTCGCGAGATACCAGATTCCAGCTATCATTAACACGTTGATCACGCACGATACCGTGTTAGAAGATCTATGATTCTTCGACGTTGATCTCGCGCACGAGATTCCGTGAACTAGCTTCAAAATCGTTGATTCGAGCGCACTCGAATAACCGAAAATGGAGAAAGGAGATAACACTCAACTTCTAATTTTAAAGAGGCACAAAGCACTCAAACAAAAGTTTATTCAAAATCAACATACCCAAATGGTACAACTCAGCCATTATTTATAGGATTTACACACAGCAGCACACGACTCAAGATTTAGCCCATACGGTTTACATCACACCAACGACCTAACATATTCACACGTCCGGGACTTAATCATCATGCGACCTACGACCTAAGTGATATACAAGCGACATAACAAATATAACCAGATACAACATTACACAACTCTCGACTTAATAAGAAATGACATACGACTTAACGTATTTACAACAACAACACATATTTACAACAACACATCATCTCGAGCGACTTATCATCTGACAGTAACATGGAAGACTCATGACCTAAGAATCCACGGCATAGAGTGAGCGACTTAAAGGAACGTCTTAAGAAGACATGGCAGCGATACATGAAGGCAGTGGCATAAGGTCCCTTGCGCCCTAAGTTTCAACATCAGGTGAGCGACTTAAGGTCGAATGACCTAAGAACAAAATCTATTCTCATTATGTGCTGTAGGTTAGGTCGTGATTCCTTAGGTCGTTCCCGACTTAAGATTTATTCGCGAACTAAGCTTGAGCGACCTAAGGATATGCGTGTTGGGTCGCTTGTAATGCTAGGTCGTTCGTTAGGTCGCTCGCAACTTAAGGTTGTAACTCGCTGGCGAATGTAGATGGACGACTTAGGTGCTGCATCATCAACAATCAGGAAAACCTACGCATCATTTTAAGATTACCATTTCAAACAAACTACAATGGTTGCTTGCTTTCTTATATATCTGCTTTGTAGTCGTGTCAACCCGACCTACATGTGTATGCACCAATCAGAATGGTTTAGTGAAGTTTTATAGGATGAATGAATTTCATGGAGTTCTTGTTGTAGATATGGGTCAAAAATTAAATCTTGACTCAATGATACGTAATATGAGCATATAACCCAAAGTTTATACTAAGATAGTCACCTTTATATCAAATTTCACAAACCAAAATAAAAAGTATATTTCTTCATATGTAAAGGAAAAAAACTCACTGAATAGTAAGAACATAATGTTTCAAATCTCATCACTACACCAAAACAGGCAAATTCTAACATTTATAAGTGTTACAAATAATTTCAGTAACACTTTTTAAATGTTACTAATTGACTGTGAGTAATGGAGTGGCCAAATTTGTAACACTTATAAGTGTTACAAACATACGTATTACTAACTCTTATAAGTATTGTTACCTAAATATACGGTAACGCTTATAAGTGTTGGTAACGAAATATACGGTAACACTTATAAGTCTTGGTACAGAAATATACGGTAACACTTATAAGTGTTGGTACAGAAATATACGATAACACTTATAAGTGTTGGTAATGAAATATACAATAACACATCGTAAGTGTTGGTACAGAAATATACGGTAACGCTTATAAGTGTTGGAAAATGATTATTTAGTAATATATATATATATATATAACTTAAACGCAATGTTTAAATATAAACACTCTGCAAATAATGATTTCCATATCACAAACAATTCATTATACATATTCAATGCAAAGTTTAAAGGCTCTGCAAATGTACTATAATATATCATAAACAATTCTTTACATATCTAAAATACCACAATGTCATATATTCAGATATTATTACAACATAAGCTTCATTTTTTTTTTCAAAATACAATTAAAGTTTAACTTACGGTTAACCTAACCATTCCTGATCATCCACTCCAAACTCTAATGGTTTTGAATATTCTTCAACGTCCAATAAAACAATCCAAAGCGTCATTCGTCAAGTTCCTGCATTTAATATAAACACTCGATAAAAACTTATACCTTCAAAATCAAAAGGTTAAAGACTGAGTTACAACTCAGGTTCTAATTTTTTTTTTGTATTTATGAATTCGCAAACTTAGTATGCAAAATACATATTAATCAAACTCAATTAGCATTTGCGAATTGAGTTTGCAAACCCAATTTACATCGATTTTGCTACATGCATTATTTAATATAAGCTTCGGTCTAGATTTTATATAAATTATCGTTCAAAATATGTAAAGTTGATAGTAGTGTTCACGTTAAACATGTTGCATTATACTCTAGGAATGAACAATTCTATAATAATTTGTGTCATGATGGAGGAAAATTTGTTTTACAAAGCGCTGAGACCAAATATTACAAACCCAGCACACTGAGAATAGTGCTAAGTTGCAACAACTGAGAATTGTTTCCAATTGCAAATGCAACTAGGTAGTGCTAAGTTCAGTTGCATTTGCAACTGAGTAGTGCTCATTTGCAACAATTGATCACTGTGTCCAGTCCAGTTGCATTTCCAACTAAACTACTCGGTTCAGTGGCAAATGTAACTGAGAATAGTGTTTAGCTGCACCAAGAAGTTGCATCATTAAGTGGTCTTTGAATGTTACCAACGAAATCAAGTTCTGTTTAAAATAATTAATATTTTAATAGGATTTACTCGAGATTTAACTCACTGCCAACTTAAGCAAACTAGATTGCATTTACATTTAAGGCAAACCCATCCAGTAACCCTATAATAATTAAAGGTTAAATGAGTCTATCCAATATAGTTACCAACACAGCTAAATATACTTGGAATAATTTATAAGAACAATCTTGGGAAATTTTACAAACTAGTGGGCCAAATAAGATGAAGGAAATGATGATATTGAGCACTGCCTTGACAATTAAAACAAAGAAAGAAAGATGATTTCAAATGTGTACCTCTTGCCAGGAAAAAGTGGTCTCAGAAACATTTAGGCGAGCTTGGGATTTCAAAGTGACATCTGCCAGGCATAAAGCAATTTCAATAAAAACCAAGGAAAATTTGACACATCATCTTTATATAATATAAAAAGAAATACAGGTATACCTGTAGAGTATAAACAATATGGCTTACCAATTAATATGCGAAGAACATGTAAATATTAGGATTCATGTTTATTTAACAATTCTATTTATTCTCTGTCTCTACATTCATAATTTATTCCCCTCTACCATACATGAAACATTTCTCGTAGATAAACAAAGGAACCCTTTCATGCTTCCCACTATAAATATCTATGTTGCACAGCAGTAAATTATATCTTGAACATGGAGTACCCACAACAACTATACTCGTCCGATACACCACTAATCAACTCCGTACTTAACGACAGTCCTGTTTATGAATCCAACCCAATTTATGATATCATGTTCTTGGATGACAGTTTTCTTAATGACGTCTTTAATTATGGGATCAGTTATCCCTCAGACCAAGTACCAACTTCTCCCGACCAAGATCCAAGCCATAATGGCAACGATGTGGATTTAAATCCCGAGGATTATTTTATTAAAGAAAATCCTATATCACTGAACGTAAGAGAAAACCCGAGTAAAGGTCGATCTAACACTCTAGTGTCAGAAAGAAAAAGACGTAGCAGGCTGAAAGAGAAGCTCTATGAGCTTCGATCATTAGTTCCAAATATAACCAAGGTTTGTGGGGATTTTTCTTCGGATACAGTTTGTGCATATGGAATGATGTAATTCTATACTAGGAGTTTACTTTTAAATACTTAACAATTCATTCACAATTGCATATTTGCGGATGGATAAAGCGTCTATCATTGGTGATGCTGCAGTTTATGTTAAAATCCTCCAAGATCAAGCAAAGATGTTGCAAGATGAAATATCGAGTATGGAATCATCAAAATAAAATTACCAAGACGTTCGACTTTATAATGAAAAACATGTTGAACTAATGAAGAGCAACCAATGTGGAGACAGGAGAGTAAGTTTGACAGCACATGAGGTGGAGGCTGACAAATATTATGTTAGCGTATACTGCAGTAAACAAGATGGAGCAGTAGCAGCTCTTTATAATGCAATTGAGTCTCTTGAATGTTTCCAGATTGACAATTCTAATCTCTCTGAAGTATCTGACAGATTCATACTAACATTGGCCTTATATGTAAATTTCAATATTCGTAGTTCGTTTTAAATTTAATTTCAAGTTAATTTTCCGTCTATTATTTGGTTTAGTTGCATTAAAACTATTTGTACTCATGTTGCAATTATGTCATTCATACTTCATTTTCATAACTGCATACAACTGTCATCACTGCCGTCTTCAACAACACTCCACAACAAACAACATGCCTTGTTGTCTACATTACGCTTCCTCTCTCTACAACTTCATCACATTCTTCTACATTCATCAACCACATCCTTCATTATTATCCTTCTCCTCACCAGAAACAACTCACCACAGTACCACTACACTTCACCACAACTACATTGCTATCATAATCCATTCACCTCCACCATACAACTAATGCTGCCATTACTCTCTTTAATGCTTCGGCCAACCAACTTCAAATCCAACAAACAATCCGACCTCTGCCACCTTACTACTACTGCAATTACCACTTCTTCCACAACCTCCCCAAAACTTGACAAAACATATTACTACTGCAAACAGTCACTACCCCAATATACCATCTTCAAACTCACTGCCTTCCTACAATTGCTGCTCTACCCTTTGTTCATACTCCCCTCTATTCGACTAACCACTGCATACCACTCCATTCACCATCACCCATACTTCTTCACTGTGCATAATCTAACAAAACTACCACTTCCTTACTGCAGTGAACTTATCACCCTACTTCCTTGCCTCTTCATTCTTCATCAATCAACCACTACAACTACTTCAACCAACTCAATTTCCTTTATCAACATCCACCATATCTGTAACATCCCGCCTTTTCGCACGCTTTAAATCGACACACGTGCCAATTCAAACCATACGGAAGGGCGGATTGTTTGGGGTAAATAAGAAAACAAGAAAGAAATAAAAAAACAGAATCTCACAGCGGAATGATAAAATATAATAATCAAACATAAAGTGTATAAAGCCGTTTTACAAATTATTCGATTATACTTACAACATTTATCAGAGTTACACATATAGATAACAATCCAGCGGAACAGTATGAGTATAGTGGACTAATAATAATAATAATAATAAATCTCCGTCTTCATCGTCCAGAGCTAAGGTCTTCGAAATCCAGAACGCTTGGCCTGACCCGAGCGAATTGAAAAGACAAAACACTCGAGTCATAACTAAAAGATCTTACGTAAGTTAAATTAACAGAAGTAAATATGAGTGCAGTAACTCAAGAGATGCTCGGGATTCACATCTCCTAAGGATCCGTTAAAATATTTACTATGTAGTATATTTCGCTATTATAATAGTGTCTATTAGTAAAATAAACTTACTTTTAAATAGCGTTAAGGGTTTACCCATATAGCCCTTAACAAAAATAATGCCAATAGTCTATACAATACCGCAATACCTCCTGATCGGGAGGCTACCATAGGATACTCCATAGGTACGACACAAATAGAAACTCGTACAAGGCGCGATAGGGTAGGTGACACGGCACAACTAGGCAATGCCAGGGTAGATATACCAATTACGCATCCGAGTTGGTGGAAAAGCGTAATAGCTACTACTGCCCACCTCGGACAAACTCCCCCCTAAAATCAAAGAAATCAAAAGTGGCCACCGAATCAATCCAAACTCAGAGTATTATATCGAAGAGGACTATCCGATAAAGGGCGCTAACCCCCTTGGCCCGAGAATCGCTCCTGTTTTAGGCACCTTATGCCAACTCACGGTAGTCGGGTCCACGTATTTACCTCAAAGGAAACGCCGCCACCATCCTACTTCATTCTGGAATTTTCACCGCGTACACGGTTGTTAAAGTGGTTTTCGGGGTAGACAGAGAGTATGACAACTTTTGATCCCGGTCTCTCTAATAACCAATCGTTATTATAACACCACGGTTTTTCAAAATAATTCATACTTTAAAACCAGAATATAATATCTCTTTCAAACCATATAAATAGAATATCATAAATATTTTTAAAACCCAAATCAATATGATATCATTTTTATTTTATAAATAAATCTTTCCCAAAATCATAATATTTTTCAAATATATATACCTTGAAACCATAGCTTTGAAACATAACTTTCAATACTTAATGGTTCAAATACTATAATACTTTATAAAATAAACAGCTTCTTCAAATTTTACAATAAATTCCAAATATCAATTTGAACCTCCAAAAAAAACATTTTAATTCCCATATATATCAAAGCTTAAATATTCTGTATTTCAAAACTTTATAGTTCATATATTTCAATCTTTAAATATTCCACTATTTCAAAAATGGATTCTTTGATAATTTAATATATATCAAATCAAATCCCTATTTTTTAAATTTGAAATATTTACTTACTAAATAAATATTATTCAGGTAAAACCCTTAACTTCAATAACAGGATATTCTTTAAATTAAATTAACTTGAAAATATTTTTAAACAAATTTGATATTCGTTTAAATCCTCAAATCAAAAATCAAGTTATAAGATCATACCCTTTAAATCTTCATTTATTTACATTTCAAAACAATTTTTTCGAGGAAAATTCTTAAATACTTTAATTCAATCGTATTCACATTTATCTTCAACCTTACTTTTATTTGAGTTATTATAATCTTTATATACAATAGAACTTCAAATATATTCTTAATCATATTATATAAAGAAAATCAACTTCATTATTTAGCTTATGTTAAACTTCGAAACAAATTTATACATAGCTAAATTCAAGAATTTTTACTATATATATATATATATATATCAAAATTTAATATTTATTAAACCATGTTCTTTTCAAAACCATAGAAAATCATTTCGAAAATAATTTTATATATATATCGCGGTACCTGTATATACTTTTCTATCTTATGGTCTAGTGATACAGATATTTATCATTTCAATCCGCAATTTAAAAATAAAAAATGCGGTTGTGTATCATTTCAAACCGCAATCCCGAATGAATGAAAATGCACAATAACTTGCAGTTTATACAATATAATTACAGCATCCATTCATCCATCATATCAATCATCAAACATTCATCAATTTATCATCCAATTAAAACAATCACATCAATAAATAATAATTAATTACTGACAGTTAATTTTCAATAATGAATCAAATAACTATTTAACTGTAGTCTATATGCAATAATAAATAAATTTAATCCATAGGTTATATGCAGTAATAAATTTAACTAAAATTTTAACTGGCGGTTTATATGCAAAAATGAATTAAATAACATGTAAATCGTATGAATGTAAATTTACCGAGATAATGATGAAATATATGCCCAACAGCTATAAATAAATTTCTAAACACATCATAAATTAATTTAACAAACATAAGAAATTTTAGAAATTGTGAGTGGGTTAAAACACTAACCTTTTGAATTTAAATTGAATTTAAATCCAATTTAAACCCAAAAATTTGACCGTCTCAGAATTCATCCAAACCAGCGTCTGCAAGTTTGGAATTTCAATACGATCCTAACAAAAGAAACCGCACGTGAAACGCAGTTCGTATGCGAGAGATATTACGAACATTGTGATTGAATTCAATTAAAAACAAAAAGTGAACACAATAACTTGCCTTACCACGTCATCGCCATCTTCACAAACGCGCTACAGTGTAGAACACGCAAGCTACAGGAACAGAAAACGCGACCGAACCCAATACGTGCATGAACTTTGACCATCGATTCCTGTCAACTCCGACCACATGGCCGCCTCTAACCACCACCATCCGGAAGCCCTTGCCGAGCCGCCTTCATCCCCCTGGTGCGCGCCCCCCACGTGGCCTATAATGGCCCCCGCCACCGCTTAACCGTAGGGTTTCGAAACCCTAATCAAATTCTGCACAACGATCTAGCCGTTGATTCGATGAATTGACAACTCCGATGAGCAGCACTCGGTTCCCTCTGCACCATGGTAACAACGATTTTTCGATCCATCACAATTCATCAACAGTCAACGAACGGCCGAAAATTCCTCAAATTTTACGGATCAAATGACAATCCAAAACGAAAAACGAACACCACTAGTGAATTACTCTAGTCGAGAGCTTCAACATATATTTTTTGTGAATTTTTCTGAAGAGTTTGGATTTTCACCTTTGGATTTGATTTGAGATTGGATCTGAAATTTATGCTGTCTGCCATTGAGGAGGAGAGAGTTGAGATATACGTACAGCCAAATGAAAATAAGGGGAATTAAGGTTTATAATGATATATTTATAGACAAAGATGAAATAGGATGGATTAGATAAGATAGATGTACGCGCTAACGCTAACGTGGCCCAAAAAGCCCGTTCTGACCCCGGAAAGAAATTGGGTAAACCCATATATCAAAATAGGTGTTTTAAAATATTCTGAACGCGATGGAAAAAGTTTCACATCCAAATTCCATCGTATGAAGAAGTTATGCTGAAAACAATATTTTCCAAATTGATTTCAGTTGATTTCAATTACATAAACTTCAAGCCGTTTCGAGTCCGTACGATCAAACGACAAGTCCGATGGCTACGAAACTTAAAACACTATTATAATTCACCATTAAGGATCCGATGAAACTTGTTTCGTTGAAATCCGAGACAGTGGCCAAAATGGCTATTTTTCCATTAATTAAATAAATTTAAAATAAATTAATTAAATCAAATTTCGCTTTTAAATTCTGAAATTTGCAATCTTTATCACTTTATAATTCTCAAACATTTACAATGATTTAACAATTTTTAAATGTCAATTTATTAAAGATTAATCAATATAAATCTTCAGTTTCATAAAATTCAAAATTATAGATAAAATTTCCATTAAATTGAATTAATTCATAATTATTCCCTTCATAAATTTCAAATAGAAGGGTTTACCATTGGATTTAAAATTATTACATAAATATTTCCCAATTTTTATCTTTAATTTGCATTAATTACTGTAATTCAATTATATTAGAAATTTTTTCAATTTTACTCATTAATTAAAATTTAAAAATCTCAATTAATTATTTCATCTCGGTTTCATTCTTTGTATTACATTAATTATCATATTATGAATAGAATTTTACCTTGGTTACATCTTATTGAAATCAACATTCTTCACTTACCAATTTATTCCACATTAACTGCAATAATTTAGTGAATTAATTGAAATTGAACTCAAATTAAACTTATCAAACAAATAGAATAAGTAACGTACAAAAATTATTGTCATTAACTCTTAATCACACCTTTATAGGTTCATTATTTACAAAACAATATTTTAATTACTTACATAACGCTGGTTTTACTCAATTACCATTTATTTCAAACTATTTCAAAAATTTATCCAATATTTATATTAGTTCTCTTATATTCAATTTATAACCAAGTGTAACGTTCAACTTAAATTGGTTGGAATACCTTTCAAGTTATTAATAATTAACTTATATTAACATATTTCCTTAATTTTCCAATTACCATTAAATTTATACTAATTCATCAATTTGTACGATATATCTCTTGTTTCTTAAAATAAATTTATGTTTTTATTAAGTTTTCATTTACACTTCCGTTACTTTATCAATAATCATTAAAGTAACGTTTAACATCAACACAACCATTATGAATGCTTATCAACCTGTATTATATTTATTACATTAATTTACTTTTTATCCCGTTATAAAATAATTCGTACATTAATTAATTCATATCTTCATCACTTCTGTAAATAAATTTTGTAACCAAGGTATACCATTTACATTTCTTTCTTACTTTAATTAATTAACAAATATCCCTATCTACCCTCAATTTTGGACTTTGTAATCTTAACAAAACCATAAATTGTAAATTGCATAATATATACATTGATTACTATTAAATGTTTTCCATAAATTTATTTGGTTTCAAACTTTTTATTCATTCTTGTATAACACCCATCATATTTCTTATTAACATTAATTTTATCACATTTCAGTTTATCCCATATTATTACAATTAGTTACTGTAACAATGTGTTCTTACATTAACTAATTAAATGCCTACGTACCTTATACTCTTCATATTCAATTATATCCAGATAAAAATCTTTTCACTACTAAATTCATTTGAATTTATTCAAATTACTATAAATAGGTTTTAATTACCATTGCTATATTTAATTTAGCGTTAATTCCAATATTAATTTATCACCTTTATTATTTCTACTAAAAATTAAATCACAAAATCCCATTAATTAACATATTTAATTGTCGAAATTTACGGGTCATAACAATATCACTTCCATCAAACTGCAATTCAGACTCCATACACTGCCATACATCACATCCTCCTCACCGCTACTACACTTCATCGCAATAAGCAAATATTTAGACACTTCATAGCAGTGACATCTGCCCCTGCACTTCACTACTGTCACCATCAGCAGCTCCTTCATCAACATCAACCACAACACTACCAAGCTACTGCGCCTCCATCACCTCCACTACTGATGCATTCAATCACACTTCTACCTGCACCTTGCTTTCAGTTCAAGCACCCTGACCACTACACACCATGACTATACTCCGTAAAACTTCCCTTCAACCTGCCTTTCAACCTGCTTCACCTCCATTCATTTCGCTTACCATCCAACTACCACCCCTTCAACTCAGTACGACAAACCAGTGACCATCCTTCTGTCATCACACTCCCCTTTGCTAATGCCAAAAACCATCCCACTGCCTCATAACATAACCGCCTTTAATCACCCAGCAAAACAGCCTCAACAACCTCACTTCCAAACAAAAAATCCCTCATCACATAAACACTTCAACTCTACCTCATTGCGGCCTCACCATCTTCACTTCCATTCATCTCCTACACGCCTTCAAGTCAAATTACCACCTGAATCACCAAATCCGTGACTTCCAATCGCATCCAATTCCCTGAATCCCAAATGTTACCTCATCCAATTCGTGACTTCGAATCAACAACCCCCCTTCCATTCCACGCTTCAATAATTTATCGGACTAAGGCATACATTATTTTATTCGGCAACTAAGTACACCAAACTTAAATAATTTAATTGCATCTTTACGAGATACACGGTACATAATGTAGATGCTTATATAATCACCAATTTTGAGCGATTAATTAAACAAAGTACATAACCTAATTACTAATTTCTACTAATTTAGGTAGGAGGAACATTAAATTAACGTACCTTTGTGAAATCGACGATGTTGTTTGGGTCGTAGGTGTAGCTCTGAACGGTAGATGAAGAAATCTTAGACGAATGATGCAGCATTTCATAAGTAGGGCTGGATGGGTCAATAAAGAAGCAGTTTTCGGTATTTTGCAATGAGAGAAGAGAACAGTTGGATGTTTGGTAGCTTGGAGGATGTGCGAATGGCCAAATGCTGTTGATGGAATGGGAGTGGGAAAGCGTCAGAAAATGGTGATGGAATGCGCGATGGGTAACCCTAATCTAATTAAAAATTATGCGGTGATATGGGTGATGGAAGGGGAAAGCATTAGAAAATGCAACATATGCAAGATTACATAAGGGTCCAATTTTTTGTGAGTTATTTACAAATTTTCCAACTGTTCTAACATTTTTTTGTGTTGTAAATTATAACTGGTGTGTTGGAAAGTTTATAAAAAACATTATTTATATTTCCCAACACTTTTTCAGGTATCCTGACACTTTTTTATTGTCAGTAGGCTGTAACGTTTATAAGTGTTAGAAATTAACAAATAGAAAATGTTGCAAAAATGGTGCAGTGTATTATACCTAAAGGTCTTTGAAATATAGAAAAGAGTCACATCATTCATGGAGAATAAATGGTGTTGTTGATAGCACTACTTCCTACTATGCTATCTCCAACACTCTAATCCTAGTCCATTTTTTATAATCTATACTTCATTATTCTTCCACGACAGTAATCCTGATGTAAGAAAAATGCAAAAGAAACCTAAATTGTCTTGAAAAAATCCAAGAAAGTGTGAAATCCCTTATTGTTCACCACATTATTGTTGATCAGGTTATGGATTAAAAAGTTGCGTACAACCTAAGCATTTCCAAAATGAATAAGTGAACATAATCAAAATTGATAAATAGCAAAATAAAAATAGCAAAATATAAAAATCTTTTAATGTCATTGAGAAGAGTTTCTGATTTTATGAATCAACGGAAGAAATTAATACCAAAATAATGAGAAATAGCTTCAGTTGCATCCATTGTGGATGTGTGAATAAAAAAATAGATGGAGAAATGGAGAAAAAATGCCATAATTAGTGCATCAATTAATAATTGCATGGTATCTTCCAAAAAAGCCAAAAATCCTTCACCTTTAACTATTTTCGTTATCAGTGAAATATGAATAATTGGCTTTCGTAAATACTTTATGCGATGCTTTATTATGGTCGATTAAATTATGGATCATAAAGTAGTAGATATATGCACTGCAAAGTCTGAAAGGATTATCGTAAAAAGCAAGATATATTTGTGTAACTACTAGACTAAAAAATAATTAAGCTGAAGCGGAACAACTTTGAAATTAGAAGCTAAAAGAGTTAAAACCTTAAATTCAACAATCTAAAATTTAAGTACCACTAAAATGTGAAAATAAGATAAAATAATGTTGTTCAAAATAAAATCTGTCATGAAACATAACACATAAATTTGTGACTTGTTTAGCACAACAAGTTGTGTTGTATGTTATCAAAGTTCAATTTGACACTAATAGGGTGATGAACAATCATAGGCTTATCAAAAATGACAACAACTTTCAAATTGTAAACGTTGTATTATACCGTGAATTTCAGGATTTTGTACGTATGGATGAACAAAAAAAAAAATCTAATTCAAATATACAACATAAATAGCTTGATTTGTTAGTCAAAGGTTTGCCACCCAACTAATCATTGCATCTTTGTTTGGTTCTTTCTTAATTATTTTGCAAACGGAAGCAATTGTGCTCTTCCAATCAAATGCATCATGCTTCGTTGTTTAATTTTAATGTAATTTCTAGCACACTCTATAGATTCCAATACTCGAATTAAATTTTAAATGATAAAACTAATAGGATGAAGAAACATGAAAAATTATAGAGTTGTTTATTCAACTTTCAACAAACTGTAATAAATGCTTGCGCCTACTATATTCCTAGACTTGTTAATGATCTAACATATATGGCTTTATTGAAACTGTATAGTTCCAACTTTTTTTGTAATTCTGTGTGTTAGAATGTCTAAAAATCATATAGACAAACCATCCAATTTGTTCTAGTTTATCCCACCAGTAACAAAGATTTATCTATGCATTAATGTTATTGTATATGGAATAACCCATATTTGTGTCAGGCGGATGGTATAACATATGCAAAACAATGCAATTCTAAGTATATGATATTTTTCAGTATAGTCTTACAGTGATTATACCAAAATTTTAAGATGCAATACATTGTTAATAGACTATATTGTTTATATTTTGGGTAAATATATGATCGCGGCTATTAAAATTGTAATTGCAGTTAACTTCTTTATCCTCAAGACTATTGGATTCCTTGCCACTTTTTACAGTGATAATAAGTCATCGTTTAAACTTAAAAAGGCATAATATACTGCAGTGTAAGGACTCGCTGCATTAATGGAGTTCCCTTCCCTTTATGGTACTTCTCAACCAACCTGCCATTGTAAGCAACACCGGTCTGTTGATCTGCTCCAACCTAACTCAGCTCGCCAGCAGTCGGCCAGCCAGTTTCGCCCAACAAATATGAAAGTATCACATTAAAAAGATTTCAGTTACCAAATGATCCAGATATGATATTCAAGTGTTTTGAATATGAAGGTGGATGAGAATGAGAGTAGAAAAGGAAACCATAATTCTAGTAATGAAGCACAACCATAATAAATTGTCTAGAAATTTTCGAAGTAAAATCTACTAAAAAGCATAAAACAGTGGAACTTTAATCGAAAATATATGAACAATACCTATTTGTCTTCCTTCAATTCTTCACGCATTTGAACAAAGTCGTTTATCTTCCAACTCGTCGTTGTCAATCGTCGCTTCCTGTTCATCTGTTTATTATTGGAGCTTCACTGAAAACTTAACCGAAGCCCTAGAATTTCATCTAAAAATAGTAAAAGAATAAAATAACGGTTTCAGTCAGAAACAAAATAGGATTTAATCGAATTTAGTGGATAAATTAGGGTGATATAATTACCATTGGAGGTGGGGAATGATGAATAACCGACGAAAAGTACCCTTCATTTTTTTCACATGTTCTTATTACAGGGCTATTTGTGGAAGTCCTTAAAAGGCTTCACTTTGAAACTTTGACCAAGGTTTTGCTTTATAGTGTGTGTGTGTGTGTGTGTGTGTGTGTGTGTGTGTGTGTGTGTGTATCTTTTATATTCAAATTATACTTTTCTTCGGGATCTTAAATCAAATCACTTTTGAAATCCTGAATACCGTGACAAAAGCATATCAAACCATATGCAACTAGATCTAGAGGTTTCTCCCAATAATAAGGCAGTTGGGTCCCAGCCTTCATACAATCAATAAATAAGTACATCCCTCTATTCCAATAGTGGACTATACCAAAAACATGTGCCTACTTTTTAGTTACCGGTTACCCGAATCATCGGTAACCTAACAAATCATTTTATATCCCAAAGCGATAAATCATTTCACACTAATATTCACAAGTACTTTAAAATCTATAATAATTTTCATTTCCCAAATCCATTCAAAAATCATCTTAAAAACATCGGGTTTAGTCCTCGAAATTCTTTCCATCTTATAAAACATTTTTATATAATCATTCTTATAAAAATCACTTTTATATAATATAACTTCAAAATATTCATTACCAAACATTTCTATTTCTTTTGAAGGGAAAATGTTTCATAATATTTTCACTTTCAAAACAATTCATTAAATTGAAGTGAACCAAACATTACCGCTAAATACCTTATAGTCAAATTGTGGAATAAATAACAAGGTGTTAACCTACAATTATTTTCTACCCAACCCATGCATATGAATAATTAATTGCTCATAAACTGGTTGAGCAAAGTCATCAATCAATAAATAATAATCAGTGCTCATAAACTGGTCGAGTGCAGTCCAAACAGCCAAACGATCAATTAAAAAAATAAACACAACAATAAATGCTAAATCAACGCTTCATTCTATCAAATATTTATAACACGTTCTATTTTATCTTGACGTAAAACGATTTGACATTTATTTTGGAGCATTCGGGCTTTCCCTTTGGCAAGTTATGTCCCTGTCCATGTCTCCTTGGATCTCATAGATGAAACACGTGTACAAGTCGTATCTACATACCCCATTAAGTATTTAACATCTAAATTTTAAAATACTTAATTAACCATCCAAACATAGTCAAGCGAGGAAATCAAACCATTGATTTAGCAAACAAAGTAAACAAGCATTCAACAAGGGTTTTCAAACAACAGTTAACACTTAAAGTTCCTTCAAATTAGCAAAGATTTTAATGAACTTAAAGGAAGAAATAACTTACTTTGGATTCCACTTCGTCAAACTTTAAGTAAAGGAACTTAAGATCTAACCCATACTTCCTACCATGCTTCGAAACCAAATCAAAATAAGCTCGATTTTCGCCTTCCTAGTGCTTGGCCAAGGCTTGAGACAGAGGTTGGTCGAAACTATAGAGAAGAAGTGGTGGAGCTTTGACCTTGAATTCTCAAAATTAGACCCTAAAATAGGTCATTTTCTCTCTAGTTTTTGACCCTCTTAGTCTAAAAATTTGAAAAACCGGTTTACTATAAAGTTGTTGCAATTTCTTTTCACTTGAATTTGAAAAAAGAACACTAGATTTTGACTAGTTATGAAGAAATTATGATCAAAAGAAGAGATGGTATTCTCAGTTGACAAAAAATGATGCCCAATGTCATGACCCGATTTTCGACGCTCGAAAATCGACATCAATATGTCCACTATATTAAATGCCCAACAGTCGAATGCTAGAAAACCAGATCGTAAAGGAAATAAGAAGAGAAAACAAAACAATTTCAGAATCTTACAATCGCAGCAGAATAATATATTATAGATAAATGACGGATCTTTGTACAAAAGAACTGTAATTGTTTTATATATACATCATCAGAGTACAACATCTGCAAAAAGCACAACACTGGGCAGTTATGATATCTTGTCCACACAAAGCTGAATATACATCATTCTATACATAGCAGAAATAAGTCAAATACGTGTGATATGTCTTGCCATCCAACGCATCCCCTGAGCTCCATAGCACTCCATCCAGAATCTGTACTCTATAATACTTGGTCTAACCCGAGCATTATAGTAAAATAACACCTGAGTCAGTCTGGAAAACCAGCGTAAGAAAACACACTCAATTGGATTATTAAAGTTTCCAAAATCTTTTAAAAATCAAAGGTATCTCGTAAGACAATGCCACAAATAAACGTGCTGGGTTTTTACCTTATGATAACCAAAATATTTCTTATCAAATCCTCTGATATTATAGTAGTGTCTATATAAATACTTTTTCAAATAGCCGAAATTGTTACATTCATTAAATTCCAACATAATACGTATACAAACAAGTCCGAAGGCACTTATTGGAGATTGGGTTTCCATCAATGGAAGGGCTACTGGGGTACCGCCTGTTACAGTACGTGGTCTAGATCAATCTACCGAGGATCCACCCTGATCCCCTGCAACACAAAACCAGAGCAACCCCTTACTGGATAGTCCGAATAAGATCACCCGTGGTTGGGATCAGCAACCGCCCACACATCCGAATAAAAAGGAACATCTAGACAGGGATGACCTTACCCTAATTGGTTGTTAGCCACTTAGCCTTGCTGCATCTCCCATGTTTAAGCTATTCCCGGTTGATGAGGCTCAACGCTATGCGTTAACTTTTTAGAACACATCTCACTTAGAATGCTCATCGTCCCACCGACGATGTTCTGATAGCATTCTTCCATACAAGTCCGTTCTCGTTCCGAACGGAACCGAAGGCACTATTCCTACTACATCCGTTTTGGAATCACCCTCGGGATTAGTAGCGATTAGCCATTACACTTCACTGCTCCATCTTCGACTCCAAGCTCTTGTCTTCCACATGAAAACGTTTAAACCGGATCGAAGTGGTTTTTGAAAAATTAATGCCAATCTCGGTCTCTTCGAAACGATCAGCGCATTGGCCAATATTGATAGTCGGTTATTGAACTGTCATATAACATCCAAAAACAACCATCTGGCCTTAATAATTTCCCAAATTATTTATTCTATAATATCTTCGCAAGATATTTTTCTTCACTTCAACCCTTTGAAAAATAGTTTACAAATCACTTTTTTCCTCGTGGAATAAATTTCCACCTTATTGTTTTATTTCCACTGAAAATCACCAAGCCTTAATAATCTAAATTTTAAATAATTTAAATCATTTTTTCCAAAATAAATAGTTAATACATTTAGAATAAAACTAATTAAAAACACTTTTATTTAAAATACTAGTTATGAAATTTTAAAATAATTTCTTGTATAAAATTTAAGCTAAAACTAAATTTAAAATAAAAGTTATTCTATAAGGTATAAATATTAAATAATTATCCTAAAATCATAATACTAGTAAAACCTTTAAAATAATTACTACTATAACTAAATTAATAAATATTTACTTTAAAATATTAAAACAATTTGAATAATAAATTCGTCCAGAACATTCTTTCAAACAACTTTAAAACATTTAATTTAGACTTAAAAATCGGCGTTGAAAACATACTTGGCTTTTCAAGAAATTTCACTTTCCATTCCAATATAACTGTCTAATCATTTTTAAATCCTTCTTGATTTATCCCAATTTAATTTACATCTCAACCCATAAATTTCTCTCCCACGGCTTTAAAAATAAAACAACTATTTATTTTATAAAACAAATTACTTATGCTGTTATAAATTCCTACCGTGAATTTATACTTCCAAATATCCACTGATATCTTATTTCACTTTATAACCCCAGTTTATAAAATTCCAAAGTCTCATCCTCCTTTTAAAACACGGTTTCAAATATTAAATCAATTTCAAAATCGATTTCCAAAATTTACTCCATTTTGAAATAAATTCCTTTACTTACTCAATTTTATTTCATAGCCCATTAATTTCAAATTTTACTTCTTTATTATGATTTAAAATCTTAATTAAACTGACAATACCAATTTCATAATTTTTCCAAAATTCTTCTTTATCCCTCCCAAACTATTTTAAAAATTAAATGTAAAATAAATTCTTTATTCCTTTAAATAATATTACTTAAGTTCAAAAATTCATTTATTCCCATTTATTCAAAAAACTCCATTCCCATACTAGGAATTTATTTATTAGAGTTTAAAAATCAACTTTTATTCTTTCCCAATTCATTCTTTAATTTATCCAAATTTTATATAATTATTTTACTTAAAAATACTCTCTTTATTTCCCTTCAAAAATCAAATCTGTATATTTTTGATAACTCAATATACCCAAATATATTCAATCAAACCATAGCATCCAATATTTCAATTCCTAATATAATCGATAATCAATCATAGATAATCATTGAATCATGTCATAGATTATGAAAACATATTTAATATTTTGAGGAATCTAGTTAGATCCCTCCAACCTTTTTTTCCCTGCATTCATAGATGTTAGTTGTGACTACCCGGATTCCATCGCTCGAAAATTGTCATCCAATACATCACCGGTATCCGAATGATGGAGATTCAAACGTTGGAGTTTAGTTCGCTGGAGCTTATAACACATTAGATGATAACGATACAGCGGAAACAAAATGATAATTACATTGATACACAACATGGATACAACATTTATTACAACAATGACCACCAACATCAGAGCACTGAATATATAACACAATAGAATACAACACAACATCGGAAAAGATAACACAATAGGGGAATAACATCAACAGAGGTCTTTAAAAGAATCCAACATAATCAATGCAAAATCTCCAAAGCTCCAAAGATTTCAAAGCTCAAAAGCTCCAAAAACCCAAAAGTTGAAGACCAAAAGCTTCCAAACCAAAGACTTCCAGAATCTACTATTTGAACTACCTCCAGAACACGAATAACCTTACTGTGGAAAATTATAGGCACCCAAAGTTCAGGAATGGGAACAATAAACTCCGGGTCAGTCATGGGATTGGTATTAGTAAACATAAAACAGTTGTTTGTACAAAAACAAATGATTAAAAAGAAATCTGTTCATGCTTTTGGAAAATGAAACTACCATAATGCCTCCCGGCACACTCTCAATGCAATCGCACACACGGGGAGGTTTCTACTTATGATAGTCAAACATGCTTGATATGCAAAAATCCTTTTGATATTATTATTAGTGCATAGTGTAAAAAACATTTCTAAGTATAATATTAATCTTAGCCAGTATACTTACCATTATAGTATGCCTACTATAGCTACCATGTTAGATGGAAGGTTCTACAGCTAAAACTGTACAGGGCTCATATTGAATGATTGGATTTACAACAAATGGCCAAGGCTAAGGAACTTCCTTTATCCGAAAGGGTATGCCTCTAGAGGGATGCCCCGAGAACCTAACCGGATCTCTGCTAACACAAGGCCGGGTTACTTCTGTAACTAGATAACTAATTGTCACGAGTATGCCATCCCCCGGCCGTATCCGACCTTTATCGAGGGCCCTCAACACCAACTACCACACAAGCAAATTATCTGGGCTCCATACCATAATACCAATTTTTATCCGGAAGGAAATGCACATATCTTGAGGGGCACAACCTCCGTAACCTTGCTGCGTCCTCTCTAGTTTCGACCATTTCTGGGGTGTGAGGTTCGATGAAGTCTTGTCCCACAAAGATACACTTTTCACAAAAGGCCTGCTTCGATCAACCAATGATCAACACTTAGCATGCCACATTACCAAATCGGTAATATATCACTACTAACCATCAACTACATAACCACTGAGCTCGTACGTCTCAAAGAAGGGTGTTACGCACAGAGAATAAATTCTCTGTTACCAAACAAAAATGTATTTGATAGAAATCAGCTTTATTTCTCAAAGTGTAATGTCAGACATACATCCATACAAGTCCATCATGGGTCTGAATGGAACCGAAGGCACTTCGTCCAATTAAGGAAGAAGTCCTTGCAAATCCGGATATCCACAATCCCAATCGGACACCCCATTCCCCTATACCGTAGCAACTCCGTGCGGAGACAATCAACGGGTAATCCTCTTGTTCTCGAAAATACCCGGTCTTGAACAACCGTCTTCAAATGCAATCCCGTTTCATCGTATCATTATTTGGAATGGGGTTTATAAGTCAATGTCCTCTCCCGGCTTGACCGAATAATGAGCGGTTATTTTAAAAACACATGGATACATAAGTCATAAAAAATTTCCATTTATAATCTTTTAAACAAAAGATTCACCTTTAAGATTCGATGTGGTTTTCGGATAACCATTTGGAATCCGACCCCCGGTCGCATCGAAAATCAAATGCCGTTTTACAGGCTAAGTTGTTTAAGTAACAATTTTACTTCAATTCAGAAGTTCACATTCACACAGTAATATATTACAGATATCACAGCTCAATCCAAAGCAATTCATATCATAGAGTATCACAAATCACAGAGATATACACCAATCCAAGGCATTCAATAATAATTCAATCATCTATAAGCAAGATTAATCAATCATACGATTATAATTAATTAATTAACTCAAAATTAATTACTTATGAATTAATCACTTAACCCTGCTTAATTAACATTAATTAATTACAAACCATTTTAATTAATTTTAGTTAATTAATCACATAATTAATTTCATTAATTATCCTTTAATTATTGATTAATTACTCTTTAATCACTAATTAATTATCCCCTAGTCATTTGTCAATAAACTTTAATCATTAATTAATTAACCTTAATTGTCAATTAATTAACCTTAATTATTAATTATTTAACCTTAGTTATTCTTTAATTACTTACGTTAAGTAATTCTTCTTTAAGTAATTATCCCTTAATTACTTTCATTAATTAACTAATCTTTAATTCCTTAAGATCTTAATTAATTAAAAGATAAACCATTATTTTAATTAATTATCATTAAAAACCTTTATTTAATAAACCTTGGTATTAATTATCATTAACATATAAATTAACTTAAGACATTTAAGTTAATTAATAATTGAAAACATTTCTTCTTAATTAACTTTTTAATTACACTATTAAATTTATTTTAAATAACTTAAGAATTAATTTATAAATAATGGTCACATGATTAAATAAATTAAACTTAATTACTTTAAAATAATTTACTTTAAAACTTAAACTAATCCCATTTTTAAATAAAAACAGTTATCTAAAAGAATGAGTTAAAAATGTTAAATTTTGAATTTGTTTTAAAGTTTGAAAACCGCAACTTCACATACCCGAGGTTAACTCGAGTGTCACCCCGAGTCAAAACCTAGTTCCCCCGAGTTCTTCCCCGAGTAAATCCCTCCTTTTTTTGTACTATGTTTTATTTTCAGAACTTAAAACCCTGTTAAACATTTAACCTACATGAATACATCCCAAACCAAAACTCAAGCCAACAACTCATCTTCCTGAGAACAACTTCGAGGAAACATTATCTCAAATCCATCAGCAAACATAACCAAATCTGACACCTCGTGCACGTGCACAAGAGTTCTGAACGACTCCAATCCATGCTCCGAGCATCTACAAGTCGGATACAACCATCTTAGCCCAAGCAACCACCCAGATCATTGAAATTAACTAGAAATCAAAATCAAGCAACCTGAAACCCACTGGGGTGAAGCCGATCATCAAAGAATCACCTTGTATTGTCACCTCCGACCACCACAGGTCATGCGATCACGACCATAGCTTTGTCGATGACCTACGCTTCTATTCCCTCACCTGTGATCAACCTCGATGCATTGACAGCGACGTAGTGACTCGAATTCCGACCTCAAGCGAAACTTAGTTTTTAACCCTAAATTGATGTCGTGCCGCCACCGTGATGATTGGAAAATTCTCCGATCATTTTTCCCAAGTTTGTTAACCTCCTAGCTACCTTCATCCATGATCCCGAGACTCACCTCATCAGCGATCACCAGAGAATGCTAATACTCCTTTCCCATTCAACCCGCAAGTTCTCCATGAATACACACTTAAAAATTATGACTCCACCTTTAATAATCATCGTTTTTGAAAACGTATTAGATGATAAAACTGAAACAAGAAAAACATGATATTTGAATTTGACATAGTTTAGAGTTTTCACTGTATTTTCTTGTTTTCCAGCAAAACCACTTGATAATTTTATTTGAAAGTATTTTTAAAACTTAGATCATGTAAATTCAAACACTTTTTGTTTCGACATCAAACTCTAAAAAAATTAGAGGAGGAGGGATGAATTTTGAAATTTTTTTAAACTCTGTAAACCTGCAACCGAGCCCATCATATGTACATACATGCACATATGTAAACTTCGTATATTCATACATGCAAACATAATTTACATCCATAACTTCAAAGATTATCACGTGCATCAAGATTTAAAGCAGATTTCAGCTTTTATAAAAGTAGTTTACTCACCAGATGTAAATGAGCAGAAAACTTCTTTTGAAACTGGAAGCCGTTTTAGATCTTTGAATCCTTGCAACTGGAAAATGTATTTGAACTTGATCTGAAACTTGAATTTGGTTTTCTTTATTTCTATGATTGTTGATCTGAAATCTGATTTGCTTAGCTTTAGATCAGGTTGAAATTGTTGTGAAAGTTTGTTTTGTTTTGATTTGTTTTACTAGTTTGTATTGAAAATTTTGAATTGATCAGAGAAAATGAGTAAAGAAGGGTATGGATCTTTATATAGCCATGTTTTCTTTATTTATTATTTTTTAAAATGAAAAACAAATATGACACCTGTATTTTGCATGATTATAATTAAGTTACACTTGTTAAATTATTTGTTAAACTTTTAACACTTGTTATATATATGTTAATATTATTACATTTGTCATTTTTCATATAAATAATGTTTTTATATAATTTATATTCTATACTATATTTAATTTTATATTTGCATATATGTTTAATATAATTTTGTATCCTTATTAAATACATTTCCTTATTTAATATTTATATAAATGTTTTAAAACTAAATTATACACCATAAAAATCACATATATACATTATTTTTAAATTCCATTTATTTCAAGATATTTACTTTCAAATTTCAAATTCAAATTTCAAATTACAATCTATTATATATATATATATATATATATCTCAAACACATCCCTTATTTATTTTTTGGAAAAATTCAAATTGATTCACAATTTAATTACAAAATTAATATTAAATACTAAATCAAATTTAATTTAAAAGCAGGATCGTTACACATTCCCCCCTTAAGAAAATTTCGTCCCTGAAATTTGAAAGACAGGGAGACAAACAAAGAATATATGAGTACATAAAAAGCGAGAAATGGCATACAGATTAAGCCGAAATATCTACTGTACACTTGGGATAGGACTTCTGCATGCTTTCCCCTGTTTCCCGAGTACAATTGTAACAGACTGCGATTTTCGTACTTCCGAAAATCCGACATCGACACTCACTTTATCGACTGCCGAGAAATCGAAGGCCGAAAACCGAGATGTTATGGGTTTTAAAAAAAGAATTTAGGAAAAGAAAAAGAAAGAAGAGTAGATAAGAAGATAGAAAATAGAGAATAGAAAAGAAATTTGAAAACAGAGAATTTAAAAATAGAACAGAAAGGAAACAAGAACGGGACAGAAGAAACAACAACAGAATCTCACAATTCGCAGCGGAACAACATATAATAATAAATGAATAATCTTTAAACAAAGAACTATATCAGTTATTATATTACATCACATTTCATTACATCATATCATATCATCAGAGTGTACAACAACATACAACAACAGTGCAGCGGAAAAAGAAATACTATATAAACTAGTAATACGCCATGCCATCCAGCTTGCCTCCAGCAACTCCTGAATATCCTGATAAACCTTAACTCTTAACTGCCCGTGTGGAAATTGGTGGGCACCCAGAGTTTAGGAAGGAAAACAATAAACTCCGAGTCAGTCATGTGACTGGTGTGAGAACTCAAAACAGTTTATTTAACTTAAAAATCAAAAAGAGGAATATTTTTAAATCAATTCGCAATGCTTTTAAAAATGTAACTACCATAAGACCTCCCACCACACACACAATGCAAACGCAGACTTGGAGGAGATTTCTTCTTATGTGAGTCAAAGATGCTTGATACGCATTTAAAATAACATTTGATATTATTACTAGTGCATAGTGTAAACAAATCATTTCGAAAGTAAAGATATAAATCCTAGCCAGCATAGGTACCATTATAGTATGCTTACTATAGCTACCTCCTGAGGAAGCAGGTTCTACAACTAAAACCGTACAAGATCGTATTGTTTCTTTGGATTTCCAACAAATGGTCAGGCTAAGGAACTTCCTACTGCCACATGGGATCGCCTCTGGCTGGACGTCCCGAGAACTTAACCAGCTCTCTGCCAACACAAGGCCGGGTTACCTTTATCACTAGGTAACTACTACACGAATATGGCATCCCCCGGTCCCATCGGACCTTTAACCGAGCGCTCGTCACCAACAACACCACACAGAAAAAGATATAGTGTATCAACATGAGTAAGTATCTGGGCTCCATACCATGATACCACCCTTTCCAGAAGGAAATGCACATACCCTAAAGGGAGCTACCCCTCATAACCTTGCCGCATCATTCCTGTTTTGACCATTACCGGGATGTGAGGCTCGACGAAGTCACGTCCACAAAAACATACTTTATACAAAAGCCATGCTTTGGGTCAACAAATGATCAACACAATGATCACTAAGATAGACGATCAAATAAATGATCCTATCACAAATAATCAACACAATGATCATTTCAGCATCACTCAGCATGTCACATTACCAAAATGGGATATATTGCTGATAACTTCAACTATATAACCTTTGAGCTCGTACGTCTCAAAGAAGGGTGTTAAGCAAAGAATAAATTCTCCGCCACCAACAGAAATATATCTGAATGAAATCGGCTTTATATCTCAAATTGTAATGTCAGGCATACAATCCATACAAGTCTGTTCCGGGATCGAACAGAACCGAAGGCACTTACAAAGAAGTCCTTGCAATCCGGATATCCACAATCCTGATCGGATTTCCCATCACTTAGGGAGTCTCTATACCGTTGCAACTCAGTGCAGAGACAATCGATAGGTCATCCTATCGCTTTCGCAAATACCGGGTCTTCAACACCGATCTTCAATGCAATTCACAACGACGTATCACATATTCGGAATGGGTTATACGACCCCATGGTCCTTTCCCGGTTAACCCGAATAGTGAGCGCTTATTCAAAAATAAGTGTGCATTCAAATTCAATCAATTTACATCAAATACCCATTCAAAGGGAAATACTGATAGTCGGTTATTGAACTATCAATTGATATGCACAACATCACCAGATTCCAAATAATTTTCCCAAATTATTTATTTTCCAAAATATCTTTACAAGATATATAATTTCAACACTTCAAAAATAAATCAATATTTATTTTCAAACAAATTCCACCTTTCTTTTATAAATTCCATAACGAATTTATATTTCAAAATATTCATGAATATACAATTCAATTATTCACTTTCAATTTATCTTCAAAAAGATAAATTCTCAAAATATTCACTTTATATCGGAAAACAATCCCTACTTATATATTTATAAGTAATTCACAAATCTCTTTTATTTTCAACACTTAGAAAATATGCAATATACTTAAATTGAATTAAGTATATATTTCATTCTTTAAGGAAATCATTCACTTAAACATATTTGCTTGGGCCAAAACGAATGTTGCGTAAAACATCGTTACGACGACCCAAAATCACTAGTATAGGGATTCGAATTTAAAATAGATATATAAATCCCAATACTAATCAAAAACATTTCCTTTCGGAAATCATTTACTATAACAACAGTGTTATAGTCTACCATTTCCTTTTTATTTCTCGAAAACGTCTATTTCAACAATAAATGTTGAAATCTATGGTTTCGAATCTCAACATGTTTTAAACCATCGTTAGATCGTTTTAATTCTATTTAAAACATCACATTCAAAAACATTTTATTTAACGTGTTATTCACTATTCAAAAACGTGAATAAACCATGTTCACAAATTCCATTATTTCTATTCTTTTTAACTTAAAGGATTATTCACTGTTTATAACGTGAATATAACTCCATTAATAGGTTATAACAATTAACTTATCAAAATAAGTCGTTTGCGGATTTATAAAACAACGTTTATAAATTCCGTTTTTTTTATTTATAAAAACTTCCTTTTTATAAATTCCTTTATTAACCTATTCCAGTTTATAACTCAATTTTAGATTAAAAGTTCATATTATAAGTTAACTACTTATAAACGATTATTTCACAAAATCATTCCTTAGAGTTTCATAATTATAAATCTTATAACTTATAAGATTCATTTATTTAACCCAAACTATTCTTCAAATAACTTCATAAAATTTATAAATCTACTGTTTATAAATTTCGTTTACAACTTCACCATTTATAATTCTATTGATTTCATTCTTTAATGAAATTCATTTTCAATTCATTCAAACACTTATAAAATCTCATTTTATAATCCCAACGTTTTAATTTACAAATATTCATTTGTAAATCCTTTAATATAAATCAATCTATATTATTCTTTAAAATGTCTTTAATTTCCTTTAAAAAAACTTCACCATTCTGATTTATAAAATAATTAAATTTTATAAATCCTATATTTAACTTTTTATAACAAGTTCAGAATCCCAATTTAAACTCTTTTATAAAGTCATTAATTCCTTATTTTCAAAAATCAGCTTTTTAACTATATTTCTTAAAAATCATAATTTTTATAACATTAAAAATTATAACGTTTATTTATTTGAAATGGATCAATTCCAAAGATATTTTATCTTTTCAAAAATCACTTTAAAAACATTTTAAAATCCCAAAATCTGGGTCCAATGATGCTACACACCAAATAGTCAATCACGACTAATAACGATATCATATATCGATATGATAATCCATCAAATATCAAAATATCTGAAATAAAATAAATACTGTTGAGGAATCCAGTTGGATCCCTCCAACCTGTTTCCTGCATCCAAAAACATTAGCACAATACCAATTTCGCTCCAGTACGAAATTATCGCGGTATATGTTCTTATTAAATATTATCCGCTTAATAACGGCGTAATAGGGTCTCATCCCCTAAACAAAAAATGCGGGAAATCAACAACTGCAATATATACATATGCCAATATATATATATTGATATTATATATAATACCAATTTCACTGTTTATGAAATATTCACGGTATATGTTTATAATAAATAACATCCGCTTACTAACGGCGCATAATGTCTATTTTAACAATCAATAATTTACAGTCATCATTCAAACATGCATTCAAATATTTTAAATCTAACTATTTAAAATAAAATCGAAACCTATTCGATTGAGTGAGAAATTCTCACCTTGGTTTTAATTTCCGTTTTAGCTTTTATTTCGAATAAAATTAAACGCGCGTTTAATTTTACCCGAAATTCTCACTAACTCCAAACGACTCCAAACCAACTCCATCGCGTAGTGCTCGTCCATACGATTCCAACGCAACTGAGTTTGCATTTTTTCGACCTCGTATGAAAAAGTTATGTATTTTACAAGATTGTACACGTTTTAATAATTAATTTCAACATAAATTTTTATATTTTAATACCCTCTACTCATCACCACCGTCCAAAATCTTTTGCAACAGATCGTAGCGTTCCCCTCCTTCTTCATCTTCGTGCGTGCTCCCTGAAGAAGCCGAACCCATATCCTTCCATTAGGGTTCGAAATCTCACCACCCAAACGTTGCCGAAACCCCATCATCTCACCTCCATTCGAACGACCCCTGCATCCCCTACGACCGCCCCCAATACCATAGCACTCGGCTCCCCCCTCTCCCTAAAAAACGTGCACAAAGCCGGCCCCCCTATACACAAATTCGCGTCAATTCAAAGCTTGAAATCACATCTCAACCGTATGGATTTAAAGCCCTTGCGAAGCTCTACAAGTTTGCAGTAGAAAGTATTACGAATTGGTGTGTGGATTTGAATGAATTAGAGGAAGAAAAAGATGAATTTTCGGCCTTACATTTCTGAAGGTGGCGGCCACGTTTAGAAATTAGGGTTTTACATATTTTTTTTATTTTAGATTTTTAACTCCTATTTATAGAAAAAGCTAGCGTAAACACTATTCATCCCGGGAATTCCGAACTCCGATTTAGGCGCCGTAACCAGCGTACCTAGGGTTTATCCCGCGTTTCGGACACAATGGAACAGGTTTCGGAAGCTAATTCGGAAGTATGTGCGAGTTATGGCTGAAAACGCTCAATTTAAATTAAACCGATTTAAATCGATTTCTAGGCATTTTAATTTGTACCGGACAAACGGTAAATCCAATTGACTTGAAATTTGAAACCTTACAATAATATCACATTACGGATCCGATGAAACTGGTTTCGTCGAAATCCGAGACTTTTTGAAAAATGGCTATTTTGACTCGCCAAATTTAAATTAAAAACGATTCGATGCGTTTCGAGCTGCCACGATCAAACGATAACTCCGATTGACACGAAAATTGAAATCCGGTAATAACTAACTATTATGGATCCAATGAAACTGGTTTCGTTCAATTCTGAGACTGTTCAAAAATTGACTATTTTACAGTCGATTATTAAATATTAAAATATTCAATTTTCACAAATTAACTTTTAATTCGATTTTAAAAGTTCTAAAATATTTCTATAACTCCAGTATGATTAAATAAAATTTTCCAACTTATTTTCAATCATATTTAACTCAATTTTAAATTATTTCCATAATTTAACGTATTAAATTATCGATTTAATTATCCAATTAAATCCAATAAATCAAAATAAAATTTATTTGACTTATAAATTCACTTATAAATATTTAAAATTAATTAAATATTCAAATTTAAATAAATAAAAATTCTGGGTCGTTACAATCTTTCCCCCTTAAAAGAATTTCGTCCTCGAAATTACAAGTAAGAAGATTACAGAATTTATTAATTTTCCAAAATCCATAGTTAAATTTCTTATAATATCTTTACTAAGTTTTCCAAATCATACTTAGTTATCTTGTCAAAAACAACTACTATTGTTTAACTTTCCATTCCAAAATTAAAGTTAAAGTTTTCAAAAAAATTTCAATTTTCTCAAAAATTTTCTAACGCCTTAAATTTTCGGAAAAATTCGCCATGTCTCCTTTGCGCGGCTCGATCCGAAAAAAAAAATGACAGTATATATATCACAAATATACATCTCATCAAGTAATGAGGCATCCCGAAGGGAAAAAAGTGTAAAAGTACGATATTTAATCCGAGATATGTACCTTATATTTTATTAGCAAGCATATACGGCTAATATAGCGCTAAAGCGAACTCCAAATGCGAAGCAAACGCGATCTGCACCTACTAAACACTCAACAAACAACATGAGAACATGCACATATGCAAATAATCTCAATATACAACATATAGTAACATATCAACTATATATATCACATAGCAAATGCAACAATAGCAATATATATTCAACCATATTCATATTAATATTCAATGAAATGGTTTTCAATTTCAAATCACATTTGATTTATTTACATTGGATTTTATCAACATTCATTCTAAATTTTAATTAGTTTGCATTCACTAATTAAATCCTATTCACTTTCAATTCTATTCAAATTTATTTACTTCAAATTTGAATTCAATTTCATAGCTTTCAATTTCATTAACACTTAATGAATTATATACAATCAACTAACAATCAAGTAACAACCAATGTACATTAATTTCAACCAAATTTCTTCACTTATATTTATTCAATTTGGTTTAATTAAATTGGTTTTCATTCAATTCTTTCAACTTCTAATAACATTAGATTTTAATGAATTATCACTTACATTCATTATTCATATCAATTATTCACATTCAATTGATTAACATTCCATTCATTAATTCAATTCAATTACAAAAGTTGAATTCTATTTATATAACTCAAGTTCATATTCATTTAATCCATTTGATTATTTACTTCGATACCAAAATCAATTTCATTCAACAACACTTAAGTTATATTCCATTAAACTTTAAATTCACTTCTTATTTACAACTCACATTCATGAATATATTCATATAGTTTCACTTCTTATATATATAAGTTTATTTCACCAATTGTAAATCACTTTAATTATAATTCAATTCTTATAATTCTTTTGCTTATACAATTTAATAATTCTGAAAAATTATTTCTTTATATATAAAATATAATCAAGGCAAAATTATTTCATTCACCCAATTTAAAAATCAATATTGTGTCGAATTGTTCTATTCCAGTGTTTAGAAACCCCTTCGGCATAGTCTTGCGGACCACGCTGACGAAAGTTCATATGCCACTCAATAAACCAATCATCACAATATAAAACAATTTTTATTCACTAACAAATACGCACTCATATCTATTATTACACTCAACTCATTCTAGAGTACTACTGACTCTATCTCTAATGAGTAATAACCCTACAGAACCATGGTTCTCGCTTAACCATCAGCTCTGATACCAAATGTAACAGACTGCGATTTTCGTACTTCCGAAAATCCGACATCGACACTCACTTTATCGACTGCCGAGAAATCGAAGGCCGAAAACCGAGATGTTATGGGTTTTAAAAAAAGAATTTAGGAAAAGAAAAAGAAAGAAGAGTAGATAAGAAGATAGAAAATAGAGAATAGAAAAGAAATTTGAAAACAGAGAATTTAAAAATAGAACAGAAAGGAAACAAGAACGGGACAGAAGAAACAACAACAGAATCTCACAATTCGCAGCGGAACAACATATAATAATAAATGAATAATCTTTAAACAAAGAACTATATCAGTTATTATATTACATCACATTTCATTACATCATATCATATCATCAGAGTGTACAACAACATACAACAACAGTGCAGCGGAAAAAGAAATACTATATAAACTAGTAATACGCCATGCCATCCAGCTTGCCTCCAGCAACTCCTGAATATCCTGATAAACCTTAACTCTTAACTGCCCGTGTGGAAATTGGTGGGCACCCAGAGTTTAGGAAGGAAAACAATAAACTCCGAGTCAGTCATGTGACTGGTGTGAGAACTCAAAACAGTTTATTTAACTTAAAAATAAAAAAGAGGAATATTTTTAAATCAATTCGCAATGCTTTTAAAAATGTAACTACCATAAGACCTCCCACCACACACACAATGCAAACGCAGACTTGGAGGAGATTTCTTCTTATGTGAGTCAAAGATGCTTGATACGCATTTAAAATAACATTTGATATTATTACTAGTGCATAGTGTAAACAAATCATTTCGAAAGTAAAGATATAAATCCTAGCCAGCATAGGTACCATTATAGTATGCTTACTATAGCTACCTCCTGAGGAAGCAGGTTCTACAACTAAAACCGTACAAGATCGTATTGTTTCTTTGGATTTCCAACAAATGGTCAGGCTAAGGAACTTCCTACTGCCACATGGGATCGCCTCTGGCTGGACGTCCCGAGAACTTAACCAGCTCTCTGCCAACACAAGGCCGGGTTACCTTTATCACTAGGTAACTACTACACGAATATGGCATTCCCCGGTCCCATCGGACCTTTAACCGAGCGCTCGTCACCAACAACACCACACAGAAAAAGATATAGTGTATCAACATGAGTAAGTATCTGGGCTCCATACCATGATACCACCCTTTCCAGAAGGAAATGCACATACCCTAAAGGGAGCTACCCCTCATAACCTTGCCGCATCATTCCTGTTTTGACCATTACCGGGATGTGAGGCTCGACGAAGTCACGTCCACAAAAACATACTTTATACAAAAGCCATGCTTTGGGTCAACAAATGATCAACACAATGATCACTAAGATAGACGATCAAATAAATGATCCTATCACAAATAATCAACACAATGATCATTTCAGCATCACTCAGCATGTCACATTACCAAAATGGGATATATTGCTGATAACTTCAACTATATAACCTTTGAGCTCGTACGTCTCAAAGAAGGGTGTTAAGCAAAGAATAAATTCTCCGCCACCAACAGAAATATATCTGAATGAAATCGGCTTTATATCTCAAATTGTAATGTCAGGCATACAATCCATACAAGTCTGTTCCGGGATCGAACAGAACCGAAGGCACTTACAAAGAAGTCCTTGCAATCCGGATATCCACAATCCTGATCGGATTTCCCATCACTTAGGGAGTCTCTATACCGTTGCAACTCAGTGCAGAGACAATCGATAGGTCATCCTATCGCTTTCGCAAATACCGGGTCTTCAACACCGATCTTCAATGCAATTCACAACGACGTATCACATATTCGGAATGGGTTATACGACCCCATGGTCCTTTCCCGGTTAACCCGAATAGTGAGCGCTTATTCAAAAATAAGTGTGCATTCAAATTCAATCAATTTACATCAAATACCCATTCAAAGGGAAATACTGATAGTCGGTTATTGAACTATTAATTGATATGCACAACATCACCAGATTCCAAATAATTTTCCCAAATTATTTATTTTCCAAAATATCTTTACAAGATATATAATTTCAACACTTCAAAAATAAATCAATATTTATTTTCAAACAACTTCCACCTTTCTTTTATAAATTCCATAACGAATTTATATTTCAAAATATTCATGAATATACAATTCAATTATTCACTTTCAATTTATCTTCAAAAAGATAAATTCTCAAAATATTCACTTTATATCGGAAAACAATCCCTACTTATATATTTATAAGTAATTCACAAATCTCTTTTATTTTCAACACTTAGAAAATATGCAATATACTTAAATTGAATTAAGTATATATTTCATTCTTTAAGGAAATCATTCACTTAAACATATTTGCTTGGGCCAAAACGAATGTTGCGTAAAACATCGTTACGACGACCCAAAATCACTAGTATAGGGATTCGAATTTAAAATAGATATATAAATCCCAATACTAATCAAAAACATTTCCTTTCGGAAATCATTTACTATAACAACAGTGTTATAGTCTACCATTTCCTTTTTATTTCTCGAAAACGTCTATTTCAACAATAAATGTTGAAATCTATGGTTTCGAATCTCAACATGTTTTAAACCATCGTTAGATCGTTTTAATTCTATTTAAAACATCACATTCAAAAACATTTTATTTAACGTGTTATTCACTATTCAAAAACGTGAATAAACCATGTTCACAAATTCCATTATTTCTATTCTTTTTAACTTAAAGGATTATTCACTGTTTATAACGTGAATATAACTCCATTAATAGGTTATAACAATTAACTTATCAAAATAAGTCGTTTGCGGATTTATAAAACAACGTTTATAAATTCCGTTTTTTTTTATTTATAAAAACTTCCTTTTTATAAATTCCTTTATTAACCTATTCCAGTTTATAACTCAATTTTAGATTAAAAGTTCATATTATAAGTTAACTACTTATAAACGATTATTTCACAAAATCATTCCTTAGAGTTTCATAATTATAAATCTTATAACTTATAAGATTCATTTATTTAACCCAAACTATTCTTCAAATAACTTCATAAAATTTATAAATCTACTGTTTATAAATTTCGTTTACAACTTCACCATTTATAATTCTATTGATTTCATTCTTTAATGAAATTCATTTTCAATTCATTCAAACACTTATAAAATCTCATTTTATAATCCCAACGTTTTAATTTACAAATATTCATTTGTAAATCCTTTAATATAAATCAATCTATATTATTCTTTAAAATGTCTTTAATTTCCTTTAAAAAAACTTCACCATTCTGATTTATAAAATAATTAAATTTTATAAATCCTATATTTAACTTTTTATAACAAGTTCAGAATCCCAATTTAAACTCTTTTATAAAGTCATTAATTCCTTATTTTCAAAAATCAGCTTTTTAACTATATTTCTTAAAAATCATAATTTTTATAACATTAAAAATTATAACGTTTATTTATTTGAAATGGATCAATTCCAAAGATATTTTATCTTTTCAAAAATCACTTTAAAAACATTTTAAAATCCCAAAATCTGGGTCCAATGATGCTACACACCAAATAGTCAATCACGACTAATAACGATATCATATATCGATATGATAATCCATCAAATATCAAAATATCTGAAATAAAATAAATACTGTTGAGGAATCCAGTTGGATCCCTCCAACCTGTTTCCTGCATCCAAAAACATTAGCACAATACCAATTTCGCTCCAGTACGAAATTATCGCGGTATATGTTCTTATTAAATATTATCCGCTTAATAACGGCGTAATAGGGTCTCATCCGCTAAACAAAAAATGCGGGAAATCAACAACTGCAATATATACATATGCCAATATATATATATTGATATTATATATAATACCAATTTCACTGTTTATGAAATATTCGCGGTATATGTTTATAATAAATAACATCCGCTTACTAACGGCGCATAATGTCTATTTTAACAATCAATAATTTACAGTCATCATTCAAACATGCATTCAAATATTTTAAATCTAACTATTTAAAATAAAATCGAAACCTATTCGATTGAGTGAGAAATTCTCACCTTGGTTTTAATTTCCGTTTTAGCTTTTATTTCGAATAAAATTAAACGCGCGTTTAATTTTACCCGAAATTCTCACTAACTCCAAACGACTCCAAACCAACTCCATCGCGTAGTGCTCGTCCATACGATTCCAACGCAACTGAGTTTGCATTTTTTCGACCTCGTATGAAAAAGTTATGTATTTTACAAGATTGTACACGTTTTAATAATTAATTTCAACATAAATTTTTATATTTTAATACCCTCTACTCATCACCACCGTCCAAAATCTTTTGCAACAGATCGTAGCGTTCCCCTCCTTCTTCATCTTCGTGCGTGCTCCCTGAAGAAGCCGAACCCATATCCTTCCATTAGGGTTCGAAATCTCACCACCCAAACGTTGCCGAAACCCCATCATCTCACCTCCATTCGAACGACCCCTGCATCCCCTACGACCGCCCCCAATACCATAGCACTCGGCTCCCCCCTCTCCCTGAAAAACGTGCACAAAGCCGGCCCCCCTATACACAAATTCGCGTCAATTCAAAGCTTGAAATCACATCTCAACCGTAAGGATTTAAAGCCCTTGCGAAGCTCTACAAGTTTGCAGTAGAAAGTATTACGAATTGGTGTGTGGATTTGAATGAATTAGAGGAAGAAAAAGATGAATTTTCGGCCTTACATTTCTGAAGGTGGCGGCCACGTTTAGAAATTAGGGTTTTACATATTTTTTTTATTTTAGATTCTTAACTCCTATTTATAGAAAAAGCTAGCGTAAACACTATTCATCCCGGGAATTCCGAACTCCGATTTAGGCGCCGTAACCAGCGTACCTAGGGTTTATCCCGCGTTTCGGACACAATGGAACAGGTTTCGGAAGCTAATTCGGAAGTATGTGCGAGTTATGGCTGAAAACGCTCAATTTAAATTAAACCGATTTAAATCGATTTCTAGGCATTTTAATTTGTACCGGACAAACGGTAAATCCAATTGACTTGAAATTTGAAACCTTACAATAATATCACATTACGGATCCGATGAAACTGGTTTCGTCGAAATCCGAGACTTTTTGAAAAATGGCTATTTTGACTCGCCAAATTTAAATTAAAAACGATTCGATGCGTTTCGAGCTGCCACGATCAAACGATAACTCCGATTGACACGAAAATTGAAATCCGGTAATAACTAACTATTACGGATCCAATGAAACTGGTTTCGTTCAATTCTGAGACTGTTCAAAAATTGACTATTTTACAGTCGATTATTAAATATTAAAATATTCAATTTTCACAAATTAACTTTTAATTCGATTTTAAAAGTTCTAAAATATTTCTATAACTCCAGTATGATTAAATAAAATTTTCCAAATTATTTTCAATCATATTTAACTCAATTTTAAATTATTTCCATAATTTAACGTATTAAATTATCGATTTAATTATCCAATTAAATCCAATAAATCAAAATAAAATTTATTTGACTTATAAATTCACTTATAAATATTTAAAATTAATTAAATATTCAAATTTAAATAAATAAAAATTCTGGGTCGTTACAACAATCATTTGTATCTCCGCTCCATTGTATTTTTATCAATTTCACCACTTTATTCCTTAACCGCATTTCATCTTAATCAATAATCTTTAATGGTTCTCTTTTTACTGCCAAGTTGGGTGTAATTTTCAAATCATGTTGAGCGGCCACCTTAATGATATGATCTGAATCGTGCACATATTTCCAGAGGTGTGATACATGGAACACATCATGTACACCAGCTAACCAATTAGGTAACTGCACTAGATAAGCCAAAGGGCCATTCCTCTCAAGTATAGGAAAAGGACCTATATATCGCTGTGCCAGCTTACCAGCAACTCAAAACTCAAAACACCATGCATTGGAGAAACCTTTAAGAAAACCGAATCTCCAACCTGGAACTCTAAAGTTCTTGTCCTGCGATGAGCATAACTTTTCTGTCAACTCAATGCAGTTTTCAATTTCTTTCGAATAAAATCAACCTTCTCAGTAGCTTCTCTTATCATGTCCGGACCAAGAACAAGCCTATTACCTGACTCAATCCAACACGCAGGTGATCTACAAGGACGACCATACAATGCTTCGAAAGGAGCCATTCTAAAACTGGCCTGATAACTATCATTATATGAAAATTCAACCAGATGCAAATGGTCCTCCCATGTGCCTCCAAAATCAAGAATACAAGAACGCAAAAGATCTTCCAAGATTCCATTTATTCTCTCGGTTTTCCCACCAGACTACGGGTGGTAAGCAGTACTGAAGTTCAATTTGGTTCCTAGTGCGGCTTGAAATGCCTCCCAAAATATGCTAGCGAAGATTGGGTCATGATCACTCACTATACCACTTGGTATTCCATGCAGTCGAACAATCTCATTTACATATAGCTCTACCAAACTCACAGTCATTTGGATAGATTTCACAGGGATAAAGTGGGCAGTCTTTGTCAGACGATCCACAATAACCCAAATTGCCTCATTACCATTCCGAGTTCGTGACAACCCATCTATGAAATCCATAGACCCTTAGTCCCATTTCCATTTTGGCACTTCCAGTGGTTGGAGTAAACCCACAATCTTCATTTGATCACTCTTTATTTGCTGACAAGTCGCACATCGAACAAAATAAATGGATATATTCCTCTTCATCGTCTTCCACCAAAAGTTCCTCTTAATATCCCGATACATCTTGTTAACCCCTGGATGGATACTGAACTTGGACTTGTGACATTCGTCCAATACTTCTCGTTTGAGATCTGGGATGTCTGGAACACAAATCCTCCCTTTTAGTCTTATAATACCACTATTATTGGTTTCAAAGCTGGAATCTTCGCCTTGAAGTATTCTCCCATAATTTTCTCGGATAAACTTGTCTTCTTTTTTCTTACTAGCGATCTTCTCAAGAAGAGTGCGGGTGACAACTAGATAAGCAAGAACAACATGTCTTCTACTCAAGGCATCAGCTACCACATTGGCTTTACCAGGTGTATACTGATTATCTAGATCATATGACGCTAGGAATTACAACCCACATTGTTGTCTTAGATTAAAATCCTTCTGGGTAAAGAGATACTTCAAAGATTTATGGTCGGTGAGCAATTCAAAATTTTCACCCAGAAGATAATGACGCCAGATTTTCAAAGAAAAAATAATAGCCAAAAGTTCAAAATTGTATGTCGGGTAGTTCTTCTCATGTGGACGTGCAATAACTCTACCCTATTGCATTAGAACAACACCCACACCTTCAGCACACGCATCTGTGTAAACAGATAAACCTTTATTCCCGTTAATAATACCAAGAATGGGAGCAGTGGTCAACCTTTTCTTCAATTCCTGAAACGCTTCTCGCACTTTGGAGTCTAATCAAATTTGGTATTCTTCATAGTCAGCTTAGTTAATGGACTAGATAACTTAGAGAAATCTTAGACAAACTTTCGGTTGTATCCGGCTAATCCCAGAAAACTTCTGATCTCATTTGGAGTTGTGGGTTGCTTCCAATCCAGAATAGCCAAAACCTTACCAGGGTCTACAGAATTTCCCTCTTCCATTACAATATGTCCCAAAAATCTTACTTCTTTTACCCAAAAAATGGCATTTAGAAAATTTGACAAAAAGAATATTCCTCCTCAATATTTTCAAAACTATTTTTAAGTGTTCGACATGCTCTTCTTCAGTTTTGGAATAGATCAGAATATCATCAATAAATACAAGAACGAATTTATTCAACACTTCTCGAAATACTCGTGTCATTGGGTCTACGATATATGCAGGGGCATTAATTGGTCTGGAAGGCATAACTAACCATTCGTAGAATATATCGATACCTCTAAAAGCTATCAAGTAAATACAATCTTCGGCAATTCTCAACTGATGGAATCCTTAGGCTAGATCCAACTTTGAAAAGAACCGAGAGCCATGCAATTGATCAAATAGGTCATCGATTTTGGGCAAAGGAAATTTATTCTTAAGAGTTAACTTATTGAGATCACGATAATCTACGCACAATCTCAAAGATCCATCAGACTTGGCTACAAATACAACAGCCGAACCCCAACTGGAACGACTAGGTCATATAAATCCTTTCTCCAGTAAATCTTGGGTTTTCTTAACTAGTTCTACTCTTTCCCTTGGTGCGATCCTACGATTTGCATGCACAACAGGTTCAGCATTGGGAACCAAGTCGATTCTGAATTCGATTTCCATGTGCGGAGGTAAAGATTTAACTTCTTCAGATATGTCAGGAAATTCTCGAACAATAGGTTTGGATTTCAAACTAGGGTCAGGATACCCTAAAGTATACATTAGCTTATCCCTCTTTGGACTTGGATCCTCACAAGAAATCACAATAAAATTCCTAAGTTTGGTTTTGACTGAAATCGTTCGATTGTTACAATCTAATTTAGCTTCATATTTTGTTAACCAATTCATTCCAAGTATGATTTCAAATTCATTAAAGTCAAGAACGAAAAGGCTGATAGGAAACTGATGACGAGAATATGAGATAGGAACTTTTCTACAACGTAAACAAAGATTCGTAGGGCCTCTTACAGGGTTCTTCACACAAATAGGATCGTCTACAAATTTAGGATCGAGCTTTAACTCGTCTACGGTTTGCTGGTAAATAAAACTATGCGTGGCTCTAGTATCAAATAGAACTCTAACAATTTTATCATAAATAAGAAGATTACCTTCCAAAACTCCTTTCCCTTTATCGACTCCTAAGGTTGAAGGCTCAACCTTGATTGCATACACCTTTGCTACTTGAGCCTGCTTCATTGTCGGGCATTTCTTAACTATGTGTCCTAGCTAATGGCGATAATAACATTCCCTAGCTTCTTGGCCTGACTTCCTAGGTTGATCCTTCTTTCCTTTCTTCTTGGGCTTCTTGCAATTATTTGAGTAGTGTCCTTTCTCCAAACAGTTGAAACAAGTAATATTATTCGCCTTGTTCTCCTAAGTATTATGCTTTTCTTTACCTTGCCAAGGCTTCTTTCCTCCAAACTTCCTTTTCTTTCAATTTGGATTGCTTGCACTTCCTTTCTCCTCTAGAATTTCTTGTTTACCTAGGGTGGCATATCCATATCCCATATCTATCAAGTCAGCAAAAGTCTCCTTCATATGGCCGGTCATTCTTTCACGAAACTTCTTGTTCATCCCTCTAATAAATCTCTCATTCTTCTTAAGAGGGGTGTTCACCAATTCCGGACCAAATCGAGATAACTCGTTAAAGTTATTCAAATATTCTTTAAAAGATAAACTCCCTTGCTTTAAATCAGTAAATTCTTGATACATCCTGGAGATACCAGCAGACGGCATATAACGTTGCTCAAACACTTTCTTGAATCTATCCCAAGTAAACTCATCTTCTGAATCGGTGAATGTAATAGTCTCCTACCATGCCAAAAATTCTTCCTGGAGCTGCTGTGATGCCCCACCTCTATACCCACGCTAGCCAAGAACATTACAGAGTAATGCTGTCGACTGGCCCGGAGAATAAGGCTGTTGAGGAGCGACCATCCGTGTAATTGCTTCGCGCGAGCACCGATATGTCAAATAGTATATCATGCATTTTATTCCAAGAGGAAAACCGACATACCGATACAAACACAAAGCTACTACACAGTGGCCATAATAATTTTCGGAAACAAATATAGAAATAAAAATAACACAAATCAGTCACAGATAATTCATATCACAAAGGAGGAAATTGATATGAATATATATAACTCATAAAAGTGTTCATCAGAGTAGGAGTCAAGAAGACCCACGAAATCACAAAAGAATAGATACAAGTGCTAGACAAAAGAATATGTATACATCAAGGAGTCTATATCTCAAATGTATACAACAAAAACTACTAATCTGAGTAGTTAACCAAAAGTCAGGATGATAACCCCAGAAGAGAAGTCAAGCAGAAGCACCTGTAACATCTCGGTCTAACCCGAGTATTAATTAATAAGAAAATAATAAACGGATCAGTCTAGCTATAAATATCAGATGAAGCGATATAGAATAAGAGATATGACTAAACGCATAATAATCAAAATGCCAAGCTGTGATATATATAAATAATTGAAAATCAACAATAGATTAATCAATATCACAGGAATCTTCTCAAAGATCCAAAAAGGGTATCATACCCAAAACTTGTATTCATAACAAGTCAATGACACACGAATTCACCAAGGCACAAAAATTGATAAAGCATATCAGTAGAAATCACAAAAATAGGTGAAGGATAAAATTTCCAGAAATCCACACACGAAATCCAGAAATAATAAAAAGGGAAAGAGGCCTATCACATGACGTTCCGAAGACCATGGGGAGCTACCCCATATGTGTGAGTCGAAATCACACAAATGAGGTCTAGACTAACCAAAAAGCAAAAATGTATGTGTGAGTCGAAATCACACAAATGGTGTCTAGTCTAACCTCGCAGACAGAAAAGATATGCGTGAGTCGAAATCACACAAATGGTGTCTAGGCTAACCAAAAAGCAAAAAGGTATTTATGAGTCGAAATCACACAAATGGTGTCTAGCCTAACCTTGCAATCAAAGATACATCGCACAATTGCTAGTCTAAATCATAAAATGATCGTCATGATCTAAGAGAAGTGTCAATTACAGTAAGCTAGTAAATATATGAGCTTAGCTTCATGTCCCATAACCACTAGCTTAACTTAAATATTTACGAACAAATTGTAGATCTCCACTAGAAAATTGTCAGAAGAGATTCAATCGAACAAGTCCAAGAATTAACCGACGAAGTAAACGCAAGCGTTTCATACCACTCGTTTTACTAAGCCGTTTAATTAGATTTCTCATACGAGTGAGGTAAAGGCTTGTATATACTAATAGGTTGGAAAACGGTTTTATAAACGAGTTTGATATTGAAAATAGAGTTTAAATAATCTTTGATAAAAGTTTTAATATTTACCACTAGTATAGAAACCTTTGTATTTTAAAGTGACAAATCACAGAAGTGATTGTAGAAACAATCAATCATAAAAATTCACATTTGAAGACGTGAATAAAGTCCAAAGAAATCGATACCGAATCCATCGAAATGGGTATTCTCAAAAATCCCGATATAAAAGTCATCAAAGTCGATAATAAATGAAAATCAACAAATCGGATAACCACGAATCGATTAAATTTGGAAACCGAGCAAAAACATTCACAAATAGGCACAATTGGCAAATTGGAGCAGATCAGTCGACTGGCCCTCTACAGTCAGTCGACTGAAGCAGAAACATGAAAATTTCATTTCCTGCAGTCAATCGACTGACCTAAAAATCCATTCGACTGATTGCAGGGAAACAGAGGACCCGAGCCTCTGTAATTTGCCTTCGGAATGCCTATGTGCTACAGCCAGTCGACTGAATTTAAAAACCAGTCGACTGACTGGCACCAAGGCTGTTTTCTTAGCCTATGAAATGAAGATGCAATCTTCTCCGAAAATGCAAACGGGCGAGCAACGGACACTAGGGACTTATGTCAATCGACTACCCGGCCCTATAAGCTTCACGATGCATCACCAAAAACATGTTCAAACAATAAAGCTATGATTTTTGAAGATTCGAACTCAAAACACTAAAATTTGGAATATTCACAAAACCAATCCAAATCAAAATCAAATGTACATGAATAAGTTTTAGGAATTCATACCTAACAATCAAAGATAATAATAGACTTAGATGTGAGATAAAAATCTCGCCTTTGAACCCAAATCAATAAAGAAGAAGCTTGAAAGCAAAGGAAGATCAACCACACTTCAATCCCAACTCAAGAAGCTTGATTCTAAGCTTAAAAGAGAAATATTTCCCAAATTAGGTTTAGGAATTTTCTGAAATCAAAGAGAGAATGAGTTGGGAAGAAGAAGGAGATACTTACCAATGGGTTCTCTTAGAATTTGGAGCTAGATCTTGGATTTGCAATGAAACTAGGGCTTGGAATTTCTAATTTCCACTCTCTTCCACCATTTTTGCTTAAAGCTTAAAGTGTTAGGAATATGAAATGAAGTAATGAAGAGGAGAGGGTTGGAACTGAGTTAAGTGGGGTTAATGGGCTCAGCCCAAACCAAAGCCCTAAGTGAAAAAGTAGCAAAACTTTACTAACTCCAAACATATCGAAATTTACACTCAAAAAGGTCGCAAACGGCGTTTTGAACTCAATGGAAGGGGTCTCGAGTCCCAATTCGTCCGTATGCAAAAAGTAGCTTTTCGGACTAAATTTCGAGTATCGATAAAATATTTAAATATAAAATCGACAAATATGTAGGTTGTTACAGACTCCTCTCCTTAAAGTAATTGCGTCCTCACAATATTTAAGAAGAAGATATATAGTAACAACCATAAAAGCATATTCAACACAAAAGAAGTTTGAAATAAGAAGTTCACCTCAAAGAGCACGAGAAAGTAAGCCCGGATGTGTTCGCTTGATGAACTCTCTAGTTTCCCAAGAACAATCCTTAGGATTTGAAGACCATTGAACTTTAACAAGCGGAACATCTTTATTTCGAAGGCGCTTGACCTCTGAAGTAATAATAGGAATAGGATGTTGCTCATAAGTCAAATTAGGTGAAACTTCAATTTCTTCCACAATACCGGGCTCAAGAATGGAATCGGAATCTCGAAGGCATCTCCATAATTGAGAAATGTGAAACACGTCATGAATAGCAGAAATTTGAGCCGGTAATAAAAGGCGATAAGCCATGGAACCAATACGTTCAGTGATAGGAAATGGCCCAATATATCGAGGTGCTAACTTTCCCGACCGACTGAAACGTACAACACCTTTCATGGGTGAAACACGAATAAAAACAAGATCTCCAACAGAAAATTCTAATTTCCTTCTCCGGTTATCGTCATAGGATTTTTGTCTACTCTGGGCCTCCTTCATCCTATGTCGAATAAGGTAAAAATTTCTGTGGAATCCCGAATAAAGTCTGGACCTAAAACCAGCTTCTCACCGGCCTCAAGCCAACCAGAAGGAGATCGGCATGGCCTTCCATAGAGTGCCTCGAAAGGTGCCATACCAATACTAGATTAGAAGCTATTATTATAGGAAAATTCGACAAGAGGAATATGATATTCCCATCTTCCATCGAAATCAAGCACACAAGAATGAAGAAGATCTTCAAGAGTTTGATTCACATGCTCGGTTTGTCCATCGGACTGGTGGTGATAAGCGGTGCTAAAATTAAGCATCGTTCCTAAAGCTTTTTGGAGACTCTTCCAGAATCCACTAGTAAACAATGGATCGCGATCACTAACAATAGAAGTAGAAACTCCATGTAATTTAACAATCTCTTTAACAAAGAGATTGGCCAAACGAGGAACGGTTCGGTTAGACCGAACGGGAATAAAATGGGCGGATTTAGTATGTCTATCAACTACAACCCATAAGCTATCATGACCCGAACGAGAACGGGGAAGGCCATCAATAAATCCATGGAAATTTGGTCCCACTTCCAAATTGGAATTTCTAAAGGTTGCAATAACCCGCCCGGCCTTTGATGTTCGGCCTTAACGAGTTGGCAAGTCATGCAACGCTTAACAGAGTTAGCAATATCAGATTTCATTCCCTCCCAATAATAAAGTCACTTCATATCCGCGTACATTTTACTACTACCGGGATGAATGGTAAATTTAGAATGATGGGAATCTTCTAAGATGTCTTTTCGAAGATCACTAATATTTGGCACGATAAGTCTACCAAATCTCCGAATGCCGCCACGAGAATCAATATCAAAGTCCTTCAAACCTTCAATGTCAATTTTATCCTTAATATTTTGGCCAAGAAGAGCCAAGTCGGGATCAAACCTTTGAGCTTCAAGAATGCGGTCTAAAAGAGAAGGATGAGCCTCAAGGCTACATAAAACAAATGATGAGCATAAATCGGATACGCGGTCTCAAATCTCACAAGTGGATAAGATCTCGAGATCGTTCCATTCGGATATCATCATGGAAACAACTGCTTGTTGCTTACGGCTAAGAGCATCGGCGACACGATTACCCTTACCGGGTGTATAAATAATATCAAGATCATAAGAAGCAAGGAACTCGAGCCAACGTTGTTGACGCAAATTAAGTTCCTTTTCAGAAAATAAATATTACAAAGATTTATAATCGAGGTGGAGAACAAATTTCTCCCCCAAAAATGATGATACCAAACTCTAAAAGCAAAAACAGTAGCCGCGAGCACTAGATCATGAGTGGCATACCTAGTCTCAATCGGCTTTTAATGATTTAGAAGCACAAACGATAGCACGTTATCTTTTGCAAGAGAACGGCATCCAAACCAATATGACTAGCATTGGTACAAAATATAAAAACTTGGTTCCCTTCGGGAAACACAAGAATAAGAGTATCGGAAAAGAATTCTTTCAAATAATCTTCTTTCTCGAAAAGCTAAAACTTTCAAAATTACATTTATCTTTATGTAATAATCTTTCTAGAAAAAATTACATTTTTACAAGTCAATATATCGTGTCTGATTGTCTCATCAAAGCGTTTAAGAAATTCCTATCGATAACGTTGATCAAGTGCATCGACCAGAATTCTTAAAGCACTCAACGGGCAATTCAATCACAAAATCATCTTTTATAAGATAAACATGTTTCTAAAAACTTTTGAAAATTCTCTTTGCTCGTTCTAAAAACAGAAATCCTATTTATACTTATTACTAAATCTTATGACAAAGATCTTCAAAATTTTAAATTTCCATTTTCATTCAAAATCAATAAATACAAGAATGGAATTATCGAGATATTCATAGAATACTCGATTTATAAAATGGATGAAACAAGATGGGAAAACTGAACGACATAAAAAACCATTCATAAGAATCATAACGAGCGTGGAATGCGGTAAACTTCCGCAACTCATAACTAATGAAAATCGGTGGCAAGGTCGAGCTGAAAAGACCTTAACACCACTCAAAAGATTGCTTAGGTGATAATCCTAAGAAAAACCTAAAAATACCGGAAAAGTTTCACAAATTATTTGGATAAGAGAAGTAACAACTTTCTCATCTTGAGGGCTTAAAGAATAAAATGATTCCTTCAAAAATTTGAAATCGGAATCTCGAGAAAAAATAGAAATCTGCTTAACAGATAGAAAATGTCGAAGATGAATAGTCCACACAGAAAATAGGATATGGGCTTCACAACGATTAAGCCAATCCTTACAAAAATCAATTCCGAAGCCTAAGTAAAAATATCGGCTCGGAAAGAAAAATCACATAAAATAGTTTCGACATCAATAGAAAGCAAATTGAGTGTTGTGGACCTACCATCCGGATTCGCAGCTCTCAAAGAAGTCATCAAGCCCAAAATATTTTCAAAGAAAAAGAATCATCAAGTTCTTTTGATATAAAAATAATGAGATGAAACCCATATCAACAAGAATTCGAATAAGAAGATCACGAAATAAAACAATGCCATCAAGGATTGAGTGAAAAATACCTTGACCAAGAGAAGTGTCGCTAGGGGTTTGCACAATATTTAGCTTTGTCATGTCTTTGTTCAAAAGTTTGGGACAAGCAGATAAAAGATGCCCCGAGTCTTTGCAATAGTGACAATAAAGGGGTTTCAGGCACTTAATTACATAATGGTCCGTGGAACCACAATTGTAGCATTGTTGACGACTTAGGGTAGGAGTCTTGTCTACCGAAGTTTCTTGTTCCACCCTCTTCTTGCTTTGAAGTATAGGGAAGGCAGAAATATGATGACATATATTTTTGCAATAACGACAAAAGAGTGGTTCCGAACACTCCTTTGCATAGTGGTCCATAGAATTACAGTTGTAGCATCCTCCACGATTAGGGACTGGAGTCTTTACTACCAAAATAGTTTGTTTCACTTTCTTGTTGGGATTAGGGATTTTGAACATAATATGTCTCTTCTTGGAAATCCCAATATCACTATCACTTCCTTTACCAACCTCTTCATATCGAAGAGTGATATCCACAAGCTGATTGAAAGGAACTTCAAGTTTCAAATGTAAAATCATCTCGGGGTTCTTACTCGAAGCATAGATAAACTCTTGATTCTTTATAATATTCAAAAGTTGTTGGGCAGACATGAATGCGCCATCCAGAGAAGGACTACTGGATTGACCAGCGCTAGGATTACCAGAACCAACCATTTCTTTTCTTTTAGAAAAAAGAGAAAAGAAGAATAAAAAGTTATTCTTAGAATGAATATCAACAATCATGATGATAAAACAAGGAATCATTAAAGAAAATATGATTGAACGGTACGAACACCCGAATAAAATCCTAAAGCACGACTCCTGAGAAAGACTTAGGACATGATCCTTGCTAGATTATTCTACATTGTTCCGAATTTTGGCTCTGATACCAAGCTGTGACGCCCCACCTCTATACCCACGCTAGCCAAGAACATTACGGAGTAATGCTGTCGACTAGCCCGGAGAATAAGGCTGTTGAGGAGCGACCATCCGTGTAATTGCTTCGCGCGAGCACCGATATGTCAGATAGTATATCATGCATTTTATTTCAAGAGGAAAACCGACATACCGATCCAAACACAAAGCTACTACACAGTGGCTATAATAATCTTCGGAAACAAATATAGAAATAAACATAACACAAATCAGCCACAGATAGTTCATATCACAAAGGTGGAAATAGATATGAATATATATAACACATAAAAGTGTTCATCAGAGTTGGAGTCAAGAAGATCCACGAAATCACAAAAGAATAGATACAAGTGCTAGACAAAGAATATGTATACATCAAGGAGTCTATATCTCAAATGTATACAACAAAAACTACTAATCTAAGTAGTTAACCAAATGTCAGGATGATAACCCCAGAAGAGAAGTCAAGTAGAAGCACCTGTAACATCTCGGTCTGACCCGAGTATTATTTAATAAGAAAATAATAAACGGATCAATCTAGCTATAAATATCAGATGAAGCGATATAGAATAAGAGATATGACTAAACACATAATAATCACAATGCCAAGCTGTGATATATATAAATAATTGAAAATCAACAAGAGATTAATCAATATCACAGGAATCTTCTCAAAGATCCAAAAAGGATATCATACCGAAAACTTGTATTCATAACAAGTCAATGACACACGAATTCACCAAGGCACAAAAATTGATAAAGCATATCAGTAGAAATCACAAAAATAGGTGAAGGATAAAAATTTCCAGAAATCCACACACGAAATCCAAAAATAATAAAAAGCGAAAGAGGCCTATCACATGACGGTCCGAAGACCATGGGGAGCTACCCCATATGTGTGAGTCGAAATCACACAAATGAGGTCTAGACTAACCAAAAAGATAAAATGTATGTGTGAGTCGAAATCACACAAATGGTGTCTAGTCTAACCTCGCAGACAGAAAAGATATGCGTGAGTCGAAATCACACAAATGGTGTCTAGGCTAACCAAAAAGCAAAAAGGTATGTGTGAGTCGAAATCACACAAATGGTGTCTAGCCTAACCTTGCAATCAAAGAGACATCGCACAATTGCTAGTCGAAATCATAAAGTGATCGTCATGATCTAAGAGAAGTGTCAATTACAGTAAGCTAGTAAATATATGAGCTTAGCTTCATGTCCCATAACCACTAGCTTAACTTAAATATTTACGAACAAATTGTAGATCTCCACTAGAAAATTTTCACAAGAGATTCAATCGCACAAGTCCAAGAATTAACCGACGAAGTAAACGCGAGCTTTTCATACCACTCGTTTTACTAAGCCGTTTAATTAGATTTCTCATACGAGTGAGGTAAAGGCTTGTATATACTAATAGGTTGGAAAACGGTTTTATAAACGAGTTTGATATTGAAAATAGAGTTTAAATAATCTTTGATAAAAGTTTGAATATTTACTACTAGCATAGAAACCTTTGTATTTTAAAGTGACAAATCACAGAAGTGATTGTAGAAACAATCAATCATAAAAATTCACATTTGAAGACGTGAATAAAGTCCAAAGAAATCAATACCGAATCCATCGAAGTGGATATTCTCAAAAATCCCGACATAAAAGACATCAAATTCGATAATAAATGAAAATCAACAAATGGGATAACCACGAATCGATTAAATTTGGAAACCGAGCAAAAACATGCACAAATAGGCACAATTGGCAAATGGGAGCAGATCAGTCGACTGGCCCTCTACAGTCAGTCGACTGAAGCAGAAACATGAAAATTTCATTTCCTGCAGTCAGTCGACTGACCTAAAAATCCAGTCGACTGATTGCAGGGAAACAGAGGACCCGAGCCTCTATAATTTGCCTTCGGAATGCCTATGTGCTACAGCCAGTCGACTGAATTTAAAAACCAATCGACTGACTGGCACCAAGGCTGTTTTCTTAGCCTATGAAATGAAGATGCAATCTTCTCCGAAAATGCGAACGGGCGAGCAACGGACACTAGGGACCTATGTCAATCGACTACCCGTCCCTATAAGCTTCACGATGCATCACCAAAAACATATTTAAACAATAAAGCTATGATTTTTGAAGATTTGAACTCAAAACACTAAAATTTGGAATATTCACAAAACCAATCCAAATCAAAATCAAATGCACATGAATAAGTGTTAGGAATTCATACCTAACAATCAAAGATAATAATATACTTAGATGTGAGATAAAAATTTCACCTTTGAACCCAAATCAATAAAGAAGAAGCTTGAAAGCAAAGGAAGATCAACCACACATCAATCCCAACTCAAGAAGCTTGATTCTAATCTTAAAAGAGAAATATTTCCCAAATTAGGTTTAGCAATTTTCTGAAATCAAAGAGAAAATGAGTCGGGGAAGAAGAAGGAGATACTTACCAATGGGTTCTCTTAGAATTTGGAGCTAGATCTTGGATTTGCAATGAAACTAGGGCTTGGAATTTCTAATTTCCACTCTCTTCCACCATTTTTGCTTAAAGCTTAAAGTGTTAGGAATATGAAATGAAGTAATGAAGAGGAGAGGGTTGGAACTGAGTTAAGTGGGGTTAATGGGCTCAGCTCAAACCAAAGCCCTAAGTGAAAAAGTAGCAAAACTTTACTAACTCCAAACATATCGAAGTTTACACTCAAAAAGGTTGCAAATGGCGTTTTGAACTCAATGGAAGGGGTCTCGAGTCCCAATTCGACCGTATGCAAAAAGTATATTTTCGGACTAAATTCCAAGTATCGATAAAATATTTAAATATAAAATCGACAAATATGAAGGTTGTTACAGCTGCCATGAAGCTATTAACCTTATTTGATCATCTTCCAACTTCAATCCTTTGAAAATTCTCTCACAAGATCGAATCAAAGCTTGCGCTTCTGTAATAGTCTCCTTGCTTATCGATGGCTTCCCTCCAAGTCTTGAGAAACTCCGATATAAATCTGCCAGATTCGGCTGGAGTTGGATGGGAAGAGCTGCTCCTTTCGTTATTGTTGTTGCAGGGTCTTGACCATTTGTAGTGATACTTGACGAGATATCTTAGAGAACATACTCATTCTAGGGTATTTCTAACCCTATCTCTAATGAGTCACCTTATGAGTTATACTCCAATGCTAAAGTTCTTATTGACCCTTTAGCTCTGATACTAAATGTGACGGCCCGGATTCCATCGGTCGAAAATCGACATCCATTACATCACCCGTATCTGAATGTCGGAGATTCAAACGTTGGAGTCCAGTTCGCTGGAACATATAACACGTTAGATGATAACAACATAGCGGGAAAAAAAATGATAATTACATTGATACACAACATTGATACAACATTAAATACAACAATGACTACCAACATCAGAGCACTGAATATATATCACAACAGAATACAACACAACAGCGGAAAAGATAACACAATAGGGGAATAACATCAACAGAGTCTTCAAAAGAATCCAACGTACTTCAAATTCAATGCAAAAGCTCCAAAGCTCCAAAGACTTCAAAGCTGAAAAGCTCCAAGAATCCAAAGGCTAAAGACCAAAAGTTTTCAAACCAAAGACTTCCAGAATCTACAATTTAAACTACCTACAGAACACGGATAACCTGACTATAGAAAATTATGGATACCCAGAGTTTTGGAAAGGGTATAATAAACTCCGGGTCAGTCATGGGACTGGTATAAGTAAACATAAAACAGTTTTTTGTACAAAAACCAATTATTAAAAAGAAATTCGTTCATGCTTTTGAAAAATGAAACTACCATATGGTCTCCCGGCACACATTCAATGCAATCGCACACATGGGGAGGTTTCTCCTTATGATAGTAAAACATGCTTGATACGTAAAAATCCTTTTCATATTATTATTAGTGCATAGTATAGAAAGCATTTCTAAAGTATAATATCAATCTTAGCTAGCATACGTACCTTTGTAGTATGCCTACTATAGCTACCATGTTAGATGGCAGGTTCTACAAATAAAACCGTATAGGGCTCATATTGTGTGATTGGATTTCCAACAAATGGCCAAGGCTAAGGAACTTCCTATATTCAAAAGGGTATGCCTGTAGAGGGATGCCTCGAGAACCTAACCAGATCTCTGCCAACACAAGGCCGGGTTACCTCTGTAACTAGGTAACTAACTGTCACGAGTATGCCATCCCTTGGTCGTAACCGACCTTTATCGAGGGGCCTCAACACCAACAAACACATAAGCAAATTATCTGGGCTCCGTACAAGAATACCACTTTTTATCCATAAGGAAATGCACATACCCTAAGGGGCGCGACCCCCGTAACCTTGCTGCATCTTTTCCTATTTCGACCATTTCCAGGGTGTGAGGTTCGATGAAGTCTCATCCCACAAAGCTACGCTTTTCACAAAAGCCATGCTCCGATCAACCAACGATCATCACTTAGCATGCCACATTACCAAATTGGGAATATATCACTACTAACCATCAACTACATAACTCTAAGCTCGTACGTCTCAGAGAAGGGTGTTATGCTAAGAGAATAAATTCTCCTCCACCAAACAGAAATGCATTTGATAGAAATGAGCTTTATATCTCAAAGTGTAATGTCAGACATACATCCATACAAGTCCATCCTAGGTCTGAATGCAACCAAAGGCACTTCATCCGATTAAGGAAGAAGTCCTTGCAAATCCGGATATCTACAATATCGACCGGACTCCCCATTACATAGGGAAATCTCTATACCTGAGCTACTCGGTGCATGAACAATCAACAGGAAATCCTTTCGTTCTTGAAAGTACCCGGTCTTCAACCACCGTCTTCAAATGCAATCCGATTTTGTCATATCATTGTTCGGAATGGGTTTTATGACTCAATGTCCTCTCTCGGCTTAACCGGATAATGAGCGATTATTTTAAAAACATGTGGATACATAAGTCACAACAAATTTCCATTTACAATCTTTTAAACAAAAGATTCACCTTTAAGATTCGATGTGGTTTTCGGATAACCATCTGGAATCCGACATGTGGATACATAAGTCACAACAAATTTCCAAGTTGTTTAAGTAAACAATTTTACATCAATTCAGAAGTTCACATTCACACAGTAATATATCACAGATATCACCGCTCAGTCCAAAGCAATTTATATCATAGAGTATCACAACCACATATTATTGATATCAACCAATCCAAGGCATTCAATAATAATTCAATCATCTATAAGCAAGATTAACTAATCATATGATTATAATTAATTTAATTAACTCAAAATTAATTACTTATGAATTAATCAACTAACCTTGCTTAATTAACATTAAGTAATTACAAACCATTTTAATTAATTTTAATTAATTAGTCACATAATTACTTCCATTGAGCATCCTTTAATAAACAATTAATTAATATTTAATCATTAATTAATTATCCCTTAATCGTTTATTAATTAACTTTAGTCATTAATTAATTAACCTTAATTATCAATTAATTAAACTTAATTATTAATTATTTAACCTTAGTTATTTTTTAGTTACTTACATTAAGTAATTCTTTTTTAAGTATTTATCCATTAATTTCTTTCATTAGTTAATTAATCTTTAATTACTTAAGATCATAATTAATTAAAAGATAAACCATTGTTTTAATTAATTACTTAATTACCATTAAAAATCTTTATTTAATAAACCTTGTAATTAATTATCATTAACAAATAAATTAACTTAAGATATTTAAGTTAATTAATAATTGCAAACATTTCTTCTTAATTAACTTTTTAATTACACTATTAAATGTATTTTAAATAACTTAAGAATTAATTTATAAATAATGGTCACATGATTAAATAAATTAAACTTAAGTACTTTAAAACTTTAAACTAATCCCATTTTTAAATAAAAATAATTTTTAAAAGAATGAGTTAAAAAATTTAAATTTGAATTTATTTTGAATTTGAAAACTACAACTTTAGATACTCGAGATTAACTCGAGTGTCACCCCGAGTCAAAAACTAGTTCCTCTGAGTTCTACCCAGAGTAAATCCCTCCTCTTTTTTTTTCTTTGTTCTATTTAAAAACTTAAAACCCTGTTAAACTTTTAACCTACATGAATACACCCCGAACCAAAAATCGAGCTAACAACCCGTCTTCGCAAGATCAACTTCGAGGCAACATTATCTCAAATCCATCATCAAACATAACCAAATCTGACACCTCATGCACGTGCATAAGAGTTCTGACCGGCTCTGACCGATGCTCCGACCATCTACAAGTCGGCGACAACCATCTCAACCCAAGCAACCACCCAAATCATTGAAATTAACTGGAATCAAAATCGAGCAACCTGAAACCCACTAAGACGAAACTGATCATCAAAGAATCGCCTCGTATTGTCACCTTCAACAACCATAGATCATGTGATCACGATCGTGCTTCATCGACGACCTACGCTTCTGTTCCATCACCTGCGATCAACCCCGATGCATGGACGGCGATGCAGTGACTCGAATTCCGACCTTTAGCAAAACTTAGATTTAAAACCTAAATTGATGTCGTGCCGCCACCTTGATGATCGAAAAATTCTCCGATCATTTTTCCCAAGTTCGTCAACCTCCCAGCTACCTTCAGCCACGATCCCGAGACTTAACTCGTCACCGATCACCAAAGAATGCTAAAAACTCCTTTCCCGTTCAACTCGTAAGTTCTCCATGAATACACACTTAAAAATTATGATTCCACCATTAAAAATCATTATTTCGAAAACATTTTTGATGATAAATTGAAACAAGAAAACATGATATTTTAGTTCAGAGTTTTCACTGTATTTTCTTGTTTCCCAGCAAAACCACTTGATAATTTTATTTGAAAGTATTTTTAAAACTTAGATCCTGTAAATTCAAACACTTTTTGTTTTGACATCAAACTCTAAAAAGAATTAGAGGAGAAGGGATTGAATTTTGAAATTGTTTTAAACTCTGTAAACCTGGAACAGAGGCCATATATTCATATGTACAGACATGCACATATATATACTTCGTATACACAGACATGCAAACATAATTTACATCCATAACTTCAAAGATTATCATGTGCACCAAGATTTAAACCAGATTTTAGCTTTTATAAAAGTAGTTTACTCACTAGATGTAAATGAACTGAAACTTCTTTTAGAACTGGAAGTTGTTTTAGATCTTTGAATCCTTGCAACTAGAAAATGAATTCGAACTTGATTTGAAACTTGAATTTGGTTTGCTTTATTTCTTTGATTGTTGATCTGAAATCTTTGATTTGCTTAGCTCTAGATCAGTTTGAAATTGTTGTGAAAGTTTGATTTGTTTTGATTTGTTTTACTGGTTTGTGTTGAAAATTTTGAATAGATCAAAGAAAATGAGTAAAAGATGGGTATAGATTTTTATATAGCCATGTTTTCTTTAATATTTATTTTTAAAAATAAAAAACAAATGTAACACTTGTATTTTGCATGATTGCATTTAAGTTACACTTGTTAAATTATATGTTAAACTTTTAACACTTGTTATATTATATGTTAATATACTTACATTTGTCATTTTTCATGTAAATAATGTTTTTATATAATTTATATATTATATTATATTTAATTTTACATTTATATATATTTTTTATATAATTTTATATCCTTATTAAATATATTTCCTTATTTAATATTTATATAACCATAAAAGAAAATGTTTTAAAACAAAATTATACACTAATAAAAATTAACATATATATTATTTTTAAATTCCATTTATTTTCAAGATATTTATTTTCGAATTTCAAATTCAAATTTGAAATTACAATCTATTATATATATATATCAAACATATCCGTTATTTATTTTTTTGGAAAAATTCAAATTGATTCACAATTTAATTCCGAAATTAATATTAATTACTAAATTAAATTTGATTTAAAAACGGGATCATTACATTAGCACAATATAAAAATACCGACCCCACTTCGAGGGGGATATCGCGGTATATAGGGTCATCTGCTATTTTACGAGGCGCATAGGGTCTCATCCGCTATATTATGCTGGAGTATCAAGCACTCCGATATATATACTACTATATATAAAATATCATCCAACAGCTAAATCAATCAACATCAAATGATTTAAATTTAACATTTAATTTTAAATCGAGAAATCCAAATGAGTAAGAAAATCTCACCTTTGTTTTGTTTGCAATCCATTTCCATCTCGAGCTATGTTGTTCGAGATTTTGACCTTGTATAAACAATTCACGATTCATTACCATTTGAATTAATCAAACAATTAATCACCATTTACTTTTTTTGATCTTAACTTATAATTTGATTTAAACTAATTTTTCCCTTGAAATATTTAGTAACTAAAATAATAAAATAAGTTTATTAACAAGTTAATCACTTAAATAAATTATTTTAAAATAAGCTAGTAGATTAAAAATGTGTGTGTTTATTTATTTTATTTCAAAATAAACTATATAGGTTTTAAAAGTCTAATTCCTCTATTTTCCAGAATCTATAATAATTCTCTGTTTTTCCTATATGTATGAGAATATATGTATTTGTATATATATACTTTTATTTCCTGATTTCCTATAGTCATTAAAAATAGTTATATATTTGTATTATGCTTTTCCTTCACTGTAAAAAATTTCCATTTAACTATGTTATACGTATTTTCCTCAACCTTTATACGTTTATTAAATTAAATTCAGTTTAAACGAAAAGAGGAAAAATAGAATACCTCAATGCTCATCTTCTCCCTCAGGCAAACCCTTATCGTGAACCCAAACCCGCATGCCGTCTTCTCCTCGTCGCCCAATGCCTCACCGTTGCGCATCTTGTCACTCGAGCGCAAGTTCCACAAGTCCACAATGTCGCCGTTCGAAACTACATTATCGGGAGCTTCGCGGCATCGTGCGGTCGCTTGGGTCGAGATCGATTTGGGTTGTCCTCTCGTTCCCAATCGAAAGCTATCACTTCCCCTTCACGATCTCACTCTCTCGATTAAAACTGAATACGATTTGAGATTTAAGCTGGAGGGAGGATCACTTCTGAACTGGATGAACAAATCGAGTTCGGTTTCTCTTTCTTTTATTTTTTTTAAACTGCTAGCAATTTGATTTTGAATGAGAGCAGACATGGATTTTGTTTTGACAAAGAAATTGATTTAAACTTCGGTTTTGAAGAGGGGGCTGAAAAGGGAAATCGATTTCATTTAGAATTTGAATCGTGAAGGGATGTCGCCATTATTATACTTTTCTTTTACTGTGATCGGCTGATTGAAATAAAGAGGAGAGAGGTGATTTTTAAACAAGAAAAATTTATTTTATTTTTTTAGAGAAGACGCGTGTTATACCAGAGAGAACGCATGTCATAAACTGCCTTGCGTGTCTGCATAGGCTTGCTACAGTGATTGAGAAATGAAAGCAAAAGGCACAGATGAGAAATATATTTAAATTTAAATCGACCTCAATTCGAAGATTAATTTTTTTTACATCCTATCGAGGCATGCCACTAGGCATTTATAGTGTTATACCCCTATTTCGAACGCAATGGAAAATGATTCGAGTCCTAATTCGATCGTATGGGGAAGATTGCTTTTTGACCCAGTTATTACATTGAATTTTCCATATAAATTTTAGCACGTTTATATACTATATGATAACACGACCACTCCAAACATTTCGAAATTTGAGATCTGATAATAATACTTTATTACGGATTTAATGGAACTGGTTTCGTTGAATTCCGAGACTGTGCCTCGAAAGGCTATTTTTAAATATCCATTTAAGCAATATATTGTTAAAACTGAACAAAACACTTTTAAATTCAATTTTGAAAGTTCTTTTATCTCCAGTATCATTAATATAAATTTTATAAGCCTTCGAATTATTATTTTTTGCAAGCTTAAACTCCGGATTTAACAATTTTCCCAATCTCCAATTATTAAATTCAATATTTAAATTATCCTATAAATAGTGATATATGAAATTCAAGTTAATAATAACTCTTAATTATTTAAAATCAACTGAATATCTTAATTTCAAATATCCAAAATTTCGGGTCGTCACACCAAAAATGCATTGCAAAGAATTGGAATTTGGACATATCTAATTTCAAACTGGAAGAAGTCCTCAACATAAAAGTTGTAGCTACTAGAATTTAATATGATCTAAAGTAAAAATTTCTTTATTTTGACCATTTTTTAGTGGTTATGATGATGAGAAACAAAGGTATTTTCAGCCGTAAAATCTGCATAGAAAATGACTTCAAAAGAATTGAAATTTTGCTATAGTAACTCTTTGATTTTGAAGAAATGATGTAAATGATAATTGTAGCCAACTTAATTCTCTTGAGTTTAAACGAAAAGAATTTTTTGATTTGGATTAGTTTTGAGAATGTTATGGCGTGAGAAGAAGAGGTAAAATATGGAAAAAAAAGTGTGTTTGGTTTTGAGGCAAATGGATATCGATTCATTTTGTTTATTTTGTTTATATTTCGACATTATTACTTTCTAATTTTTTTTATGCCATGGAAGCCATTAGAGAGGCTTTGGAGAAGAAGAAAACGATGAAGAAAGTGAGGAAGAAGCGAAGAATGAGATGTGCAGAAAGTGGAGAAATGATCGTAGTATTTGTACATGAAGTTTATAACAAAAGACTTTACTACCCTTAACCCAAAACTCATTTCTAACCACATATTTATTCCTCCATTCCAATGCAAGTTTAGAACCTTAAGTACTAATATTAATGAGATGGAAATTATGTGTAAGGAGGTGAAAGGTGAAGGAAAGTTTGCTTTTTAATTTCTTAACTTTTATGTATTCTTATTTAATTGTATTATGAAAATAACTTAGATATTTTCTTAGCTTTTGATGTGACTAATTGTGATGTTTTTAAATGTGTGTTAATATGTGTTAAAATCATTTTAACAAAGGCGTAACAATGTTGCGACAATTTAAATTAAACAAAACGTTGATTTTCGACAAAATGTTTTACTTGTCACATTTTGACGTATTTCTTAAACTTTATTTGTGTAAAAAAAACTCAAAAATACATTTCTTATCATCTTTAAATAATTAAAACAAGTTCATCTAAGCTTTAAAACCATATTAAATAATATTAAAAAAAATTCAGTTTTAGCAAAAACCAGCTTTTGTCATTTTCGACGAAAATCCAAACTTCTTGATTTTGTAATCAAATTATAAAAATAAGTTCACCATTCTTATTTATCACATAAAAAATGATTATTTAAGTTCGAAAATTCTATATCTAAAAATTTAAAATAAATTAAATATTTCGTTTTCAAAGAGGCAAAATTACGGGTCATTACAGTGGGTTTCCCGTCACAAGGATAACATCTAAGCATAGAAAGAATGGACACAAATAATTAAACATCGCAAAGAGCACAAGACTCTTCCCGATGCAATTAAGAAAGATTCAATCCAAAGATTTGAATCAAAAATAAGGAAAAGGAATTTTTCCAACAATGATTAGGGGGTTGCGCCCCCCTTATCGAAAGTGCAACTCTAGAAAATTATTTGAGAAATACTATTGCTCTTGGAAACCTCCAAGTTGGACCCCACCAACCTTACCGAGTATCCTCGTATTTCACATCTCTGTGTGCATAAAACTGAAACATCTAGAGTAGATGTGACAATACCCTAATGGGAGCAACCCCACATAGCTTGCTCCCCGCTCACAATTTATTTAGTCATTTCCGATAAAGGATATCAATGCTCTAAATAAGCAACAAGTCGCCTTAGATTGATGAAACAAAAATAAAAGGAAGAATGGGATCAAAATCGACAGTCACGATATCAAGTATAACAAAACGATAATATATGAAAATTAAATCTTATACCCTTTCAATGCTTGGAAAATATCCATATACTTATCTCATCGGTATAAGTATATTCAAAAACATTTGGGAGGATTTCATATGTTAAAAGCACACTTAAATGGGTAAACAACAATGGTCTACAAGAAATGCGATTGTTATCTATATCATCATAATTATAAGATCATTTACGGAAATCAAATCTCATACACTTGTCACATTTTCGATATTCTCGTCTCACTCTATCCCTTGCCCAAAAGAACAAATCTAGGTAAATCAGGACACTGGTTGCTCCTAGTCTTGCTTAGACACTTCGGTTCTAGATCTTATAGTTAAAGGATCAATCTACTCATCACTTTTAGTGCCAAGTATAGGTGACGCAGCGAATTTAACTTTGACGCGCTAATAATGCTTTCTTCCTCATGAAATGATGATTTCGTGTCAAATAATCCGATAAAACGATAAAAGCCCAATTCCATTGATCGTGACAATGTTGGAATCTAGCTATCTCCAACCCGTTGATCTCGCAAGTTACCATGTTGAAAGATCTACAATTCGATCGTTGATCACTCGCAAGTGATACCGAGAATTGGCTTCAACTTCGTTGATTCGCACACGAATAACCCGAAGACGGAAAGAAGAAGGAGATCACACTCAACTTCAAGAAAGGTGGCCAAAGCGCACACAAATTTTTTATTCAAAATCAACTCTTTTTACAAATGACATCATGCCCCTATTTATAGGAATTTACTACACACGACTTAACTCAACATACGACCTACGATCTAACATTACACGACTTAGCACATGCGACATAAGAAAATACAACACACGACTTAACTCAACATACGACATACGACCTAACACTTACAACAATACGAGTTACAACGTCTTAACAACAATATGAGTTACAACAATACGACTTAACAATCAATATGACATAAGAAGTCAGTGGCTCAACTCAAGCGACTCAACAACATACGACATAAGGAATTAGTGGCTCAAGAGATAGCACAGCTTCAGGCGACATATGAGTAACCGACATAAGAAATCACCGCGGCATAGGTTGAGCGACTTATATCAACGTGGCATAAGGAAATGGCATAAGCGACATACGACTAAAGCTTCAACGACTTAAAGAATGAGCGACATAAGAAGATAGCGGCATAAGTGAACGGTTTTGATTTCTTGAATCGACAGGCGACTTAAAACTGCGGCATAACGGTTTGGCATACGATTAACATACTCGTTATATCGCGAGCGACTTAAGACCAAGCGAGCGACTTAAGGAATTGGGGCGACTTAACTCGTTATGTCGCGTTTGTTCTGCCTTCTGCGCTGCATCATTCTCCCCTAGTTGAAAAGAATTCGACCCGAATTTACACTTTCCTCTTCTTCGACATACTTATTCTCATGATATGGAATCCAGTGTTTGACGTTGAAAATGTCAGCAGCGTGGATATCATTCGGCGGTTTTAACTGATAAACATTCTCGTTAATCTTCTTTACGACTTCCAATAGACCAATCTTTCTAGTAGCTAGTTTGTTGTAAGTACCAATAGGAAATCGATCCTTAGTCAATACTGCATACACAAAATCTCCTTCTTTGAATTCAACATGTCGTCGTTTGATATCTGCGGATTACTTATATTTCTCATTCTCCTTAAGTAATCGCTCTTGCACAGCCTTGTGGCACTCTTGTAATTCATTCACAAAATCACTAGCTCGTTTGATCACTCTTCTCTACTGTGGTCCCTTAGGCATTGTTGAGTAAACGACTTAGAATGGACTGAACCTAGTGCTACGATTAACTGCATGGTTGTGTGCAAACTCAGCTTGACATAGCTTGAAATTCCAACTCTTCAAATTGTCATTCACGAGGCATCTCGAAAGATTACCTAGGGATCTGTTCACAACTTCTGTCAATCCATCCGTCCATGGATGATAAGCACTACTAAATTTCAGCTTTGTCCCGACCATTCTCCATAGACTCATCCAAAAATGACTCAGAAAACGAGTGTCTCTATCCGATACGATAGATTCGGGCAACCCATGAAGACGATAGATCTCTTTGAAGTATAACTGTGCGACATTAACTGCATCTGCCGTCTTCTTGCATGCGATAAAATGTATCATTTTTGAAAACCGATCAACCACCACGTAGATAGAATCATTGACATGTTGCGTCCTCGGCAAACCCAATACAAAGACCATACTATCATCCACCCATGGCTTAGTAGGTATAGCAACGGCAAATATAATCCTGCATTTGTCGCAGTCCCCTTTGAAACTTGACAAATATGGCACCTTTGAACAAACTTCTCAACTTCTTTCCTCATTGACGGCCAAAAATAAGACTTTGAGATCAAATGCATAGTACGGTCGCGGCCCACGTGTCCTTCTTCATGTAATTCTTTGATGATCTTCATTCATAGACTGCAATCTGGAATACACAACTGATTTCCTTTGAATAGAAAACCTTCAACCAACATATATCCATCCATGTTTCCCTGCTTGACTTTGCCTAGGATTTCGGAAAAATATGAATCTGAAGTAAGAAGTTCTGGAAGTAAGTCAAAACCCATCACCTCTACTCGCATGGTTGTCAGTAAATTCTCCCTCCGACTCAATGCATCGGCGACGCGATTAGTTACTCCAGACTTGTGCTTTACGAGAAATGTAAATTGTTGCAAATAAGCTATCCACGATGCATGCCTAGCTGCAATTTTATTCTGCCCTTGTAAATGTTTTAACGCTTCATGGTCCGTATACAAAACAAATTCTTTGTGGAACAATTAATGTCTCCAATGCTTCACAGTCTGCACAATAGCATAAAACTCCACATCATAAGTATTGTATCTCATCTTTGCTCCAGAAAGTTTTTCGCTGAAATAGGCAATTGGACGTCCCTTCTGACTCAACACTCCTCCAATTCCAACTTTCGATGCATCTGTGTGTAACTCAAATAGTAACTGAAAACCTGGCAACACTAGAATCGGTGCTGAGGTTAAAACTTCCTTGATTTGCTCAAAAGCAAATCCTGCCTCTTCCGTCCATGAAAACTGTTTTCCTTGCATACAATCAGTAACAGGGGTCATCACACTACTAAAGTGCGGTATAAATCTTCGATAAAATGAAGCTAACCCATGGAAACTTCTGACTTCTGTTATAGTTTTGGTCTATGGCCAATTTCTGATTGAGGCTACTTTACTCTGGTCAACTTGTATCCCTTCCATAGACACGACATAACCCAGAAATAAAACACTTGGCGTCATGAACACGCATTTCTTCGTTGCTGCATAGAACTGTTCTTGACGAAGAATAGTTAACACCTTTCGCAAATGTTGAATATGCTCCTCTGTGCTTGCACTATAGATCAAGATATCATCAAAGTAGACTACAAAAAATTTTCCGATGTAAGGTCTGAAAATTTGATTCATCACCCTCATAAATGTACTTGGTGCATTTGATAGACCAAACGGCATGACCAACCATTCATATAATCCTTCCGGAGTCTTGAATGCGGTCTTCCATTCATTACCTGGTCTTATGCGAATCTGATGATAACCACTCTTAAGATCATTCTTTGAAAAGATTACAGACCCACTGAGTTGATCTAATAGATCATCAAGTCTTGGCATAGGAAATCTGTATCTGACAGTTATTTTGTTGAGTGCCCTGCTATCCGTACACATTCTCCATGAACCATCTTTCTTTGGTACCAACAGAGCTGGTACAGCACAAGGATCGAGACTCTCTCGAACATGCCCTTGCTCAAGCAACTCCTCAACCTGTCTCCCCAACTCTTCATGCGCTTTTGGACTCATACGATAATGCGGCCTATGCAGTAAAACAGCACCTGGCACTAGATCAATTTGATGTTGTATATCCCTCAGTGGTGGTAATTCCTTAGGTAATTCCGCAGGAAAGACGTCTTTAAATTCATTCAACACCGGTCTAACCTCCGCAGGAATTTCAAGAACTTCACTTGTTTCATACCCAATCAACATAAACAATTCAGCACTATCTTTCACTTCTTCAACAAATTCTCTCGTAGATAATAGACTAGTTGATTCCACTTTCTTCTCGGACTTGCTTTCACTTTGTTCATGCTTCTTAGGAACTAAGGTAATTTGAGTACCTTCAAACATGAAACTGTAGCTGTTGGTGTGACCATTATGTTTTACAGCTCTATCATTTTGCCATGGTCTTCCCAATAGTAAGTGACACATATCCATGTCGACAACATCACTCCATATATCATCTTTGTAATTCTTTCCAATAGAAAATGTAACAAATGCTCATCTTCCCACTGTCACTTCTCCACCTTTCTTTAGCCATGCCAGTTTATAAGGTGTAGTGTGTTTTTCAGTCTTCAACCCTAACTTCGTGATGGCTTCTTCAGAAATAATGTTATCGCAGCTTCCCGCATCAATAACAAATCGAAAAACCATTCCCAAGATAGTATATGTAGATTGAAAGATATTGCTTCTTAGCCAACTAGAATCATTCTCATGCTTTGGCACTAAACAAGACCTCCTTATCATCAAATTACACCCTTCATCTCCTGACGCAACTTCTTCATCTTCATCAAACTTCGATGGTTGAGAATAATCAACTTCAGCTTCCACATCCTCATACTCACATCCTCTGCAACTAATGCTCTCTTCTTTGGCTTTGTACATTCATTACTTTTATGGCCAAATTCCTGACAATTATAGCACTTGGTACTGTTATTGACCTTTTCTTGAGCGGCTTCATTGACAATTGGTTTACCGACTGTCTTGGAAACATAAGCGCTGCTATTAGCACCACTGTTCTAATTGTTAGAACCTTTAAACACTCCACTTTCTCGTCTCCCTTATTTCTCCCAAGCTATAGCTTTCTGATGAGCTTCAGCAACAGACATTGGATTAAACATATTAAACATGTCTTGAATTTGCGTTCGTAACCCTCCAATATATCTAGCAGTTAGCTGTTCCTCGGTTTCCATAATATCATTCCTTGCAATCAATCGATAGAATTCATCTGCATAGTCATTCACTGTCTTCATTCCTTGTCTCAAATTCTACAAACATTGATACATAAGAGACTGATAATTGTACAGCAAGAAAGTTGCTTTTATTATCTTTCTCATCTTCTCCCAAGTAACAACTTTCAATTTTCCCATTCTCTCCCGAGTTAGTTTATTTTGACGTCACCAAGCCATAGCTCCTCCCCTTAGTCTTGTAGCAACTAATTAGACTCTACGATTCTCAGGCACCTCCTTGAATTTCAAAACCTCTTCAACAGTTGACAACCAATCAAGAAATTCTTCTGCTTGCATACCACCTCTGAATTCTGGAATTTCCATCCTCATACCTGATTCCCATTTTCGATCATTTTCTGAGTCCAGATATTGGTTTCGCACTTGGCCTCGATTTCGATAATGAATACTTCCTCCATCACCATCTTCCTCAACATCATATGTATTTCGATGTCGATCATGACAATCTACATCCCTATGACTACGCATGTCCCTTCTACCCTGTCTTTCAGCATCACGATATGGTTCATTCTCAAACCCACGTTGAGTTCTTCCCTCTTTATGTCAATACCCATGGTGTTCTCGCCTCATTGAAACTGAAGAATCTCTCCTATCTCGATAAGACTGGGGTGGCATCCTCCTTTCTTCCGAAACCGGTGGTGAAACCCTGTTTCTACTATGGTTCGACACTGGTGATGTTCTCCTTTGATTGTGATTCATGTCATTCATCAACTTCTCTAACTTTTCAATACCCTCATTGAACTTGTCATTGATACGCTGTTCCATCTGCTCAGCTTCTTGTCTTCTATACAAATCTTAAACATTATGGTAGCGATTAGCACGTCTCGGAGGCTTGATCCTTCACAATCTCGGTTTTTTGACTTGGCTCCGATCTAACTTCCTTTAACTCGCTCGGCTTTAACTGGCCTTGATCTTACTCGGCTCCAATCCGGCCTTGATCTTACTTAGCTCTGATACCAAAAAATGACGCAGCGGATTTAACTTTGACGCGCTAATAATGCTTTCTTCCTCACGAAATGATGATTTTGTGTCAAATAATGCGATAAAACGATAAATGCCCAATTCCGTTGATCGTGATGATGTCGAAAACTTGCTATCTCCAACCCGTTGATCTCGCAAGATACCGTGTTGAAAGATCTACAATTCGATCGTTGATCACTCGCAAGTGCTACCGGGAATTGGCTTCAACTTCGTTGATTCGCGCACGAATAACCCGAAGATGGAAAGAAGAAGGAGATCACACTCAACTTCAACAAAGGTGGCCAAAGCGCACACAAATTTTTTATTCAAAATCAACTCTTTTTACAAATGACATCACGCCCCTATTTATTGGAATTTACAACACACAACTTAACTCAATATATGACCTACGATATAGCATTACACGACTTAGCACATGCGACATAAGAAAATACAGCACACGACTTAACTCAACATACGACATATGACCTAACACTTACAACAATACGAGCTACAACGTCTTAACAACAATATGAGTTACAACAATACGACTTAACAATCAATATGACATAAGAAGTCAGCGGCTCGACTCAAGCGACTCAACAACATACGACATAAGGAATCAGCGGCCCAAGAGATAGCACAGCTTCAGGCGACATATGAGTAAGCGACATAAGAAATCACTGCGGCATAGGTTGAGAGACTTATATCAATGTGGCATAAGGAAACGGCATAAGCAGCATACGACTTAAGCTTCAGCGACTTAAAGAATGAGCGACATAAGAAGATAGCGGCATAAGTGAACGGTTTTGATTTCTTGAGTTGGCAGGTGACATAAAACTGCGGCATAAGGGTTTGGCATACAATTAGCATACTCGTTATGTCGTGAGCGACTTAAGACCAAGCGAGCGACTTAAGGAATTGGGGCGACTTAACTCGTTATGTCGCGTTTATTCTGCCTCCCGCGCTACATTAATAGGACTACTAAATTTCCATAAATAACCCATTTAAATCATTATATAAATTTCAAAGCTCCTTTAAAGTACTTTAAACCATGATTTAAAACTTCCATTCAAATCATAACTTAAACCCATCATCTTTAAAGGAGAATATGATGAAGAGGGGTAAAGCTCCCTCTTAATCAAATGATATAGCTAAAAGGGGTGTTATTCCTTTTAACCAAAAAGTCACTAAATGTCAATCCTAGGCTAAAAGGTGGTGTAAGTTCCCTTTAAATAAACGTAAAGGTTATTGCTCATAAACTGGCTGAGCATAAATCAAACAACCAAATAATAATAACAACAAAAATAATAACAAACCCATTATTATTAACAATTTACAATCAACAGTTAACACAACATTTATTAAAATGTGAATAATTCAAAGGAAAGAGATTAGATTACATTCACTATAAAATAATTAAATTATACTCATAGAATAAGTTACACCCAATAAACTATGAAACAAGGAATATACTCACATCCTATTTGCTTTGCAAGACACTTGGACTTCCTCGCCTTTGATAATGAAATTTAGTTCCTTTCTTTATTTTGTGAATGAATTAAAAAAAAGATACGGACTTGACTATTTATAGGTGAAGAGAAGGGTACTTAAGTAATTTCTTATAGCCTAACTTGATTCAACCAGATTTTGGTCCAATAGAAACCAGCCTTAAGGCCTAATTTGATTCGACCATATTTTGGTCCAATGGAAAACATCCTTATGGCTTAATTTGATTCGATAACATTTTGGTCCAATAGGAATCCTACTTATCAACTATGGGCTAACTCGATTCGACCAGATTTTGGTCCAATAGCAATCTGTGTGGAATATAGTAATCATTATGCTATTTTATTTTATTAGGCAAGTAAATATACTATTCTGTTTATTAGGCAAGGTTAATAATTCTTTCTTGTTTTACTAGCAAGTAATTATACTATTCTGTTTTATTAGGCAAGGTTAATAATTATTTTCTTGTTTAACTAGGCAGGGAAATTCTTTTCTTAAGTAATCACTCTCATTTGGTTCGCTAGGCAAACTTATTCTTGAATAAATCGGTACCCCTAACTGTTTTATAACTCAAACCGTCTTTAAACTAATATTTTACATTAGTTTTAAAAATCTGTTCAAGATGTTTCATAAAAAAAATTATTTTAGATATAAAATCGTTTATTTAATCATTAAAAACATATTAGCCATTCAAGTTCAAAGTAATTAAATTACAGTTCGTTATAGGGTTCGCACTGAAGCTTATTCCAAAGTTCCATAGTCTGCCGATTGCTACTGAATGGTAGAACAATCTTGCTGTCATGATTGTGCTCATATGCCTTTGGGCTCTTTAAATGCCCGATTGTTGCATTTGATAATAAGACAATGCAAAGCTTAGTATATTGCCCATGGATCATTCTAGAAGTTAGCATTATCCCCTGAAGTAGTTAATAATTAAACACGAGGAAGGAGTGCACTACTAAGATTCAAAATACTGCGCCATACCTAGCAACTGTTTTGAGGAACTTCCATGAGTCAAATGTCCTTCCTTCCTATGTTATGAGTTTGTGTCCACTTAACATATATAATATCTTTCCTACTCAAAAGATCATCAAAATGCTTGCTAAAGGCAACCATATTCCACTATATCATGTTCTTAATACTAAGGACTCCTAATCTGTACGACATTTCACATCTTGCAAAATGAGATAGGGGTCATCTTTGTGGAGTTCATACTTCTCAACTAAAGGAAGTGGTTCATGACCCTCCTTATCATGTTGATTAGTTTTTTAGAAAAAATAAAGGTTCTACACCAATAAACTATCATGGAGAAGATAAATTAATTTGTTAGAACCGGCCTACTAGCTTGGCTAAGCAACCTAGTGGCCCAATTATCCATGGAAGAGGTAATCTTTTCAAAACGAGGAAGACATTGAGAAGTTGATATTCTAGAGGTGGACAATGGGATGCCAAGGTATGACATAGCATTAATACATAAGTTTTAATTATTATATAACTTTTATAATTTAATTAACATATATAATAGTCTTACGTATAATAATATGTTAATTTTATTAATATAATCTTGTTAAATTAATTTAATCTTAATGAATTAATTATCATTTTAATTAATTTTATTTCATTCATTTTAGGCATTTTAAATTGAATATTGCACTATAACATTTATAATTATACATATATATCTTATATATATATATATTATATTGATTAACATTTAATTAATTTATTTAATTAAAACAATTTTTGTTCATTATAATTAATTTCAAAAATTATATATATATATATATATATATATATATATATATCTGTGTGTGTGTGTATTTTGACGTCCCACAAATCCGTACCCTTTGAATCAATAATAAACCACACACGTCCGATGCAAAAAGCCTGACTAACGGAATGTCAAGACAAAGAGAAGAAGAGAGAAGAAGAGAAGAGAAGAAAGAGAGAAACAAATAAAACAGTATAGAATCAAACATCGCAGCAGAAAACATATAATATCATATTAATGATCTTTACAGAACAGAAACTGTATATATACATGCATCAATTAGAGTTCAACAATCAATCACTGTTTATCAGCCTGAATAGTTATCATAAATTATCCTCACAATTGCCAACAATATACAACCACTAAGCACAAAGTGAATAATCAAAAGAGAAACATGTATACGAAAATGAAGATCTCCAGCTGTCCTGTTGAAGCTCCTAAAGCACTAAATCTGAACCTGTAAATATACTCAGTCTGACCCCGAGCGTTGAAAGGGAAGAACCCACGGGTCAATCTGGTAAACCAGCGTGAGAAACACACTCAACTGAATTTATTAAACAACCAAATTTTCCTTTATCAAAACAAAAGTATCTCGTAAGACACGCCCACACACAAATACAGACATGTTTTTACCTTACGATAACTAAAACATTTCATATCAAATCCTCTTAATTATACTAGTGTTTAGTATACAAATAACATTAATCATAACCGAAACTGTTACATCGATTAAATTCCAACATATAGCCCAAAATGGGTAATACAATCAAAATGGCAGGCAAGTAGTGGAGTTTGGATTTCCATAAAAATGACCAGGTGAAGGAACTACCTTCCGGCAGTACATCTCTTGAGGAATGTACTGAGGACCATCACCAAGGATCCTCTCCCAACACAAGATCGACCTATCTCTATAACTAGATAGTACCGAATGTACCATCCCCCAGTCATTACCAACCTTTTCCGACGGCCATCATAGCATAAAAACCACAATAATTAGATACACAACGTCATAGCGCGTAAAGATATATCTAGAAAAGGATGATCATGTCCTACTTGGGAGCGACCCACTTCGCCCTGCTGCATCTAACCCTGTTTCGGTCATTTCCGGTTGATGAGGCCTGAGGTAACGATTACCTTTCACATATCACATATCACATCACTTTGAATGTTACACAGCCATTTCCGTTGACTACTAATTGCCTTCCATAAAAATGCAACCTTTAATCGTATATGTCTCAAGGAGAGTGTTAAGCTAAGAGAAGTTGCCTTCTCCGCCACCACTGATGTACGTTTGTAAAAAACCAATGTACGTAATCTTTAGGTATGCAATGTCAGACAAACATCCATACTAGTTATTTAGGAATAGGAAAAACTGAAGGTACTTTCCTACCACATCCAGTCGGAAAATCCCCAGGATTAGTAGCGAATAGTCCTTGCATTGGATATTTCATAATGAAGGGACTACTGCTACTTGATGTATATTGGGATTTTAATCCCATAGATCAACAACCCGTCCTCCACTATGAAAATCCATAATATCAATATCATCATAACCAACTTGCACCATCGTCCCATAAATGTTGGTCCGAAGTAGTTTTCAGATAAATCTAACCCTGGTCTTTTCACACCGACAACGCAAAAGTGTTTCTCAACCTCACATAGAAACTGAGTCTCATAGACTTATCATGTCTTGAACTTTCAACTTGCTATCCTTCGGCCAAGAAGGAAGCTCGATAGATTAGAGTAATACTCCACACTAGCGAATCAACATCCTCAACACAAATGATAATCAAACCTACATAGATGGCTACGTACTAAACGTATGACTAAATAGTTTCCACGTCAAGTCGAGGAACTAAAATGGCCAAATTTGATAGTCGGTTATTTAATACCAAAGCAAACAAACAAACATCTAGCACCATAAGAAATCACTAAGCCCTTTTAATTAATCTTTTACTAATTAAATCACTTGCCAAATATTCACTTCAAACTATCTTTAAAAATATATAATTCTCAAAATAATTTCAATATCGAAAAACATTTCCATATACTTATTTAATAATAAGTAATTCACAAATCTCTTTATTTTCAACGTTTAGAAAATATTCCATATACTAAAATCAGGATTAAGTATATATTTATTCTTTCTGGAAAACATTCTTTTTAAACACATTTATTCGGGTCAAAACTTATGTTGCGTAAAACATCGTTACGACAACCCAAAATCACTAGTATAGGGATTCGAAAATTAGATAGATATACAAATCCCATATACTATACAAAACATTTCCTTTCGAAAATCAATTACTATAACAACTGTGTTGACTCCATATTTCAAAAACCACATTTTGATATATTTCACAAAAGTCATAATTTTTATGACATAAAAATTATGATTTTTGTTTATTTAAAATAAATCCATTTCTTTATAATAATTCAAAATTTAATAAAATATCTATTTTCAAAATCACTTTAAATCCTTTTAAATTTGAAACCACCAATTTAATATTATAAATTCCAAAATAGGCCCAATTCAGCAACAACACTAAATACATTAATCACGACATCCAAATCATCATATATTATATGGTAACTGAATATATAACAACATTAGTAGATCTAGTTGGATATCACAACATCCAACACTGGAGAGGAATCCAATTGGATCCCTCCAACCTATCACCTACAACAAATATGCATACAAGAATATGTGTGCAATATCCGCTTCGAGGCAGACGTACATACAAATGGTCATCCGCTCATGCACGGGAACGTACAGGGTCTCATCTGCTCCAATAGGAAGGAATATATCCAATTACCGATCAATATATAGATAATATATCTTATATCATCCAAACAATCATCAAACATCATAAATAAGTTAATTCGTACTTATATAAAAATATCAGTGAGTCAGAAAGAGCGAGTTGTACTCACATTGGTTCCAATAGTAGTAGTAGTGTTTTATTCAAAATAAAATTAAACGGGCGTTTAATTTTACTTAAAATTTACACTAGCTCCAATTAACTCTAAACTAGCTATAAAATGTTATGCTCATCAATACGAACCCAACACAACTTGTTTCATCAAAAACGGACCTCGTATGAAGAAGTTATGACGTTTTAAAGTATATACAAATTATTATGTAAATAAATTTACAAATTTTATTTTATTTTAAAACCTTTGTAATCGCGGCCATTTTTTTTATTGCATCTTCAGATCTGGCCGATCATGCTTTCTTCCTCCCCTACGTTCAAACTTCGTACGCGAGAACCCATACACTGTCGTTTGTTTTGGAATTTTCACGACCATCCCGTTCACTTATACAAAGATCAACGATCAACGATCACTGTACTCCCCGCCTATGTGTGTGCCACTCATGGCATGAACAACGTGAAGCTCGGTGCATTCATGGCCGAGAAAAAAAACCCAAACTGGTACAAATGCAGTCTCTTAGCTCCCTCCACATCGCAAATTAGAGGATCACCACCGTTGAAGACGTAGATCTCGCGAAGCTCTTCGACTTTCTTGTTGAAACCGAGGTCAAATTATGGATGGATGAGGAGATCGGAGCGAGGGAAATTGGAAGGTTTCTGACCATGTATTCCTTAGTGGCGGCTAGGGTTTAGAGAAGATAGGGTTTGTGGAAAAAGAAAAATATGTTGCTTTATACAGAAAATTCTCACGTACTATTCATCCGAAATTTTTTTTTCGAACTCCAAACAAAGTGTGCTGCTTGGCATTTATAACGTTTTACCCTTATTCCAAGTACAACGGAATATATATCAGGAGCCAATTCGATTGTATTTGGAAGATAGATTTTCGAATCGAATTATTTAAAATTTAAAATTTACTTAAACAAATTTCTACGCATTTTAGCTTGCAACTGACAAACCGTAAATCCGATCTACATGAAATTTGAAATCCTATAATAATATAACATTACAGATCCAATGAAACTGGTTTCGTCGAAATCCTAGACTATGTGAAAAATGTCTATTCTTACGCATTAGTTAAATATTAAAATATTCAATTTCTACAAATTAACTTTTAATTCAATTTGAAAAGTTCCCCAACATCGTTTCAATTCAAAAAGAATTAAATTCAACTTTATAAATCATTTTCGTTCATACTAAATTCAAATTCCCATTATTTTTACACAATTTCAAATATTAAATTAATAATTTCACTATCCAATTAGATCAAGATATTCGAATTATAACTTATTCCACTTGTAAAAATTACTTGTGAATATTTAAAGTAAATTAAATATACGAATTTCAAATGACTGAAATTCTAGGTCTTTAAATTCTCTCATACGTAAAAGAATTTCATCTTCGAAATTACCAAGTAAGAAAAAGTCACAAAATCCATTAGCTTTTCAAAAAAACTCGATCAAATTAGATATCGAAAATTTTCCAATTTTTCTAAAAATTTTCTAACGCCCTAAATTTTCAAAAAGATTCGCTTTAGTCTTCTTTGCACGGTTCGATCGTAGTAGGATCACAACATATATATATCACAAATATACATCTCATCTTCGAGGATGAGGCATCCCGTATGGAAAAAATACAAAAGTACGATATGTAATCAGAGATATGTACCTTATATATTATTAGCAAACATAAACCGCTAATATAGCGCGAAAGGGAGCTCTAAATGCGAAGCATGCACCATACGTACCTACAGAACACTCAACAAACAAATAAGGAACATATATGGAAAGTAATATTACAACATATACTAATACAACAACTATATATGTCAGTATAGAAAATGCAATCAATAAGCAACAAATCCAACCATCAAAGAACTATTATCCAACTAATGTCCAAAACATCTATGTCTATCCAATAAATCCATAACCAAACCAATATACATTCATTTCTTTTTGATATTCAATGAATTGGTTTTCCTATTTAATTACATTTGATTCATTAACATTGGATTTTTCTAGCATTCATTTATTCTATTTCAATTAGTCTACATTCAAGATAGTTCACATCTAATTCAAATTAAATTCAATTCTACTTAAATTCACTTATTACCAATTTGAATTCAATTATTTATAGATTTTAATTTTATTAATCAATTTCATATTAATTTCTATTCAATCAACTAACATCCATCTAACAACCAATGTATATCCAACATAACAAAAATTATTTAATTTACTCTCAACATTCATATCTACTTTGTTACATTCAATTTGGTTTATCACTTATAATTTCAATTGGTTTAAGACTAAATTTAGACTGAATTCTGATTTTCACTATATTCACATCTTTATACAACACTTCCAATTTTTTTATTACTTCACAACTTCGTAACTTATGTTCACTACTAATTTATTTCAAATTGCATTTTATTTAACTTTTAATTAAGTGAAATTCATATCACTATTCAAATTCAGATTTCGTTTTTCTTAACAAAATTATTTAACCATTTTAATATTTGGTTTTACTTACCTTTTCTTACTTCATAAGTTATACAACATTTTATACAAACTTCCAAATTCATATTATATAATCATTTATCACTTAAGTTTAATTTCCATTTCAACTACTTATCTAATCTAGTTCAAATTCAATTCATTTAACCTTCCTTTAGTTAAATTTCAAATCATATATTTTATTATACTAACTAGCATTTATTTAACTTCACTAAAGTTAAAATTTCTTTTATTTCATATTATAAGTCCAAAACCCATTTCACTTACATTTGTCAATTCCAACTTGGAGTTTAAAATCAAAACAAAACTTGAATTTTTCAATTTTACAAAAACTCAAAAATGATACTGTTGATGCTGATGATGCTGTAGTCACCACCCTTATTATTTTTCAGCAACGGTAGCGAATTCAGTGCTTTATATTCTTTTAAAAAAATTCTTTTTATATTTATAAATCACATTTATAAACTTATACTTATATACTTTTACTTTTTTACTTCACTTACATAAGATTCATAACAAATTCATTTATCTTATGTAGATTCATAATATAATATAATCTCTTTTAAATTTTGAAAAATAACAGTCAAAATCAACAGGATTCAAATTTTCAAGTTCTTAGTCTAAATTCATTTTTATTTGCAACTCACATTTATAAATATATTCATATAGTTTCAATTCCTATATATAAGATCATTTCACAATTGTAAATCATATTAACTACAATTCCATACTAATAATTCACTGGCTTATTCAATTTATTCTTTTACAATTGTTGTTTTTTATTTAGATTGTTCAAACAGGTTTTATTAACTTATATATATATTTACATTTTCAAACAACGAAACAATCAATTTATATACACATTAATAATTTTGGAAATTTTTTTCCTTTATATATAAAATATAATCGAGGTAAAATTATTTCATTCTTCCAATTTAAAATGATAATATGTTGACTTGCCTCGTTTGAGCGTTCAGAAATCCCTATCGATAACATGATGTCCCACATACTGACAAGAATTCACAAATAACTCAACGGATAAGTAAACACAATATAAAACATTTTTTTATCACTAACAAATACGCGCTCATATCTATAATACACTCAAACTCAATCTAGGGTGCTATTGTCCCTATCTATACCGAGTACACATCAAAGCTTAGGAATATACAAAATCTATGCTCCGATATCACGTATAACGGCCCACAAATCCGTACCCTTTGAATCGACAATAATCCACACATGTCTGACCCAAAAAGCACAGACTGATGGAAAGTCAAAATAAAGAAAAGAAGTGAGAAGAAGAGAAGAAAAGAAAGAGAGAAGAGAGAACCAAATAGAACAATACAGAATCTCACATCACAGCAGAAAACATATAATATCATATCAATGATCTTTACAAAATAGAAATTCTATGTACATACATCAATCAGAATTCAACAGTCAATCAATGTTTATCATCCTGAACAGTAATAATAACATGTCCTCACAATTACTTATAACATACAAAAACTAAGCATAAATTGGATAATCAAAGCAGATACGTGTATACGAAAATGGAGATCTCTAACTTTCCTATTGAAGCTCCAAAGGCACCAAAACTGAACCTGTAAATATACTCGATCTGACTTTGAGCATTGAAAGGGAAGAATGTCTGGATCAGTCTATTAAACCGGTGTGAGAAACACACTCAACCGAATTTATTAAATTACCAAACTTTTCCTTTATCAAAACAAAATTATCTCTTAAGAAACGACCATACGTAAACAAGGACATGTTTTTACCTTACGATAACTAAAACATTTTATATCAAATCCTCTTATATTATACTAGGGTCTAATATACAAATAATATTAATCATAGCTGAAATTGTTACATTGTTTAAATTCTAGCATATAGCCTAAAATGGGTAATACAATCAAAATGGAAGGCACATAGTGGAGTTTGGATTTCCATAAAAATGACTGGGTGAAGGGACTTCCTTCCGGCAGTACGTCTCTAGAGGAATGGACCAAGGACCATCATAAAAGATTCTCTATCAACACAAGACTGGCCTATCTCTGTAACTAGATAGTACCGAACATATCATCTCCCGGTCGTTGCCGACCTTTTTCGAGGGCCCTCATATAGCATACAAACCACAATAATCAGATTCACGACGTCATAGGGTATAATGATATATCTAGAATAGGGTAACCATATCCTACTTGGAAGCAACCCACTTAGCCTTGCTGCGTCTAACCATGTTTCGGTCATTTCCGGTTGATGAGGCCTGAGGTAAAGGTTACCATTCACATATCACATATCATATCACTTTGAATGCTACACGGTCATTTCCGTTGACTACTAATTGCCTTCCACAAAAATACAACCCTTAAGCTCATACGTCTCAAGGATTGTGTTAAGCTAAGAGAAGTTGCCTTCTCCGCCACCACTGATGTACGTTTGTAAAACCAATGTACGTAATATTAAGAAATGCAATGTCAGACAAACATCCATACAAGTTGTCCAGGAAAAGGACAAACTGAAGGTGCATTCCTACCACATCCTGTCGAGAAATCCCTAGGCTTAGTAGCGAATAGTCCTTGCGTTAGATATTTCATAATGAAAAGACTACTGCTACTAAATGTATATTGGGATTTTAACGCCAAACGATCAACAAGTAATCCTCTACCATGACAATTCAGAATATCAATATTATCATAACCAACCTGCACAATCGTTGCATAAATATTGGTCCGAAGTGGTTTTCAGATAAATCTGATCCCGGTCTCTTCGTACCAACATCACAAAAGCGTTTCTCAACCTCACATGGAAACTAAGTCTCATAGACTTATCATGTCTCCAACTTTCAACTTGCTATCCTTCGGCCAAGAAGGACGTTGGATAGATTGGAGTAATACTCCACACTACACGAATCAACATCATCAACACAAATGATAATCAAACCTAAATAGATAACTACATACTAAGTGTATGACTAAATAGTTCCCACATCAAGTCGAGGTACTAAAATGGCCAAATTTGATAGTCGGTTATTTAACTATCAAAGCAAACAAACAAATATCTAGCACCATAAGCAGGCTCTTTTAATTAATCTTTTATTAATTAAATCACTTGCCAAATATTCACTTCGAATTATCTTTAAAATGATATAATTCTCAAAATCATTTCAATATTGGAAAATGTTTCCATGTACTTATTTAATAATAAGTAATTCACAAATCTCTTTATTTTCAACACTTAGAAAATATTCCACATACTTAAACCAGGATTAAGTATATATTTATTCTTTAAGGAAAACATTCTCTTTAAATACATTTATTCGGGTGAAAATGAATATTGCATAAAACATCATTACAACAACCCAAAATCATTAATATAGGGATTTGAAATTAGATAGATATATAAATCCTATATACTATACAAAACATTTCCCTTCGAAAATCATTTACTATAACAATAGTGTTATAGTCCATCATTTCCTTATTTCTCGAAAAATTCTATTTCAACAATGAATGTTGAAAATCTATGTATTCGATACTTAACATATTTTAAAACATCTTCAAACAATTTAACTCCATTTAAAATATCACTTTCCAAACATTTATTTAACTTAAGAGATTATTCACTGTCCAATATCATGAATACAGTTCATTTACCAAATCTAATATTTCTACACATTTATTAAAGGATAATCCACTGTCCAATATCATGTATTTAATCTCTAACCAAATTCATTACTATTGCACTTTTAATTAAATTATTATCCACTGTCCAAAATCGTGGATGAAATCCCATTAATAAACTTCTATATCTAACTTATCAATTTAAATTGATTTCACATTTATAAAACAATGTTTATAAATTCAAATTTATATTTTACAAAAACTTCCATTTATAAAATTTCTTCATTAACCAAACTCATAAATTTCTTTTATATGCCAAAAATCCAAATTATAAGCTAATTCATTTATAATTCTCTTATTTACAAAGTCAATCTTTTATATAACTTCGTCAATTTATGAATCTTATTTATTATAAAATCCATTTATAACTCCATTTTAACACTTATAAAAACTCCATTATAAGTCCATTATTCTAATTTATAACAATTCAATTTTATAAATCTTGTATATAAACCATTTATAATAATTTCAAAATTCTTAATTTATACTATTTCACAAAATAGTTAAATCCATATTTAAAAAACCACATTTTGAAATATTTCACAAAAATCATAATTTTTATAATGTAAAAATTATAACCTTTATTTATATAAAATAAATCTATTTCTTCATAACAATTCAAAATTTAATAAAACATCTATTTTCAAATCACTTTAAATGCTTTTAAATCTGAAATCACCCTTTTAATATATTTAAAATTCCAAAATAGGATCAATGCTACAATAGTACCAAATATATCAATCGCAGCATTCAAATGATCATAAATCATATGATAATAGAATATATCACAATACCTTTAGATAAAAATCAACACTGGTGAGGAATCCAGTTGGATCCCTTCCACCTGTCACCTGCAACAAATATACATATGAGAATATATGTACAATATCCGCTTCGAGGCAATGCGTGTACAAATTAATGTTCATTTGCGTTAAATTCGATGCAGATGCGCGTACAAATTAGTATTCATTTGCGCAAGCTATTCAATGCCCCTGCCATTCATTAATTAACTTTCAATTTTTATTTATTTAATTAATTTTACCTCTAATTCGTTGTATGTACTTTTTTATTTTTAGCTTTTATACTTGCTTCTCTATACCTTAACATGGTATGTTGCTTTAAATCGAACATTGGTTCTTATTTGAAATTGCCTGACAATTAATATCTTGCTTTTTTTGTATTTCGAGCCTTGAGCATTCATAATTTCACTTAGTACGAAGACCATAATTTTTGACCTTGATGTAAGAATTTGCCTCCTCGTAGATTCCTATAGCTTGTTTAGTAAGGGAGATTCCCATTTGATAAGAAAGATAAATTTCAATCTGAATTTAAAAGATTGAGAGCTAATTTAATGAAGCTCCACCCTCAGAAACCAAAAAACCCATTTGGTAATTATTAAGGAAGAATAGAAAAATCGTTTGGTAATTAATAAAGAAGATTGATAACCTATCTGGCATCTAAAAATTGTTTTTGCTTTGAAGCCTAAATAGCTCATATCTAACAGATCTTCCGCTAGAAGATTGATTGATTTTGTTTCGGAGGACAAATGGCTTGCCTTTGAAAAGTCTTCCTCTAAAAGATTGTTTTTGATCCCTTCTTTAGGATAAAGTTTAGATTTGCTTTTAAATTTGATTGGCACCATTTTAGGTGATGATCACCACTTGGATTGAGCCGCTTATTACCATCTTAGGTAAAGATTTTGGTCTGTTATCGGGTGCGTTTCTTAAGCTGAACCAAAGACTTACCCAACCTCCATCTAGGAGGCACTTCAATAAGGCCTAGGAGATGGTACAAAAGGCTTGTCCAGTGCTTTGGGTGGCTATCTTTAGCAAAACCAAAGAATTAATAGACCTCTCTCTAGGAGGTGCATTAGTAAGGCCTTGGAGACGGTACTGAAGGCGAGTTCAGTGCTTTGGTCAACACATCTTAGATGGGACTAAAGTCTTACTCTATCCTCTCTCTAAGAGGTGCTGCAGCTAGACCGCATAGCCAGGGGTAGAAGGCTTGCAGATGCTTTGGTTGGGTCGTTTCAGACGGGACCAAAGGCTTACTCCAACCTCACTCTAGGGGGTGGTTTGACCAGGTCATCTTGGCAAGGACAAAGGTTTTTAGCCCTTACTACCATCTTAAGTAGTGGTTTAGGACATTCCCTTAATTTTACGAGTTTCTTTCTCCTTAACCATGAAGATACACTAATTTTTCTCAAAAAATCTTTTTTTATCGCTGATTTTTTAATATATTTGTACAAATTCTTTAAGCTTCCCTTGTCCTAAGAAGTTACTGATGATTCCTTCCAAAATTTGGAAATGATTGGTGTCATGGTCGTTAGAATGATGATAATGGCAGTATAATTCTCCAAAATTACTTTCATTCTATTGTCGTTTTTTTGCAAAATCCAGTAGTTGATCTTTTCGTTAGTCAAGAGGTAGATGTTCTCATAAGAAGTAGTAAGGAAGTTATCTTTAGAAAGTCGTAATCTTTTGGGAAATGATCATGTCGATTGATGCTTATATCTTTTGTTGCTTGTGACGGAACCTTCATCTTCGATGGCCAGTTTTCTTTTTAGGGAGTTTTGTGCTTCATTTATTTCATAGGATCAATCAAGCACACTTCTCCACTTTCTGGTAAATTGATTGAAGTCTTTTGTACTTCCTTTTCGAAGATAGTTCTCTTAGCTTTAAGTTGAATTTCCTTTCTCATATTTATGAAGATGCTATCCTTTTTGTATTGCTTCCCTAGGGCGAAGATGGGGGTTGAGCCCACATGAAATGGAATCAAGGTCCATTTTTCTAGATTGTAAGGAGCTGTCGGGCTCTTCTTATCTTTCATTACTTGTAATGCCATATGCCTTAATACTTTTTCCTCATCAAGTCGAGGATCACATGTAATTTGGTAGGTTGGCCTAGTCATTTAAGGTTCGAAAGATTCTTGTTCGGGGATTTTAACATGTTTAATTGACAGGTCCAAGAAAAGCTTTGTTGATGTGATTAAATAGTGCTATGAATCAAAGTTATGCTAGCTTGAAATGGCTTCTTAAGGGGATATGCTTGGTAGGGATAAGTCCTCTAAGCCCTTTGTTTACGAGTCAAGGTAGTTCAATGGAGTCAGAGGTTCAAGCCCTTCTTCCAGCGCCAAAATATTAACAAATTTTTTCATTAACCACAAAGGTGTAAGGAAGATGGATTTCGTTGGACTATGGCAATCCTAGGCTAAGTTGCTAGGAAGGCATATGCTTAATATCAAATTCAGGAAAGTCTTATGCATATATAATATCAAAGCCAAAGTCATATCACATGTCTTGTAGAAGTCAATAGTTCGAAACAATGCCATAAAACTCGCGATTATGAGTGCTTTTGGAATTCAAAATTAGTTATGATGTGAGAATCATAAAATCTTTAGAACTCGAAAGAAAGCGAAAGTCAAGTCTTCTTTATTCAAATACTATGTAGTACTATGCAATTGTTGAATGCATAAGGTCCTATATGCAAAAGTTTGAGTGCCGCAATCGGTTCAAAAATCCTCAAATCAATTTAGGGTTTCAGATTGTAAAATGTAAAAGATGAGACAAGAATGATGTGCCCCTTCTCCCATAGCCTTACGTGCGTATTTATAGGGGTAGAAGTACGGCATAACAGCTTGACTTCGGCATGCATAATCGTCGGCAATATCAATGGCGCATGGTGCTAGGCCTTGACCAATGAGGACTTTTGATATTTCCGAGTGCATAATAGAACTTCGGCATCGCCCCAATAATGAAGGCGTTCGACGTTAGTATGTTGCGAAATTGATATGGAACGGCACCGATACGGAGCGGCATCGTCATGAAGTAGTTTCATCAGCCTTGATAGCCTGTGTGGGTATTGATAATTCTTGGCATCGATAAACTTGCGGCATTGAATTTCCTGTGCCATAATTAACCTTTGTCATCAGATAGCCACATCATCATACGTTGGCGAGATTGTTCATTTGCGGCATCAATCTCCCTATGACATTGCCAGCATACGGTATTAAATACTTACGGCATTAGGACGTAGTTAGCATCGACGATTTGTGACACCGATGCAGTCGACATTACTTCAATTACGACATCATTCAACCTTGTGACATTGTCCATATGTGGTATAAATGATGAGTGATATCGATGAAGAGCGATATTGATGAGTTGTGATATTCATTCTTTCTTCATGGATGAACGACAGCATTGATAGAATACGACATCGATGAGATGCGACATAGACCATGTTGCTATAACATTGATGGCTTATGGTATTGATTGTATACGGCGCAAATTCCATCCAACATTATTTGGTGATACAAGAGTCCCAACATTTATTTTAAAATTTTGTAGACGGCACATGACATTGATGACATTCGGTAGCTTTATCCTCATTGACGACATTGACATTGTATGTTTTTGTAACGACCCGGGATTTTCGATCCCGAAAATCCCAGATAGTTAATAAAAGAAGAAAGAGAAAGAAGAAGAAAACAGCAACAAGTCACAGAGTCCTCACATTCGCAGCGGACCAAATATAATATCAAATAAGATATCAGTTATACAAAGAAAACTATATCTGTTAATTTACATTTAAATATATCAGAATTACACATCTACATATACACTAGACAAAACAATCATGTCCAGATAGTACAATATCACAGTGGAAACTCTCCAAATGTCCCTGCCATCCATCTCGCCTCCTGAGCTCCAGAACGTCCTTACTTGAAAATCTGCAATACTCGGTCTGACCCGAGCATTACATCAAAGTAACACCTGGGTCAGGCTGGAAAACAGCTTGAGTAAACCCATCTAACTTTGAATACAAAAGCATACAATTTAAAAAAAACCCGGGGTAACTTATATCAATTTACACTTCACAAGTTGTTATAGACATCAACCATTTTACATATCAATTTCTAAGTGCCTAAACTTAGATTAAAATGATCTAATTTACTTAAGTCATTCCACCTCAGCCTATTAGTTTTCACATATCAAATTATAAGAATCGAAGCGGCTTCGGGTTTTTACTAATACCCGACTCCGGCCTCTTCGAAACCCTTGTCAACTTAACTTACATTATTCAAAGTGAAATACAACTCTATTTTTAATACAGGATGTCACAGTAATTCATAATCAATAGATAATCACATCTCCACAGTTTAAATCAAACATACCATATCACATAGTATCAAGAACCACCTAATAGGGATAACAATTAATCAAGGCTTCTAATATTATTCTATTTATTTTAATTACATTTAAGTAATTAGCCCATAATTAATTTAACAAATTAGTTATCCTTAACCAAATACAGTAATTAACCTTTAATTACTTCATTAATTAATTATTAACCATAATTATTAATCACTCGAGTAATAACATCCAGTAATTAGCTACCCTTAATTACTTCCTTAAGTAATTACGTTTCCATTAATTACATTACGTAATTATTCATCAATCATCAAGTGTTTAAATTAATTAAACTTAATTAATTGATCTAAACTAATCACATTAGACCCAATTAATTACATTAAGTAATTAGTTTCTTGATTACTTTTATTAAGTAATTAAACTTAAACAATTTCTCAATTGACTATTATCAACCATATGTTAAAGAATTCTTATAAAAGAAATTTAAAGATTTTAAACTAACTTCCTTTTTAGTCTCAGATTATTGAAGTATACTTTAACCCTTCCAACTTATTTACAATATTAAATTAATAAACTTTTCTTTATTTCCACTCTTAAGATTCAAATCAAATTTGAATCCAGATTAAAAAAATGCTGATTTAACTTTGATTAAATCCTCCACTGCTTCCAAAATTCCATTTTAAGAATAATTTAAATTTATCAAAGTTTGAATAATTTAAAGCTTTTTAAATTGTAAGACAAAAAAGTGATTGTCTTAGAATTTAAATTCATAAGAATTTTGAAAACAAAAAATCATTTCAAAATTTCACTAACTTCAATTTAGTTTAAACTTCCAAATTCAAACCTTCTTTTAAATTTAAAAACTGAAGTTCATATTTAAATTTAAGATTTCCAGATTTAAATTTTATTTTAAATCTTGCTCACGTTTACAACTTCAATTTTAAAAGATTTAAATTACTTCCCAAAATAATGTAGTTATACAAATTTAAGTTTAAAACCTTGTTTCTTTTTTTCTTTTTTCTTTTTAAAAACAGAACATGCAGGTTTCTGTAAACTTGTTAAACACAGAGCAACCCAGGAACCAAACAAGACTGCTTCAAGTTTTCTACCTAACTACTTCAAGTTTCCTACCCACTTACCCGAGCAAAACCAACATCTTCCATGAGCAAGACCTAAATTTCCCCGAGACCCTACAAGATGCTGCTGCTCCGAGGAAAATTCAAATGTTCCTGAGCTTCAACCCGAGCCCTAACTTCGTTCACTTCAACTAATACGCATGTGCTTGTGTGCACATACACCATCAACCAACGGCACTTCGACCATCGTCACCGACCTCAACATTTCACTGGTGACCCTCGCAACCAAACGCGATCACCCAATACTTCAATTCAATCGTGAATCAAAATCACCCAAAATCCCATATCCTAGAAACCCATCATCACCGAAATCCACCCATCTCCGACGTCCCTCGCCTCAAGGTACCTCGCAATCTTCACCGCGGCTCCACCTCGACTTCCAGTTGCTAATCCCCCTATCGCGATTCCCTCGATTCCACTAATGAAGTTACAACATCCACTCAAACAATTGTCGCCTGAACCCATCGTTAAGCCCTATCAACACCTCGCCGCACCACCACGGTACAAACTTAACCTCCCCTCTATTTTCCCATACACCCCGACCCCCAAGCTTGCCTCAACCAAGGTCTCGGCCAACTTCATAACGACGATCACCAGAATTTTACCCAGGACCAAAATTCGATCAACACACAAATTCTCAGTACACAACAACTTAAAAATCTACAAATTTGCTTTAAAATTCATTATTTTTTATAACGAATCTGGGTTTATAATCAATGCATAAAGATTGAAAAATCACAATTTAAGTTATAGAGTCATTTTTCACTGTAGTATTTAAGTTTGGGAACATTGATCAACATTTTACTCAGATTTATTTTTTTAAAAAAGTAAAGTCATATACACTCGAATATCTTATTAAGGAACAAGTCCCAGAAATCATTTTAGATTGATAATTTTGAAAATTTAAATAAGATTTCAAACCTGCAGTATTCAAACAGAGACAAGTTATAACTGTTCCAGGCAAATACTTGAAAATTATCTTCCACCTTTATACTCTATTTCATTTTTAATGACATGCACAGCATAATACTTATCATTTTTTTCAAGAATCGTCACCTACAATCTTAAGACATTCCAGACTCCATGATTTACCCACCTCTGTTTTGAAGACACAGAGAAGCCAGATACTTCCAGGTTTTAATCAAAGTTATATTATTGTTATTTACATACAGACATATGTGTAGGTATATATAAAATCACCTCTAACAACATGCATGCATACTATCCATCATGGTTTCCACAAGTTATCACATCCAGGCATATATAAAAACAGGTTAAATTCAGATAGTAGTTTACTCACCTCTATTTGAAGAAGACAGAGAGGTTGAACAAAGATCTGGAAAGTAATTGAACATTGAACTAGATGAATTTCCACTAATTAGTTGATTGCTATTCTGATTGTCGTAGTTTGAGTAGATTTACTTAATCTGAGTTTGAAATCTCGCTTGTTGAAGTTTACATCTTGCAGTATAGAATTGAGTTCGATCACTGTTGAAACTTGAATTTGTTTCCAGGTTTCTGCTTTTTTTTTTTTTTAAGAAGAAGCACTAAAGAAGATCTGATTCTAAGAAAAATAAACAGGCTTTTCAAAAGAACATTAGTTATAAACTCAATTTCTTTTAAAACAAAGTTTTTTCCACTCGTTATTTTGCATAAAGCCTTTTTACTTACACATGTCCAAACTTGTATTATCATGTACACAAGTGTATTTCTCATAATTCTTAAATTTCCAAGTGCTATTAGAATTTGATTTATTAATTAATTACTTATTATTACTAATGATTTTAAATCTTAATTGAATATTTACCTAAATAGTTTTGGTCAAATTAAATGCATCATACATTCATATGCTTGAGAATTATTTTTTACTCTATGTAAACCAAATTTGCCTTATGTTTGAATTTTTAAATTATATTTTCAAATTTTAAAGAAAATGTTTTATTAACTTACAAGTTTAAAAGAAAACCTTTATTTATTACTTTTACACTTATATAACACAATTACGAATATAAATATTTATCTGATCAGATTCATTCGTTCAAATTTATAATTCAATATTCTATTAATTAACCCAGTTTGTCAATTACAGATGACCAAAAATTTGGGTTATCACATTCCTTCCCCTTTAGAATCTTTTCGTCCTCGAAAAGGAACGAAGACAAAATTTATTAAATATTTTAAAACCAGTTAAAATATTCTTTGATTAATTTGAAACACTTTTTAAAATCAGTATAATATTTCCAAAATAGTTTTGTAAATACTTTTATAACTTGATGTTTTAACCAGTCCATCCTCGTTCTCATAGAAATTTGGTCATACGTTGATCAGGCGTACAACTAAAAATCTATAAGTACTTAGCAGACCGTTTTCAACATCTAGTGAAAATACTTGGAAAATAATTTGTTGAAAATATAGAAAATAGTTTTCGAAAATAGAGGATATATCTTTGGTGAGAATGCTCTGGAAAACATCACCCCCATCCATGGTCACAGTTACATTCCAGGGTTACGTTGCCGTCGCAGCAAAAGTCCATGTAACTGCAGGCTCTCAGCGGCCTCTCGATTACGCTATGGATCGCACACAACAGATCACAGTTACACCCAGGGTTACGTTGCCGTCATAGCAAAAGTCCATGTAACTGCAGGCTCTCAGCGGCCTTTAATTTTCGCTGTCAAAATGAAACCTCTCCACTCCTACATAGGTCGCAGTCTGCCGATATAAAATCAAACGCAGACTGTTGGCTCTCAGCGACACACACGACTTTCGCTATGTTATAGCATAGGTCGCAGTCTACCAATATAAAATCAAACGCAGACTGTTGGCTCTCAGCGACACACACGACTTTCGCTATGGTATACTCTACTCATAATCCCCAGGAACTAGTTTAGTCCGGAATCCTCACATGATCAACTTTAGAACCCCGCTTGGGGCTCAAGGCAGCACCACCCGGTGGTACTTCTGAGAAGTTCATTTCAAAGGAGCGCTTTTTTCCCCAGAGTCATCATCAAAACATTTTATACTATACATATATAGCATCTTCAAATCATACACCTAGTATGATATCATACAAAGCTCCTTTATACAAAATCGATTATTCCAAAATCAATAATTCTCAAACTAGGCTTTCCAAATTCAATCTTGATTTTACCCAAAAATCAAAGGCCTTTCCAAATCCAATTTCAAAGGTTCTCAAAACCTTTTTCCAAAATCCTCGTAAGATTCTTTGTATATATATATTCAGATATATAAAATCTTTAGAACTTTGGATCATTTCAAACTTGTATAAAACTCCTTTTATACTCCAAAACATTTCCAAAAATCCTTTTCTTCTGGCAAAAGATTCATCAAGGGGAGTATCATTTATAAAACAAAGATATTTAACTCTTTTTACTCAAAATCAAATATTCAAATTTGATTACTCTTTTCAATATCAATTTCATTCAAATCCGTATGATGTACACATATCATTCGTACGCTATACCAATCTGATCGCTCGCTCGATCACACAATTTCATTTCCGAACTAGTATCGTCCACCCGACTTCCTAGTGCGGACACAGATCTGGTTTCTTGATCAGAAACCGTCATTCTCATTGCATTGTCATAACTATGATAGAGAATATCTAGAACCTTCGCCGTCGAAAATCGAGTGAAAAATCCCACTCGGATTGATATAACTATCTCGAAATTCTGTGCTCGAATCTGGATCAAATCACTATGCGAATTGAACAACATACGTACACCCTACGTATTTATCTTTATTGGTTATTAGCCAAACCAGTTCGATTTCACATTCATTTTGATTTTCATACACTTACTCTCAATTGCTTCAATCCATTTGGATTATCACCTCTATTCTTATCTCGATTGGGGATCTAACGAATAACAGTTTGAACTCCGACCTGTTTATTTCGAAAATAGCTTGAAATATTTAAAAATAGATAAGTAGTTGGAAAATAATTACTAGTTTGTAAAATAGGTGTAAAATAGTTAGGTGGTTGTAAAATAGTTGGAAAATAGTCAAATAATTATAGAAATTTTAAATAATTTGCAAAATAATAGTAAGATAGTAATTAATTTTGTAAAATAGCTGAAATATAGTAATTTGTTTACAACACAGTTGGAAAATTGTTAAACAGTTTCAAAAATAATTGTAAAACAAGTATAAGATAATTTGTCTTTTAAAAGAAGGTTGTATATATAATGAATAACTTGGAAAAATAGGTTTATTGGAACGACCCAACTTCCGAACTCCAGAAAGTTGCATCGTTAAAAAGAAAGAAAGGGATACAAAAGAGAAAAGAAAGGAAAGAAAGAACAGACAACATCAGAATCTCACAACGGAATCGAATAAATTATAATATATCACATAAAACAATACATAGTATCATATACATCAGAGTAATACAGCTAATACAACACAAACTAGACAGTCATAAACATCTGTCTAGCAATTACAATCCAAGTATGTCAGAGAAACAGACTCAACTCAAACACAGCGGAACCACTAAATATATCTACACGCTGAACCCTCCTGCTCCATTATCTCCTCCAGAACTCGTCAAAGCAATCCTGAAACACTTGACTACTCATACGTAATATGAGTACCCAAGAGTTTAATATAATAGAAAATAAACACTCAGGTCAGACAAGGGTCTGGTGTGAGTAAACAGGGATAAAAGTTGCTTAACTTTAGAAAATCTTTTGAAAACAAAAGGGTATCACGTAAGACTTCCCACACATAAACATGGAAAAGTTTTTACCTTACGCTAACCAAAACATTTGATAGGAAATCCAGTGATATTATAATAAGGTCTAGGGTTTTCAAAATAAAATACAGAAATAGCTGGAATGCTTACATCTCACGTTCCAACATAGTTGGGCACAATCAAAACCGTACAGGCACTTGTTGGATTATGGATTCCATCAATGGCAGGGCTACTGGGGTACCGCCCGTCAAAGTACGTGGCCTAGATCAACGTACCGAGGATTACTCCCAATCCCCTTCTACACAAGGCCGGACCCATTCCTTACTGAATAGTTCCGAACAAGACAACCCCGTAGTTGGTGCGCAATTCCAACTGCCCACTAAGCCGAATAAAAAGGGACCTCTAGACAAGAGAAAATCTTGCTTTCAAGTGGGTGCTACCCACGAAGCCTTGCTGCACCTTCCCTGTTTTAGCCATTCCCGGTTGATGAGGCTTGAGGTTACGATTACCTTTATAGGACATATCAAATCTTAGAATGCTCATCGTCCACCTGACGATGTTCTGAAAGCATTCAATCCATATAAGTTCGTTCCGGGTTCGAGCGAAACCGAAGGCATTATCTCGTTACACTCGTTTTGGAATCACCCTCATTGTTAACGACGATAACCCTTGCACTCTAAATCACTATCTCGAACCTATAAGTACTATTCCGTCAAACTCATTACGGAATCACCCATAGAGTTATACTGACGTATAGCCCTTACACCTCGAGTCTTCACTTGCTCCACTTGGATTAACGACCTAACGTTTAATTGGAATCGATGTGGTTTTCGGATATCCAAATATGGAAAACCGATCCCGGTCTCATCGAAACCAAACGCCATCTTAATGTCCAAGTTATACTTAAGGGTTTTAAACAATTAACTTATTTCATTATTATCTAATTCACACAGATAGATAAACTACATATCACAATAGATAATCACATTCATAACATAAACAGATAATCTATATCATCCATAAACAGATAATCATCTCAACCAAATAATCCATCACAAACCATCATACCTAACCCAAGTATTCATATCATACAGATACGGCTCGTCTCATTACTGAGATCACAACCATTCAATCAATAACATCCATAAGCAAAGATTTACGAACCAACAATTATAATTAATTTAAAATGAATTAAATTAATTACAAGCATCTCAAATTAATTTAAATTAATTTAATTACTCATTTAAATCCTGTGTAACATCCATTAATTAATTAAACCAGCTAATTAATTATTCACTAAGTATTTAACTTGATTAAACAAGTTTGATTAATCATTCACTAATTACAATGAGTAATTAGTATTTAAATTAATTTCATAAATTAATTACCCTTAATCATAAGTAATTAACATTTAATTACTCATTTATTAATTAATTATAATTAATTATATTTATTCTTAATTAATTACAAATAAATAATCGCTTATTAAATTAATTATTACTTAATTAAACAATCCCTATTTATATCATTAATAATAATAATTAATGACCTTTAATATTTAAATAAATTACTTAAATAAAATTAATTACATTTAGTAATTAAATCTAATCATTAATCACCTTGATTAATATTAAATTAAGTAATTAACTGTCCTTAATTACTCATTAACAAATTAATTATCCAATAATTAATCATTAATTAATTCCTTAATTAATTACAAAAGTAATTATCCAAATTACTAATTACATTACAGTAATTATCAATATTACTTCTCTAAGTAATCCTGCTCCATTAATTACATTAAGTAATTACATTTAAATCATCAAATGATTTATTTAAATTAATTAAACTAAATTAATTAACTTAATTAAATCACAATATTAAAATTAATTACAATAAGTAATCAATTCCTTAATTACTTAACAAATTACAATTAATTAGATTCAATTAATTAATCCTGTTAATTATCAAAATTAATTTCATTAATTAATTATGAAATTATCCTTAGATAATTATCATCAATTATTAATTAACACCTTTCATTAATTATATACTTAAGAAAATTTAATTTAGATTAATAAATCATTCCCAATAAATATTAATCTAAACCATTATTTAAAAATCAAATAATTAAGTAAACCCTCAATTATTTTAAAGATTTTCCAAATAATTAAATTACTTATCAAATGGCTCATTTAAACTCAAAATGTATTAAAACAATACATTTCTAAAAAAATAAATTCAAATTCCAATTTATTTAAAGATTCAAATGTTTAATTATATAAACATTAATCCAAATTAAATAATTATAAACCTTAAAATAAAATAAAAATGAATGTTTAAACAACATTCATTACTTAAATATAAAGAAAGATTTAAAACTAATTTACTATATAAATTAAAATTTGAAAAATAAATTGATTATTTTCAACTCTCAAATTTAAATCAAACACTTCATATTTTACTTCAAATACTTTCAAATACTAAAGGAACTAAATTCTTTCAAGTTTAACCTTATTTGAAATGAAATTTCATTTTCAAATTCACTTTTAAACATTTGAATATGTTCATTCATTTTAAACTTAAAAACTTTTTTGAAATTAAAACTGGGTTTCAAAGAAACCTGGAAACGGTTTTTAAATTGATTTCAAACTGAGTTTAAACTTGGTTAAACAATCAAATCTGTTCAAAAATTTAAAACATACAAAACTTGTTTGAATCAAAAATCTAGGTTTAAAAGAATAAACCTGAAAACTGTCTTAGACTTGATTTTAAACTGAAATTAAATCTTGTTTAAATTTAAGATTTTCATTTTTTTAAAACTTTGATTTTAAACTACACTTGAATTCAGTTTCAACTCATGCTTGAATCAAGTTGCAAAATGAATTTATTCAAAACTGCAGAACTACAGATTCTAAAACCTCTAACTGTTTTAAATATTGATTTAAAACCAAATTTAAAACTTGTCTAAATTTGGATTATTTCGTTTTTAAAAACTATGAATTTCAAAATCTATCTGAATTCAGTTTTAACTTGCATTTAAATCAAATTACAACTTAAAATATGAATTCATTCAAAATTCTTAAAAACTGCAAACTCTCTGTTTAAAACCTGTAGCAAACTACCCGAGCAACCTATGATTTTACTTCGAGTTTTCTAACCCCTAGCTTCGAGACAACATTAAAAATCCCCGAGGAATACCCGAGTAAAAACCCTGCATATAACGGAAGTTCACCAGACCTGTCAACAGCCAACTTGCTCGTCTCCGACCATCTTCATCGCTACAATTCCGGCAGATGGTCCATCTACAACCCCTCTGCAACCTCAACAAACCCCACTCCTACTCGATGCAATAAGAAAGCATGTGCAGAATCCCAAACTTCATCACTGCAATACCAAGTTTTAAAACCTGGAAAAACCAATCCCCCTCTCTTCCCCCTCTCCAATCATCTATCACCAAATTCTACTCCATCTTCACATCAACACTCCCCTAACATAAGCATCTAATACTTGACATCCACTAGCTTAACAGATTATTCCAAAAATTACTAATTCTGTTCAGAACAGAATTGCAAAACCCCCCAGTAAACTTTAAAAAAAAAGTGATATTTGCTTCCAAAGTCCATGAATTCAATCATGCATTCATTTACAAACTGTTTTAATTTTTTTTTTTAAAGTTTGATATTTTGTTTTATTTCAAAATTATTTACTGCAGAGTTGTTTTTCAGAGGGTAGCATACTTCAGTTCTAACCCTTTTTTTAACTAAATCATGATTTATAAAACCTACATTTATACTAAACCACATATTTGCTTACACATAACTTTACTAGTTGGAACAATTCAAATGATAAAGCTTTTCCCATAAAGTATATCCTAATTTACAACCAACACTATATGCAGTTTTTCAAGAAATCAAAAACATGTGAACATATCCAATCCTATACACACAGAACATTCATGAACAAACAATCACCACATCATTTTATTTCTTTCACTTCATATGCTCAGATGTCACAAATTTTGTGCATGTGAGTTTACTCATTTCATTTTAAAACAAAACAGAACAGTTTTGCTTAAAACAGTTTGATTTCTGTAATTAAGGGAAAACATAAGTTCTTTAATTTATGTTTGATTTTGATTTCTAAAGAAAACTGTTTTTAAAAGATAAGAAGCTTACTCACATTTAATTGAAGCAGAGAATACCCAGATACAAACTCATATGCACACATTTACATTCAAACTCAAGCAAACATTATATGCTTCATGCAACAGATAATTTAAAACTCTTTTTAAATTGTGAAGTCACTCACTAAAAAAAATGGGGACAGAGCAGTTTATTTATATATTTTTAATGACAGTTTTGCTTTGGACTTGAATTCTAATACTTGCATGTGCATTTATTTCAAAAGAAAACTGTGTTTAAAATTAAAAGTTTACTCACCTTTAATTGAAGCTGTAGAAAGTAGTTCCAGAGATGCAGATTCATTTTCCAGAAATGCATATTGAAATGCATGTTGATCCTGGCTTCATTCGCTTACTAAAATTACTTCTGGTTGATGAATGCATACAGACCTATTCCTTGCTCAGATTTTAAATTGGAGTTGAGCTCCAGATTTGATGTTGAACTTAGCATGCAGATCCATTTCAAATGCACAGATTTGAAGATAAATGCGCAGATTTGATTTGTTCTGAAGAAATTGATTTGTATTTGGTTTACTGGATTTTGAAATTGCAGATTTGAAGATGAATGTAGATTTTAAAACATGCATTTGTTGTTTGTATTGGGTTTTGATTTGCTGAGATTTGATTTCAGGTTTCAAATGAGAAAATGTCTTTTTAAAAAAATGCTTTACTTAAGTTCCCTTATCAATAATTTAAACAATGAGATTTAAAACAAATGCCGCTTGTACTTATTATGTTAAATATTTTACAAGTGTCTACTTAATAGTTTAAATGACTAACACATATGCATATTATTATAAAAAGCAATTTCTAACTTATAAATGTATTTGAATTATCTTAAAACATATCTAATTTATTTTGAGCAAGTTACAAATGTTTATTAACACTAGCCTTTAAATAAATACACATATACTATGAACTTCTTTATAAAAACTATACATTTTAAATGTTTGTTTAATTAATTTTCAAAATAATATTCTTTATAAAACAAAATTTCAAATGAAAAGATTTTTAAAAGAAGAAAGATGTTGAGTTTATCTTATTCAAGAAAAACGATTTTTGAAATAAACAAAATAAAATAAACTTTTATTATAAAACAACATTTAAAGTATATTTATTTTTTATAAACAAAATAAATGCCCACTTACATCTATGGAAATTATAAGAAAGATTTTTAAAACAAACTGTTGAAAAGTTAACAATTTAAATCAAATTAAATCAATTTACAATTTATACAATTATATATAAATTAGAAAATATCCTTTATTTAATATAAATTAAAATTAAAACCAAATCCTCTATTTACAATGTATAAACATTTATACATTATAAATAAATATTTTTAAATTAGTTAGAAAGATAAATTTATTACTTAAATATTTTTAACCTTTGAAAACAATATCATTTAACAAGCTAAATAATTATAAATTTTCAAAAGAGAATTTCAGTTTAAATTAATTTATTAAAATAATATTTCACATTTTAAAATAATTATTAAAGAAATTATTAAATAATTATTGCCTAAATATTCGGGACATCACATTCCTCCCCCCTTAAAAGAATTTCGTCCCAGAAATTTAAAAGCAAAGGTAATTTAATAATCTCATACAGATTTTAAATTTAAAAGAGCTAACAAGTACTAGCAACCATAGCAATCAATTCAAACAAACAATTCTAATTATCCAGACAAAATTCTGGATAGAATTTCCTAGAGTTTCCCAAGTACAAACACCGGGACACTCGCCCTACGGAATCTAAACTAGCTACACCACTCAGATCTAGAGCTCCTATACATCTAGATCTATAAATCTAAACAGAATACAGGACTACAAACAAGTCCTGATCAACTCCCAAATCTCTCAGAATTACTGATACTAAACCAGGGATAAACCATACACGTAATCCCTCAGAGATATGTGGAAAACAAAACAAATTCCAGCCATCCGAACTGGAAATTCAATCCTGTAGATCAAACACTTAACTCTCAAGAGAAAACAGAAAGATCCAACACTCATATCCACAAATCTCTCCTGACGATCCTGGGCTGCCGCAACTTCTAGGTCAATCAAAATCCACCACACAAACTCTACTACAGATATCAAAAGACTTCAAACAAACTACTCTATCTGGAAAACAAACAGATACAAAACAATCACGTCTCCAGACCCAAAATGAATTTCCTATAGAAATCCTCTGATCCAAAACAAAACTCAAATTCCCCAAAGAATCGGGTGCTCCTATTCTGGAATAGCTGCCACCATGCTTCCACAGCGCAACTCTGGTTTAAGAATGCTATTGATGAACACAGTATAAACTTGATCAACTTATCCCGGAATATTGTTCATCAAATTCCATAAATCTCAGTGACCTGTTCGATTCGGTCACAACACACAGCAAAAATTCAACCAGAAAACAGATCCGATAAATCCTTCCAACTTAAACAGATCACACTCAAAGAATCTCCTACAATGCTGAATCACCGGTAAAGCTCCAAGAAGTCGATACAGAACTCAATCTCTTGATACGGATGCAAATCTCAATTCCTTCGAAGATATCCAGAAAATACCACTTCGATAACTCAATCATCCTCTAAAGATGCTTCAACCCAAATAAAGATCACTCAGAGAACTTCCGAACCATCGCAAGTCATTTTTGCGATTCCACTTAGTTAAGATTCCAAGAAATCGTTCTCACTTCAACAATCAGAACAGCTAAAGCCTTCAAAAGAAGAAACTAGTGGTCCATCTCCAACCACAAACATCACACCCAACTGAGCTTCCAGAAGAAATGGACAAGCTCCACCATCTGCCCGGACTACTGACAGAAGAATCATAGAGATTTCTGAACCATCTAAGAACAGGTGACGCAGCGGATAATTCGAAACAAACTTCAATCAGTGAAAGTAGCGATCGATGGAATGAAGATACCAAAGTGCCCAAATTCGTTGATCCGAAGATACCGAATTCTAGCTATCTCAAACACGTTGATAGCGCACTATACCGTGTTCAAAGATCTACGATTCTTCGTGCGTTGATCTAGCGCATTAGATTCCGTGAATCGGCTTCAACAAACGTGGATTCGAGCGCACTCGAATGACGTAAGTGGAGATAGGAGATTACCCTCAACTACCAATTGGAGAAGAAAGCACAAAGCAATCAACAAGAAATTTTATTTCAAAAATCAACTACTTTAAATGTACAACACACACCCCTATTTATAGAGTTTTCACAACACAACCCTTAAGTCGTGGCCGACTCATGACTCACGACTCATCATAAGTCGTTACCGACTTAGCAACACAACAGACCGAAGTACATCACACGACTCAAGAGCAAATGACTCAAAAACAACGACTTACGACTCATAACAGCGGCAAAAATAGACAACCTAAACATGACGACTTATATACAACACGAGTCATCAGATACAAACGCCATACGACTCAACTATATATGCGTACAACACGACTCAACATATGTCACGACTCAAGACTTCACCGACTCATGGTCTTCACCGACTCATAGCTTCCCTGCGGCACATCCCTTCAAGCGAGTCATCTCCGAATGACTCATCTACTTCCACTTCTCTGCTTTTGTTAACTCGTACACGACTTATGGATGAGTCGTTGAGACGTGTACGACTTATCACCAGAAGCGGTTTCTCATTAGGTCGGTCCACATCTTCCTTCGTAGGTCGTTGCCGACCTAGACCTTCTTTGTTGAGTCGAAAACGACTCAAAGCCGCTTCATTAGCTTGCAACGTCCCTTCTCGTGACTCCTTAGGTCGTGGACGACTCAAATCTACTCTCCTACGACTCATGCTGCCTTCACTGAGTCGTGTACGACTCATCACACTCCACCACAAACTCATGTTTTCAGGAATTAAAGATTGCACAACTTCTTCTCTGGCCTTAGCTGCATCATCCTCCCCTGGTTGAGAAAAATTCGTCCTCGAATTTGTACATTCTTCTTCATCTGATTGTTTACCTCCGTAATATGGAACAAGATGTTTAACATTGAACACGTCAGACGTGTAAACATCTTCCGGCAGTTTCAACTTATAAGCATTTTCATTGATTTTCTTCTCAATTTCAATTGGACCAATTTTCCTGGCTTTCAGCTTATTATAAGTGCCCACTGGAAAACGATCCTTCGTCAACACAGCATACACCAAATCGCCTTTGTTAAATTCAACATTTCGTCGTTTTACATCTGCAGACTTCTTATACTTCTCATTCGCTTTCTCCAATCGTTCCTGAACGATTTTATGACATTCAGTCAGCTCACCAACAAAATCAGCAGCTCGTTTAAATGTCACCTTCGGTTGTGGTACTACTGCTAAATCCGATGGCTCCCTTGGTAAATTTGAATATACAATCTGGAATGGACTAAAACCCGTACTGCGATTCTTGGCAGGATTATGAGCAAATTCTGCTTGGCATAACTTCATGTCCCAACTTCTCAAATTATCCTGTACAAGACATCGCAACAAATTTCCCAATGCCTTGTTTACAACTTCTGTCTGTCCATCAGTTTGCGGATGATAAGCACTACTAAATTTCAGTTTCGTTCCCACCATCTTCCACAAACTTAACCAAAAGTGACTCAGAAAATGAGTATCTCTATCCGACACAATAGACCCTGGCAATCCATGAAGTCGATAAATCTCCTTGAAAAATAACTGCGCCACTCGAACTACATCCGCTGTCTTTTTGCAGGCAATGAAATGTGCCATCTTCGAAAACCTGTCCACCACAACAAATATCGAATCATTTCCCCTTTGAGTTCTCGACAAACCCAAAACTAAATCCATGCTAATATCAACCCATGGCTTAGACGGTACAGGCAACGGCTTATACAATCCTGCATTCGTCGTTGTTCCCTTTGACACCTGGCAAATATGGCATCTCTTCACGAATCTTTCAACCTCTTTCCTCATCGATGGCCAAAAGTAAGACTGTGAAATCAACTGCAAAGTACGATCACGGCCCACATTCCCTTCCTCATGCAACTCTTTTACAATCTTCATTCTCAAACTACAGTCTGGAATGCATAATTGATTTCCTTTGAACAAGAATCCATCAACCATCACAAATTCATCCGAACTTCCATCCTTAACTTTCTCAACAAACTTTGCAAAGTAAGGATCCTTCCCAAACAGTTCTGGCAACATTTCAAACCCTGTCACTTCAACCTTCATTGTCGTTAATAAATGACTCCTCCTACTCAAAGCATCAGCCACCCGATTCGTCACCCCTGATTTGTGCTTAACGACAAAAGTAAACTGCTGTAAATAAGCAATCCATGATGCATGTCTCGCTGAAATCTTATCCTGCCCCTGTAAATGCTTCAAAGCTTCATGATCAGTGTAAAGAACAAATTCCTTCTGAAATAGATAGTGTCTCCAATGCTTAACAGCTTGCACAACAGCATAGAATTCAATGTCATATGTAATGTATCTCATCTTTGCCCCTGATAACTTTTCACTAAAATATGCAATAGGTCTCCCCTGCTGACTCAACACTCCTCCAATCCCCACCTTTGATGCATCAGTGTGTAGCTCAAACAACAACTGAAAATTAGGTAAAACAAGAATTGGCGCTGTCGTCAACAGTTCTTTGATTCGTTCAAAAGCAATCCTGGCTTCTTCTGTCCACGAAAACTGTTTACCCTTCATGCAATCAGTAACTGGAGCCATCACGCTACTGAAGTGTGGAATGAATCTTCGGTAGAATGACGCTAATCCATGAAAACTTCTAGCTTCAGTGATAGTTCTCGGTTGTGGCCAATTTCTAATAGCTTCAACTTTACTGTGGTCCACTTGGATTCCCTTCTCAGATACAACATATCCCAAAAATAACACACTTCTCGTCATGAACACACATTTCTTCGTGGCTGCATAAAATTGTTCCTCACGAAGAATAATCAACACTTCCCTCAAATATAGAACATGCTCCTCCATACTCCTGCTATATATCAGAATATCATCGAAATAAACCACCACGAACTTCCCAATGAATGGTCTAAAGATTTGATTCATCACCCGCATGAATGTACTAGGTGCATTTGACAAACCAAATGGCATAACCAACCATTCGTATAACCCCTCTCTCGTCTTGAAGGCTGTCTTCCATTCGTCACCTGGTCTAATTCGAATCTGGTGATAACCACTCTTCAAATCAATCTTCGAAAAGATAGTTGCCCCACTCAACTGGTCTAACAAATCATTCAACCTCGGCATAGGAAATCTGTAACGAACAGTAATCTTGTTCAAAGCTCTACTATCTGTACACATTCTCCATGTTCCATCCTTCTTCGGCACCAACAATGCTGGCACTGCACAAGGACTCAAGCTTTCCTGAACACGTCCCTGCTCTAACAACTCTTCCACCTGCCTTCGTAACTCTTCGTGTTCCTTCGGACTCATTCGGTAATGTGGTCTATGTGGTAACACTGCTCCCGGAACAAGATCAATTTGATGTTGGATGTCTCTCAATGGCGGTAATTCCTTAGGCAACTCTTCTGGAAATACATCTTCAAATTCTTTCAAAACTGGCTTTGCTTCTTCAGGAATTTCAACCTCTTCACTGCTCTCTCGCCCAATCAACAAATAGACTTCAGGCTCCTCTTCAACTTCCTTAACAAACTCCTTCAAAGTCAACAGAGTTTTCAATTCCTCAATCTCCTCAAGCTTGCTTTCTTTCTGTTGTTGTTTCTTGGGAACTAAAGTGATTTTAGTACCTTCGAACATGAAACTGTAGCTATTGGCACGACCATCATGTTGAACTGATCTATCAAACTGCCACGGTCTGCCCAACAACAGATGACATACGTCCATGTCTACAACGTCACACCAAATTTCATCTTTGTACTTCTTCCCAATAGAAAAATTCACACAAGCCCTTCAACACACCTTCACTTCACCACCCTTCCTTAACCATGCAAGCTTGTACGGTTTAGGATGTTTCTCAGTTTTCAAGTTCAACTTCTTCACAGCCTCGGTAGAAATAATATTATCGCAACTTCCAGCATCAATAACGAACTTGCAAACTTTTCCCAGAATAGTGCATGTCGACTGAAATATGTTACTCCTCAACCAACTACAATCCTCCTCTTGCTTTGGTGTAAGACATGACCTCCTCATCATAAGATTACAACCTTCATCTCCAGATAATTCTTCTTCCTCCTCAACATAAGATGTATTTGAACACTCTGCTTCCTCACCATCATCCTCCTCAACTTCTGCAACCATTGCTCTCTTCTTCGGCTTCGGACATTCATTGCTCTTATGACCCAACTCCTGACAATTATAACATTTGAACCCACTGCTAACATTCGCCTTCCCAGCCTCCTTCACCACTGGCTTATTGACAGGTTTAGGAACATTAGAACTTCCACTAACACCCCTCGCTTGATTATTGGAATTAGTAAACACACCACCTCCACGCCTTCCTTGCTTCTCCCAAGCTAACGCTTTCTGATGTGCCTCTGCAACTGATCTAGGATCGAACATATTAACCATATCCTGGATCTGCATTCTCAATCCCCCAATGAATCTAGCAGTTAGTTGTTCTTCCGTTTCCATAATATCATTCCTGGCAATGAGTTGGTAAAATTCATCAGCATAATCACTAACAGACTTCGTCCCTTGCCTCAGATTCTGCAATCTCTGGTACATAAGTGATTGATAGTTGTATGGTAAGAAAGTAGATCTCATCAATTTCTTCATCTTATCCCTAGATTCTATCTTTGACTTCCCCATTCGTTCCCTGGTAAGTTTAGTTTGCTGCCACCACGCCAAAGCTCTCCCCCTCAACCTAGTAGCAACCAACTTCACTCTCCTATGCTCAGGAACCTCCTTAAAATCAAAAATCTCTTCCACATTAGATGACCAATCAAGAAATTCTTCTGCTACCATCCCTCCTTTAAATTCTGGAATTTCCGTCTTCATCCCCGATTCCCAACGACGATCATCTTCAACATCCCGATAAGAATTTCGAACTTGGTCTCGATCTCGATAATGAATACTAGCTCTATCACCCTCTTCAACAAAATCAAAAGTACGCCTATATCGATCTCGACCATTATCATCTCTTCGTTCATGCATGCTTCTTTGACTATGTCTCTCTTCATCCCTATATGCTTCATTGTCAAATTCACGTTGACTTCTTCTCTCTTCATGTGCATAGTCATGATGATCTCTTCGTGATGAAATTGATGTTTCTCTTCTATCTCTACAAGAATGTGGTGATACCCTCCTCGCTTCCGTAACCGATGGCGAAACTCGGTTTCCTCCATGGTTCGAGTTTGGTGATCTCCTCCTTTGATTCAAATCATTCATCAATTTCTCCAATTTTCCAATGCCTTCATCAAACTTCTCATTAATACGTTGTTCCATAAGCTCGGCTTCTTCTCTTCGATACAAAGCTTCAATGTTTTGATGACGATTAGCTCTCCTTGGTGGCATGATTGAATCAACACAAAACTTCAACAATTTGAACACAAAACTTCAAAGCTTTAACAAAACAACAAATCACAGCTTCCCTTGACTCGGCTTGCTCTAGCTCGGCAATAAGGAACGACTCAAAGTAAGGTCGGCTCCTACTCAAGCACAAGGTACGGCTCAAACCCTTTACAAGGCTCGGCTACTTCCCACAAGTATACACGGCCTTCAATTTCAAACACCCTCAACACTTTGATCCGAAATGGAATGGATCGAAAGTTCTCCCTCTTGTTGCAACTTCAATATGAACACGATGAACACAACTTCAAAAATTGGCTCCAAGAATCAACTTAGCTATGATTGGCTAAGTATGGCTCCGATACCAAAACTGACGCAGCGGATAATTCGAAACAAACTTCAATCGGTGAAAGTAGCGATCGATGGAATGAAGATACCGAAGTGCCCAAATTCGTTGATCCGAAGATACCGAATTCTAGCTATTTCAAACACGTTGATAGCGCACTATACCGTGTTCAAAGATCTACGATTCTTCGTACGTTGATCTAGCGCACTAGATTCCGTGAATCGGCTTCAACAAACGTGGATTCGAGCGCACTCGAATGACGTAAGTGGAGATAGGAGATTACCCTCAACTACCAATTGGAGAAGAAAGCACAAAGCAATCAACAAGAAATTTTATTTCAAAAATCAACTGCTTTAAATGTACAACACACAACCCTATTTATAGAGTTTTCACAACACAACCCTTAAGTCGTGGCCGACTCATGACTCACGACTCATCATAAGTCGTTACCGACTTAGCAACACAACAGACCGAAGTACATCACACGACTCAAGAGCAAACGACTCAAAAACAACGACTTACGACTCATAACAGCGGCAAAAATAGACAACCTAAACATGACGACTTATATACAACACGAGTCATCAGATACAAACGCCATACGACTCAACTATATATGCGTACAACACGACTCGACATATGTCACGACTCAAGACTTCACCGACTCATGGTCTTCACCGACTCATAGCTTCCCTGCGGCACATCCCTTCAAGCGAGTCATCTCCGAACGACTCATCTACTTCCACTTCTCTGCTCTTGTTAACTCGTACACGACTTATGGATGAGTCGTTGAGACGTGTACGACTTATCATCAGAAGCGGTGTCTCATTAGGTCGGTCCACATCTTCCTTCGTAGGTCGTTGCCGACCTAGACCTTCTTTGTTGAGTCGGAAACGACTCAAAGCCGCTTCATTAGCTTGCAACGTCCCTTCTCGTGACTCCTTAGGTCGTGGACGACTCAAATCTACTCTCCTACGACTCATGCTGCCTTCACTGAGTCGTGTACGACTCATCACACTCCACCACAAACTCATGTTTTCGGGAATTAAAGATTGCACAACTTCTTCTCTGGCCTTAGCTGCATCAACAGGTCACTCACTGCTGCTACTACTGCCAAAAACTTCCTTAAAAGCTCATCGAACCTCAAAGCTACACCAGCCTCTTCACAATAGAACCTTCCAAATAGACAGATATCTCTCAGGAAACTCGCTCCCAAACCAAGCTCAAAACACTCTGCCAAACTGAGTCTCAAACTCAAATATAGACAGAACTCCTTCCTAAGGTTACCAAAATACCAATGCAGGCTTCAGAACTCCCAACTGATCCAAACTCAAGAAAAACAACTCATATGAGTGCAACCAAGCTTACAATCCAAAATAAACTCTGAATCTTAAAAAGATTTCCTTCAGAGATTAGTGAAATCCTTCACCAACCGCAGAACTACACAAGATGCCCAATACAGCCCCAGCAGAGCACTTCCAACCTCAAACACTCAAACTCTAACCATTGGTAGCTGTGTTACACACACCACTACCACATCTACCTATATTACTTATATTGGAAAACCTGAACAGGTAACCCAACAAATAGGCAGAAATAAATAATATATATGTTAAAAATTACAAATACGCTCTCTCAAGAAAACACAATTACAGAGCCTAGGTATTCACTCAACCTAATGCTCTGATACCACAATGTAACGACCCAACTTCGAACTCCAGAAAGTTGCATCGTTAAAAAGAAAGAAAGGGATAGAAAAGAGAAAAGAAAGGAAAGAAAGAACAGACAACATCAGAATCTCACAGCGGAATCGAATAAATTATAATATATCACATAAAACATTACGTAGTATCATATACATCAGAGTAATACAGCTAATACAACACAAACTAGACAGTTATAAACATCTGTCTAGCAATTACAATCCAAGTATATCAGAGAAATAGACTCAACTCAAACACGGCGGAACCACTAAATATATCTACACGCTGAAGCCTCCTGCTCCATTATCTCCTCCAGAACTCGTTAAAGCAATCCTGAAACACTTGACTACTCATACGTAATATGAGTACCCAAGAGTTTAATAAAACAGAAAATAAACACTCAGGTCAGACATCGGTCTGGTGTGAGTAAACAGGGATAAAAGTTGCTTAACTTTAGAAAATCTTTTGAAAACAAAAGGGTATCACGTAAGACTTCCCACACATAAACATGGAAAAGTTTTTACCTTACGCTAACCAAAACATTTGATAGGGAATCCAGTGATATTATAATAGGGTCTAGGGTTTTCAAAATAAAATACAGAAATAGCTGGAATGCTTACATCTCACGTTCCAACATAGTTGGGCACAATCAAAACCGTACAGGCACTTATTGGATTATGGATTCCATCAATGGCAGGGCTACTGGGGTATCGCCCGTCATAGTACGTGGCCTAGATCAACGTACCGAGGATTACTCCCAATCCCCTGCTACACAAGGCCGGACCCATTCCTTACTGAATAGTTCCGAACAAGACAACCCCACAGTTGGTGCGCAATTCCAACTGCCCACTAAGCCGAATAAAAAGGGACCTCTAGACAGGGGAAAATCTTGCTCTCAAGTGGGTGCTATCCACGAAGCCTTGCTGCACCTCCCCTGTTTTAGCCATTCCCAGTTGATGAGGCTTGAGGTTACGATTACCTTTATAGGACATATCAAATCTTAGAATTCTCATCGTCCACCTGACGATGTTCTGAAAGCATTCAATCCATACAAGTTCGTTCCGGGTTCGAACGAAACTGAAGGCATTGTCTCGTTACACTCGTTTTGGAATCACCCTCAGAGTTAACGACGATAACCCTTGCACTCTAAATCACCATCTCGAACCTATAAGTACTATTCCATCAAACTCATTATAGAATCACCCATAGAGTTATACCGACGTATAGCCCTTACACCTCGAGTCTTCACTTGCTCCACTTGGATTAACGACCTAACGTTTAATTGGAATCGATGTGGTTTTCGGATATCCAAATATGGAAACCCGATCCCGGTCTCACCGAAACCAAAGGCCTTCTTAATGTCCAAGTTGTACTTAAGGGTTTTAAACAATTAACTTATTTCATTATTATCTAATTCACACAGATAGATAAACTACATATCACAATAGATAATCACATTCATAACATAAACAGATAATCCGTATCATCCATAAAAAGATAATCATCTCACCAAATAATCCATAACAAACCATCATACCTAACCCAAGCATTCATATCATACAGATAGGGCTCATCTCATTACTGAGATTACAACCATTCAATCAATAACATCCATAAGCAAAGATTTACTAACCAACAATTATAATTAATTTAAAATGAATTAAATTAATTACAACCATCTCAAATTAATTTAAATTAATTTAATTACTCATTTAAATCCTGCTTAACATCCATTAATTAATTAAACCAGCTAATTAATTAATCACTAAGTATTTAACTTGATTAAACAACTTTGATTAATCATTCACTAATTACAATGAGTAATTAGTATTTAAATTAATTTCATAAATTAATTAACCTTAATCATAAGTAATTAACATTTAATTACTCATTTATTAATTAATTATAATTAATTATATTTATTCTTAATTAATTACAACTAATTAATCACTTATTTAATTAATTATTACTTAATTAAACAATCCTTAATTATATCATTAATTATAATAATTAATGATCTTTAATATTTAAATAAATTACTTAAATAAAATTAATTACATTTAGTAATTAAATGTAATCATTAATCACCTTGATTAATATTAAATTAAGTAATTAATTATCTTTAATTACTCATTAACAAATTAATTATCCAATAATTAATTAATTCCTTAATTAATTACAAAAGTAATTATCCAAATTACTAATTACATTACAGTAATTATAAATATTACTTCTTTAAGTAATCCTACTCCATTAATTACATTAAGTAATTACATTTAAATCATCAAATGATTTATTTAAATTAATTAAACTAAATTCATTAACTTAATTAAATCACAATATTAAAATTAATTACAATAAGTAATCAATTCCTTAATTACTTAACAAATTACAATTAATTAGATTCAATTAATTAATCCTGTTAATTATCAAAATTAATTTCATTAATTAATTATGAAATTATCCTTAGATAATTATCATCAATTATTAATTAACACCTTTCGTTAATTATATACTTAAGAAAAATTAATTTAGATTGATAAATCATTCCCAATAAATATTAATCTAAACCATTATTTAAAAATAAAATAATTAAGTAAACCCTCAATTATTTTAAAGATTTTCCAAATAATTAAATTACTTATCAAATGGCTCATTTAAACTCAAAATGTATTAAAACAATACATTTCTAAAAAAATAAATTCAAATTCCAATTTATTTAAAGATTCAAATGTTTAATTATATAAACATTAATCCAAATTAAATAATTATAAACCTTAAAATAAAATAAAAATGAATGTTTAAACAACATTCATTACTTAAATATAAAGAAAGATTTAAAACTAATTTACTATATAAATTAAACTTTGAAAAATAAATTGATTATTTTCAACTCTCAAATTTAAATCAAACACTTCATATTTTACTTCAAATACTTTCAAATACTAAAGGAACTAAATTCTTTCAAGTTTAACCTTATTTGAAATGAAATTTCATTTTCAAATTCACTTTTAAACATTTGAATATGTTCATTCATTTTAAACTTAAAAACTTTTTTGAAATTAAAACTGGGTTTCAAAGAAACCTGGAAACAGTTTTTAAATTGATTTCAAACTGAGTTTAAACTTGGTTAAACATTCAAATCTGTTCAAAAATTTAAAACATACAAAACTTGTTTGAATCAAAAATCTGGGTTTAAAAGAATAAACCTGAAAACTGTCTTAGACTTGATTTTAAACTGAAATTAAATCTTGTTTAAATTTAAGATTTTCATTTTTTTAAAACTTTGATTTTAAACTACACTTGAATTCAGTTTCAACTCATGCTTGAATCAAGTTGCAAAATGAATTTATTCAAAACTGCAGAACTACAGATTCTAAAACCTCTAACTGTTTTTAATATTGATTTAAAACCAAATTTAAAACTTGTCTAAATTTAGATTATTTCGTTTTTAAAAACTTTGAATTTCAAACTCTATCTGAATTCAGTTTTAACTTTGCATTTAAATCAAATTACAACTTAAAATTTGAATTCATTCAAAATTCTTAAAAACTGCAAACTCTCTGTTTAAAACCTGTAGCAAACTACCCGAGCAACCTATGATTTTACTTCGAGTTTTCTAACCCCTAGCTTCGAGACAACATTAAAAATCCCCGAGGAATACCCGAGTAAAAACCCTGCATATAACAGAAGTTCACCAGACCTGTCAACAGCCAACTTGCTCGTCTCCGACCATCTTCATCGCTACAATTCCGGCAGATGGTCCATCTACGACCCCTCTGCAACCTCAACCAACCCCACTCCTACTCGATGCAATAGAAAGCATGTGCAGAATCCCAAACTTCATCACTGCAATACCAAGTTTTAAAACCTGGAAAAACCAATCCCCCTCTCTTCCCCTTCTCCAATCATCTATCACCAAATTCTACTCCATCCTCACATCAACACTCCCCTAACATAAGCATCTAATACTTGACATCCACTAGCTTAACAGATTATTCCAAAAATTACTAATTCTGTTCAGAACAGAATTGCAAAACCCCCCAGTAAACTTTAAAAAGAAAAGTGATATTTGCTTCCAAAGTCCATGAATTCAATCATGCATTCAGTTACAAACTGTTTTAATTTTTTTTTTAAAGTTTGATATTTTGTTTTATTTCAAAATTATTTACTGCAGAGTTGTTTTTCAAAGGGTAGCATACTTCAGTTCTAACCCTTTTTTTTAACTAAATCATGATTTATAAAACCTACATTTATACTAAACCACATATTTGCTTACACATAACTTTACTAGTTGGAACAATTCAAATGATAAAGCTTTTCCCATAAAGTATATCCTAATTTACAACCAACACTATATGCAGTTTTTCAAGAAATCAAAAACATGTGAACATATCCAATCCTATACACACAGAACATTCATGAACAAACAATCACCACATCATTTTATTTATTTCACTTCATATGCTCAGATGTCACAAATTTTGTGCATGTGAGTTTACTCATTTCATTTTAAAACAAAACAGAACAGTTTTGCTTAAAACAGTTTGATTTCTGTAATTAAAGGAAAACATGAGTTCATTAATTTATGTTTGATTTCTAAAGAAAACTGTTTTTAAAAGATAAGAAGCATACTCACATTTAATTGAAGCAGAGAATACCCAGATACAAACTCATATGCACACATTTACATTCAAACTCAAGCAAACATTATATGCTTCATGCAACAGATAATTTAAAACTCTTTTTAAATTGTGAAGTCACTCACTAAACAAAATGGGGACAGAGCAGTTTATTTATATATTTTTAGTGACAGTTTTGCTTTGAACTTGAGTTCTAATACTTGCATGTGCATTTATTTCAAAAGAAAACTGTTTTTAAAATTAAAAGTTTACTCACCTTTAATTGAAGCCGCAGAAAGTAATTCCAGAGATGCAGATTCATTTTCCAGAAATGCATATTGAAATGCATGTTGATCCTGGCTTCATTTTCTTAATGAAATTACTTCTGGTTGATGAATGCATACAGACCTATTCCTTGCTCAGATTTTAAATTGGAGTTGAGCTCCAGATTTGATGTTGAACTTAGCATGCAGATCCATTTCCAATGCACAGATTTGAAGATAAATGTGCAAATTTGATTTGTTTTGAAGAAATTGATTTGTATTTGGTTTACTGGATTTTGAAATTGCAAATTTGAAGATGAATGCAGATTTTAAAACATGCATTTGTTGTTTGTATTGGGTTTAGATTTGCTGAGATTTGATTTCAGGTTTCAAATGAGAAAAAGTGTTTTTTAACAAAATGCTTTAATTATGTTCTCTTATCAATAATTTAAACAATGAGATTTAAAACAAATGCCACTTGTACTTATTATGTTAAATATTTTACAAGTGTCTACTTAATAGTTTAAATGACTAACACATATGCATATTAATATAAAAAGCAATTTCTAACTTATAAATGTATTTGAATTATCTTAAAACATATCCAATTTATTTTGAGCAAGTTACAAATGTTTATTAACACTAGCCTTTAAATATATACACATATACTATGAACTTCTTTATAAAAACTATACATTTTAAATGTTTGTTTAATTAATTTTCAAAATAATATTCTTTATAAAACAAAATTTCAAAAGAAAATATTTTTAAAAGAAGAAAGATGTAGAGTTTATCTTATTCAAGAAATTTTTTTTTTAAAATAAACAAAATAAAATAAACTTTTATTATAAAACAACATTTAAACTATATTTATTTTTTATAAACAAAATAATGCCCATTTACATCTATGGAAATTATAAGAAAGATTTTTAAAACGAACTTTTGAAAAGTCAACAATTTAAATCAAATTAAATCAATTTACAATTTATACAATTATATATAAATTAGAAAATACCCTTTATTTAATATAAATTAAAATTAAAACCAAATCCTCTATTTACAATGTATAAACATTTATACATTATAAATAAATATTTTTAAATCAGTTAGAAAGATAAATTTATTACTTAAATATTTTTAACCTTTGAAAACAATATCATTTAACAAACTAAATAATTATAAATTTTCAAAAGAGAATTTCAGTTTAAATTAATTTATTAAATTAACATTTCACATTTTAAAATAATTGTTAAAGAAATTATTAAATAATTATTGGCTAAATTTCCGGGATATCACATTTATATTAAAACAATTTATATTAAAAATAGTCAAGAGTCAAAATTGCTCATTTCCCAATCCCCATTCTCATCAATTAAATTTAAATTCCCTTTTACATTTAAATTGACCCAATTCCAATTTAAAAAAAAAATTCAATTTCTATTGAAATTGATTCAACCCCAATTCAAGTTGAATTGACCACAGTTTCTTTCCAAATTTAACTTTATTCGACTTTGATCTCAAATTCTACTAATTCAAATAAATTTTAATTGAACTAATTCCAATTTCAATTCATTTCAACCCCAGGTTGAATTAATCCCAATTTCAAACTCTATTTCCAAATCAAGTTGAATTATTCTTGATTTCTTCCCAAATTTAATTCAAATTCCATTTGAATTTAAAACCATTCAATCTTTAATTATAGTTCCAAATTATTCCAATAAATTTGGACTAATTTCAAATTGAACCTACTTAAATTTCAAATCATTTCAAATTAATCTAATTCAAATTTCTCATTTGAATTTTATACTTACACATCTTCAATCATAATTTCAATTAATTCAAATCAGACTCAATTTGAACTAATTTCAATTCAAATTCCAAATTTAAACCATCTCGAATTATATAAATTCGAGTTAAATTCCAAATGTTGATTTAACCCTTTAAACCAAGTTAACCTTTATTAAAAGCTTTCAAACAACTTAATTTCGAGTCAAATTCTTGAAATTCCATTTTAAATTATATCTATAATGGATATATTACCACACTTCACTTCTCGTTCATTCAAACAAATCCAATTCACAATTTAAAGATTATTAATAACAATAGGATGATATCATCTAATTCATCTTAAAACATCCATCAATTTACAATTTCCAGATCTCAAACCCATTTTGAGATCACACAAACTCCCAATTCCATTCAACCATTTAACTTCCCAAGTTAAATCTTAATTTCATCTTCAAATTTCCAAATCAGGTTGATCATTCCAACTTATTTAACTTTTCCCTAGTTAGATTTAATTCACTTAATCCAGTCAACCTTACCCAATTTGAACTTCCATTTCAAATTCTAAACTTCACATTAATAATCTTTCCATTTATAAGTTCAAAAACTTATCACCTTGGGTATCACATCTTATTCCAAATTCAAAACTCACCATTTAGAGTTTATTTCCAATCACCTTTGATATTATGCATATCCACATGTATACATATTAATTTATTTTACATACCAAGTTATACTTTAAAAATTTTAACCACCTTTGGTTTTAATTCAAAACAAATTTCCTTTAAATTTTCAAACAACTCTTGATTGAAATAGGACCATTCCATTCAATCGCATTAAATAATATTATTTATTGTTTCTTTAAATTAATTACATCACTAATTAATTCCAATTTATCACATTCAGTAATTTACTTATTTCTTAATTATCTTCATTAAGTAACTCCCTCTTTATTTATCATTTTCAATTATAATCCATTAATTAATCTCATTAAATAAAGTTTAATTAATTACATAAATTAATTGATTATCCTTATCCTGAAACCTTTCCCAATTTCAAGATTTAATTTCAGTTTGAATCCATTTCAAACTTGTCTTTAATTTAATTTCAATTTGGTTGTATTTTATTACTTCCTAATTCTTACTATTACTTTTAATTTAATTAATACTACAACCAATTTCCTTAATATAATAGATAATCTATTTCTTATATAATATTCATTTACTTTTGCAATCATTTAAACACCTTTATATAAGAAAATAACAAATACGCTCTCTTATATTTATACACTCAACTCATTCTAGGGTACCATTGACCCTTTCCTTAATGAGTATCCCCCACCAGAGCCAAGGTTCTCGCTTAACCTTCAGCTCTGATAACAAATATAACGACCCGGGATTTTCGATCCCGAAAATCCCAGATAGTTAATGAAAGAAGAAAGTGAAAGAAGAAGAAAACAACAACAAGTCACAGAATCCTCACATTCGCAGCGGACTAAATATAATATCAAATAAGATATTAGTTATACAAAGAAAACTATATCTGTTAATTTACATTTAAATATATCAGAGTTACACATCTACATATACACTGGACAAAACAATCATGTCCAGATAGTACAATATCACAGTGGAAACTCTCCATACGTCCCTGCCATCCAGCTCGCCTCCTGAGCTCCAGAACGTCCTTACCTGAAAATCTGTAATACTCGGTCTGACCCGAGCATTACATCAAAGTAACACCCGCGTCAGGCTGGAAACCAGCGTGAGTAAACCCATCTAACTTGGAATACAAAAGCATACAATTTAAATAAATCCGGGGTAACTTATATCAATTTAAACTTCACAAGTTGTTATAGACATCAACCATTTTACACATCAATTTCTAAGTGCCTAAACTTAGATTAAAATGATCCAATTTACTTAAGTCATTCCACCTCAGCCTATTAGATTTCACATATCAAATTATAAGAATCGAAGTGGCTTCGGGTTTTTACTAATACCTGTGACGACCGCCCATGACTCCCGCACCATAACAAGGAAATAATGCGCTGGAAGGCGTGCCAGGTAGCCATGGACGATAGTCGGGGTAAAAATAAAACAGAAACTCTATCGCATAACTCACAGCGCATGGATAAAATACAATAGAGAAATATATATATATAGTGAAGCTTCATAACAGGAAATCATCATATAAGCATCACAGTAGTTTGATACAATCATCCAGGCAAATCCATACATCAAAGCCTCACTACATAGCACTCAGAATATATACAAGCAGCGGAACACCCAGTACAAATAGTAAGAAAACTAATATGCAAAGCCTCCTACTCGTCTTCGTCATCATCAGCGTAGATCTCCAAGAACAGCACCTGTCACCTGCTACCTAGTCTGCCCATCCCAACATGGATGAACAGCCCAAGGTAATAAGAGGAGACATAAAACCTTGAGTCAGACAAAGTCTTAGTGAGCAGTAAATTAACTACCAAACATACCAAAAGAGCAAAAGGGATAAAAGGAATAGGAATCAAACCATCCCACTCCACCTCTTTCTACAGTGATAGCCCCCAGACACACACTAAGGAGAAGCAAGCATAACATAACAGATAATTAAGGTAAAACAATAATCACTCGAGTCAAGGGCGATGTTTTCCAAATACAAACCCCCAAGGCCTAAACCAAGATCAGATAAGCACCCAGAAAATACCGCTCTTGAGACCGAATGATAATACAACCAAACATCCATGACTCTGGCTATCACTGTTATCATTGCCATGATTTCACCGTTAATTGAATGACCACCTGTCAAGGGCTAATGGTAACCCCGGTTCTAGACATAACTCCGCACGTCGTCGCAGCCCGTGCCTAGGAATTTTCGCAACTACCCAGAGTACTAGCACGTCGTCGCAGCCCGTGCTTGGAACGTCGTCGCAGCCCGTTCCAACGTACTCTTGCTTTGAGCATGCTAGAACCTTCAACAACGATAAGATCTTAGCCTCCTAGTCATCCTCCTCGACGACTATTTCCATACTAGCTCAAGCGCCTCTCAAGCTAACCATTATCACCTACCCGGATCGCATTACCGAGTTATCAACATAACTTTGCACGTCGTCGTAGCCCGTGCTTGGAACGTCATCATAACCCGTCCCAACTCAACATCATGGTTTGCCTCCTCGCATCATGGCAAAGTCCCATCTCAACATCATCCAATCCATACATATGAGCTTCAACATCCGCTTCATATGCCATAAGCAGCTTTCACCATTCAAGAGCCTTTCCACTTAGCTTTCGAATCATCTTCAATCATCTTGTTCCAAATCAACTACTAGCTAACTTGGAAACAATCAAATCAATCATACAATCAAACAATCAATCATTTAAACAAGATCTAATGAGCAATATCAACTATAATGGCAATTTCGTAAATAAATGAGCATAAGTCTAACATGCATGAATCATAGGTTTTTAGCATAGATCTATCAGATATAAAACATGGGTTTTGTCTCTAATACTTGATAAATGAACATGCATAAGTAAACATCTTCACAAACAATGAATCTACACTTGGATCTAAGGAAAATGCACAAAATCACTATCTACAACACTCCAACAAACCACCAATCCAATATACTCCTTTGGGTCCGCGTGAGAGATAACTACCACTCACCAAATCACCCAAACACCTTGAAAACTAATCACTACAGATCTGGACAGCGAAGATCAAGGCTTGATCCGGCAATATTTCGCTTCGAACGATGAAATCTAGCTTCGTTGGATGAAGATCTTCAACTTTGTCTCTTGGATCTTCAATCTCGATCTTCGATCTTAGATGGATGTTAGAATTAGATTGGAATGGAGAAAAGAAGATGAAGAAATGTTTTAGTCGAGTTTCCAGAATGGCAGCACTTCGTCGCTTTAAAAACCGGTGCCAAAAAGTGAGCCAAACCCCTTTATTTATAGGCTGGAATGACCATGAGTCGTCGCCCCTATGAGTCGTTGCCGACTCAAGAAAACCTCCGACCTAACAGCTACGACCCATCAACATAGCCGACTCACGACTCAACCTATTTCCTTTAGGTCGTGCTAACGACCTAACGACTCAACCCAGACACGTCCTAAAACACAGGCCGACCTAACGACTCATCTACCCAACGACTCAAGGACCCAAGGCCGACCTAACTCCTATGCGACCTAACACTAAGTCGCTAACGACTTAACATACGTGCGGCCTAGCAACTTACGACTCATCCCTCCTGCCGCATATCCTAAGTCCTAAGTCGTATGCCGACTTAACTATGGCACGACCCAAAAAGCCTCCGACCTAACAACTTAACCACCATGCGACTCAAAACACAAGCCGACTCAACACTGGCACGACTCACGACTTAACCCCTTGCCGTCCTAACGACCTAAGACCATAACCCTTAAACCCCTAACTGTCTTATGTCGGTCACACCTTGACTCGGCCACACCCTAAGTCGGCAACACCTATGAGTCGCTTACTATGCTAACTCGTCCATACTTCTTGGGTCGGTGAATCTCTTAGCTCGGACAACTTATGAGTCGGCCATACCTTAAGCCAGCCACTACCTTACGTCGTCTAATCTCCTAGGTCGTCTAAGTCTTAAGTCGTTCAAACGACTCATCTACAACCCGACCTAAACTTCACACGGCTTATCACCTTAGGCCGATAACTCTTAAGTCGGTCATTCTATAAGTCGTCTAACGACCTAACCTATGACTCGTTAACTCGGTCACTTTCTAAGGTCGTTACTCCACTAACTCGTGCACCCTCCTAAGTCGTCTACGACTTACTATAGGTCAGTCAATCTCCTAACTTGGTCAACACACTTAAGTCGTAACTCGTGCACGACCTATCACTTGACACCACCAAGTTGCTAACCCTTAACTCGGCTAAGCCTATGGGTCGGTCACGAATCAATACTCACACGAGCTAACTTCCACACGACTTAGGCTAGAGACAACATAAACAACACTAACGACCTGTAAATTCTACGATTTATCGACACGTAAAATACGGGTCGTTACATTCTCTCCCCCTTAGGAATTTCGCCCCCGAAATTCCAAGCAAACAACAGCAATCAAAGATATTCCGCATGCCTACCATCCAAAGCAATCAACAAACCATGCATCCAATTCTAGCCTAGCATGCAGAATTCTAAGACTTAGAACAAGCTACAAATTCATGAGATGTCACGACACTTTAGGGCCATACCTCGAAGAGTCCGGGATGAGCTGCCTTCATCCTCTCTTCCTCCTCCCATGTACAGTCGTTAACATCATCACTCCATTGTATCTTGAGCAACGTGATCGTCTTCCTCCTAAGCTGTTTCGTATCGGTTTCAACAATACGAAGCGGCCTACGAGGTCTTCTAAACACTGGATCAACCTCCAAGTCTTCACAGCTATCAGCAGAAACCACCGCAGTTGGGTCATGCACATACTCCCGTAGATAAGATACATGAAAAACATTGTGCACACCCGCCATCTTTTCCGGTAACTCCAATCTATAAGCGAGCTTTCCAATTCGCTCGATAATCGGGAATGGTCCAACAAATCTCGGAGTTAACTTTCCTTTGTTCTCGAATCTTATAACACTCTTCAGAGGAGAAATCTTCACAAAAACCATATCTCCTACGTCGAATTCCAAATCCTTACGACGATTATCGGCATAACTTTTCTGACGGTCTTGGGCTTCTTTCATTCGTTGCCGAACGATCTCTATACAATCCGAAGTCTGTCGAATCATCTCTGGCCCAAGTATCAGCTTTTCTCCAGTTTCCAACCAACATGTCGGAGAGTTACACGGTCTTCCATATAATGCCTCATAAGGTGCCATACCAATACTTGACTGATAACTGTTATTATATGCAAACTCCACCAAATGAAGATGATCTTCCCATGATCCTCCGAAGTCCAAGACACATGCTCTCAAGAGATCTTCCAAAACTCGGTTGACTCTCTCAGTCTGACCATCTGTTTGAGGGTGATAAGCTGTACTCAAACATAACTTGGTTCCCAAAACTTCCTGGAAGCTCTTCCAAAATCCACTAGTGAACAAAGGGTCTCGATCGCTCACTATACTCTTCGGAATACCATGGAATCGAACTATCCACTTAACATACAACTCAGCCAACTTCGATGCAGTCCTAGTTGATCGAACAGGAATGAACCTTGCACTCTTGGTCAAACGATCTACTATGACCCAAATCCCTTCATTTCCTGCTCTTGTCCTAGGTAGACCATCGATAAAATCCATCGACACTTGCTGCCACTTCCATGTAGGAACCTCCAATGGCTGAAGTAATCCACTAGGCTTCTTCTGCTCAGCTTTCACCAACTGGCAGTTCATACACTTGGAAATAAAATTTCCAACATCCTTCTTCATACCTTCCCAGTAGTAAGCTCTCTTCATATCCCGATACATCTTATTTCCACCTGGATGAATTGTCAACTTCGAGTGATGACTTTCCCTCAGAACTTCATCTCTCAATCCATCTACATCGGGAACAACCAATTGTCCTTGTTTCCGAAGCCAACCCTCTCGATCGACCTCGAATCCTTTATCCTTCTCTGGTTCCAATCCAGATTCCAAATCACGGATAATCTTGACAAGCTTATCATCTCTCTTTTGGGTCTCGCCAATCCTTTCCACAAGAGTAGGTCTTATCGATAAGTTTGCCAACATCTCAGGTTCCAATTCACATCTAGGCCTGAAGTCAAATCCAGCCAAATACTCGAGACTCTTCCATTCTAAAAACATGGCTCCCAAACCTGCATGTCTTCGACTTAATGCATCAGCCACTGCGTTACCTTTTCCTGGAGTATAGGCTATACCAAAATCATAAGATGCCAGAAACTCTAGCCACCGTTGCTGTCGAAGATTCAAATCCTTTTGGGAGAACAGATACTTCAACGACTTATGATCCGTAAACAACTCGAATCGAACTCCCAATAGGTAATGTCTCCACATCTTCAAAGCAAACACAATCGCCGCTAACTCCAAATCATGAGTCGGATAATTCCTTTCATGCGGCTTCAGTTGTCGACTAGCATACGCAACAACTTTATCTTTCTGCATTAGCACTGCTCCAAGTCCAGTGCCACATGCGTCGGTGTAAACCACCATCTCATCATTCCCACTTGGAATAGTTAAAACAGGAGCACTTGTCAGTCGTTCTTTCAGGATTACGAAAGCTTGCTCACACTTATCATCCCATCTGAACACTTGGTTCTTTTTCGTCAATTCTGTTAACGGTGCAGCTATCTTGGAAAAGTCTTTGATAAACCGACGATAATATCCTGCTAATCCAAGAAAACTTCTCACATCAGACGCATTCTTAGGTCTAACCCAATCCTGGATTGCTGCCACCTTAGCGGGATCAACCGCTATTCCATTTCCAGAGATAACATGGCCTAAGAACCTCACTTCACTCTTCCAGAAGTGACACTTCGAAAACTTAGCCTTCAGCTGATGTTTCCGCAAGATTTCCAAAACAATCCGCAAGTGTGTCTTGTGCTCTTCCTCAGTTCTGGAATAAACCAAAATATCATCCACGAACACAAGTACAAACTTGTTCAACTGATCTCTGAACACTCTATTCATAAGATCCACAAAATATGTTGGTGCGTTAGTCAATCCAAACGGCATTACCAGCCACTCATAAAACCCGGACGGTGTCCTGAAAGCAGTCTTCGGCACACTATCCTTCGCCACTCTCAACTGGTGAAATCCTGTTGCCAAATCCATCTGGGAAAACACCTTAGCCTCGTGAAGCTGACCAAACAAGTCATCTATTCTCGGCAATGGATACTTGTTCTTCCTAGTCAACTTATTCAGCTCACGATAATCCACACACAACCTCAACGATCCATCCGCTTTGGTTGCGAACACAACTGGTGCACCCCATTCGGACACACTTCTCCGAATGAATCCTTTCTGCAAAAGGTCATCAACCTGCACCCTCAACTCTAGCTGCTCCCTAGGCGCCATCCGCCTAAGAGGCATCACAACAGGTCTGGCTCCCTCAACTAGATCGATACGAAACTCGATCTCCCTATACGGCGGCAACCCTTTGACTTCGTCAAAGACATCCTCGAATCCATTCACAATAGGCACTAATGACAGTCCATCCCGTGGAACAACCAGCGAATACATGAAGCTCATGAAGATGCCTTCCTCATGCTTACATCGTATCACAACCTTTCGCCCTTCCACATTCCCGACTGTCACCTCCAGCCCCTCACAATCAATCCTAGCTGCATACTTCCTAAGCCAGTCCATACCCAAAATAATTCCGAACCCCGCAAAGTTCAGAACAAAGCAATCACAAACAAACGAGCAATCATGACTCGACACAACTAGACCACGGCATATCATACACAAACATGACGAACCCCCAACTGGATTAGTCACAACCAATGGCCTATCAACAATATCTGGTCTCAAACCTAACCGGTCTACCAAATCATTACAAACAAAAGAATGCGACGCTCCAGTATCAAACAACACTCTAACTGGAACACCACAAATAGAAAGAGTACCTTGAACCACCACACTCTTCCCCTTTTCTTCAGCAGTAGGAGCTTTTGAAGACGACGGCACAACTCCCAAAGCATAAGCTTGCACAATCTGCCTATCTTTCCTCGGCTCTGGGCAATCCTTCTTGATATGTCCCAGCTTATCACAGTTATAACACTTTCCCGGCACCTTGGGATTCTTACAATCTTTGTAAAGATGGCCCTTCTGTTGGCAGTTATAACAAGTCACTTCGCCTTTTGGCTTCTTCTGGCCATCCTTACCCTTCTGCTGCTGCTGCTTCCTCCTCTTATTGCCACTCTGGTGTGGTTTAGATCCTTCCCTGGTTACAGCAACAACAGAACTTTCCTTAGGAAACAAACTCTCATGCCTAAGGGCTTTCTCCACAAGCTTCTCAAATGGATCGTCCAAATGATCCACTAACTGCCTCCCAAGATAAGCATCCAGACCAGTCACAAACTTCTCATTCTTCTGATAGGGAGAACCAATGTACGATCTGGCATACTTGGACAAAGCTTCAAACTCAGAAATATACTCAAGAACTGGTCTCCCACTTTGCTTGAGCTCTACAAACCTCTTGAACAAAACAGACTTCTGAGCCGTAGAGATGAACTTGGCTTCAAATCTAACTTGGAATTGCTCCCAAGTGATCTCTTCTTCTGGGGTATCAATGGTGATAGAATTCCACCAATCAGCAGCTCTCCCTTGAAGCTGTCTCGATGCAAGCTTCCTCTTGGTTGCATCCTCAATCCCCAAGTCACCAAAGATCCATCGGCAAGCATCAATCCATCTCTGCACTTCAATAGTTGATTCCGTTCCCAAGAAAGCTTTTCCTCCAAGAGAAATATAATCCTTGCAAAGCTTAGCAAAATCCACCGGTCTTGGAGCTTGAACTTGAACTCCCACATCCACTGATGATCCTGAAGCTGGTATCCTTCTCATGATCGAAGTCATCATCGCTTCGAACATAGTTCCATAATCAACAGCTCCTTCAGTAGCACGGCTTTCCCTTGCAGCTGGTCTCCCTCTTCGACTCATCCTTAATATCTGTAATAAGAATGATTAGAACACCTTAAGTAACAACTGCATAAGGAGTTCAAATCCTTCTAAACTACTATATTATATATAGTAATCATCCATCAAAATACAATTACGTCTCTCTTACGTAGTTGTGTCAGCGAGCGTTGGCTAAAATCGATTAACCAAAGCTCTGATACCAAATGTGACGACCGCCCATGACTCCCGCACCATAACAAGGAAATAATGCGCTGGAAGGCGTGCCAGGTAGCCATGGACGATAGTCGGGGTAAAAATAAAACAGAAACTCTATCGCATAACTCACAGCGCATGGATAAAATACAATAGAGAAATATATATATATAGTGAAGCTTCATAACAGGAAATCATCATATAAGCATCACAGTAGTTTGATACAATCATCCAGGCAAATCCATACATCAAAGCCTCACTACATAGCACTCAGAATATATACAAGCAGCGGAACACCCAGTACAAATAGTAAGAAAACTAATATGCAAAGCCTCCTACTCGTCTTCGTCATCATCAGCGTAGATCTCCAAGAACAGCACCTGTCACCTGCTACCTAGTCTGCCCATCCCAACATGGATGAACAGCCCAAGGTAATAAGAGGAGACATAAAACCTTGAGTCAGACAAAGTCTTAGTGAGCAGTAAATTAACTACCAAACATACCAAAAGAGAAAAAGGGATAAAAGGAATAGGAATCAAACCATCCCACTCCACCTCTTTCTACAGTGATAGCCCCCAGACACACACTAAGGAGAAGCAAGCATAACATAACAGATAATTAAGGTAAAGCAATAATCACTCGAGTCAAGGACGATGTTTTCCAAATACAAACCCCCAAGGCCTAAACCAAGATCAGATAAGCACCCAGGAAATACCGCTCTTGAGACCGAATGATAATACAACCAAACATCCATGACTCTGGCTATCACTGTTATCATTGCCATGATTTCACCGTTAATTGAATGACCACCTGTCAAGGGCTAATGGTAACCCCGGTTCTAGATATAACTCCGCACGTCGTCGCAGCCCGTGCCTAGGAATTTTCGCAACTACCCAGAGTACTAGCACGTCGTCGCAGCCCGTGCTTGGAACGTCGTCGCAGCCCGTTCCAACGTACTCTTGCTTTGAGCATGCTAGAACCTTCAACAACGATAAGATCTTAGCCTCCTAGTCATCCTCCTCGACGACTATTTCCATACTAGCTCAAGCGCCTCTCAAGCTAACCATTATCACCTACCCGGATCGCATTACCGAGTTATCAACTTAACTTTGCACGTCGTCGTAGCCCGTGCTTGGAACGTCATCATAACCCGTCCCAACTCAACATCATGGTTTGCCTCCTCGCATCATGGCAAAGTCCCATCTCAACATCATCCAATCCATACATATGAGCTTCAACATCCGCTTCACATGCCATAAGCAGCTTTCACCATTCAAGAGCCTTTCCACTTAGCTTTCGAATCATCTTCAATCATCTTGTTCCAAATCAACTACTAGCTAACTTGGAAACAATCAAATCAATCATACAATCAAACAATCAATCATTTAAACAAGATCTAATGAGCAATATCAACTATAATGGCAATTTCGTAAATAAATGAGCATAAGTCTAACATGCATGAATCATAGGTTTTTAGCATAGATCTATCAAATATAAAACATGGGTTTTGTCTCTAATACTTGATAAATGAACATGCATAAGTAAACATCTTCACAAACAATGAATCTACACTTGGATCTAAGGAAAATGCACAAAATCACTATCTACAACACTCCAACAAACCACCAATCCAATATACTCCTTTGGGTCCGCGTGAGAGATAACTACCACTCACCAAATCACCCAAACACCTTGAAAACTAATCACTACAGATCTGGACAGCGAAGATCAAGGCTTGATCCGGCAATATTTCGCTTCAAACGATGAAATCTAGCTTCGTTGGATGAAGATCTTCTACTTTGTCTCTTGGATCTTCAATCTCGATCTTCGATCTTAGATGGATGTTAGAATTAGATTGGAATGGAGAAAAGAAGATGAAGAAATGTTGTAGTCGAGTTTCCAGAATGGCAGCACTTCGTCGCTTCAAAAACCGGTGCCAAAAAGTGAGCCAAACCCCTCTATTTATAGGCTGGAATGACCATGAGTCGTCGCCCCTATGAGTCGTTGCCGACTCAAGAAAACCTCCGACCTAACAGCTACGACCCATCAACATAGCCGACTCACGACTCAACCTATTTCCTTTAGGTCGTGCTAACGACCTAACGACTCAACCCAGACACGTCCTAAAACACAGGCCGACCTAACGACTCATCTACCCAACGACTCAAGGACCCAAGGCCGACCTAACTCCTATGCGACCTAACACTAAGTCGCTAACGACTTAACATACGTGCGGTCTAGCAACTTACGACTCATCCCTCCTGCCGCATATCCTAAGTCCTAAGTCGTATGCCGACTTAACTATGGCACGACCCAAAAAGCCTCCGACCTAACAACTTAACCACCATGCGACTCAAAACACAAGCCGACTCAACACTGGCACGACTCACGACTTAACCCCTTGCCGTCCTAACAACCTAAGACCATAACCCTTAAACCCCTAACTGTCTTATGTCGGTCACACCTTGACTCGGCCACACCCTAAGTCGGCAACACCTATGAGTCGCTTACTATGCTAACTCGTCCATACTTCTTAGGTCGGTGAATCTCTTAGCTCGGACAACTTATGAGTCGGCCATACCTTAAGCCAGCCACTACCTTACGTCGTCTAATCTCCTAGGTCGTCTAAGTCTTAAGTCGTTCAAACGACTCATCTACAACCCGACCTAAACTTCACACGGCTTATCACCTTAGGCCGATAACTCTTAAGTCGGTCATTCTATAAGTCGTCTAACGACCTAACCTATGACTCGTTAACTCGGTCACTTTCTAAGGTCGTTACTCCACTAACTCGTGCACCCTCCTAAGTCGTCTACGACTTACTATAGGTCAGTCAATCTCCTAACTTGGTCAACACACTTAAGTCGTAACTCGTGCACGACCTATCACTTGACACCACCAAGTTGCTAACCCTTAACTCGGCTAAGCCTATGGGTCGGTCACGAATCAATACTCACACGAGCTAACTTCCACACGACTTAGGCTAGAGACAACATAAACAACACTAACGACCTGTAAATTCTACGATTTATCGACACGTAAAATACGGGTCGTTACAATACCCGACTCCGGTCTCTTTGAAACCCTTGTCAACTTAACTTACATTATTCAAAGTGAAATACAACTCTATTTTTAATACAGGATGTCACAGTAATTCATAATCAATAGATAATCACATCTCCACAGTTTAAATCAAACATACCATATCACATATATCAAGAACCACCAAATAGGGATAACAATTAATCAAGGCTTCCAATATTATTCTATTTATTTTAATTACATTTAAGTAATTAGCCCACAATTAATTTCACAAATTAGTTATCCTTAACCAAATACAGTAATTAACCTTTAATTACTTCATTAATTAATTATTAACCATAATTATTAATCACTCGAGTAATAACATCCAGTAATTAACTACCCTTAATTACTTAAGTAATTACGTTTCCATTAATTACATTACGTAATTATTCATCAATCATCAAGTGTTTAAATTAATTAAACTTAATTAATTGATCTAAACTAATCACATTAGACCCAATTAATTACATTAAGTAATTAATTTCTTAATTACTTTTATTAAGTAATTAAACTTAAACAATTTCTCAATTGACTATTATCAATCATATGTTAAAGAATTCTTATAAAAGAAATTTAAAGATTTTAAACTAACTTCCTTTTTAGTCTCAGATTATTGAAGTATACTTTAACCCTTCCAACTTATTTAAAATATTAAATTTATAAACTTTTCTTTATTTTCACTCTTAAGATTCAAATCAAATTTGAATTCAGATAAAAAAAATGCAGATTTAAGTTTGATTAAATCCTCCACTACTTCCAAAATTCCATTTTAAGAATAATTTAATCTTATCAAAGTTTGAATAATTTAAAGCTTTTTAAATTGTAAGACAAACAAGTGATTGTCTTAGAATTTAAATTCATAAGAATTTTGAAAAAAAAAATCATTTCAAAATTTCACTAACTTCAATTTAGTTTAAAACTTCCAAATTCAAACCTTCTTTTAAATATAAAAACTGAAGTTCATATTTAAATTTAAGATTTCCAGATTTAAATTTATTTTAAATCTTGCTCACATTTACAACTTCAATTTTAAAAGATTTAAATTACTTGCCAAAATAATGTAGTTGTACAAATTTAAGTTTAAAACCTTGTTTCTTTTTTTCTTTTTCTTTTTAAAAAACAGAACCTGTAGGTTTCTGTAAACTTGTTAAACACAGAGCAACCCGGGAACCAAACAAGACTGCTTCAAGTTTTATACCTAACTACTTTGAGTTTCCTACCCACTTACCTGAGCAAAACCAACATCTTCCACGAGCAAGACCTAAATTTCCTCGAGACCCTACAAGAAGCTGCTGCTCCGAGGAAAATTCAAATGTTCCTGAGCTTCAACCCGAGCCCTAACTTCGTTCACTTCAACTGATACGCATGTGCTCGTGTGCACATACACCATCAACCAACGGCACTCCGACCATCGTCACCGACCTCAACATTTCACTGGTGACTCTCGCAACCAAACGCGATCACCCAATACTTCAATTCAATCGTGAATCAAAATCACCCAAAATCCCATATCCTGGAAACCCATCATCACCGAAATTCACCCATCTCCGACATCCCTCGCCTCGAGGTACCTCGCCATCTTCACCGCGGCTACTCCTCGACTTCCAGTTGCTAATCCACCTATCGCGATTCCCTCGATTCCACTAACGAAGTTACAACATCCACTCAAACAATTGTCTCCTGAACCCATCGTTAAACCCTATCAAAAACTGTGCCGCACCACCACGGTACAAACTTAACCTCCCCTCTATTTTCCCATACACCCCGACCCCCAAGCTTGCCTCAACCAAGGTCTCGGTCAACTTCATAACGACGATCACCAGAATTTTACCCAAGACCAAAATTCGATCAACACACAAATTCTCAGTATACAACAACTTAAAAATCTACAAATTTTCCTTAAAATTCATTATTTTTGACAACGAATCTGGGTTTATAATCAATGCATAAAGATTGAAAAATCACAATTTAAGTTATAGAGTCATTTTTCACTGTAGTATTTAAGTTTGGGAACATTGACCAAAATTTTACTCAGATTTATTTTTAAAAAAAGTAAAGTCATATACACTCGAATATCTTATTAAGGAACAAGTCCCAGAAATCATTTTAGATTGATAATTTTGAAAATTTAAATCAGATTTCAAACCTGCAGTATTCAAACAGAGACAAGTGGTAACTGTTCCAGGCAAATACTTGAAAATTATCTTCCATCTTTATACTCTATTTCATTTTTAATGACATGCACAACATAATACTTATCATTTTTTTTCAAGAATCGTCACCTACAATCTTAAGACATTCCAAACTCCATGATTTACCCACCTCTGTTTTGAAGACACAGAGAAGCAAGATACTTCCAGGTTTTAATCGAAGTTATATTATTGTTATTTACATACAGACATATGTGTAGGTATATATAAAATCACCTCTAACAACATGCATGCATACTATCCATCATAGTTTCCACAAGTTATCACATCCAGGCACATATAAAAACAGGTTAAATTCAGATAGTAGTTTACACCTTTATTTGAAGAAAGCAGAGATGTTGAACAAAGAACTGGAAAGTAATTGAACATTGATCTAGATGAATTTCCACTAATTGGTTGATTGCTATTCTGATTGTCATAGTTTGAGTAGATTTACTGAATCTGAGTTTGAAATCTCGCTTGTTGAAGTTTACATCTTGCAGTATAGAATTGAGTTTGATCACTGTTGAAACTTGAATTTGTTTACAGGTTTCTGCTTTCTTTCTTTTTTTAAGAAGAAGCACTAAAGAAGATCTGATTCTAAGAAAAATAAACAGGCTTTTCAAAAGCACATTAGTTATAAACTCAATTTCTTTTAAAACAAAGTTTTTGCCACTTGTTATTTTGCATAAACCCCTTTTACTTACACATGTCCAAACTTGTATTATCATGTACACAAGTGTATTTCTCTCAATTTTTAAATTTCCAAGTGCTATTAGACTTTGATTTATTAATTAATTACTTATTATTACTAATGGTTTTAAATCTTAATTGAATATTTACCTAAATAGTTTTGATCAAATTAAATGTATCATATGTTCATGTGCTTGAGAATTATTTTTAACTCTATGTAAACCAAATTTGTCTTATGTTTGAATTTTTAAATTTTAAAGAAAATGTTTTATTAACTTACAAGTTTAAAAGAAAACCTTTATTTATTACTTTTACGCTTATATAACATAATTACGAATACAAATATTTATCTGATCAGATTCATTCGTTTAAATTTATAATTCAATATTCTATTAATTAACCCAGTTTGTTAATCAATTACAGATGACCAAAAATTCGGGTTATCACAGTTTTTGTCATTGATCCATTTTCCTACTTTATTGATGCCATGCTACATTGGCAATTAACCTTTCATTAATGCGTGGTGGTTTTGTTGGCTTTCGGGATTGACTTTGATAACACGCTACCTTCATTGCTTCAACACCACTTGTTGATGCAGAGTTACGACAAGTCGTCATGCCGTATACCTTCAAAATTAACATTGGTAGTAACAATATCTAAAATAATTATATTAAAAAATAAATTTAGCCATAATTTTAATTAATATATTATAACTTTTTAAACTGGAAATGGCCTAAAATAACTTAAATATGAAGCAATTTAAACTTAAAATAAGTAAGTAATAAAATGAATAACAATTAAATTTCTTTTTCATTAATAAAATTTTTCATAACCATGGGCAATTTTTTTACTTTGGTTGCGAAACCGATATTATATACACACTTTGTGTATATACAAATCTATATTGAAAATGATACCAACATAGTAAAATTTCAAAAAATATTTGTGTATGTAAAATGAAATCAACATATATATGAAAATTGATTTAAAATTCATTTCCAAACAAGGAAAACAATCAAATCTGTTTCAATTTAAGTAAGTAAATCGATCAACATATAATTCAAATACCAATATCTTTTGGTCAAAACTAAGCAATAAATAAATAGTTAATTTACAATTACCAAATTATATGTATATACACACTACAGATATATCTGACATGAACATGAATATACTGGTGACATAAAATAATAATTAGAAGGTAGTGCCTTTCTTCGAAGACTAATCCAAGAGTTGAACGTGTTGAATTGTCAGCTAAGGTTTTCCATAAAACATATTCTTATTTCTTAAACTTGCGAAAATTTTAAATTTTTTCTGTCAAAAGATAAATTATTGGCAAAATAGGTAAACAGATGTGAGGGTAATGGCTTCGCTTTTGATATGTGAATAAGCAATGGTTGGAGGCATTGATTTATAAACTCCAAAACATGTTTCTTCACTTGCAATTAAAGAAGCGATTACCTTAAATGTCAAAACTACCCCATTCTCATTTTAGAGCGATTATTTAAGATTAATATTAAAAGAAGTTCTTTTGGAAATTTAAAATTGAATACAATTATTTAATTAAATCGTTCCACGCCCATTTTACTTAATCAAACAAATATACGACCATTTCACATTTATTGATTAAAATTCTATATTTATAAATAGCAAATATATCAATATAACTCTTCTATTTATTTCTTCACTGATGAAGGGTTGGTAAACTAATTTCGCACAAATACCTAGTATTAGCGAGAATTACGGTTGTGCGACTCTCAGTCGTCAGGGATATTTGAACAATTCAAGCACTAAAGTCTATATAGATATTGTAACTACTCGACCTTATGTACACACCGATTCAATGGCTAAAATTGACGTTCGAACTCACGTTATGCCAAGAGATGAATAATTTGGTTAGGATAGTTTGTATGGTATAGAAATAAACATAAATTTTAAAGGGTGCTTTTGGCACAGATCCTTAATAGGTTTCAAAATTCACGAAAAATCCAGTGGAAAAAATATGTAATTAGATCCTTATTTTTCGAAAATCAACATATACATATAAAAAAAAAATTCCAAATTTTAAAACTTATTTCAATTAATATTTATCTTCATATTCATGTCAAAAAATCAAAAAAAACAAGGATGAAAAGGGAAAAATGGCATAGTATGTTTCAGGAATGCTTGCAGACATGTATGCAATTTTAGAGAATAATTGCAGACATGTCTTCACTTATTCTGAATAGCATGCCTTTGCAACTAAAAATCGCAGGTATGTCTGCAATTTGAAAGAATAAGTGCATATATTTACGTAAATATCCTGATTGTTAAATGAAGGTGCTGTTATTCAGTGAATAATTGCATACATGTCTGCAAATATATGAAAAAATTGCAGACATGTGGGCAATTATATAGATTTTTATTCGACACAGTTATTCAGTGAATAATTGCATACATATGCAATTATATGGAATAATTGCACACATATCTGCAATTATCCAGATGTTTATCGAATGCAATTGTTCAGCGAACAATTGCAGACATATCTGCAATTATATGTAATAATTGCAGATATGTCTACAATAATTATAGATATGTCTACAATTTTTTTCTTTCTTTCAAAAACCTAGTTATAATATTTACAATTTTTTGAAAATTTTCTTAAGCACTGGCGCAAAAAAACATGAAAAATACATGCTGCTACGGTAAAATAATCATAGGGACATATTTTACAACTTTATTTTAAGTAGGATGCCGTTTGAATTAACTTTGGTATTATGGATGCTTGGCTAATATCACAAATTTAAATATCTAGTCTTTCAGATCTCACACTGGAAAAAATAAAACATAAACCAAATATCTCTACTTGAATGGTAATGACCAAATATAGGAAATAAACTAGAAATGTTTCTGATAATCAACTGAAATGACAAATAAATATCTATCTAACTAGTACAATAAAATACATGTTAAATGACTATGAATAAAATAACCCCAGCCTCTATGGTCACTTTCTTCGCGCATGCATCTTACTCTAGTTGCATTAGTGGAGTATGCGTGACCTCTTGTCTGATGATAACAAATATATATTTATAGTTGATCATTTTTTGTATATAATGTGTGATACAAACAAAATGTCAAATAGCACAATCTTGTGCTCAATTAATTTGTCATTCATTATCTCTCATATGTTTGATTCACACGTATCCCATATCAAGCATATCTATAATTTACCTACAAAATCTAATATATGTACATATATTTGCTGTCATAATTGTTATCCCGCCTTTTAGCAAGGCCACGATACCAAAAGGTCAGCTGAAAAACAAAATCAGTTCATCACGAAGATGGGTTGCATCGCAGGTTCATTATGGATATCGATGAATTTTGTTTGAGTTCGGATCATGCCACAATTGACAAGACATGACAAGCAAAGCCAATAAAGCTAGCGTTTCAAATTTCAGGTTAATCGGTGTTCGTATGAATGAGATATGATCGATACAAGTTAGAGAAAATATGTTGTTCGTATCCATCAGAGAGTCGAGGTGATGGTCTATTCGAATCGATCAGATTCTTATCCATGGGGATGAATTCGCTTCGATCAGTTTGATTCCATCACGTTTGAATCAATCCACATCTACATAATTCGAATCCATTGACTTTGCATCGATCAGTGAGGCCACATCTTCGTATCCATGAACGTCGCATCGAGTAGCCTCGTATCGATCAGACGACCTCACTTCATGTCGATCACCTCATCTCCTACTTCGTATCTATCGGCCGGAGAGTCATAATCGAACCCATCGGTTATCTCTAATTCGTATCCTTTAAGTGGCCATACTTAGTATCCACTGAGCAATCATTATTCATATCCATCGAGCCAAACAGCATTGCCACCAATTCGAACCCACTATAATACTGCTAGTTTGTACCCATCAAGTTGTAGTAACCTTGATCGATACGAACAAGGACTAGCTCAATGTATGCGAACAAGGTTATTTCTATCGATACGAAATAGAGTATCTCCATCTATTCGATGTACACAACAGTCATCGATACAAACGAGGAGAAGTTCATGGAAACGATTAGATCAACTCGGAGCAAAAGGTGGATAGATGCGAGGAGTGCGTGCCACGTCGCCGCGTTGTCACGTATCGATTCCAAACCATGGATTCGAACCGGACAACATTCCGAAGATAATCAACTCGTATCGATCATAACTCGAGATCCATAAGTCCAAATGCTATGAAATTTTCACAGGAGCATACGTACAAGCTAAAGAACATTCCTACCAAGTTTCAGCTCCATTGGACCATTTCTTGATCGATACGAAATTAGTTCGCATCGATCACGGATCGTGTCGAAACTTGCTGGGATCGATCGTGTAGGCACACTCACGTGCCAAAAGAAGTCTCCCGAAGTTTGAGCGCGATATCAGCCTCCCACGCCTATAAATAGCACCACGGGGTCAACAGAAAAGGGATCTTTCAACTTGGAATGTCCAGACTCTGCCTGATTCTACTTTGCACTTCACCACCGCTATTGTACTCGAATTTCAGAGCTATGATCTACTATAACCTATTGTAATTGATTGAAATCATCTAGTGAATCAATAAAGTCATCAACTTCAGAGTGGACGTAGGCCAGATCGCCGGACCACTATAAATCCTATGTTATTTACTACTTTCCTTTGAATGTTCTAAGTGATCTTCATCTTTATTTCTCTACATACTTGTTACTTATGATCTGTGATTACGAACCGATGCTTTCATCTGTAATTGGGTGTTTGTGACCAATTTTGGCGCAAACATTTTGGTGCTTTCACTGAGAAACGCTAATTTAGGAATTCTATCTTTTGAAAGTTGAATTTGAAGGTTTAAGAGTTTAGATCTGAAAAGCTATGACAAGGCAATCAAGTAGAAGGCAGAGACCAAAGAGAAATCAACATGAAGGGAGTCAAGTGGTTTCCTCGGAAGCGAACCAGACATCGATCTTCATCACCAGGGATGAGATGGAGGCAATGATGAAAAGACAAGAAGAAATGATCTAGAATTTGTTTCGACAGGTTGGACAACTTGGAGCGCAGAATCAAGGAGCAACTGGAATTCAGAACGGAGCAAGACCATCTGGGGCGACACCTGAGCTAGGGGGCACTCGCCTAGAGCACGCTGACCCTATACCAAGGAGAACATCGGGTGGATTCGAATAGCACGACATTGGCAGAGGAATGGAAGCTCAGTCAGGAGAACCGATTTTAGAATTCCCATGTGAACTTGAGGGGCAGGTCGAAGGCAATGGACGAGGACTACAGCTCGGAGACAATGACAGGTTGGCGGAGATGGTCAAACGGGCTATGAGAGGTGGATTGGTAAACAAAGACTTGGAGGATGTGAATAGGATTCCTTTTACCACAGCAATCAGGCGAGCTAGGCTCCCACTAGATTTTAAGCTACCATAATTAGATATGTATAATGGGAGGATAGACCCTACGGTTCATCTGACAAAGTATATGATGCATATGGAAGTGCTGTGGGGCATCAGAGGAGGTCATGGCCCGGTGCTTTCCGTTGTACCTCGTTGCGGCGTTATGGTTTAGGCAACAGGAGAGTGGATCTATCGAAACATGGAATGATTTAACTGAAAGGTTTATAAGGCAATTCAAGGTTCACATTTCGAGACCTAAGAATGTGATGAGTTTGGCAGCACTAAAGCAAAGGACTGGGGAATCTTTGAGAAGCTTTTTGACCCGATTCAATGTAGCTGTAGCATCGGTGGATCAACCAGATCCATCCATGGTCTTGATGGAAGCCGTGTCCGACGTAGGTGATGGCTCATAATTCAGGAATTCGCTGACAAGAGATCCCCCTATGGATCTAGGGCAATTTTATCATGAGGCTGAAGGATTTTTACGGTTAAAGTATGCAAATGCCAAAAGAGAGGAAGAAGAAGGAATCGACGTTTGTGCAGTCAATGGTGGAAATCCTTCTGAAAAAGGTATAGAAACTAGCAATGGGAAACGAAAGGCTGAGGATAACTATAATAGATCAACACGACCATGAATGGAACCAAGATTTACCTCATAACGGAGCTGAATGAGACTTTAGAGCAGATCTACCAGGACACCAGGGGACAGTTTCCTTATCGAAAGCCAATGTGGAGAGATCAAACTAACAACGAGAGAAGGTCAAACAAGTATTGCTCATTCCATGAGTTGAATGGTCACAGCATAAACGATTGCAGACACTTGAAAGATGAAGTTGAGGGGCACATCTGGAATGGTTTGCTATCGTAGTATGTGAGAAGGAAGGCCACGACGGCGGAACAAGAACGACCATCGCCTGCACCAACTGAAGACGGCTCAGGATCAAGGTGTCTGCTTATTATTAATTGATTGAGATAATGACAAACGAGTGGCAAACTCCACACCGACGTAATTAAGATGTTTACTCATGTACGGGGTCGCGAACGATCCTCAGGCATGCTTCGATACAACTATAGACCACATCGATATAGGTGTTTGCACTCTGACGTCACTGTTTTGCTTTCGTTTTTCTTGCTTCTCATATTTGGATTTGATTTTGTCGGACGTTTTTATTTTAAAACTCATCAATTAAATAGATATTTGGTTTTGATAATTCTGAAACGGCTAGGCTAATTACACATGCATGGGGTCGCGAACGGTCCTTAGGCATGCTCTGAGATGGCGATAAACCGCACTGACAAACGATCCAGAAACTCACTCGAACGTGAAATCTGGCATCGATATATAATACTAAGTCCCTCCCCGGGAACACTCACAATTCGCCTCGTACGGCACCTGACCTCGAACAGTCACAATTTGCCTCGAACGGCAACCGACCTCGAGCGGTCAGAATTCGCCTCTAAAGGCACCCGACCTCGAAAGGTCACAATTCGCCTCGAACGGTCATAAATCATCTCGAACGGAACCCCTACCGCGAACGGTCACCATTCGCCACGAATAGCATCTGGCCACGAATGGTCACATAACACCTCAAATGACGTACGATCCCGAACGATCGTCATTTGTGGTCAGATAAGACTATCAATTTCTTTGCAGGTCATCTACAGGATATGAACATCCGTCTTATGGCATTACAAAACACACCTTCCTATCACAAGGCATGTTTTAGGGGGCAAGTGTTATCCCGCCTTTTAGCAAGGCTACGATACCAAATGGTCAGTTGAAAAACAAAAACAGTTCATCACGAAGATGGGTCGCATCGCATGTTCACTATGGATATCGATGAATTTTGTCCGAGTTCAGATCATGCCATAATTGACAAGACATGACAAGCAAAGCCATAAAAGCTGGCTTTTCAAATTTCAAGTTAATCGGAGTTCGTATGAATGAGATATGATCGATACAAGTTAGAGAAAATATGTTGTTCATATCCATCAGAGAGACGAGGTGATGATCTATTCGAATCGATCTGATTCGTATCCATCAGGATGAATTCACTTCGATCAGTTCAAATCCATCATGTTAGAATCGATCCATATTTGCACAATTCGAATCCATCGACTTTGCATCGATCAGAAAGGCCACATCTTCGTATCCATGAATTTCGCATCGAGTAGCCTCGTATCCATCAAACGACCTTACTTTGTGTCGATCGCCCCATCACCTACTTCATACCCATCGGCCGGATAGTCATAATCGAACCCATCAGTTATCTCTAATTTGTATCCTTCAAGTCTCCATACTTAGTATCCATTGAGCAATCATTATTCGTATCCATCGAGCCAAGCAGCATTGCCACCAATTCGAACCCACTATAATACTGCTAGTTCGTACCCATAAAGTTGTAGTAACCTTGATCGATACGAATAAGGAATGGCTCAATGGATTCGATCAAGGTTATTTCTATTGATACGTAATAGAGTATCTCCATCGATTCGATGTACAAAACAGTCATCGATACAAACGAGGCGAAGTTCATGGAAATGACTCGGCCAACTCGAAGCAAAAGGCATATCATTAGTATACTTAGAGAGAGTCCGATTTTGCTGATGTTGTAAGCATTCGAATATATGCTTCTAATAGTAACTTTAGAAGCAACAGTATGTCCATTTTTAACATTCAACATCACAAATGCGTCGGTTGCCAAAGTTGGATATATCTTTATAATTTACTTTTCGTATTCAAATTTTCGCATTATTAATCTACAAATTATTTTAACTATTTTATTCACCCCTTCTAGAGTATATTGTAGGATCCCAACAAATGGTATCAGAGCGAGTGTTAAAAAAAAATCTGATATAATGCATCGCCATAGTTGTAGTTTTAGCAAAAGTCGGTTCATTTTTAGTCTACCAACATTTACCGAAACAAATTTTCATATTGAAAATCTTGAACGAAAAACTTATTTAAAGTTCGTTGTATTTCATATTTGGGATAATTGAAAATGGTTTTGATATGGTAGATAATATTAAATTTTTTGCTTAATGCTAATGCTATTGTTGGGTGCATTTCCACCACCACCGAACCGTGCACAGCCGAACCAATCCACCCACAAGGCCTAGCCGAACCAAAGTCTCAACTCTACCTGCCACCGGATCGGGGTATCACCAAACCAACCCACAGGCATTAACGAACCAAAGTAAATACTACCTCTACCGGACCAACCACTACCGAACCAAAGCCACACCAACCACTACTGGACCAACCACTGCCGGACCAACCACTATCGAGCCATAGTAAATCCAACCACTACCGAACCGAAACCACTCCAACCATCTCCGGACTAAGGCGTTGCCGAACCAACCCTGCCAGGACAGATTACATCAGCCCAGGCCCACTAGCAGCTATATACATCCAAGACCCCTACCCCCAGCCTCACTCTATAAATAGAGGGGTAGGGGTACAACAACGGCGGACAAGTTTGAGAGCTCAAGCACGGATAGAACTTTCAAACAACTTTCATATACTTGTAATAAAAGCTTTGTACTTGTAATCTGCACAGTAAAGGAGAATAACATACAAAGTGGACGTAGGCACATTCTGGCCGAACCACTATAAATCTGTGTGTTTTTTACTGTTTAGTCCCTGCTTTTTACATATTTGCTTAAATCACCCCAATCGCTAAGAACAACATAAAATCGACTAAATTATACGACTTGGAGGTGTTTGCCCATTTTTTGTGCAAACATTTTTGGTACTTTCACTGAGAAATCGAGCTAGAAGCTTTAGCTTCTCCCACTTAACCTTCTTCCCGACAGCATCGCTCATTGCTTGGAAGACATGCCTCCCAGGCAGAAGAAAGATGTTAGCAAAGGAAAGAACATCGCAACTAGCAGCGTTCCAGATCCAGTGATCATAGATCAAGAGAACCGTCCCGTTTCAATAGCAGTACAAAATGAAAATCAGGCAAATCCGACAGCCCTTGCCAAGGAACAACCAACAGCAATTGCTAGGGCATATCTAGACAGGGTAGTAGTTGAAGTGACTAACCGCTTCACATCCCAACAAGAAGCCTTGGTGGACCGACTCATGTCACGCTTAAGGGATGCTGAAGAATCCAACCGCAACACTGAATCATGGGATGAGTCCCAGTCTGGAGGATCTGGAAGGCAACAAAGATCTTTCTTTTTCGAACAAGCTAACAATAGAAACAGCAATGATAGGAGCCGTGCCCGAACTCAGCCCGAACTCCGACCCAAGGAAATACTTGGACCAAACCCAACGGGGGAGGTACCAGGCGAGGGTCGACTGTGGCTGAGCTAGTCATGCTACCTAGCCATGGAAACACCAATGAACGGGGCCGAGCTATAGTCCATCCCGAAGTTGGTCCCGAGGAAGTGCTAAGAACAGAACCCGGCAGGGAAAGATCAAGGCAAGGGCCAACTGTAGCTGACCCTAGCGTGCTCCCAGAAGACCAGAGGCAGGCACTGGAAAATATTAGGAGTGATAGACGATACCACCCCTACAGATCATCTGGATGGAATCTATCCCGTAGAGAGGAACCAAACTTGTAACGACCCTGAATTTTTAGAAATTAAAATTTGAATATTTAATTTATTTTAAATATTAATAAGTGAATTTATAAGTCAAATAAATTTTTATTTGAATTATTGGATTTAATTGAATAATTAAATCGATAATTTAATATGTTAAATTATGGAAATAATTGGAAATTGAGTTAAATATGATTGAAAATGATTTGTAAAATTTTATTTTATCGTATGGAAGTTAGAACAATATTTTAGAACTTTTAAAATCGAATTAAGAGTTAATTTGTGAAAATTGAATATTTTAATATTAAAATCGACTAGTGAAAATAGTCAATTTTTGAACAGTCTCAGAATTGAACGAAACCAGTTCCATTGGATCCGTAATAGTTAGTTATTACCGGATTTCAAATTTCGTGTCAATCGGAGCTATCGTTTGATCGTGGCAGCTCGAAACGCATCGATTTATTTTTAATTTTAATTTGACGAGTGAAAATAGCCATTTTTCAAAAAGTCTCGGATTTCGACGAAACCAGTTTCATCGGATCCGTAATGTGATATTATTGTAAGGTTTCAAATTTCAAGTCAATTGGATTTACCGTTTGTCCGGTACGAATTAAAACACCTAGAAATCGACTTAAATCGGTTTAATTCAAATTGAGCGTTTACAGCCATAACTCGCACATACTTCCGAATTAGCTTCCGAAACCTGTTCCATTATGTCCAGAACGCGGGATAAACTCTAGGTACGTCAGTTTCGGCGCGTAAATCGGAGTTCGGAATTTCCGGATGAATAGTGTCGAACGAAACTCTATAAATACACCACCACTCTTCATAATTTGATAAAAAAATAAACAAAACCCTAATTTTCAACCCTAGCCGCCACCTCCCTGATGAATGGCCAGAAAACATCCACATTCATTCATTAATCTCTCTCAATCCGTAAAGAATTAGCCAAAGTGTTCAACACGAAAGTCGAAGAGCTCGACGAGAGCTTCGATTCCATACGGTGATGATCGGAAATGGTGCAACGGAGAGGGAGCTATGGGGGGCCGAACCTGCAGATTTTCGCACGCATTCCAAGGCTCTACAGGTGGCCGAGCTTCAGGTGGGGGATGGTGGTGGTAGCTCTCGCGAAGAGCTTCGATTTGCAAGTGGTTTGATCGAATTTCGTCGAGAAATGAGGGTGTATTATCAAACCCTAGTTGGCTAAGGATGGGTTGGTGGTTGCGGCCTAATTCCTGAAGCTTGAACGTGAGGGAGAAGAAGGGTAGGGACGGCCAGGATGCAAGGAGAAGGAATCATGTGGCTGTGATGAAGTTAGGTTATAAGTTTTATAAATTATGTTATAAATCTATGTATATAAACACGTGTAACTTCAAATATTCATAACTTTTTCATGCGAGGTCGAAAACGCGCGAAACCAGTTGCGTTGGAATCGTATGGACGAGCACTACGCGATGGAGTTGGTTTGGAGTCGTTTGGAGTTAGTGAGAATTTTGGATAAAATTAAACGTCCGTTTAATTTTATTCGAAATAAATCGCTAAAACGAAATAAAATCAAGGTGAGAATTTCTCACTCAATCGAATCAGTTTCGATTTTATTTTAAATAGTTAGATTTAAAATATTTGAATGCATGTTTGAATGTTGATTGTTATCTATTGATTGTTAAAATAGACATTATACGCCGTTAGTAAGCGGATGTTATTTATTAAAAACATATACCGCGAATATTTCATAAACAGTGAAATTGGTATTATATATAATAGCAATATATATATATTGGCATATGTATATATTGGAGTTATTGATTTCCCGCATTTTTTGTTTAGCGGATGAGACCCTATTACGCCGTTATTAAGCGGATAATATTTAATAAGAACATATACCGCGATAATTTCGTACTGGAGCGAAATTGGTATTGTGCTAATGTTTTTGGATGCAGGAAAACAGGTTGGAGGGATCCAACTGGATTCCTCAACAGTATTTATTTGATTTCAGATATTTTGATATTTGATGGATTTTCATATTGATATATGATATCGTTGTTGTCGTGATTGACTATTTGGTGTGTAGCATCATTGGACCCAGATTTTGGGATTTTAAAATGATTTTTGAAGTGATTTTTGAAAATATACTTTATTTTTGGAATTGATCCATTTCAAATAAATAAACGTTATAATTTTTAAAGTTATAAAAATTATGATTTTGAGAAATACGGTTAAAGATTGATTTTTGAAAATACGGGTTAATGATGTTATAAAATAGTTTAAACTGGGATTTTTAAATTTAGTATAAAAAGTTTAAAAATAGGATTTATAAAATTTGATTATTTTATAAATCAAAATGATGAAATTATAAAGGAGTTTAAAGACGTTTTTAAAGTATTAATATGAATTGATTTATATAAGAGATTTATAAATGGATATTTATAAATTGAGATATTGAAATTATAAAACAAGTTTTTATAAGTGTTTGAATGAAGTGAAAATGAATTTCATAATTGAATGGAATTTATATAATTTTAAACAGTGAAGTTATAAATGAAATTTTATAAACAGTAGGTTTATAAAATTTATAAAGATATTGAAAGAATGAATTTTGGATAAATAAACAATCTTATAAGTTATAAGATTTATGGTTTGGAAAGTCTTTAGAGGGATGATTTTGTAAAATAATCGTTTTATAAGTATTTAACTTATAATATGAACTTTTAGTTTATAATTGAGTTATAAACTGGAATAGGTTAATAAAATAATTTATAGAAAGGAAGTTTTTATAAATAAATAGAAATGGAATTTATAAACGTTGTTTTATAAATTCGCAAATGACTTATTTTGACAAGAAAATTTGTTGAAACCTATAAGTGGAGTTATATTCACATTTTTGAATAGTGAATAATCCTTTGAATTAAAATAAATAAAAGGATGAAATTGTTAATGAAGTATATTCACGTTTTTGAATAGTGAATAACACGTTAAAGAAATTGTTTTGGATTTGGATGTTTAAATAGAATTAAAACGATCGAACAATGTTTTAAAATGTGTTGAGATTCGAAACCATAGATTTCAACATTTATTGTTGAAATAGACGTTTTCGAGAAATGAAAAGGAAATAGTGGACTATAACACTGTTGTTATAGTAAATGATTTCCGAAAGGAAATGTTTTGTATAGTATTGGGATTTATATATCTATTTTAATTTCGAATCCCTATACTAGTGATTTTGGGTTGTTGTAACGATGTTTTACGCAACATTCGTTTTGGCCCAAATAAATATGTTTAAGAGAATGATTTCCTTAAAGAATGAAATATATACTTAATTTCGATTAGAGTATATTAAATATTTTCTAAGTATTGAAAATAAATAAAATTCGTGAATTACTTATTTAATAAGTATGGAAATGTTTTCCAATATAAAGTGAATACTTTGAGAATTTATTTTTTTGAAGATAAATTGAAAAGGAATATTGAAATGAATAATTGAAATCGAATATTCATAGATATTTTGGATTGTAAATTCTCTATTGAATTTATAAATGAAATTGGAAAATGGGTTTAAAAATAAATGTTGATTTATTTTTGAAGTATTGAAATTATATATCTAGTGAAGATATTTTTGGAAAATAAATAATTTGGAAAATTATTTGGAATCTGGTGATGTGTGCATATCCAGTGATAGTTCAATAACCGACTATCAATATTTCCCTTTGAATGGGTAATTGATGTGATTTGTTTGAATGTGAATGCTACACTTATTTTTGAATAAGCGCTCACTATTCGGGTTAACCGGGAAAGGACCATGGGGTCGTATAACCCATTCCGAATATGTGATACGTCGTTATGAATTACATTTGAAGATCGGTGTTGAAGACCCGGTATTTGCGAGAGCGATAGGATGACCTGTCGATTTACTCTGCACCGAGTAGCTACGGTATAGAGTTCTCCATATGTGATGGTGAATCCGATCAGGATTGTGAATATCCGGATTGCAAGGACTTCTTTGTAAGTGCCTTCGGTTTTGTTCGAGCCCGGAACAGACTTGTATGGATTATATGTCTGACATTACAAGTTGAGATATAAAGCCGATTTCTTTCAAATATATTTCTGTTGGTGGCGGAGAATTCATTCTTTTAGCTTAACACCCTTCTCTGAGACGTACGAGCTCAGAGGTTATATAGTTGAAGTTATCAGCGATATATTCCCAATTTGGTAATGTGATATGCTGAGTGATGCTGAAATGATCATTGTGTTGATTATTGTGATAGGATCATTTATTTGATCGTCTATCTTGGTGATCATTGTGTTGATCATTTGTTGACCCAAAGCATGGCTTTTGTATAAAGTATGTTTTTGTGGACGTGACTTCGTCGAGCCTCACACCCCGGAAATGGTCAAAACAGGAAAGATGCGGCAAGGTTATGAGGGGTAGCACCCTTTAGGGTATGTACATTTCCTTCTGGATAGAGGTGGTATCATGGTATGGAGCCCAGATATTTAACCTATGTGGTTACTACGAATTTATTACTTTGTGGTTGTTGGCTATCGAGATCCCGTGAGAAAGGTCGTTTACGATCGGGGAATGGCGTGCTCGTGTCAGTAGTTACCCAGTTAGGGGTAACCCGGCCTTGTGTTGGTAGAGTTCCGGTTTGGTTCTCGGGGATGTCTTTCCAGAGGCATTCTCATGTGGGAATGGGAAATTCCTTGGCCTGACCATTTGTTGGAAATCCAATTCCCAATACGAAACTTGTATGGTTTTAGTTGTAGAACCTATCATTCACTTATGGTGGTCACCACTGTTTGGATGGTAGCTATAGTAGGCATAGTTCGAAATGTCTATGTTGGCTAAGATTTATATCTTTACTTTCGAAATGAATTTTTTCTACACTATACACTAATAATAATATGAAATATTCTTTTAATGCGTATCAAGCATCTTTGACTATCATAAGGAGAAATCTCCTCCGATTCTGCGTTTGCATTGTGTGTGTGTGCGGGAGGCCTTATGGTAGTCTCATTTTTAAAAGCATTGCGAATTGAAATAAAAATATCTCTCTATTTTGATTTTAAAGATAAATAAACTGTTTTGAGTTCTCACACCAGTCACATGACTGACTTGGAGTTTATTGTTTTCCTTCATAAACTCTGGGTGCCCACCAATTTCCACACGGGCAGTCAAGAGTTAGGTATATCAGATATTCTGGATATTCTGGAGTTGCTGGAGGCAAGCTGGATGGCATGGCGTATTACTAGTTTATATAGTATTTCTTTTTCCGCTGCACTGTTTGTTGTTGTTGTACACTCTGATGATATGATGTAATGAAATGTATAAAATGTAATAACTGATATAGTTCTTTGTTTAAAGATTATTTATTTATTATTATATGTTGTTCCGCTGCGAATTGTGAGATTCTGATGTTGTTCTGTTGTTTTCTGTTCCGTCCCATTTTCTTCTGTCTTTCTTTTTCCTCTGTTCTCTTTTCCTTCTATTTTAAAAAATTAAAATGTTCTGTTTTCTTTTCCTCTTTTCTATTCTATTTTCTAATTTTCTATTTTCTCTCCTCCCTAATTTCTATCTTTTTCTCTTCTCTTTTCCTAAATTCTTTTTCTTAAAACCCTCAGTGTTCGGTTTTCCGTCGTTCGATTTCTCGGCAGTCGATAAAGTGAGTGTCGATGTTGAATTTTCGAAAGACGAAGAATCGTGTCCTGACAAAACTCATTTCTATCTGCTCCAAATTCTGATGAAAGGATGGCGCGATTATTCAGAGAGTGTGTCCAACGGGATCAAAGAGATGGAGGGATAGGCGCTAGGGTAACCAGCCCTTTCACCCGCAATATCGAAATTGCCATCACCCCCCGAGAATAGAGAATGCCAACAATTGAACCTTACAAGGGAATCTCTGACCCCGTTGTACACTTGTAGAGATACACACAGCATATGCTGATGAGTGGAGCCAAAGGAGTATTGTGCAAATGCTTTCCACTATTCTTGGCAGATCTAGCTACCTCCTGGTTCTGCCACCTACCCCAAGGGTCCATCATCTTATGGGAAATGTTGAAAGAAAAGTTCATCAGCCAGTTCCGCATTCATGTGGAACAACCCAAGGATGCTTATTCCCTATCTAACATCAAACAGAAGCCTAGAGAGACAGTGCAACAATATCTAACCCGATTCAATGCTGCAGCGGCCGCAGTCCAAGATGCCGATGAGAAACTTATCTTAATGGCCCTCTGTAGTGGTGTGCATCCGGATACTAACTTTGCTAGAAGATTAATGAAAGAAAAACCAGTTGCCTTACCCGATTTCTTCCATGAAGCCGGAAGACATATAAGACTTGAAGACGCTGCCACTAAAAGACAGACAGGACAACAAACCAAGGCAGCTCATGGAGACACACCCGCTGTAGCAAAGGACGTTCGAAGAAATGACTCTAGAGACAATGCTGGGAGCAAGAAGGGAGAAAAACGTCTATATCGGCCGGGACCGAGGTTTGACACTTACACTGCTTTGAATGAGACAATCGAAAACATCTTCCTGGCCACCCAAGATGAAGTTAAATACAGACGCCCTCCAAACAAGAAGGAATCAAATAACGCAATTAAGTCTGGAAAGTTCTGCCGCTTCCACGAATCTCATGGGCATGATACTAATGAATGCCATCATCTCCGGGACTTAATTGAAGAACACATCAGAAGGAAGAGTTTGGAACGCTGTGTAAAAGGTCAGAACATGACCCCAGCTCCTGCCGATGAGAACCTAAGGCTACCCCTCCCAGAAACAGGAGGGGGAAATCGCAACACCGGCGACCCCAGTCATGAGAAGATAGTGGTCCATACCATATCAGGAGGACCACATATCAGGAGGACCACACATCGCCGATGAAGGCTACGTTAATTCTGTTATGGAAGAACGCCACCCGAAGCAAAAAGAGAATGATGACACTACTTCAATAGACGTGACCTGGAAGGAAGGCAGTACCCTCACATGGATCCTATGGTCATCTCTGCCCGGTTCGGCCCAGCCGAAGTTTTCCGAATTCCATTAGACACTGGAAGCTCAGTAAATATCCTATTCAAGCATGCTTTCGACAGAATGAAGCTGTCAATGAAGGATGTGTCCCCCTGCAACAAACCACTACACGGTTTCACTGGAGATGCGAAGATGCCCCTCGGGCAATTGGACCTTTTTGTTAAAATAGGAAGCCACCCCCGCTCCGTTGTGCGGAAACAAACATTTGTGCTGATAAATAACCACTCAGCCTACAACGCCTTTTTAGGAAGACCAGCCTTGTCCGACTTCCAAATTGTCTTGGCCCCGTGGTGCCTGAAGATGAAATTTCCAATAGACAATGGAATAGGGGAAGTAGAGGGAGATAAAGGCGCCGCTCGAGATTGCTATGTAACTGAACTTCGCAATAATCGCAGGAAGGATAGAGGGAAGAATGCAGAGACTCTTCTCTGCGTGAAAAGCTTGGAAGCATAGCAACTAAAGAAAGCGCCTCCTCTTCGATATACCAGTGATCCTTTCAATGAATTAGACCCCAGGACAAAGAGGAGGAGGCCACCGCCGAGCCTGCAGAGGCTATGGAGTTTGTATCCGTAGACAAACACGACTCAAGTAGACTGTTGAAAATCGAATCTCAACTAAGAGCAGAATTGAGGGATCAACTCATTGATTTTCTCTGCCACAGCCTGGATGTATTTGCATGGACGCACGCTGACATGACTGGAATCTCCCAAACATGGCATGCCACATACTAAACATCGATCCTACCAAGGCGCCAGTAAAGCAGAAAAAGAGAAGTATGGGGGCAGAGCAATCAGCGGCCCTCGATGAAGAAGTAAAGAACCTACTTTCCAACAACTTCATACGAGAAGCCATCTACCCAGAGTGGATCGCTAACCCGGTACTAGTAAAGAAGGCTAATGGGAAGTGGCGAACATGCATTGACTTCTCTAACTTAAATGACGCTTGCCCGAAGGATTGCTTCCCACTCCCCCCAATCGATCAGCTTGTGGACAGCACAGCCGGGCACGAACTTTTATCTTTTATGGACGCATACTCAGGATATAACCAAATTCCCATGCACGCCCCCGATCAAGACCACACTAGTTTCATCACTGACCGGGGATTGTACTGCTATAGAGTAATGCCTTTCGGACTTAAAAACGCCGGAGCTAGCTATCAGCGCCTCGTCAACAAGATATTTGCGGAACTAATAGGACGAACTATGGAGGTTTATGTGGATGACATGCTAGTAAAATCGAGGAAAGCCAACGATCACGTAAGCCACTAGAGCGAGATGTTTCATGTACTTCGCCAATATAGAATGAAGCTGAATCCTCTAAAGTGCTCGTTCAGAGTGTCATCAGGAAAGTTCTTGGGATTCATCGTCCATGCCAGGTGGATTGAAGCAATCCCCGAACAAGTCCGAGCCTTGAAAGATATCAGGATACCTTCCACTCGAAGAGAAATGCAAACCCTAAATGGGAAGGTGGCCGCCCTAAGCAGATTCATCTCTAAAGCGACTGACAAGTGCGTCCCCTTCTTCGAGGCTCTAAAGAAAGACAAGGGAAAGTTCGAGTGGACTGAAAAATGCTTAACGACCTTCCTTAACATAATCGAACACCTCCAGCGACCATTAGTACTCTCAACTCCAAACGAAGGCGAAGAGCTATACCTATTCCTTGCGGTGTCATCTCATGCTCTAAGCGCCGCTTTGGTGAGAGAAGACAACCGCGCGCAACAGCCAGTATACTTTGTAAGCAAGAGGTTAACAGGGCCAGAAGCCAGATATCCTAAACTTGAGAAGCTAGCATACTGTTTACTAATCACGTCATGGAAACTGCGACACTATTTCCAATCTCATTCCATTAGAGTTCTAATCGATCAACTGCTAAGGCAGGCACTCCATCGTCCCGACACTTCTGGACGACTACTTAAATGGTGCATTGAACTGAGTCAATATGATATCACCTACCATCCTCGCACCGCCATCAAGGGACAAGCCATGGCCGATTTCATTGCCGAATTCACTAACAACGAAGTTAAGGTGCAATCTGAAATAGCAAAAGACATTAAGTGGAATCTCTTTGTGGATGGAGCTTCAAACAAACAATGCTCGGGGGCAGGTGTTGTAATAATCACTCCCAGGAGAAGGAAGCTACACTATGCTCTAAGGCTGGAATTCGCTTCCATCAACAACGATGCAGAATACGAAGCAGTAATAGCTGGATTAGAACTTGCCCTAGAGATTGGAGTCAGTTCTTTATGTCTTCATAGTGATTCTCAACTTATTGTAAACCAAATACTAGGAGAATTTCAGACTCGAGGAGAACGACTCACGGCATATCTAAAGGAGACCAACCTGCTACTCGATCAATTCGATCACTATTTAATCAAACACATCCCTCGAGAAGAGAACCAAGAGGCCGACGAGCTGGAAAAGCAAGCTAGCATGAAAGACGGTACCATTTCTGGAACAGTAGCCATCTCAAAGCAACTAACCCCAAGTTTTGAGCAAGTGAATCTGGTAGCTGCAATCGAAGAAGAAACTTGGATGACTCCCATCCGAAAATTCTTACAAGATGGCACACTTCCCAGCTAGCGTAACGAAGTCAGGAAAATCTTGAGGAAAGCTTCCCGCTACACAATACAAGAAGGAATCCTCTATCGGCGCGACTTCTCTAACCCCTTATTAAGATGTGTCGCTGGAAGGGAAGCTAAGGAAATCTTATCCAACATCCACCAAGGAAGCTGCGGGGATCACATTGGAGGGCAGACTCTGGCAAAGAAAATACACCGATATGGATATTTCTGGCCCGCCTTAAACAAAGACGCCTTAGACTTCCTTAAAAAATGTAACAGATGTCAGAAATTTGCCAAGATTCCTCGTATACCAACAAATGAGATTACTCAAATGACCAGCTCTTGGCCCTTTGCAGTATAGGAAATTGACTTGATTGGCGAACTGCCAGTGGGCCGAGGCGGAGCCAACTATGTGATAGTGGCAGTTGACTATTTCACCAAATGGGTGGAAGTAGAACCTCAAAATAAAATATCTTAGGCAAAAGTTATTAACTTCTTAATCAAAAATGTTCTATGTACATACGTAGTTCCATTCAAAATCATATCGGACAATGGACTTCGGTTTGATAGCGAGGAGTTTGCCGACTGGTGCCAAGAGCACGGAATTCACAAAAGCTCCTCATCTGTGGCTTATCCCCAGGCAAACGGACAAGTCGAAGCTGTCAACAAAATTCTCAAAACTCTAATCAAGAAGAAACTTAAAAAGTCAAAAGGCGCTTGGGTGGATGAACTTCCTACGGCACTTTGGGCCTACCGCACATCTTTCAGAACATCAACGGGGCATACTACTTTCTCTTTGGCATACGGATCGGAGGCCATGCTCCCAATCGAAACTGTAGTACCTTCCCACTGCAGGATCCACTATAACCTAGAAGGGAACGAAGAACTCCTTCACATGTCTTTGGATCTAATTGAAGAGAGGAGAAATGATGCAGTGCTCAAAGCAGCAGCTCACAAGCAAAAAGTGGCGGCGCAATACAACTCCAAAGTCAAGCATCGTAGCCTACAAGAAGGAGATCTTGTCCTCAAACGAATCTTCCCGTGCCCCGGTGCACTAGATCCAATCTGGGACGGACCATATGTAATTCATAAAGATCTCCATAACTGTGCTTATATTTTGTCAACTATGGACGGAGAGGTGTTCCAGAGGGCATGGAACATCCAACACCTTCGTCGATACTTTTCTTAACTTGTACTACCCATATGAAGTGAATTAACAAAGAGAATCAGTGGACGTATGCATTTTCGTGCCGAACCACTTTAAAAACTTGTCTCTTTTTTAACTTGTTCCTTTATATCTTGGCTACTTGTTAACTTTATCCTTTTCTGTTGAACAAAATCCTGTGTAATGGCATTTCCATTCAAGACGCATCACGGTGCAACCTCCTTTGGACAAGACCTAAAAGGTACTATACAAATCTATGCCATCGCCAATGAGACACTTTTGCTCCATTATCACTCTGCTGCGGGTTAACTCATTGCTCGCGATTGGCCCTTAAAGCCAACTGTAATGAGCCGATTATAAGCCACCGAGAAGGCCGCCTATAGCCGAGGCAGCTCATTCGGCGTTCGGCTCACCGGCAACTGTGAACCTACTTTAAGCCCCAACATAAGATGTGGCCATCCAGGGGTAGTTCATGGTTGACGATCGGCACCCACGCTAGCCGGCCACGATAAATCGAACAATACCCACGATTACGGGCCATAATGGCCCGGGTAGTTACTGTGCGCGATCTCGGCTCCAATGTGTCTTAAGTACGGCTGTGGTAAAAAAGAAAACTCCCCGAGGAGGCGTAAGATGGGTGACAAATGTCTCCAAGACCCACAGCTAGGGAAAGTGACTACAAAACCCGTTTGCCACGAACTTAAGCACATCGAAGGCCTTCCGTGATTGGAAGTTTTACTATCTCTTATATTCCTATTTTATTTAAAAACTTTCCTCCTATCCTATATAACAATTCTTAAAGTACAGGGCACAAAATAGGAGACACCCGCAAATGGGGATAGGAACTCACAACTGGATGGCAGGACACTCAGCTGCATTCCATACTCAGTCACACAAGACATTCAAAGCTACCATCTACAACTAAAACAAGAAGGGCGGTACTCTCTTCCTTTGTCTATGAATGCGTAGCTATTATTTATTCACACATCACAATAACATTGCAAGATATGAAATTATATTTTAAGCAAGAACTTGACATCAAACACAATTGAATCATAGGCATATGCATAGCTGCATTTCTTATGCAACACACCAAAATAACGAAAGCATTTAAATATAACAGAACCAACTTAAGTTAAAAAATTACATGCCAAAAATGAAGTTGTTCGTTACAAATAACATAATTATAGCCTAAAAGTTACATTAATGTTTTGGGACTAGCATAGACAACAATGTCGGGTAAAACAAAAGATGTCCAGGTCAAGTTAGGGAGTCGGCTGCATCAGAGCTTCACCTCTATCCTACTGGTCCCCCGAGATCTACTTCACCGCGGGATCGGAATTCTCAGCATGCTGACAAGATGTAGTTGGTGCTCCAGGGGTCCCGCCTGTCCAATTCGGGAAAGAATCCATTAATAGTCACGAACAATAAGCAATCAAGTTACGAAAAGACTGAAAGGGAAGACTTACCGGCATCTGCTCCTTGATCATCATCCTCAACTGCACCCCTACCTCCTTAGCGGTAAGTAGCCGCATACCCTCCTTCACCGCCACTTTCTCCTCCTTGGTGAACTGGGCCGTGACCACATCCATTCTAAAGGCCACGCCACCCTCCTTATCCGCATTGGCCTTAGCTTCCTCCAGGGCCCTAAGGTAAATCCTGGCTATGACTCGGGGATAATCATCCATCCAGGATAAGTTGCCCTGTTTCCAAGTGTGAAAGTACATATCCTGAAGCATCTCATTCATTATCCCCTCGTTCTCCTCGAACTCCCTTATTCGGTCCCCAGAAGCCAACTGCTTTGCAACTGCAGCATCCCTCTCCGATTGGTATCGCGAGCAGTCAGCCTGAAATGATTTCCTCATCGCCTCCATCTCCTCCTTAAGCTTGGTTTGAGCAAGCTCTGCGGCTTCAAGCTTCCCAGATAACTCCTGTACCCGCTCGAGATCCGCTTTTCGAACCTCATCCACCGTTGCAATGGCCATATCAATACGTTCCTTATAAGCGGCCTCCATTTTCCACAACTCTGCCTTACTGGCCTCTTCCATGGTTCTCTTTAATTGCCTAGAGGCGGCCTCATGTTGAGAGATGTGGATGGCCTGATCAGCGAGTTGTTTGGCCGGGTCGGAAGCCATTAACCGCAGTCGAATGTTGGCGCTCCCGATTTATTCTCCAGCCTTGACCAGTCAGGCATGATGCCCCATCAGCTTCCTGGTCTCCTCAGCAACTCGGTCGATGTTTGCCTTAGCTTCGTCCCCCAAAGTTACAACCCGAGTGGTAAGCAAATCAAGGTCCAGGGACTTAGCTTCATCGAGTACCCTTACCATAGGATTACAAGGGAGAAGGTGCTCACCGGTAGCCTCATCGAAGGTGACACCACGAAAACCTTGATCCAGATCCGGATGACCCGTAAACGGATTACGGACTAAACTAGGATGATCTATCTAGGTAACGGTAGGATTTTCAGACGGATGCTGAGAAGGTATAAACCCAGTACTCTCCTCCGTGGTATCCTGGGGAGGCTGAGTTGGAAGTTGAGGACCAAGTGAAGATTCAAGCAAGGAGCGACTCCTCTTCTTCCTTTGGATATCCTCTTCGATAACTCCAAGAAGAGGACGGTAGCCGACTACGTCTTCGCGGCGGTTAGTCGGAGGCTTTGGTTTAGTAGAAGCTTGAGAAGTTTGTATTGTTCGAGACGGTGCCGAACATCCGATGTCTTGGCCACCTTACCTGCTTCTGTGATATGAAACCAAGTGTTACAAGCATACATCGAACTATAATTCAAGAAATATATCAAGTTAAGAAGAGTAAAGAAGTGCTTTGTTATACAAACCCTGGGGAGGAGTAGGATACTGCAATAAGTTTTGAATCTCACTCCAGGACAGAAGCTGATCATAAAATATTCCTAAATCCTTATCATAAATGGAGTCTGCAGGATTCAAAAATTCACCTTGATTCGCAGGAGTTGCCTTAGCTGAAATGTTCTTAGAAGATGAATCGGCACCAGTCCCGGCCTTGTCAGCTTTCTTTGGCTTCTCCACCAAGGCCGATCCTTCCTCCAACCCCTCAAAAGCTAGGCGGAAAGCATCATCTGTCCACTCCTGGATCTCACCTACCTGCCCACAAGACAAAGCCCCGGTGCCATCACCGCTCTGTCCTTCGCCACCATCATCGCCGCGACTATCACCATCGCCTTCTCCACCACTTCCACCCTCTGCCTCACCTCCTTCATCCTCGCCTCTTTCCTCCTCCACATCTTCCACCTCTGGAACATCTGGACATGTGCTGGGGGAGGGTCCATCGGACTTCTTAAGTTTCTTCCCCCCGACGACTGGATGTTTTGATAAGGGTTTCCTTTTGCTGCTCTTCGCCGTAGCCCCTCCTTTTGCTTTGGCAGCCTTCTCCTCAGCCGGGTCTCTTTGCTTGACTACAGACTGGCGTGGCAGAATCAAGTTGAGCTCCAGAAGAGTAGCATTCCTGATCAAATAAGAGGCTGCCCTCTCCCTTTCTGGAATGGCTTCTATCTCCGCAGCCATATGAACTAGGCGATCGCTCTCTACAACCGCAAACCCACCTGTCGCTAGCAAGAAATAAAGCACATAAGGAGGAGCATTGTAGTTAGAACAGAAATTATAAATAAGATTCCACTTACAGCCAGAAGTGAAGCGGTGGAAAGAAACAGAGTCATCCTTGACAAAAAACCATTCTTTCTTGAACATGCTGAACTTTGAATATAAGTCCAAGACTGGCTTGAAAGACACGGCCGATTCTAAGCTAATATATGGAGACCCCTTCTTGTAGCCTCTCAAGTTGTACAGATACCTGATCTCCTAGTTGGAGGGGGGTGCCCGTATTTTCGCTGGAAAATGATGAACAGACTCACCAAGATGGCATAGGAGTTGGGATGAAGCTGGAAAGGGGCCACCTTCAAGTATGTGATGAAGCTGACTATCCAAGCGTTGATCAGAGGAATAGCCCCACATATGCAATGATACCTACTATAAGCAAAATATCCTTCAAGGGGTGTTCGTGCCAAAATTTGTCACAAACCCCAGATACCGTGAATGCACCAGTGTATGAATACAAACCAACAATATTCAAACACAAATAACAGATCTCAGCAAATAATAAGCAGCAAATCCAAAATAACGAGCAGTGACACAAGTTTTATAGTGGTTCGGCTATCTCCGGCCTATGTCCACTCCAAAGTTTTATCCTTTTTATTAATTATCCTTGCAGATTACAAGTGATTACAGCAGTTACAAAGTCCAAATTCAAAATCAACGGTAGAAATGATGATATGGAATGATTCTGGCAGCGTCCGGGCGTGCTTGTTCTCTCTCGATTCTCCGACCGCTTTTCCGAATGACCAGGGACTCTATTTATAGGTGTAGGAGGCTGATATTTCTCCTAAAAATCCGGTAGACAGCTTCTAGCACGTGAGGGGGCCCATACGGCCGAATTTTGGAGATCTGGGACTACATCGGTATCGATTCGAACTCCATTCGAATCGATAAAGAAATCATCCAATTGAGCTGAAATTTGGTGAGAACATTCTTCAACATGTATGTAAGCTCCTGTAAAAATTTCATTGCATTTGGATCAACGGTTTGGAAGATATGATCGATTCGAGATCAAAGCTCCGTATGTTCTCCCGGTTCGAATCCATGCTTCGAATCCATCCAAAGCGTGTGTGCATCGATGACGTGTCACGAATTCTCCGGGTCGATCCACCTTTGTTGCCGTGTTGAACGTTTCTTCCCTGGTTCGTATCGATCGCTTCGAAATTGTCCATAAGTCCTTCGAATCCATGAAGTCGACTCCCCGCGTATCCTTCTCGAACACTCTCTTCGTATCGATAGGTACGAATCCAGAATCCTATCGATTTGAACCACCATCGATACGAACTAACCTGTGTACACCTTATGGATACGAAGGAGATCCATGCCATCATCGAGTCGAAGTCCACCTGTCCTTCTCATCTGATCGATGCGAAGACCATCATGCCGTGTGCAAGCTGATCGATACGAAAGGTATCGATTCGAAGCCATCACTTCCTAATCGATACGAGGTGTATCAATTCGAACCATCCTTGCGCCGTGCCTTCGATCGATGCGAACCTGATGGGTTCGAATCTGATGGATTCGAAACGAGCACCACCTTGACCCCTTGATGGATTCGAACAACATGACTTTCCTACCTTGCATCGATCATAACTCCTTCATATGAACTCCGATTAGCCTAAAATTTGAAACATAGCCTTTCCTAATCCTTATCATCATCTCCAATCAATTTCGTCCCTATCGGAGTTCAACCAAATTTTGACGAAATCGATCGCCGCCTCGCTTTCAATCGATCTCCAATCCCAATATCCATCATCCCTTGCCAATTTGTTGATATTCCAGTTTTGACCAAAAAGTGGGATAACACTTTGCCCCCCAAAACATGCCTTTTGATAAGAAGGCGTGTTTTGAATAGTTCCGATTCCAATATCCAAAGTCCATAGCCATATCGCCAGAGTATGTCATCCTTGACTGCTTCGATTCGATGCCCAATTCCAAATCCCGTAACCAAAGCCTTAGCCAATTCCATATCCATTCGAACTCGACAGCCGAGTCCTGATCCATCCTTATCCAATAGCCAATAACCAGATCCAGGACCTCTCCGGGTCGATATCCGAATCCATAACCTCTCCGGGTTTTTGCCAAGCATAATCCACACCCGACGACCGTGGTCCAGTGTCCCTGGACGTTGAGCTAACCTCTCCGGGTTCTTGCCAAGCGCAATCCACACCTAACGACCGTGGTCCAGTGTCCCTGGACGTTGAGAAATGCCGTGGCTTAAGTCCTAAGCCGAATCCTGGTCTCTCCGGACCCTTGTTGAGCATAGTCCATACTCAACGACCTGATACAATAATCGATAATATAGGGCCTAAGTCCTAGGCCGAATCCTGGTCACTCTGGACCCTTGCCGAGCATAGTCCATACTCGACGACCTGAATGAGTCAATTTACCAGGCCAAGTGACTCACCCCTTGCCAGGCATAATCCATACCCGACGACCATTTATCAAAAACCAGATGAAAATGCAATCAAAATCCAACCCAAAATCCAAGTCCAAACCAGAAAACCAGAAATCCAAAGCAGCATTCAAAATCAAAAACAACCATCCAAAGAAAAACCCAAATCAAAAAGCAAGCAAAACCAGGAGTTCGATCCGAACTCCAAAACCAGATCCAAAAAGAAAAGCAGTGTCCAATCAAAAAGCAAAAGATAAATTTCACAAACCACAGCATCGCAGTTTATCATAATTCAGAGCATGCCTAGGGGCTATCTCCATCCCCATTCATGTGTAAATGACTTGGTTGCTTGCCAGTAGTTCGCTACTTATTTCACATTATCCTGATCAGTGGATGATGGATCGACCATCATCCCTGGGCCTCACATCATCATGGTGTGAGGTAGTCGGTAGTTGCTCTTGCTCTCCCATTGCATTTCGAGTTCCGACATATTGCTGTAACTGTCCATTCCTTACATGCTCCTCGATTATATCCTTTAAGTGCCTGCAGCTGTTGGTATCATGTCCATCTAAATCATGGAAGAGGCAGTGCCTTCCTGATGTCCTTTCCCGTTCTGATAGTTCTCTCCTAGCCGGCCTCCAGTAAGGACGGCGGTTCCGAGTATCCAGGTATATCCGCTCTAGCGTCTCGTTCAATCCTGTGTATGTGGAAAACTTCGGATCCTTCCATCGCTTCCTAGCGTTTCCAAAATCATCGTCCAACTTCCTTTTCCCTTTGTCTTTATCCAAACCTTTGCTGGATGGTCCTACATCCTGATTTGCATTAACCCATTTCACCTTTAAATCCGTACTCGCATCTTCCTGCCGAAGGAACCTTTCTGCCTCGTGAAAGAATTCGTCGAGGGATCTCGTATCAGAGATACCTTGAAATCCGAGTCCTCCCTGACTCCTGATACTGCTGCCATTAAAACCATCGATGGATCAGGCCGATCCACCGAAGCGACTGCCGCACTGAATCGAGTTAAAAAAGCTCTAAGCGATTCATCCATCCTTTGCTTCACCGATGTCAATGTCATCACATTCTTCGGCCTTTTAACGTGAACCCGAAACTGTCCCAAAAACTTTTCCACCAATTCTCTCCAAGTCCTGATAGATCCTTCTCCCAGCTGCCTAAACCACATTGCAGCTAAGTCCGTCAGATACAAAGGGAAGCATCGGGCCATCACTTCCTCCGATGCTCCCAGCACTTCCATGTGTCTGGTGTACCTCATCAAGTGATCAGTTGGGTCTGCCTTACCATCATATACCTCCACGCTAGGTAGCTTAAACTTAGGTGGATTCTGAGCCATCCTTATTTCCCGAGCAAACGAACTCCTATTCACTCCTTCCAAGTCCCCGTTGGTCAAACCACCTCGCACAGTTCTTCTGATGATTTCTACTAATCCGGTATTGTCTGTTGGGGGTTGCCCCCATGCCCCCGAGGGAACTCTGGTACATATTCCTCGTGTGGTTCACTAGCAGCAACATTAGCTCTAACTTGTTGAACTCCTTCCAGAGGTCCTCCTATGTTGGATCCCGTGGGCCTACCCCTAAGCCCTTGTTGATTGCCTTCTGGCTTCGTATCTCATCCTCCATTGGGTTCCACGACCGTAGTCCCCTGTCCTGCATCCACAGTGGCTGTAGCTATTCCTAAGTTCTGCATCCCTGCAGCTCTCATTTGCTCGAAGAAAGTCTGCATCATTTCCTCTTGGCTCTTCAACAATCTCTCCTACAAAGAATTCGTCATAGCTTCCATTTCATCCCGAGTTATGTAGATGAAGCCTGTCCTTCCCTAGCTCCGGAGGATTCTTGTTGACTTCCTTCCTGTTGGCTTCGCTCAGCCCTTTGCCTTCTACTATTTTGCCTAGTCATTGTCTTAAAATCGAAACTCCTCAAACTTCTTCAAATCCAAACTTCAAATCCGATGTAGCGGGTGCTAGTTCAATTCTCAGTGAAAGCACCCAAAGTGTTCGTGGCAAAATTGGTCACAAACCCCAGATACCGTGAATGCACCAGTGTATGAATATAAACCAACAATATTCAAACACAAATAACAGATCTTAGCAAATAATAAGCAGCAAATCAAAAATAACGAGCAGTGACACAAGTTTTATAGCGGTACGGCTATCTCCGGCCTACGTCCACTCCAAAGTTTTATCCTTTTTTATTGATTATCCTTGCTGATTACAAGTGATTACAGCAGTTACAAAGTCCAAATTCGAAATCAACGGTAGAAATGATGATATGGAAAGATTCTGGCAGCGTCCGGGCGTGCTTGTTCTCTCTCAATTCTCCAACCCCTTTTCCGAATGACTAGGGGCTCTATTTATAGGTGTAGGAAGCTGATATTTCACCCAAAAATCCGGTAGACCGCTTCTAGCACGTGAGGGGGCCCATACGGCCGAATTCTGGAGATCCGGGCCCACATCGGGATCGATTCGAACTCCATTCGAATCGATAAAGAAATCATCCAATTGAGCTGAAATTTGGTGAGAACATTCATCAACATGTATGTAAGCTCCTGTAAAAATTTCATTGCATTTGGATCAACGGTTTGGAAGATATGATCGATTCAAGATCAAAGCTCCGTATGTTTTGCCTGGTTCGAATCCATGCTTCGAATCCATCCAAAGCGCGTGCGCATCGATGACGTGTCACGAATTCTCCGGGTCGATCCACCTTTGTCGCCGCGTTGAACGTTTCTTCCCTGGTTCATATCGATCGCTTCGAAATTGTCCCTAAGTCCTTCGAATCCATGAAGTCGACTCCCCGCGTATCCTTCTTGAACACACTCTTCGTATTGATAGGTACGAATCCAGAATCCTATTGATTCGAACCACCATCAATACGAACTAACCTGTGTACACCTTATGGATACGAAGGAGATCCATGCCGTCAATGAGTCGAAGTCCACCTGTCCTTCTCATCTGATCGATGCGAAGACCATCGTGCCGTGTGCAAGCTGATCGATACGAAAGGTATCGATTCGAAGCCATCACTTCCTAATCGATACGAGGTGCATCAATTCGAACCATCCTTGCGCCGTGCCTTCGATCGATGCGAACCTGATGGGTTCGAATCCGATGGATTCGAAACGAGCACCACGTTGACCCCTTGATGGATTCGAACAGCATGACTTTCCTACCTTGCATCGATCATAACTCCTTCATATGAACTCCGATTAACCTGAAATTTGAAACATAGCCTTTCCTAATCCTTATCATCATCTCCAATCAATTTCGTCCCCATCGGAGTTCAACCAAATTTTGACGACATCGATCGCCGCCTTGCTTTCAATCGATCTCCAATCCCAATATCCATCATCCCTTGCCAATTTGTTGATATTCCAGTTTTGACCAAAAAGTGGGATAACAGGGAGGTTATACGGCATCACTCCTTCCCCCGGCAGCATCATGTGCGCTCTGTCAATCCCGAAGGATCTAGATATAATGTCAAGCTGCTCGTCTTTGAGGGAGCTGGGAAAGCAGTCAGGCGGTGAGTTCAAGAGCTCCTGAGGGCCGTACCCATCAACTAATGATCTCAGGGATGGTCCACGTCATTATGGCTCTGACCGGACTGGGGGCACTACGGAGGACTCTTCCTTATCCTTGGATTTCTTCTTATCAGAACGGGTTTCTACTTTATGAGACATTATCTGCAACACGAGAAAAACATACTGTTAGAACAAGGAGTGTGGAGAATTAAACAAGCAAGTACATACGGCCTGGAATATCGTTCATAATTCAAAACATAAAAGCTCGATCGGTAATTCGAGACTAAAGTCCATTCGGCACTCGTACTTCTCAAATTCATTCGGCAGTTCGAGGCTAAGGGCCATTAGGCACTCACACTCTCAAGTTCATTCGGTAGTACGAGGCGAAGGTTCATTCGGCACTCACACTCCCAAGTTCATTCGGCTAGGCGAGGCGAAGGTTCATTTGGCACTCATACTCCCCGGATTCATTCGGTAGTTCAAAGCATGAGAGTCATTCGGCAAGAGAAGACTAAATCACCTGGACCGGTAGTCAAACGTAATTCGGTGTTATGATTGATTCGGCAGGAAAGAATTTGGTTCGGCTATTTCAGTTAGTAAGGAATAACGAAATCATGAGGCCCATACTTATAGGCAAACATGGATGACCGGACTGACTGGTTCAGTGCATAGGACTGGATGAGAATGTCCAAGCTGAAACAAAGTGCGACATATGCTGGCATATGCCCCACTTTGGGGGGCAAATGTTGGGTGTGTTTCCACCACCGTCGAACCATGCACAGCCGAACCAATCCACCCACAAGGCCTAGCCGAACCAAAGTCTCAACTCTACCTGCCACCGGATCGGGGTATCACCGAACCAACCCACGGGCATTACCGAACCAAAGTAAATACTACCTCTACCGGATCAACCACTACCGAACCAAAGCCACACTAACCACTACAGGACCAACCTCTGCCGGACCAACCACTACCGAGCCAAAGTAAATCCAACCACTACCGAACCGAAACCACTCCAACCATCTCCGGACTAAGGCGTTGCCGAACCAACCCTGCCTGGCCAGATTACATCATCCTAGGCCCACCAGCTGCTATATACATCCAAGACCCCTACCCCCAGCTTCACTCTATAAATAGAGGGGTAGGGGTACAACAATGGCGGACAAGTTTGAGAGCTCAAGCACGGATAGAACTTTCAAACAACTTTCATATACTTATAATCAAAGCTTTCTACTTGTAATCTGAACAGTAAAGGAGAATAACATATAAAGTGGACGTAGGCACATTCTAGCCGAACCACTATAAATCTGTGTCTCTTTTACAGTTTAGTCCCTGCTTTTTACGTATTTGCATAAATCAGCCAAATCGCTAAGAACAACATAAAATCGACTAAATTATATGACTTGGAGGTGTTTGCCTATTTTTTGTGCAAGCAACTATGAATATTCTTATATCTGGAGTGCATAAATTTGAATTTAAAAATATCTCTCATGTTCAACCACATAGGAAATATGAAACGCTCTCGATGCAAAATGGTGAAAGAGTCGAAGATCATAAACTTTCCAAAGTTGATACAAGAGCTGAACTGTGCTTGACGGATACATAGAAGACGTTTCAAATGATGACAATAATGACGATAGTGACATTTCAATTGATGACAGTGAAGATGCCAATGAAGATGGCTCAATAGATAATGAATGATTTTTCATATAAAGATTTACTTCTCATGTGCCATGAATTAACTAGAATTACTACTATCCTAAAACTGTAAAATAACAAATTGAAACGTGAAATGTCTGAACTACTGTAGAAAAATAATAAATTCAAAAAGGAGTTTCAAAATATTAAGAAAATGAAAATTTTTAATGCTAGAAAATGTTTGAATTACAAGAAAGATTTTGTTAGCTTCAATGAAAATTTTCAAATTCTTAAAAAAGAATTGGTTAAACTGAAATAAATTTCAAAATCTTTGAAAAACAAACGTGATTTTTAAAATAGCAAAATTGATATTATCCGTACAAATCACGAAGTTTAAAAAGGATTGAAAAAAATAAAGGATTTTGAAATTTTTGAATTTGAAAAATGTAACAACATAGAATTTCAAACACTTTATATTTAAATATATGAATTATTCAAATAATTGAGTCTTGAATTTAGTGTGAATAAATACGATATTATAACCTTGTTAACCGCTTTTAAATAATTACCAATAATGGTAAACTTGTTTTAGAAAAATATTCACAAAAATAAATAGTTCGAAGAACTATCGATAGTGTGAACAAAAATCATTTTATCGATAAACAGCCTCAAAATCATATTATCACGATGGGGTACTATCTCAGATTGTGACAAAACTATTATCATTAGGTCCAGAATAATGAGGTGATGTGATCCGACAAGTTTTGTGTCGATTTGATGTACCATGTGATTGTACGAGCTTGAAACGTGTTGCAATTTATTTGGGAAATTAAATATAGTATAAAGAGTTATAAATAGCCCATATGTTTACATTTACCCCTTCACTTTGTTTATTTTCCTCAAGTAAACACAAAACACCATAGCCGCTTTCATGAATTATTTCAAGAGCTGTAGACCACGATAAATGATTGGGTTGGATCTTTTGGATTCGTATAAAGGAGGGTTTAGAATCTATATGTCCGTTGTGGGGATCAGTCATGCTTAAACGTATGAGAGATTTACTTGTCGAATCTAAGATTTGGGTTCATCGTGAAATGAGGTGGAGTTAGGCGAAGTGGACTACGTTGTGGAACCTCTCATTGTGGCATGCATCTTTCGGCGTCACCAGTTTAGGCTCCGATTAAGTTTAAGAAGGCATGATTTTTGGCATCGAGTAAGGGATGCAACAAGTCACGATCATCATAGTGAAATCAAACTTCAATTTTTTAGGTCCATCGCGAAGTGCGCGTGAAGAGAAGTTCATCAGAGGTGGTGGTGCGTGAATTCGTCAACCATAGCTCGAGTTAGGTAGGGGTGGTGGTGCATGGATTTAGGTGTGTGCATGTGTATCACTGTGCATGAATTGGGGAAGAAAGGAATTTATAGATATTGAGGTAATTAATTGGTTAATTATTATATTAATTAAAATAATATAATTCACAATCTTTTAAAATTCGTATCTTTTGTGTATGAGGTCCAATCAAGACGCAATCTTCGCTATTGCTCTCGTATCAAGATTATCTATGACTTTCTTTGGCTTGGACATATGAGAGTTTACTCACCATTTAATTTTGGTATATGTGTGTATAATGTTTGTTTTTGAAATATAAAGTTTAAAAAAGAGACCAATGCAAGTTATTACTTTTAGACCCCTCCTAGCTTTGGAATGCAAGTGACAACATTATATGTATTATAATCTCTCTTGTAACTGTCTAAAACACATATTATGGCCAAGACTTATTAGTTAGATGTTTAATACTGTTATATGTGAAGTTGAAGTGTGTTATGAATGTTTGAAGCAAAATAATCGCTATAAACATACTTTGAAATCCGTTGTATTTAACATATTTTTAATTTGTTAAAATATGAATACTTTATGAAAGCATATATTTGGTTGTTCTCTATACATATTTTGGTGTGTTTGACAAAAAGGAATAGGTTTGGAAAGTTACAGAAATTGTGAATGGAAGTTGTGAAAGTTAGAAGCGAAATGGTTGTTATGGATGCACTTTGAAAATGTCACGTGTTCGATGATTTTTAAGATCAACCTTGAAAGAAATCATAGGGACTTCTTTATATTTTTAATAAGCACTAAAAGTTTGCTTATTACTAGAAAATTATCAAAGTTGAAATTTATTTTTAATAATTATTTATGAAATTTTGAAGTAAAATGTTTTAAATTATAAAACATGTCTTTTTTATGGTTTTCAAATAAATTATAAAGTAAGTATTTTAAGTGATACTTAAAATAAATGATTTAAACCATAGTATGAATATATTGAAGTATCAGTAGGCTTATGCAATATAATATGTTTTAAATTGTTTTAGAACTTTGTTGATTACATTAGCTTATAAATAAAATAGTATACCTGTAAATTTATACATCATTTTAAGAAGGTTTTTAGTAAATATAGAAGATGGGAAAAATAAGTTACGTCTTTTTAAAGGAATGTTTGGATCGTAATACAAGTTAAAACAAATGGATTTGTAAAGTTAAGTGAAAGTATATTAACTTGTTTACTAGTGTAGATATAAGTATCTAATTAGCACTATTATTAAGGTAATAATTAGGAATATAATCAGGGCTTAAATAACGAATATTTTAAAGTAATTATAAGTGAATGGTTTTTAGTTATAGTAAACAATGTTTAAGTAATATTTTTTTTAACCCTATAAATATAATTAGATAATTTAAAAAGGGTTTTATAGAAATGTTTAAAGTATCGAATGTTTAGGGTTTATTGTGACTATGTTTGTGAGAAATAGTGTTTTATTAAAATTTGTTTTTAAACCCTTGAATTATACTTTAAATTGGAAAAATGTTATTAAAATATATGAATATGGTGTTGAACCTTTTGAATAAAGATAGAAAAAGTATGTGTTTAAAATATAAAAAAGAGAAAGATTTATAGTAACAATGTTTGAGTAACATTTGTTTTAACTTCTTTAATTACATTTTAGAAGAAGAAAATCTTGTTAATTGATTTGTGAACATACTTATATCGTTGAGATAGGTATACAAAGACGTTTTACGTATGGAAAAGAATATAGATGAACAGTAAAATAAGTGAACAGTAGAATACGTGAATAGTAGAATACAAGTTTATATCTTTTAAAAGAGAAATTAAATCTGTATACAAGTTTATTAAGTTAAATTCTAATTCATAGAATTTTAATAAAATAAGTTAAGATTTAATTAATAAGAAGTTTAATTAATAAGGTAAGTTTTAATTAAGGAGAAGTTTAATTAAATAAGTTAAGTTTTAATTAATAAAGAAGTTTATTTAAATAAGGAAGTTTTATTAATAAAAGAAGTTTTATTAATAAAGGGAGTCTAATTAAATAAGGAATTTAATAAATAAAAGAAGTTTTATTAGATAAAAGGGGTTTTACTAATAAAAGAAGTCCTAATCAATGAAAGAATAATTAACTAAAAAGGGGATTGTTAATGAATTTCTTCATTAACTCCAAACGTGTAGGGAAAGTTGTCTTGATCAAGGGATGGTTAAGGCAATGCTAAGCTAAGTAGCTAGGATGAAGCATGTCCAATGTCATGTCCATAATAATTTAATTATGCATCGAATAAAATAGTTGTGATCATGTCAAAAGTCATGCAAGAACTAAGCCGATATGCAAGTCTCAAGTCAGGTCGATATGAAAGTCACAAATTACATCAAATATGTTATGCCATGGTTATTCAATTCCTTATGTGCGAGTGTTACAATCGGCAAAAATCTCCAAATCGATTTAGAGTTGCAAAGTGAAAAATGTAAGAAGAGAGGTAACGACGATCCTTATTTCATTATAACTCCTTGATCTGTATTTATACGGTGTGCACCACACGACTTCAACATGCTTTGGCAATAGCTTCGACAATCTTATTATTGCTATGCGTTGGTATTCGTTTGATGATGACAATAACAGAACTTTGATGCCATCTTAGAAGCAATGGTCTTCGGTATCGATGATCTTATGCATTAAGATGCTCTTGATTGATTGTTGGTCGCATCAGTTGGAGGAAGTGTTAAGCATTGATAAAGAGCGATGTTGATCGAGCATTTGCGTTGTTAACTTCTAAAGGCGTTGATGAAGTATCACTGGGGATGTGACATCATCACTTAACGACATAGATTAATAAGCGGCATCAACGATGAGCAAAACTGATAATGGGTAGCTTCATCTAGTTTAGCTTCGGCAACCAAGACTCCCGGCATCATCATACAGTAACATTCAATAATTGATGAAGTGCGGCATCAATAAATATAGAAGAGTGGCGACATGAGATAGTGGTATCACTAAAGAGCTACATCGATCAGAGGAGACATTGATTAAATGTGTTATCAATCTTGGCCTTGTTGATATAAAGCACTATTTGAGTGACGATGTCCAAGTGTGTCAACCTTGAACTGGGACAATATAGAGAATATGCAACATTGGTCACATGCAGTATCGATGTTAAACGATAAACTTATTTCTTTAATCATGTTGCATGTTGCCCATCTTTATGATTAATAATTATGATAACATTTGCGCACTTAATGTAGAGAAGCCATTGACTTTTCAAGTAAATATTAGCGGCACTGAGTTTGCAGCCTATTGGTATCCCAAGCAGATCTAACCGTTATTTAAATTGAATCAATGATGCCAGTTCTTCCTCCTCCTCTTCTATAAATTGTCAAGCTTTCTCTTGGTCATTTCTTTACTTGTGATTGTAAACTTGAAAAAGAAATCAAAATTCTCAAGGAAGCTCAAAAATACTCTAATTTCCAAGCACTCAAATCATCATTCATGTATAATATCTGCTTCATGTGAACTCAATTTAATTACTTAAGTCGGAGGATTCTATATTAAAATTGCTATTAGTGTTAAATTTGGGTTTTCTTTTTAAAACTTTAAATCGATGTTAGGTTTTAATGATGAAGTTTTGATAATTTTTAACCAAGATGATAACTGATATAGATTAATTAGCAACAGATCTTTATTCCATATGTATGGGCTTTGATGTCAAACGACATCGGTATAAAATCTGGCATATCCTAGGTTATTAATAAAGAAGTCAAGCTATTAGACCCAAAGCCTGATACAGATCACTGTGTCAACAGTGATAATTTAAGACATCATTAATACGATTGGTGCTAACGGTTTTTGATATTGTTATGGTATTTTCCATTAATAAAGCTCTATGTCATCTTGTTATCCTAATAGTTTGACATTAATGTCGTGAGAATCTTATATCCTTAATGAACGAGATGAAGTGTGACAACCCTTTATTGTTATGAGAAAATCATCATCGATTATATGCAGTATAATTTAGTTCGGTATTCATCATGGACGATGTCGCTTATTTTCGATATTGATTTGATACTATCACTCTCAATGTCTATTATCACCCGTCTGTTGCTACCTTCATTGTTATAAATTGAGCTTTCTTCAATATCACTATTTATGACAATGCTACTTTAACACCGTATAAGTTACTTATAGGATTAGTACATCGTCGGACCATGTCAACGTCATTCATTAATATTCATATCCCTGTTACTTTGACTTTGATTATAATCGCGACATTCACTATCATTTCATAATATAAGCTTTGCGTCCTTCAGCATTGATTTGTTTAGTTGACATGGGCTTATTGATGCCACATGTTAACTTTCATTCAATGTTTATGCAAATTTCATGGGCTTATTATGTTATTATAAGCTTAACTAGTACACTTTTAATCCACTTGAAAGCTTTTTTTCAAAAGAAAAATTTACGAACTCTACATTGACTATCTAATGATTATTGATTTATTAGAAATACTATTTTAGGCTTTATATTTTCTTTAGTATTTTGATGTCATTACTTAAGCAATAGATTGACCTATAATATTTCTTAAAATTAGAACAATATCACCTAGCAGGCAAATGGAAGGTCAACAGCCTAGTAAGAAGTCCATCAAGAAGCCCAGCAATGGGCACAAACCTTCATTAGTAGCTAATAAGAAATGAGATCATCTTTCAAAACCATCATATATCACGACCTAGTAAGAAGTGAATTCCATCCTTGAGCAATTTGGAATTATTGGAATTAAAGCCATTCCTACTGGTCCTGCAGACAACATTTATAACCCGCCAGAGGAGTATTTTGCTTTACTCCCATTCGTATCTAGCACACAGGCTACCTTCCTTTTCCTAGACTTCTCCTAAGATATCTGGAACATCTAGTCAGTGCACCAATTCAATTCCTGCCAAACTATTACACATATCTGACTTACTTGGAAGTTTTGGCTCAAAAGGCAGGACTCCCTTTCCTTAACGTTAAAATTCTCCATTCAATAGCTAGTCCTGCTAAGGATGGTGAACAATCAGATCATCAATTTACCATATTCATCCTCACCTACAACGTATGATATTTAAGAGTGTCAACAAGATAAGAGGATGGGAAACACAATTCTTTTTCATCAAGTGCTTCTCTAACATTAAAGGGACATTTTCCATTGCTAGTAAGTTTTTCCCCTTATTATCCTTGTTATTTATTTTCCTTCCCTAATAGGCGTTTTCTTTCAGATCCTGCCCCCAAGAAGCTAAATCCTAAAGATCAAAAAATTATGTTGTCCTTAACTCAGGCAGCAAAGAAAATGTGGAAAAGGCTAAAATTGTTAGCTCCAGATAAACTTTCTCAGTATTCTATTTTTGGATTGCCATAAGGTTTTGGGGGAGCCTCCGATGGTCTAGTATAACACTCAAGTAAAATGCTCATTAGTAATGGGCAAGTCAAATTCATTTACTTCTAATTCGCCAGTTTAGCCTGAGGCGATTGGTAAAATATCATTGCCTTTGGTATGAAATCTCCTGTAACATTATCTCAAAAGTTTATTTTCTTGATTCAGACTCGTCAACCTTAGTGGCTATCTCTACAAGTATAGAGGTCCCAAGTAACCCTCCTATAGAAAAGGAAAGTAAAGATGGAACTTCTGCTTAGCTCATGCCCTAGAATCTCAATCTCTCGTGGATGCCATCACTTGCTCATTCGTATCTACATAAGAGAAGCTTAGCAATGGTTCTACTTCTACCACAATCCCTAGCAAGAAACTTAAAGTTAGGGGCATGCACACTCCTGTTATTATAGACGAGGTTCCATTTGTGGACACCGACTCAGATTCAAGGGCCCTAAACCTAGGCCCTTCTTGGGAGAGAACTCATCAATTGACTGAGCTGGAGCAGTCTAAAGACCCACTCCATTATTTTACTTTTTGGGTGACCCTGGGGCACTAAACCATCTTTGCAAGAAGCTTGGACTGTATATCTCTCTAGAAGACCCTTTTTGTCCAAATCTCAATCCTCAATCTCAACTCCTATCAGTAAGTTTGATGAACTTCTTCAATTGGTTATTCAATCCTCATCTTTCGCTTCCCTTAAGCCACCACAGCCTTCCGCTTATACTCAAGACTATCGGTTTGCTATTCTTAATCATATTCTACTGATATGTACTTTCCTTGCTTAAGAATCTCATATTGCTTAATCTTTCATGCATAACATCCTTATTCATGTTTGCTACTCATTTCAGACCATTAAACATGTGTTTATGCTTCAAAAGGATGCTTTAAATCTTCTAATGAATTGTCCAAGGTTAAAAAAGAAGGTTTCTTCTCCTAACGATCACATAATTGACATCATGGCAAGAGTTGAAGTAGTAAAAGAAAATGAAAAGCTCGCCAACTCAATTATGGAAACAGAAACTTTGTTTTATAAAGAAAGAAGTACCAAACAGATTTCAGTTGTTAAGGTAAAAGCTTTGGAAATAGCACTTGAGGAGGCCAGCATGAGGGAGGCCAAACTTCTGGAGAAGAATGCATCTCTTAAGAGAAAGTTGCAAAATAAAAAATCCTCTTGAACAAATCAACCAGCATGATTATAGGCGCAAATCAGAAGGCATCCCATTTCCTTAACCTGGCTCTCAATACCATTATTGAGAGATCCTATGAGAAGGCTCTTTTCATAGCGTATGTTGACAATGCTCACAAATGTCCGGAATTTGACTTTCCTTCTCTTCCTCCGTTTGGAATATGAAGTTTATGAAGAAATTCAAAGCAACGCTAAATAAAGCTCGAGCATCAGGAGAGGGACCCTTCGATAGGAGGATGAAGTTGATGTTAAGAAGCTATTAACTCCTAATGATTCTTTAGCCGATGAGGAGATGGAATCATATTTGGAAGAAGAAGATATCGATGAGAACAAAGGCAAAGATAGCCATGGTGATGATGATGACAGTAGCGATAATGATGGTGGTAAGGGTGGAGGCGACATAATGTGTCTCTTTGGATCATTAGGTGGTATGGATGGATCGAGAGATGCTAACCTGGACTTGGCGGCCCAAGGTACAGAAGCTATTGAAATCCCCGATCTCGAAACTAGAGATTCTTCTTGGAAAGACGTGCTTCTCCAAGCCACAAGTATAAAGGGAAAGAGCAAATTTATACCTCTCCAATCCCACTCTCTCAGTTATGGTTTTCTCTTTTTAAATGTTTCGAACCACCCAACAATTCTTAATAAGAACATTAATTATTTTAGTCAAGGAGAAAATCAAAATATAATTATGAAGTTATGCTCGAAAAGAAGAAAATGGAAGTAGGTCGATTGAATAGAGAGTTAGATAAGCAACTGAAAGAATATAATAAGTTTCCAAGAAATACAAGAACCTTGATGCTAGTGCGTCAAAATTAAGATTTTTCCAAAGAAAGGGAGATTGCTCCATGAATGAAGAGAACACGCCTCTATTGTGATAAACTCTTAACAGAGAATGCAGAGTTAATTACCCTTTTTTGGAAGTTAATTGACGGTAGGAATACCTTGGAAGAGTTTCTATAAAGATCTTTCTCTACGCGTACGTTTATTGACTTCTCCTATTTAGACGGCAACCGTAGGGTTTTGATTAGGCACTTTCATCGTAGATACTTAGATGAGCATGAGTCTAATCCTCATCCCAAGGTGTGTTAGAATCTACCAAGGGTTGCCTCTATTCCTCTTTCTTCTTGTTGTCTTCCCCTCAAAAATCCTAAATACAATAAGAAAAGATTTATTTCTGAGTTGTATAAGAAATAATTTTTGTATGAATCCAAGCGATTTTGTAATTATATTCCAACAGCTTATGAACTTTGTCACTTTTTGTTCATCTTATATTAGTCTAATTTGATCATTTTGCATAGACTAAAGACATCTCAAGTGGTCCTGTATCAATGGAACCCATGAATAAATTTGTTAAGTTAAAGAAAGATCTTTAATTCTTAAGACATAAAAGTTAGCGATGCACTGCTTTCTCAGAGATCTATGAGAAGTTTATAAGCAGTTTCCTTGTTTTCATTTTGACTTCTTAGGCGATGAAAAGGATAAGTTGCTTAGTGAAGTTCGATCCTGTCACGCAAAATTAATATGCAATCATGCTAGTTCTCTTATCGGGAATGAGATTATCATCGATTTCCTCCAGTTAACATTCCAGAAGGAATTAAACCTTCTTTCAATTCCACCCTCGCTCTATCGGCTAGGTCATTTGAAAAGGCCAAAACTGCAGTTTCGAAACTCAAAAAATTAGTTGATTGGTTAGGAAATGGGATTGTAATGTAATTTGACTTTCTTTATTTTTTATAAACTTTACTGTTATTAATGAAAAAGTTTATTTTTTATGTATTAATCCGTGTTTTACTAATTCTGAATAGGAAACCCAATAGGTGCATGTATTTGATCCACTAATCATTTTCTTATCAATGATTAAGATTAAAGATATATTACTGGTAGACTCTGAATAGAGGAAGTCCTCCCAAGATGCTTCAGCTTTATGACTATCAAATAATTCGAAGGTGCAAGAATGGCATAAGAGATACTTTCAACTGAAATTGACCTTTAGAAGTCTGAAGGAATGAATTTCCAACTTAGACAATGAGATTAAGGAGAAGAACAAAGGAATTATAGAATCGAGAGAACATATAAACTTAGCATTTGAATCCAGACCTTAGTTGAGGTTGACGCCGAAATAGCTAAGTTATATCAACGAATAAACGATATCGAAGAATAGCCAATAAAATTCAAGTCAACTGTCAATCATTAGAGTGTATTGTGAGTGAAGGCGGATTTGGCCTTCCTGCCCCTACTCCGAGTAGAATGACCAAGTCTCGATCTTTGGCTAATCAAGAATTTCCAACCTTATTAATTCCACCTTCGGGCATAAATAATGAGACAATCTCAAAATGAAGTAGACAAGTTATACTTGAATGCATCAACAAGAAGTGAATGAAAGAGTATCTTAGCGTCTTAGTCACTACAAGAAAATGGTTTATTGATAGCATGAAAGGAATGCATCACAAGGTGAATTGCAATCGTTGGCTATTCATTAGTAGTCTAGACTAAAATTATAACTCACTATATGCTATTGATTAAAAACAAAACATTCGCCCTTTGTTTTTTTTTACTCTCCCTCTCATATTTCATTCACTCATTTCAATCTTCACTTCCAAAGCCCTAAATTAACCGTCAGTTTGAATTCCCCTTGCTTTTTGTTCCTCAACTTTGCTGCTTGTTGTTGCTTCGAGTCGTAATTTCTTGCCAAGCCGCCTACAACATCAATCAGGCTTCCCTTTCCTTCGTGGCATCGATGTCTCCAGCATTCCTCACCACTGCGACCACCAAAAAGGCATTTGCGCACCCATGTCGATCATCTCAATCATGAGCATAATTCTTCGCAATTTTTAAATTCAAGAATATGGATCAGGACTGCAATTGGGTTCAAGGGTAATTCAGTTGAGAGTATGAGGAGTTTTCTAGAATAAGAGAGAGGAGATTGAGTTTTCGATCCCTCATCTTCACTAAGCAGTGCTTGGATTCCTAGACTTCCACGAACTTTGACCATTTTTAGGTATATATTTTTCAACTTTTAGGTATATACACCATGTTTGATTGTACTCCGCATATGGATAATTGATTTTCTGAGCTAAAAGTTAAGTATTCCTATTGTTATTAGTAGATGAATTGTTGTTTCTTATTTTGTGATATTCGAGCTTAGCATATTTAGCTTTAAATTTTTGTATTATTTTTCTATTTTACAGTACACGATGTGTGTAACACTTTATTTATTTATTATTTAATAATCATTGCTCTGAAAAGTACACATGTAATGGTAGTTTAACTTCTAATGTGATGGTATATATTAACAGAACACTAAACCGGGCCGGATGCAAGTTCAACAACAGCGGTATAGCTTTATATATAATCCATACCCTTCCATATATAGATTTCAAACTTTATTTGTAAGTAACATCCATGTTTCATTCCGCTGCCCTCGATGCGTGCTCAATTGGAAGTATGCTGGCATAAGCCTGCATGTTTAGGTTAAATTAACTGCCAAAAAGCCTATGTTATGCGAAACACAATTTACACAATAATAAGAAAAGGAATGCACCAAGTCAGCACCTAATTTTGAAGACATACATCTTTAAACTTGGTTAACTGGCCAACTAAATTACTGATAGCATTTCACATTTTGAATAAAACTACTAGATTTCGGGTCAGATATAATGCTTGTATTGAACTACTAATCGGATGTGCTTCATCTAATGCTTGTATTGAACTACTAATCAGATGCGCTTCGTATGATGACCACGAATATCCTTTAAAGTTTATCTATGCTACTTTATGCTTGTGTTATATACCACATCCACTCTTATAGTCTTATTGCAATATGCTGCTGCATCAAGCTTATTTAGATCGATGAAGCAACCATGAAAAAGATAACTGGTTTTATGAATCAACATCTTGTTTCTTTGTTTGTGCATCTTTTGTGACCAATTACTTACCATCGACAATGATAAGCATGTTATAGTGATACTCATTTCAGGGACACATGTAGTATGTTAGAGCACGGATATTCAGTGGAGTGGAAATAGTTTGTTATCCTAATAACATTTGCTCCAAATCAAATGTACTGTGGACCTCTACTTTTTTATTTAGCTTTTTTCCTATTAAGAGAACATGTATATAATGTATTTATTACAATACCTATTTACACTTCAATATTTTAGAAATATATACAATTAATTGTTAATGCGCATACTCGCACTCGCGTGAGGAGCAGTCGCAAAACTGTCGTGGTGGTCGCTGCAAAATCTATGGCAGCTTGTCATCAAGCAATTTGATTTGATTTTGGTGAGCAAGGCAGTGGTTGTTTCTGATAGGCGATGCTGGGAGTTCGTCGAGTTCGTCATGTTGGAATAAGGTACTGTTATTTCTGTTTTTATTTAAAATTTATAAAAAGCATAATATAATTATTAACATACATATAGATCTGTTTTAGTTTAAATAATATGCAGACAAACAGAAAGTGATACATATATACATTTTAACTTCACTAGTTTGGTTTAGATTAACCTATTTTAATTATTATAGCTGCCAAAAGATAAAAACAAAATGCAATTTACTAATTTATTTTAGTTATTAATTTGTTTAGTTAACTTATGTAATTATTTTAGTTGCTAAAATATTTTTATTTGAAAGAAGAAAAAAGTTTGTTTAAAAATAAAATATAAGTTAATTTAATTATTTAATAGTAAGTGATTATTCAATTAGTTCAAGTATTTTGTTAAAAGAAAATTTATTTGAAATTAAATTAATTAGATAAAATAAAAATTTATTAGATGGAAATTAATTTGTCCAATTGTTTCAAAATATTAATCAACTGTATAAAATTGTTTATACAAGGTCAAAATTGTGGAGAAAACAATCTGGAATGAAAATGGATTGCATGCAAAGCAAAGGTGAGATCTTCTCACTCAATCAATTGTTTTTCTGATTTAATTTTAATAGTTAAATTTAAAATTGATTTATTGTGTGTTTGGATAATTAATTTATTATTAGTTATATTAGTTTAGACCCTATGCGCCGCAAAATAGCGGAGGTTATTATATTAAACCCATATACCGTGATATTCCACCTCGAAGTGGAATTGGTATTATATATGTATTTGGAGTTGTTGATTTCCCGCATTATATAGCGGATGAGACCCTATTGCGCCGCATAATAGCGGATAATATTTTATAAATCCCATATACCGCGATATGCCACCTTGAAGTGGAATGGGTATTTAATTGTTGTTCTAACGTCTATGGATGCAGGGAAACAGGTTGGAGGGATCCAACTGGATTCCTCAAATATTTAATTTGTTTCGTACGTTGTGTGTTGATTATTTTTAATTCGTGTGATTATTTGTGATTGAAACCGTGAAATCTGTAATTTAGCCAAATATATTTTTGGTACTGTAGGATACCAGAAATATGAAATTGGATTTTTGGAAATTAAAGTAGAAAAGCCTAGATCGTTACGATTAAAGTATTAAAGTTGATTTTTCTAACCCGATCGAATTAATTCCAAAAATATAGGAAATTATTTTAATAAAGGAATTTCGGGTAATATTTTTTAATGGTTGAAGAATTTATTTAAGGTACGTATTTTAAATAATTGAAAGAGATAAAGAAATTTATTTCAAAAGGAAATAAATTTAGAAATTAAATTTGGAATTTAATTTGAAGTTCAAATTAATTCTAGAAATCGATTTGGGAATTAATTTGGAGTTAAAGTAAATCTTAGAAATCAATTTGGAAATTTGGTTAGGGGTTTTGGAAATAACTTGGAAAATCAATTTGAAATTGATTTGATATTGGAAAATTAATTTGGGAAATCAAATTGGAATTTGATTTGTGTTTGAAATAAACTGGAAATCAATTTGGGATTTTATTGGGTTTGAAGATTATATTTGGGAATCGTTTTAAAATTCCTATATCAATTGATATTTGGAAATGTAAATTCACAACGAGAGCTTGTAAAGAAAAGGGAAATTGTTTAAAAATAAATATTGGTTTATTTTCAAAGTGTGGAAAGAAATTTACAAATTGGAATGTAAATTAAAATAAATCAAGAAGATTTATTAATTTATTGGAATGGTCCATTTTGTAATGGGAAAAGAATTCTTCCTTGGAAAGCCGAGTATATTTTTAAAATAGCTTTTGAAATAAATTAAAAGTTTTAGATTTGGTTTTAAAATAATATTGTTGGAGAAATCGGTTTATTTTCTAAGATAGTTTATTTTAAATGTTTCCAAGTATATTTTGAATAAGTATTTTATATTATTTTAAATATTTGAACTCGGCAGAATTTTCAGTGGAAATGAATAAATATTGGAAATGTTTTCCGCGTAAGGAAAAATTGATTTGAAATTTATTTTTAAACAGATTGAAGTGTTAAAAATTGATTTGAATTTGTTTTTTGAAGGGTTGAAAAGTAAAATTATATCTTACGAAGATATTAATATTACGAAAAATTATATGAAATCCAGTGACTGTTGTTAATGATGATTGATAGTTAAATAACCGACTATTAATATTGGCCTAATCAACATTTGAATTTCGATTGGACCGGGAGTCGAATTCCAACTGGATATTCGAAACCCACATCGAACCTTTGTGATTGTGATGGATCTTTTGTTTATAAGATCAAAGTGAAATTGTTGTGATTTGTTTGAATCTGAATGAACACTTATTTTTTAAATAAGCACTCATTATTCGGATTAGCCGGGAGAGGACCTTGTGTCATAAAACCCATTCCGAATAACGATACGACGAAATGGGATTGCATTTGAAAATGGTGTTGAATACTGGATATTTTCGAAATTGAAAGGATTACCTGTCGAATGTCTCTGCACCGGGCTGCTCTGGTATAGAGATTCTATCACCCTTTGTGATGGGATTCCGGACATGATTAGTGAATATCCGGATTGCAAGGGCTTCTTTGGAAGTGCCTTCGGTTCCATTCGATCCCAGAACCGACTTATATGGATGTGTATTAGACATTACACTTTGAGATGTAAAGCTGGTTTCTATCAAACACATTTCTGTTGGTGGCGGAGAATTTATTCTCTTAGCTTAACACCCTACTTTGAGACATACGGGCTCAGAGGTTATGTAGTTGATGGTTACTAGTGATACATTCCCAATTTGGTAATGTAACATACGAAGTGCTGCTGATCATTTGTTGATCGAAGATTGGCTTTTGTGAAAAGCGTAGCTTTGTGGACGAGACTTCGTCAAACCCCACACCCCTAAATGGTCGAAACAGGAAGGATGCGACAAGGTTATTGGGGGTAGCGCCCCTTAGGGTATGTGCATTTCCTTCTGGATAGAAGTGGTATCGTGGTATGGAGCCCAGATACTTAACTTATGTGAATATCGCAAATATATATTACTTTGTGATTATTGTTGTTGAGGATCCTCGGATAAAGGTTGTTTACAACCGGGGGATGGCATACTCGTGTAGTAGTTACCTATTTTTGCAGAGGTAACCCAGCTTTGCGTTGGCCGAGATCCGGTTAGGTTCTCAGGGCGTCCATCCAGAGGCGTACCCATGTGGAAATAGGAAGTTCCTTAGCCTGACCATTTGTTGGAAATCCAAAGAAACAATACGCGCCGGTATGGTTTTAGTTGTATAACCTTCCATGGAATGTGGCGGTATCCTGCTACTGAACATGGTATCTATAGTAGGCATAAGTGAGAAATGCCTATGCTGGCTAAGATTAACATTATACTTTCGAAATGTTTTCCACTATGCACTAATAATAATAATATCAAAAGATTTTGCGTATTAAGCATGTTCGACTATCATAAGTAGAAATCTCCTCCAATTCTGCGTTTGCATTGTGTGTGTGGCGGGAGGCCTTTTGGTAGTTTCATTTTCCAAAAAGCATTGCGGATTTCTTTTAGATTCTTTTGTTTTCTTAGTTAAAAAGAACTGTTTTAAGATCTCACACCAGTCCCATGAGTGACCTGGAGTTTATTGTTCCCTTTGTAAACTCTGGTTGCCCATAATTTTCCACACGGGCAGCCTAGAGTCAGGTTATCAGTTATTCGGGAGCAAAGTCAGAAAAGAGTTGCTGTGGAGATCATAAGTTGAAGCTGGATGGAGAGACGTATCTTTATTATGTAGTGTATGTCGCGTGTGGTTAGTGCAAGTCATTTTTCATATAGTCAAGTTATAATAACTATCAGTGATGTATGATGTCGTTGTAAACTCTGATACTGTATTGTATTAACGGTGATGAGTCTTTGATTTAAAGATTATTCATTTATCTATTATATATTGTTCCGCTGCGAAATGTGGGATTCTGTTTATTGTTTCTATTCTTCTTCTATCTTCTTCTTCTTTAAACCCTAACGGTTCGTCTTTCCGGCATTCGTCTATGCGACATTTGACACTGTGGACGTATAAATGTCGACTTTCGGGCGTCGTAAAATCGGGTCGTTACAAAGTGGTATCGGAGCCAGGTTAAGCGACAACCTTGGCTCTGTTGGGTGTTACTCATTAGAGATAGAGTCAGTAGTACTCTAGAATGAATTGAGTGTAATAATAGATATGAGCGCATATTTGTTAGTGAATATAAAAAAAATTGTTTTATATTGTGACGATTGGTTTGTTGAGTGGTATATGGATTCTGGTCGGTATAGTCTGTACAACTCTATCGATAGGAATCTCTAAACACTTGTATAAAACAATTCGGCACGATATTGTTTTAAATTAGGGTAAATGAAATAATTTTACCCAAAACTATATTGTATATAAAAGAAATAATTTTTGTAAATTATTATAGCATATGGCTGCTTGTTTTTTAGGAAGTGATGATGTTAAATTATTATCATTTGTTATTGAATAAGAAATTGAAATCATAACTTAAAGCTGAGAAATAAAATTTATATATAAATGAGAACTGTGAATGTAAATGTGATTTATAATTTGAAATAGAATTCCAGAGAAATATTGAAAATGTTTTGAAAAGAATTTTAAAGGATTTAAATTTTGAGATTTGGGAAAGATGAAATTCCTTTTTAAGTTTGGAAATGATTTTCAAAGGTTTGGAAGATGTTTTGAAGGGATAAAAGCTCTAAACTCTTTTCGTACGTTGGAAAGTAACCTCGATTATGACTGCAGCATCAACGACGTTCATTTTCGGGTTTCCAAAAGAGGGATTGCTGCCAAGTTGTTTTAAATGAAAGATTTGGAAAACCGAGTTTGGTTTTGGAAATTCAAAAGAGAATTTGAATTGATTTCAAAAATGAATTTTGAAAGGTTGAAAAGACTCTAGAATGTTATATAAAATAGTTATGGAATATCATTAAGTTGATAATTTGTAAAGTTTAAAATCGTTAAAAGTAAAAATAATTTATTAAGATAAATTATGTGGCAAATAAACTTATTTCAATTAATTATTTCTTAAATTATTTATAAAAAGGTAAATGTGGAAGTAAAATAGGTTGGAAGGTAAAATTTAAATCAAGTGGAATTAAAAATGAAAATTTAATAAAAGAATTAAGAATGAAAAATTAAGTCAAATAAAATGATGATATGGATTCAAAATGAAATTGAAATTGAAGATTTGAGTTAATTTGTATGAAGGAAAATCTGAGAAGTCTTGTAGACTAAATGTTGGAATAAAATTTTATAAGATGGAAAAATAGATTGTGAATGAATAAATAAATTTACAATCGAAATTAAATGAAAGTAAAATTAAAATGTTGAAATTTATTTCGAAATTATAAGAAAATAGAACAGAATTGGAATTGAAATTGATTTGTGATAAACAAAGTGAAATATTAAAATAAAATTAGTAACTGGAACTAATAGAAGGAATGACAAATTCAGATACGGTTTGAAATAAATTGAATTCAATAATTATAAATAAAAGGTAAATTGCATTCATATGGGATTTGACATCCATTTAAATATAAGTGGTTATAAACCAAAATAGTGGATTGAATTGTGTTTGGGAAGGAACAAAATAATAAAAATGGAATTGAAACTGAATATTGAAAACCAATATGAATTGTGTGAAATAAAATGAAGTTGTAAAATTAGTTCGAAGTGAACTAAAGATAATAAAGGTGAAATAAAAATGTTTTGAAATAAAATGAATTGGAATTTGTAGTGAATTAGTAAATGGAACTAATTTAAAATAACATGTGAATCAGTTGTGAATGAAAGATAATTGATAAAATTCAATATTCAGAAGGTAAATTGAATCCAAATAGAATTGAAATGGTAAATTGAATTCAAATGAAATTGAAAATGTAAGATTGAAATAAATGGATGTATAACTTCAATAGTGAAGTAAAAATGGTACAAGAAGTATATATATTGAAAATTATGTAAAGGAATGTGCAGAATAAATTTGAATGTTGTAATTGGATATTATGGCTAGCAGGATATACAGGTATACTAAAGGAAATGGAATTGGGATTTTGATTTCGAAGATAAATTTTGAGTTGCTCGACAAAACGGTATTTATTTGAATTTCAGTATGAAATTTGATGATCTTCTTGTCTAGCCGCTTGGCGTTTTGTTTTCTTTTTGAAATTTGGGGGCCATGGGGCCATTTTTGTAGTCGTACCGAGCTAGCCGCACAAAGGAGATGCTGGCAAAATTTTTTGAAAATTTAGAAGTTAGAAAAAATTTGAGAAAATTTTGAAAGTTAAAATTTGAATTTAAATTGCTAAGAAAACAGTGTTGTTTGGAATCTATGGAAGATTTTAGAAAGATAATTGAGGTGATAATGAATCTTTAGTAAAAAGATTTGCTTTGAAAAATTGTTGAAAACTATTTATTTTGGGAAAGTATCAAACGGGTTAAGGATCATTCTTCTTCAATAGTAATTTGGGGACGAAATTCTTTTAAGGAGGGAAGGATTTGATGACCCAGAATTTTCAACGTTTGAAATTGAAATATTTAATTGATTTCAAATATCTGAATCGTTAATTTGAGCTTGAATTTCTATTTTAACTATGAAATTAGCAATTTAATTATTAAATTTAATTATAGAAATTTGGGTAAAATTGTAAATCTTCAATTTTTACCCTGTTAAAAAAAAAATTTATGGCTTAGAAAATTTATATTGATAACACTAAAGATAATGAAAGCTTCATAATTTAAATTTGGAACTATTTTATTTGGTTTTGAAAATATATCGTTTAAATCGATGATTAAAAATAGCCATCCGAGGCACAGTCTCGGAATTCGATGAAACTAGTTCCATTGGATCCGTGATATTGTATTATTATCGGATTTCAATTTTCATAATGTTTGGAGTGTTCTTTTGGCCGTACGATAAATAAACGCTCTGAAAATTGAATTGAAAATTCGATGTTATAACTGTTTCAAAAAGCTATCTTCTCCATACGATCGAATTTGGACTCAAAACCTTTTCCATCGCGTTCGGAATAGGTGGTTAACATTATAAACGCCCGGCGGCCGTTTATAAAATCGCGTTCGGAATAGGGGGTTAACATCCATACGATCGAGGTCGGGATTTTTTGTTACGTGATTCGAGACAATTTAAATTTGAATTTAAAAACAATATATACTTGTGAAGTTGATATAATATTATTTCACAAGGTAAATTACACTTTCATTTATTTCAAACAGTTGGCAAAATTTCAACACGCGTCATTTATAAAATTTTTGAACATCTCGTTCAAATAAAAATTTAAGTCTGTTAAAAAAAATTACATACGAACGAAAACATAGCCGAACATACAAATTAATGCTCGAAGGAAAAGGGGATCTCAGTTTTCTCTTTCATTTCCAATTCGAGCCCCTATTTCTTAATTACCCAATTCAAATCGAAGAGGTATTTAAACGAGAAGGAAGTTGAGCATGATTCATTCGATCGAGCTTGAAGAGCAATGTTGATGTCGTGGAAGATGCGCAAGCTATGGTTGTTGCAGGCACGATCGATGCCGGGCAAAGCGTTGTTCAGATATGAATGGATGAAGTCGCATCTGCGAGTTCGAAGGCGGGTCACGTACTCGAGTTTCTGGTGATGCACGGCATTGGCCGCTAGTGCTTTGGGGCAGCTCGCGTTCAATTTTATTCGAAGTAGTGGAGAGGATGCGCATGGGTGGTGGAATGCTGACGCTGCGGCATTCAAGGAGGGGTAGTAGCAACAGGATTTGTGTATGCATGCACTCGCACGAGGAGCAGTCGTAAAACTCTCGTGGTGGCCGCTGCAAAATCTATGGCAGCTTGTCGTCAAGCAATTTGATTCGATTTTGGTGAGCAAGGCAGTGGTTGTTTCTAATAGGCGATGCTGGGAGTTCGTTGAGTTTGTTACGTTGGAACAAGGTATTGTTATTTCTATTTTTATTTAAAATTTATAAAAAGTATAATATAATTATTAACATACATATAGATCTGTTTTAGTTTAAATAATATGCAGACAAACAGAAGGTGATACATATATGCATTTTAATTTCACTAGTTTGGTTTAGATTGACCTATTTTAATTATTATAGCTACCAAAAGATTAAAAAAATGCAATTTACTAATTTATTTTAGTTATTAATTTATTTAGTTAACTTATGTAATTATTTTTTTTGCTAAAATATTTTTATTTGAAAAGAAGAAAAAGTTTATTTAAAAATAAAATATTAGTTAATTTAATTATTTAATGGTAAGTATTATTCAATTAGTTCAAGTATTTTGTTAAAAGAAAATTTGTTTGAAATTAAATTAATTAGATAAAATAAAAATTTATTAGATGGAAATTAATTTGTCCAATTGTTTCAAAATATTAATGAACTGTATAAATTGTTTATAGAAAGTCAAAATTGTGGAGAAAACAATCTGGAATGAAAATGGATTGCATGCAAAGCAAAGGTGAGATCTTCTCACTCAATCAATTGTTTTTCTGATTTAATTTTAATAGTTAAATTTAAAATTGATTGATTGCGTGTTTGGATAATTAATTTATTATTAGTTATATTAGTTTAGACCCTATGCGTCGCATAATAGCGGAGGTTATTATATTAAACCCATATACCGCGATATTCCACCTCGAAGTGGAATTGGTATTATATATGTATTTGGAGTTTTTGATTTCCCGCATTATATAGCGGATGAAACCCTATTGCGCCGCATAATAGCGGATAATAATTTATAAATCCCATATACCGCGATATTCCACCTTGAAGTGGAATGGGTATTTAATTGTTATGCTAACGTCTGCGGATGCAGGGAAACAAGTTGGAGGGATCCAACTGGATTCCTCAAATATTTAATTTGTTTCGTATGTTGTGTGTTGATTATTTTTAATTCGTGTGATTATTTGTGATTGAAACCATGAAGGCTGTAATTTTGCCAAATATATTTTTGGTATCGTAGGATACCAAAAATATGAAATTGGATTTTTAGAAATTAAAGTAGAAAAGCCTAGACCGTTACGATTAAAGTATTAAAGTTGATTTTTCTAATCCAATCGAATTAATTCCAAAAATATAGGAAAATATTTTAATAAAGGAATTTCGGGTAATATTGTTTAATGGTTGAAGAATTTATTTAAGATGCGTATTTTAAATAATTGAACGAGATAAAGAAATTTATTTCAAAAGGAAATAAATTTAGAAATTAAATTTGGAATTTAATTTAAAGTTCAAATTAATTCTGGAAATCAATTTGGGAATTAATTTGGAGTTAAAGTAAATCTTAGAACTCAATTTGGAAATTTGGTTAGGGGTTTTGGAAATAACTTGGAAAATTAATTTGAAATTGATTTGATATTGGAAAATTAATTAAGGAAATCAAATTGGAATTTGATTTGTGTTTTAAATAAACTGGAAATCAATTTGGGATTTGATTGGGTTTGAAGATGATATTTGGGAATCGATTTAAAATTCGTATATCAGTTGATATTTTGAAATGAAATTCACAACGGGAGTTTGTAAAGAAAAGGGAAATTGTTTAAAAATAAATATTGGTTTATTTTCAAAGTGTGGAAAGAAATTTACAAATTGGAATGTAAATTAAAATAAATCAAGAAGATTTATTAATTTATTGGAATGGTCCATATTGTAATGGGAAAAGAATTCTTCCCTGGAAAGCCGAGTATATTTTTATAATAGCTTTTGAAATAAAATTAAAAGTTTTAGATTTGGTTTTAAAATAATATTGTTAGAGAAATTAGTATATTTTCTAAGATAGTTTATTTTAAATGTTTCCAAGTATATTTTGAATAAGTATTTTATATTATTTTAAATATTTGAACTCGGCAGAATTTTCAGTGGAAATGAATAAATATTGGAAATGTTTTCCGCATAAGGAAAAATTGATTTGAAATTTATTTTTCAAAAGATCGAAGTGTGAAAAATTGATTTGAATTTGTTTTTCAAAGGGTTGAAAAGTAAAATTTTATCTTGCGAAGATATTAATAATTGGGAAAAATTATTTGAAATCCAGTGACTAATGTGATTGATGATTGATAGTTAAAAAACGGACTATCAATATTTGGCCTTAATCGGTATTTGAATTTCGAGGCGACCGGGAGTCGAATTCCAACTGGATATTTGAAACCCACATCGAACCTTTGTGATTGTGATGGATCTTTTGTGTAAAAGATCAAAGTGAAATTGTTGTGATTTGTTTGAATCTGAATGAACACTTATTTTTAAAATAAGCGCTCGTTATTCGGATTGGCCGGGAGAGGACCTTGTGTCATGAAACCCATTTCGAATAACGATACGACGAAATGGGATTGCATTTGAAGATGGTGTTGAAGACCGGGTATTTTCGAAAGCGAAAGGATTACCTATCGAATGTCTCTGCACCGGGTTGCTTCGGTATAGAGATTATATCACCCTTTGTGATGGGATTTCGGACGTGATTAGTGAATATCCGGATTACAAGGGATTCTTTGGAAGTGCCTTCAGTTCCGTTCGATCCCGGAACGGAATTATATGGATGTGTGTGGACGTTACACTTTGTGATGTAAAGCTGGGTTCTATCAATGTGACGACCGCCCATGACTCCTGCACTAAACAAGGAAAAAGTGCGCTGTAAAGTGTGCCAGGCTGCCATGGACGATCATCAGGGTAATGTAAACACAAAATAGTCTATCGTATTACTCACAGCGCATGGATAAAATACAATAGAGAAGTATACATAGTGAAGCTCCATAGAACAGAATTCATCATATAAGCTCATAATAGTTTGGTACAACAATCTGAAAAGTCAATACAACAAGCCTCACTACATAACACTCAGAGAATCATACAAACAGCGGAACATCCAGTACATATAGTAAGAAAACAATATGCAAAAGCCTCCAGCTCGTCTTTGTCATCAACAGCGTTGACCACTAAGAACAGCACCTGTCACCTGCTACTTAGTCTGCCCATCCCAACATGGATGAACAGCCCAAGGTAATAAGAGTTAAATATAAAACCTTGAGTCAGACAAAAGTCTTAGTGAGCAGTAAATCAACTAGCAAACATACCAAAAGAGCATAAAGGGTAAAAGGAATAGGAACCCAACCATCCCACTCCACCTCTTTCTACAGTGATAGCCCCAGACACACTAAGCAGAAGCAAACATAGCAATTCAGACATTCAAAGAAAAGCAATTATCACTCGAGTCAAGCTCGATGTTTTCCAAGTACAAACCCCCAAGGCCTAAACCAAGATCAGATAAGCACTCTGAAAACATCGCTCTTGGCCCAAGCGACAATACAACCAAACATCCAAACATTTATGACTCTGGCTATCACTGTTATCATTGCCTTGATTTCATCATTAATTGAATGACCATCTCATTATCTCATCCATCCGCAAAGGGCTAATGGTAACCCCGGTTCTAGACATAACTCCGCACGTCGTCGCAGCCCGTGCCTAGGACTATCGAATCTGCCCAGAGTACTAGCACGTCGTCGCAGCCCGTGCCTGGGACGTCGTCGCAGCCCGTCCCAACGTACTCTTGCTTTGAGCATGATAGAACCTTCAATAACGATGAGATCTCAGCCTTCTAGTCATCCTCCTTGACGACAATTTTCATACTAGCTCAAGCGCCTCTCAAGCCAACCATTATCCACAAACTCGAACCACATCATCGAGTATCATCATGCTTGGGATGATCCCGTCTGGATTAAACCTAGGATTTCTCACATCATGCTTTGCTTCTTCGCATCATAGCAAACTTCCATCTCAACATCATGGTTTGCCTCATCGCATCATGGCAAAGTCTCATCTCAACATCATCATCAAGTCTATCCATATGAGCTTCAACATCCGCTACATATGCCACAAGCAGCTTTCCTTATTCAAGAGCCTTTCCACTTAGCTTTTGAATCATCTTCGACCAACTTGACCAAACCAAGTTATCAATCAACTAATCATTCAAATCAAACATTAATCCAAGTAATCAATCAAACAAGATCTAAATAAACAATTACAACAATAATGGCAATTTCGTAAATAAAGAGTCCAAATCTAATAAGCATGAATTCTAAGTAACATCCCTACAACTTAATGAATGTACTTGCATAGGTGAACATATAGTAAAATAGGTGTTGAATCATCATGAACCATAGACCTACATGCAGACTTAAGGAAAAAGCATGGAA